>CM063440.1:16422500-17672500 GCA_032191425.1 Lymantria dispar
AATCCAATCAACTCTTACAGAAAGAAATATCTTCTGTTCGAGGGTAAATGATTGTATTAACCTAACAATATGATAAGATAAAAAAACTACGCAGTGAATTTATCTGTTTTGGTGCGTGACATCTTAACGCAACTACTCTTTATTGTATCTGCCAGATTAAGTCACAGTTAAGCTATCAAAAACGAAGTTATAGTGACTTAATAGTGGTAGGACCACACTGTCGACAGTTATCTGTTTACAGCCGCGGGCCGGTCCGTCCGGGGTAGTACCACGTCCTCGCAGAAAATCGACGTCTGAGTAGTAGCAATCCGTTACTGCGCTTCGTTCGGTGAGCGAGAGAGCCGGAAGCCCTACTTTCTGAGGGTGTTTGACTGTGAAGGGTTTTAGTGGTGCTTTTGTTATCACCGAGCCTAAATGCACGCATTCACACTCCCTTCATTTTCTTCACGGTAGGCAGCGGCCTTGTAAAGGTCCATGAGCGGCAGCAACACTTACCATCAGGTGTACTATTTGCTCGTTTGCAACTACTTGCAATAAAAAAAAAAAGAAATAATCACAATAGCTGAACATATCGCGTCCGTACTAGGGGACGTACCGCGAGGTGTTTTATAGTGTTCTTTAATATTGTAGAACATATTCTTATTCTATCATTCATAGTTTCCGCAGCAAATGTGATTAAAGTCATTTTGCCAATTATTTACATACCTTGGATTCATTATCATCATCATCGCAGCCCACATACGTCCCACTGTTGAGCTCGGGCCTCCTCCTCGATGGGGGGAAATTTTATCTTACTATATCATGCTGGTCAGACATGTTGGTTTAGGGTTTTATTTCATGTTTTCCTTCTCTTGCACAGATGGCATGTGCATATTATATCCCTTAGTCGTCTTTTACGACATCCACGGGTAAGATAGGGAGTGGTTAATTGTATTCTTACTCTGTCACCACAACGGAAAATACCTTGGATTACATTATTGAAATTTTATTAGGGATCTCTATTTTGTTCTAGTAAAAAATATAGCCTTTGTTATTCAGGGATAATGTAACATTCTAATGGTGTAAGAATTAGCGAAATCCGTCTAGTAGTTTTTGAGATTATTTGTAACAAAAATATAACGTTTTCTATTTATGATATTAGTTTAGATAATGGTACAGTTTTTCCGAAGATTTCCCGGAACAAGCGAGGGGCGCGCTGAGGGTTCTCGGGTTGAGAGCCCTCAGCGCTCACCCACCAGTCGGGGTAAAGTTGTCACAGCCATCTGCGACTAACAACTAAGTCACACAAAAAAAACCCGGAACAAACAGATAAACAGACAAAAAAATTTAAGCTGGTATTTAGCCATAGGTAACAGGTGTGAGTATGAAAAAAAAACGTATTATTTTGACATTACAAACAAACACTTCAATATATATTATTCTTGTACATTTTTCAGAAATTATTTCACTTACAAGGGAAATACAGTTACTACGTCAAGAATATTTGTCAGTGCAATCATATGGATTTTAACGTTTTTCCTGTCATCGGCTACTGAAGAAACCATTGTAAAGGTACCTTTTCAGTCCATAAATACTTAAACAGTTATTGCTGTGGAGCTTATCGCCTATTGCCGTGTTTACCGAAGCTGCTGCCTTTGAATTATTGTGTAACAGTGGCAATAAAGTAATGATTTAAGCTGGAAAGAGAACGAAAAAATCTTGAATACATTTAAATAATAGAAGACCGAAATCGGGTATATGCAAACAGTCTAAATGATTATCCGATAAAAAATTACCTTAAGAATAATTTAATGAGAATCTTACGACCTTGTGGAATTGTTACTCATCCTATGTACTTTGTGCTTGCAATCTAAATGTTGGTAGTATTTGTAGCTACCATCACACAACATGTCCCGCCCCATATATGTATATTCCCTTTTAACGAGTCCTATTCATCACGGCAAAATAATACATATATACATTACTTGTTACAAAATTATAGATTGCCTAATCTTTATATATAAATCTTCTGTTCGTGTGTTTATAATAGAAATCCTTCTAAATGGTTGGCCCGATTTTGATGAATTTTTTTGTTTGTTCAAGTTAGTTCGAGAATGGAATTCCTTTTTTTAATTTAAACAGAACAGCGTCTGTTGGGTCAGCAAGTTTTATATAACTTAAGTATCAGTTTATATTACACTCGTTATTTTCTTTAATGGATAATATTTAAAAATTTTCAGATATTTGGATTATGCTTTGTCCTTCGTACGATATCTACTCTAGGGATATTATTTTTTTTAATTTTGGCTACAAAAGCAGAAGCAATTGCATCGTTTTATGAAATAGTCAATGCAACAGCTGAAAGTTCATGGGTAAGAACGAAGAAAGAAGTGTTATAAATGTAATGTTTGTATTTGATTCTTACTTTCTGTACGCGGTGGGTAGATAAAAACTTTTGTAATAACGATAACTTATTAGTTATGAAAAGTCTCCCAATGATCATAAACAGCGTAAACTATTCAAGCCGTTGAGAAAGTGAAAATTAAATAGAAATGTGATAAAATCCATATTTGTGTAAATAAAGTGGTACTAGTGAATTTAGCGATCTGATAAATATTATGCATAAGAAATAAAAATAGTTGGATTTCAATTATTTAAATACGATATTTTGTATATATTATAAATGCGCAAGTTTGTGACGACGCGTGTATATTTATCTCAGTTTCAAGGAAAATCTATCTGCGGGATTGCCGCTCTCGTCTCTTTCCCGATTGACTGATCCGCTGTTCTCGTAGTCGGATGGCTCTTCAGCCTTGCCACCCTCGTTTTTTGGCAACTTTGAGGCCGTGTCGGTCTCTTCATCCGATGGCACTGCGTCACTGTCGCTCTTGTGGCGTGATAGCCTCGCGGCAGTGTCACCCCTACCCTCGGACAGCCTGCGTCACTACCGCCTTCGTCCTGGAATGGCCTAGCTGTGCTGCCACTCTTATCTTGTGACGGCTCTGCTTCAGATGTGTCATCGCCCTCGTCGCTTACGTCTTCAGCTCCTAGTGCCTTCTGTTCCGACTGTAGCTTCCCCACAGCGTAACGTTTAGTGCGCTTTGTGGTAGGGATTATCGGTGGTCTCCTCCACTTCTGTTTCGGAGCTAGTTTTACCGGGCTTTCAGTTGCAGCAGAAGGCGCTCCAGGGCGCATCCATATGACTGGAAGCTAACTGTACTGGTGTTTATGCGTATCTCGCGCTCAGACACCAGCCCAGCAAAGACTTCTCCGGCGTTGCCAGGAGCCTCTAATGGATCCTTACATATAGGAATCTCTGCCATGACGGGTTTGGAGTTTTAAGCCCTACCTTGAATACCACTCTGACGGTTGAGTCGTTTTGCGTCATCACGTCTAGCAACCATGCCCTCACCGAGTGACCAAATCCTTCCTCATTTGGCCCGTGGGTGTCGTAGAAAACGAATAAGAGATATAATAATCTTATATCTTTAAACGAGTAATTCTTGTATATATATATATATATTCAGGATCTCGGAAACGGCTCCAACGATTTTGTTGAAACTTGGCATACTAGAGGTTTCGGGTCCAAAAAATCGATCTAGCTAGGTTTTATTTATAGAAAATGTTGTTTTGTCCGTGTTTTTAGCAAAACAAACAATGACATTAAATTTTAAAAGATGAATATATGAATTCAAATTTCGTTGTCAACGTCATGAGTATCAACGTCATCCGATAGCTCAGGTGGGGAGGCGGGTGGTTTTAATTTTGGATTATGTGACATTTAAACAGCGTCGATTCGAATCTCAGTGTTATTATTATTCTCTTTTTGTAGTTTTTTATATAATTTTCATTATTTATTTTTTATTAATATATATCTAAATAAATTTGACAAAAATATTCCGAGCGAAGCTCGGTCAACCAGATATTATATATTAAGTGCTGTTTGGTTTTGAGTTGATCTGCTATTGTATGCTTTACTAATATCTATGATTCCTTCTTATCCAACATACTTCATTGCTGACAAGCACAAATCTATAAACTATGTGTATTTCCAGTCATGACAATGAAGGAAATGAAATGGGGTCACTAAATTGCGACTTCATAACTAATTTCAAAGCTGCTCAGTATGATATAGAGTGCGTTATGCTCGGGATGTTTCTGCAATTTTTGCTTTTGATTTGTCAATGACTTTAAAATATTATTTCAGATTGTTTCGATGGAACACGTGTGCTACACTTACGGTATTGGATTTTTGGGACTGTATGATTTTGGAACTATATCTCCATACACAATGATAGATACAGCTTGCGTATTCTTTTTGGTTTCATTTACTATTTTAGCTTTCATGAGGTCATGGATAATAAGAATATCATATTTAGTTATGGCTAAGTGTGTTGATCTAGATGATTCACAGGAAAGAACTACTCATAAACTTTTTTATGCAATATTGCCGTTGACTACAGAGTTTCTGCCTGTCCAGAAATTATATTTATTTTATTTATTTGGTAATTTGGCCCTTACGCTTATATCGTTTGAGGTAAGTTTAAATTTCTTATAGTTTTTGCGAATATTATTTTGTATATATTTAGGCATTGTAATAACAAATGCAGATTGTTCTTATGAGATAATATTCGTCATCATTACATCATCTTAGTTCATAAATATCCTACTATTAGCCTCGAGCCTCTTCCACAATAGAAGCAAAATTGATCTACTACACCACGCTGAGCAAAATGTTTGTTATAGAGTACGAGTTTTTCATCTCTTGCATAGATATTATTTGCAGATCATATCCCTTAGTCGTCTTTTATAACGTATAAAAATGGGTTACTGAACTGTATTTTACTTCGACACCACATGGAAAAAAGAAATAATATTATTATAACTCTATACTAGCACTTCTTTTTATGATACCCACGGGCAAAAATTGAGTTTCTGAACTGTATTTTACTTTAACACCACACGGAAAGAAGACGTAATATTATTATAAGCCTTTACTAGCAGTTATTATACATGCATTTATAGTGTATATCTTAGCAATGGCTCCAACGATTTAGTTCAAACTTCTTTTTTTATTTAGATAGGGTTTTTAAATTCATTTTAGAGTCTTGTCTGAAAAACATCATATTACATAAAAAAAAATTGATTGTGTGGTTTTATGCTACCACGGTCAAAGTGAAACTATTTTCGCATTACAAAAAATAGCAAAATTTACATTAAACATAAACAAATAGCGTGGAGCACTGGCACAAATGAGTAATAGTCTATACACTACACGGTCAGCTGATGCGAACGCTATACTGGCCTCGGCTGCTCTGTCGAGCACCTTTCACTTTACGCCTACCCCGCGTCCGACCATCACGCGACATGCAATAGAGGGAAGAAAAAGTTTAAGGCGATGTAATAAAAGTTTCACTTTAAAAATGTATCGCCATTTCCTTATTCTTTGAGAGCTTCATTACCTTGCACTTCACTATTTTTACCCTAATTTTGTTATTAACTATTGATAAGCCTTAGTATTAAAATCATAAACGGTCGAGGTGCCGAGGTGAGAACTATTTATATTCTGTAGGGATCATATGTTAAAAGTGGAGAGATTATCTCATTTGACATATATGCTATATCCGATACTGGACGATATTCTTAGCCATCGATAGTACAATGATTATACTAAAATACTTTTTCAAACCTTATAATAAAAAATACAAAGATGATGTAGGATAAGACTGATCCAGGCAAAGATTGTTGAAGATTTTCTGCACAATTATCAACAAAAACTGAAGTTTGCAACTATAAACGATTATTGGCAGTAGACTTGGTCTCTTTATGAGGCGTAGATGTTAAGAAATATAGTATAGTAAGTTAATTCATCGCTTGTTGTGAAGTACCTAGGTTCAAGCCCAGCAATATGTGGGACGTATATGAGTCGCGATGATTAAATATGTAATCTAACATTTTTATTTATTTTACAGACTTTTATGGTGTCTACAATGTCAAAATTTTTGCACTACGAGTTCCGTAATGTAAAACATGTTTATATTGTGGGAATAGTGTGTGCTATAGGATTTGGAATCTCAGTGATATTCGTTGGTGTAAGTAGAATAAAAGTTTAAAACTAGATTTATTGATAGAACCACATTCTTTATTGCTTTTGGTGACATATGAGTAGATAGTCTACCTGAGTAAGTAGTAATTGTCGCTCATGAATCTTTGTAATATCAGGGTTACAGTCAGATCGCTATTAAGTATATTCATTTTTTAATGTTTTACAGTGTCATATTATAATTTATAATAATTTTAAGACAACACCATGCACTAAGGAAATAATCCTTGTATTGCTGGGAACTTTACAAACATATAATTAACGGACACAAATTACATCCAGACTCAGAACAACAAGTTGTGGATCACACAAAGTGTTGTCCCGCGTGGGATTCGAACCCGCGACACTGGCGTTGTAAGTCGCTATCTTAACCATTACGCCATCTATGCAGTCTATTGAATAATTTTGCTGATATTTTATGTAATATAATACAGTTAAAGTGCTGAAGTGTGGTGAATGTGAGATACGGGTGTGGTTTACGGGTATTTTCATATTCTACCGAAATTCCCAGAGAAATGATTTAATTAGATTTTCAGCGCCTAATTAATGGTAACGACTTAACTTACTGACGGACATGACTATAAATAAGCTATTCTATAAAGAAATGTTAAATCATATGAAGAAAATTGTATCAGACTTGGCTGTATGGGCTTTGAACCCTTTACCTGTCCGAATGGACAAACAGAAACAAGAGAAAATCTATTTGACATTTTATGTCACGTCACACGGGAACGCGATCGAACGGGATGAAAAATAGCTCATTGCCATTAAGAAGAAGAAGAACGGGATAAAAAGTATCCTATGTCCGTCTCCTGCTTCTAAGCTACCTCCTCATCAATTTTCAGTCAAATCTGTACAGCCATTCTTGAGTTATAAATAGTGTAACTCACACGACTCTCTTATATATACTCATAATTTGAGAAACAGAACCCTCTGGTGGTAAAAATGTAATATATGAGTAGAGATCATAACCACTATGCGTCATAAGTTCGTATAAAGTTATATTATACCGGCTGTAAAACTTTTATGTTATAAATAGAGCCATCTGTTAACAGATTGATAAACTAAAACATGAGCTATAGCGTCACAAGTAAAAACAATGAACCAAGAAAATGCCACCAACCTTAATTTTTTCGTGACGTACATTACGAAGAGAAATGATAAGTTATTTATGGGTTAAAGATATAAAGCTTTTATCATTATTTTTGGCACCTCAATTTCATAAATGTCTTTAAACAGAGACACTGCTTGTAGCTGTTTCACAAATTTAAATATACGATTATTTCTTTTATTCGTGCTGACGAAAATATCAGTACTGAATTCTGAATGCTACTGAATTAAATAGATTCGAAGAAGTATTTTTATTTCTAAGCAAATCATCTCTTATGTGAGAAAAAGCTTAATAATTTTGAATTATACATACGATTTCAAGTGACAAGGAAAGGAGATTGGAAAAAAGGTACATAGAAAATAAAATTTGAAGCTTTTGACAAGTCACTTCAATTTAAACAATTCGGCAAAATATAAAACATTCAGCAATTACACAAAAAATCCATTGTGCCTTTATTCAATTTGAGATAGAATCTATATTCATTGACGTTGTGATGACAAGGTTAACCTGAACCACGCTTTCTTAAATGAATGTTATTTAGATATACGATTGAACAATATATATAAAAAATATACTTACAATCTATACCAATAAATAAAATTGGAGTGTCTGTTTGTAATGTCAAAATAATAGGCTTTTTTCATGCTCACACGGTTATTTGCACTATACATATGCCTAAAATACACTTTATAATTTTTTTGTCTGTCTGTCTGTCTGTTTGTTCCGGATAATTTTCAAAACGGCTGGACCGATTTCAAAAATTCTTTCACCAATGGAAAGCTATAATATCAGGGAGTAACCTAGTCTATATTTTATCCCGGTATTTCCACGGGAACTATGCAGGAAAGACGACTGAAACCGAAGCGAAGCGAGGGCGGGTTGCTAGTATAATATAAAATCAAAAATCAGATCTTAAAATATTTAGCCCTAATATTTGAATAGATATTTTCAAATTATGACTGATATACATATGTCTTATCATCATAGACTTAAAGAGAGAAAGACTCTTTCTAAGTATTCATTATAAACAACATAAATATTGTAATTATACCAATGCAAAAAAAATGATAGTAATAACAATTTTCCACCATAATTTGGTATCAAAATTGGTCGATTTATATTATATTTATACACACTTTGAATAAATTGAATGAATTTACCAACATCTCTCTAATCTTGAGTGATACGCCGTATATTTTTTTTATAAGAGGACACCTTGCTCTATGCCAATAATACTTGTGTTGCAGGGGTCTTTACAAACATATAATTAATGAACATAAATTACATTCAGATTCAGAACGATAATTTTTGGATCGCACAAAGTGTTGTCCTGCGTGGAATTTGAATCTGTGACACTGGCATGATAGGTTGGCATCGTAACCACTACGCCATCTATGCAATTTCTATCATGATTCATGATAACAAATATAAAAATGCTCAAAAATATAAACAACAATTTGATGTGTATATAGTAGCAATAACTTAAACAATAAAATAGTTATATGAATTCCCTTGCTGGTCCAACTTAAGGCCAAAAATAGCTTTCTGCAGAAGACCAAAAAAATTTTTGGAAAATCAATTAAACATGCACATTTTAACCCTATTTTCGTGAGTTTTGTGTAAATATATGATGAAAATTTTGCAGTATGAAGTCGATATTCCACTCTGTAAATGTTCAGAATAGCTCAGTAAAGAGCGTCACTGCTCGCAATCAAATTATCGGTTTATTTAGTCAGTCCATTTTAGGTCACGGCTCGATGCAGAATGCCAACTGCTAACCTTGATTCGTTGGTTTACCTAGGAAATCTATTTTAAACCACGACCTTAAACTTCTGGCTGAATTTTGTGAGCCTTAGCTACATACGCCGTATCGTTTCTCAGTAATTAATAAGTTGCCTCTCTGAGCAAGGGTTATTAATACAATTTGTAACTAGGGGAGAGCAGGTAGGATTCGTACACTTTTTACATTAGGTCATATAAAAGCGAAACAGCTATTTCAAGATAAATATAATGGTACTGAATTATCTACCTATCTGGCTTTAACAGTAATGTAGTTTAGGTTTGATATAAGGTAACATGACAAAGCTGTGATAAAAAATCCTAAAAATTGAAATCGTACTAAAGTACCCCACACGCGGGGTAGCTTTGTACAGTGAAGAGGGTACATTCGTACATAGTGGGGAGCCTCTGTAGAACGTTATGTGTTTGAAATTAAACTCTTATTGAGATCCAAATTACGACAGAATATACCGTAAACGTCGTGACAATGAACAATAAGTATAAGTTACATTATTAGTTATATTATTATTTTTATTATTTAACAAACCACTTATTAAGATGTACGTCATTAAATTAACATTTAAATATAACAATTAGGGTAACATGTTACAAGGACAACCAAATCTATTGCACATTGTACATAGTAAAATCTTTTTAAATAGATAAATATTTGCTGTTCTTGCTGTAGCAGCAGATTTGGGCTGCGGCAATACATAGACCACGTCTGATAAGTATACTGTGCTGTCATCTTTGGTATCAGGATAAAAAATTCCAAGCACCCGGCTTCTTTCTCAAAAATGAAACTATATTCCGTGGGACTGTATTTCGTTAGAACCTGCCCGATATAATGTAAAACAGTCTTTTTCTTCTCGAATTTAACCAAAACAGAGCTTTTTCCTTAATGTTTTCCGTCATAACTGGCTTTTCGTTCTCAATATCAGAACCTTCAGACATTTCTTCGAAGAGAGAACATGAACTTTCTCGTAAAGTTATATCTGTCTGGTCTTCACTGTCAGTCTCTATAGTTCTCTTATGCTTCTTCGGTTTGGTTTCTTTATTATCTAATAGCAAATTCAACGCTCGTTTAATTTGTTTAGCCTTAGCTTTTCTCTCTTGCTCCTGTTTCTTCATCTCTTTTGATTTTTCTATTTCTATCAGTCTATTTTTCTAAAGAGTATCTGTATGTATATGTATGCCAGGCATGACCTTGAAATGATATTTTAAACGTAACAAAATTTCTAAACTAGCAGGGCAGGGTGAATTCCTACAGTACGAATCCACCCCATTCATAACTGTACGAAGGCACCTCAACCGAAACATTCAGAAAATTAACATAATTTCAAAATAAAAATAACAATTGAAGTTACTATAAAATTTATATTTATATATTAATCTAAGGTACTTATTCAAAAACTATTATAAATTACTTTAACAATTTGAGCAAAACTTATTGGTAATAAATGTTTTCAAAGATGAATCGAAAAATTACTTACGCGGTCTAAAATCATGTATCGCCTTGTCCCAACGAAATCCAATGCGGCAGTGCTAACTCGCTTACCTGTGAGCCTTTGCTCATATGTGGGCCTTACACGCAAACAAATAAAAACGCGTCAACATGTAGAATAGTATAGATATGACTCCTGTACGAATGCTCCCTTTGTACGAATCATACCTGCTCTCCCCTACCGTTCATTGCTGTGTGGGACGTAGAAACTACCTACGAGATCATCAACAGAATAGGGGCATTTTTATGGGTAAATTGTAGCACTGACTACTATCGTCAATTTAGAAGAATAGGACATTACAATAGTTATGCCTATTTTAGTCCGTGTGGCGAGGGAGTAAGAATACAATTCACCACTCCCTGTCTTGCCCGTGGGTGTCGTAAAAGACCACTAAAGGATATAGTAAGCATATAACATTTATGCGAGAGAAGGAAAATTCGAAATAAAACCCTATACCAACACGTCGTAAATTTCACTCCTATGTGGGAGGAGGCTTGAGCCCAGCCGTGGGACGTATATAAGCTAAAATAAATGATGAATAAATGAATACCTATTTTAGTAATACTTTCTACATTTTCTTAGACATATGCTTCTAAAGTCTTATTACAAATGTAATTGTAAATGAAACTATTTTTACGGATATTACCTATCGCGTTTGTATTTGATTTTTAATTGCCTCACGTTTCGAATACTTTACAGCATTCATGATCTCGGGCAGACTATGTCTCACGTCCAACAAGTCATCGTTATTAGAGATTTATATCTACCCGCTACAGAAATAGAATCCGTCCGTGACCATGAACGATGTAAAGTGTTAAGACGTCGGGTAGTCAAAAATCAAATACGATCGCGATAAAATCCGTAAAAATAAGGTTTATTTATAATGTGTAATACTTGCATACACATAAATACCAAAGAGTCTATAAAAGCGTCAAAGTGCCCTTTTATAATATAACATTCTCCTATGACGAAGGGAAGAAGAAGAAGGGAAGTTTTTGCTTTTATAATTATGCAAGCTGCTAAGTTTTATACCTAATAAAATTGATTGAAAAATATTTAAATTTTTATAAACTTTTTTTTTGTGTTTGGATTTTGCATGGTATACCTACACAATTTCTTAGCTAGATGGCAATCTTGTATTTTCTAGATAATCTGGAAAAAGGTTAGATTTTTAATTTATATGTCAGTCAGCCATAAAAATTACAATATATGTAATTAATCTAAGTTTATAAAATTGAAAATACTAGCTTTCATAGTTGGTCTCAGTCATCATCATCATCTCAGCGCATACACGTCCCACTGTTGGGCTCGGGCCTCTTCCATTATGGGAGGGAAATTGACCTACTACACCATGCAGGTCAGACGTATTGCCATAGGGTTTTGTTTCGAATTTTCCTTCTTTTGCATAGATATTATATGCATATTATATGCCTTAGTCGTCTTTTACGATACCCTCAGGCAAGATAGGGAGTGGTGAATTGTATTCTTACTCCGTCACCACACGGATATATTTGTACCAAATTCTGTGTTGAGTAGCTTTTTAGTTATGAATGAGTGAAAGTGGTACATGCGAATATACACATGGTGCGAGGCGCCAGTCTTCTGCTTGAACTTAGCTTGCTGCCGCGTGTCTAGATATTTTACCGAGAAACCGTAATGTCATTTTTTGGTTAAGTAAAAATAGTGTCTATTCTTTTTTTTTTTAGATATCAGCTGGAACGCTATACTTGTCTGCGGAAGATCTAGGAATTGCTGTAGGTATTTTAGTTTTATATCTAAGTGGCTTCAGAGTAATAATTATTATGTGGTTCTATGGTATGAAGAGATTTGCAACTGACATTCATTTTTGGCTTGGTTTTCGACCTGCAAAATTTTGGACGATGACGTGGGCAGTACTTCCTATTATATTTTGGGTAAGTATTTTTAAATTCTATATAAAACTAGCTGACGCCTACAGACGTTGTTCTGTTTAAATCTAAAAAAATAGTGAAAGGAATTCTCCTTTGAATCGATCGCAGCGCCACCTACCGGGTCGAATTGTGAAGCCTGATCATTCTCGAATCTCCTTGAACACACATAAAATTTTCATCAACATCATTTCAGCCGTTTAGGAGTTCAGTGACATACACACAAGAAATATTGTATATGTATTGTAAATGATAGTAAACTATATCCTCTGATTGAAAAGCTATATCATCTCATCATCATTATTTGGGCTCATAAACGTCCCTGGTCTCGAGCCGGCTCCACAATAGGGGGGTAATAAATCTAGTGCACTACTCTGATCATACGGTTTGGTAAAGGTTTTTGTAGTGAAACTTTTTTAGAATCTCTGTGATTTCAAACTCGATGAAACGAAAAAGCGTGTCCATAGAGACACAAACACGTAAATGTATAGGATTCAACCGGCGAGAGAATGAGATAGAGGATAAAGGATGTTCTCTATCCTTTAGGAGTTTCACTTGGGGTGCGGTACCGAAACACCTCCACATGGTGCTCCCCGGGCAACGTCTAGGCGGACGGCAGAGATTTCGGCGGGATGGGGTCACCGTGTGCGACTCTGGAGGCAAAGCGCACGACGGATGTGCTTTACCTTACCCCTAATCCTAAGTTTGGCCACTCGGCGAGGGGATGAATGGTTGGTGGGTTAAAAGGCGCGTGACGTTCGGCCGTTAGAGTGGTAGTCAAGGCAGGACTTAAAACTCGGGATTTAGTCCGGGCACCCGCGGTGAGGTTAGCCTCGCGACGGCGATCGGCGTCCCAGTAGGGGACGTCGAAAGGAGAGGGTACTCCCTCGGGGTATTCCGTCGGGTCGACCACTGATGTCAAGTCACCCTACTCCGGTGGTCGGTCCAACGACGAAGGCAACGTATCGCGGGTGCGTGCTTACGCTCCTCTGTCGCCCCGGACGGAGTGGTGCGAGGAGTGCGCCGACCGTAACCCTTCCCCCAAAAAAAAAAATGGGTTTCACTTGTGATAATGCTTAGGTACTTTGTACAAACACTCTTTTTTTAATTTTTTTATTTTGAGTTTTCTTTCCTTTTCATTGATGTTATCAGCAAACGTCGTTTAGTCGTCTTTTACGACACTTACGGGTAAGGAAGCGTTTGGTGAATGATATTCTTACTCCTTCACCACTTAGTTGTAAATATGTTGTAAATATCTAAAACCAATTATCGCACATGTTAAAAGCCAAATGAGGCATACATGATATATATCTAGAAACATTAACAAACTTTTTGATTATTTAATCAGTTCTTGGGGATCAATTAACATTTGGCGGATATATGCTCAAGCTTTAATTGTGTATTAACTTTATCTACGTTTTACGTACGTTGAATATCAACCTTATTGTTATAGCAATAGAGCTGAGAATAGTATTTACCTAGAATATGTGCTGCTATTAGCCGGTGTTAAATATTTCATATATATTCCTTCCTGTTTAAATAATTATAAACTTAAAATTTTTTGGAATGATTTTATCTAAAGGGATATAGAATTATATGTAAGTCATCGTAAACTGCGATGAAAATCATATACATAGTTCGTTTTATCATCATCATCATCATCATTATTTTAGCCTATCGCCGTCCACTGCTGGACGTAGGTCTCCCTTATGTTACGCCACAAAGTGCGATCCTGTGCCGCCTGCATCCAATGACGCGCAGCAACTTTCACTAGGTCATCAGTCCACCCAGTGGTGCATTCTACACTGCGTTGTCCGATACGTGGTCGCCACTCCAGAACCTTTCTTCCCCAGCGGTTGTCGGTTCGTCGAGCGAAATGGCCTGCCCATTGCCACTTCAACATGCTATTTTTTTGTGCTACACCCGTTTTTCTGCGGATTCCCGTATTCCGGATTCTATCTCGCAGAGAAATCTCAAGCATAGCTCCATAGCACGTCGCTCAGACTTTGAGCTTAGTTATGAGGCCTTCATTTAAGGACCACTTTCATTTGGTAAAGTTCTATCGTTCCCAGGTCTTCGTTTCGTTTTCTCTTACAGGCGTTTTGAACGGTTTATCACCTTCCTCATTAGACATTAAAAGCCATGAAATGATCCAAATCGTTCTCTTGTGTAATATTTATGGAATAGGCAGAAATGTAAGCTAGTATACGTGAACTTGTCGCTCCGTTTCCACTCCATCAGCTTATGAATAGCCACTGGTGGATGCAAGTCTCTATAAGGAGAATAATGCCCAAATCATTACGCTTGGTAGACGGTTTAGTATTCTCAGTTTCGTGTTAGGAATTTCTAAAAAAGATGTTACTATCCATTCTCTTAGTCTACCTTAACCTTATAAATTACACGATAAAGTCAGGAATGGTGACATATTGCATTCTTAAACCACACTACTGCATTTATATATATGATTAACAGAAATATTGTAAATTCATTCAAGCGCCAAGGAAGATTAGGGAGGTTCTTTTAACTTCCAATATGTTGAGATGGAGACGTTTGGTAATGAGCAGCAATTCAAGTGTTATATTATCTCTCTATGTAAACAATTTGTTAAAATCTATTTATTGAGACCGTTTTTCAAAAGAAGTTTTCAAAAGAAAAACGGTCTCCATAAATAGATTTATATAGACGGTGAGAAAAAGACTATGTGAAAGCAAATATTTTATTTCATTATTTTCTGTAATTTTTGTTATACAAAATTATAAGTTATCACAACTGTTACGTGCATCATCATTCATCATTTCGGCTCACATACGTCCCACTGCTGGGCTCGAGCCTCCTTTATAATAAGAGGGAAATTGACCTTACTATATACCATGCTAATCAGACAGGTTGGTATAGGGTTTTGTTTCGAGTTTTCCATCACTGAGATGGAAACAAAACCGTATAC
Source organism: Lymantria dispar (assembly GCA_032191425.1). NCBI lineage: Eukaryota > Metazoa > Arthropoda > Insecta > Lepidoptera > Erebidae > Lymantria > Lymantria dispar. Next base: position 16,437,829 of record CM063440.1, read on the forward strand.
CAATGATGATATCTATATATCATATGCGTAATATGTCCCTTAGTCGGCTTTTACGACACCCACGGGTATGAGAGGGGGTGGTAAATTATATTCTTACTTCGGCACCATACATAACGTACAAGTTTCCTAATTATTATTTTAGTGGATATGAATAACTTGTATTATAACTTTAAAATTGATAGAATGTTAAAGGATTTTCCGTGAAACTCTATACGAACACATCTGACCAGCGTCTTATAGTAGATTAACTTCCCTATTTATTAGATACTATTTATTGAGATTATAATTGCCAACGAAAAATTATTTAATGTACACTACTACATTTTCAGGGGTTCTTAATAAAAAGGCTTACAACATTGTTACAGTCGTCGAAATTACCACAACTCAAAGATATGATATGGCTATCCATTTCGCTTTTTGTTGTAATTGGAATGCAAATTAAAACTATACCTCGATATTTATTGAGAAATGTAAGTGTGTTTATTAAACGTATCTGTATTTATGCTAGTTATAAAGAGAAAGCTTTGAATTGGTGGGATTGAGCTAGCTGAAGATGTCACTAGATGGTGTCAGTAGAGGAAATACGGGCGAATATGGAGCCGCGCACCGCCCGCTCTTTCGTCCGTCCGAGGCAACGAAAAAGAAACTTTGAATTCAATTGGCATAGAATAAGTCCATAAATAACCTTATCATGCCATCATATCGGCTCTTATATCTATCAGTCCCACTGCTGGGCGCGAGCCTCCTTTACGATAGGAGGAAAATTGACCTACTATGCCACGCTGGTCAAATATGGTGGCATTTTTTTTTTTTTTTATATGGGTGGGCTATGGTAAGCGCACGCGCGGTCCTGTCCATCCGGGGCGATGAAAGAACGGCGCGCGGGCCCATAACCCACCCGTACTCGCGTCACCTCGTTGTTGGGCCGACCACCGGAGCAGATGTGACTTGTCATCAGTGGTCGGCCCGATGGAATACCCTTTCGGGTAACCTCTCACCTCTCGACGTACTGGGACGTCAGTCGCCGTCGCACGGTCAGCCTCTCTGCGGGTGACGGACAATTCCCCGGTCCGATCACCCGCGGCCTCGGCTAGGGCGGCATTAGGCGCAGATACTCGCGCCTGCGCCGCCCGAGTCGCCGGCGGCGGAACGTGTCGCCGAATAGGATCTCTACTCGCACACGATCCGCCGCCTCCTTCCGTGAGATTACGGCCTCACAGAAGGCGGCGACCACGTCTCAGTTCCTGACGCTGACGAGCATCTCCCTGGCGATGGTCGGCAGCGCCAGGTCGGCACCGATAATTGCGACGAGTTCACGGCGATCCCCCTCCTATTCACAGCGATCCCCCTCCCATAGGGTTTTATTTAGAGATTTTCTTCGCTTATATAGGTGTAATACGCATATTGTATCTCTTAGTCGTCTTTTACGCCACCCATGACCAAGAGAGGGGGGTGGGGGTAAGGTTCTCTACACGGAAGGCTAAATAAATGTACGATATTATAATGTTTAGCTAATAAATGTAAGTATGATATTATTAGCTTTCAAAAATTCAATTAACTATAACACAAAGATATAAAACCCATGTCCTTAATAAAATTATTAATAATGCGAACTGAATATTAATATTATTACATGATATACAACTGGATAATGATGTTCATATTTATTTCGTTGAAATATAACAACGTCTTTTCAGAATATAATTGGTTTATTTATACCGAGTAAATTTTATGGTCCTCCTGAGGCAGAAGATCGGAAACGAAGACAGATTTATAACGAAATTACGCGCCATAGGAAGTGTATACACAATTGCATGGTTATAGACGTAAGTATGGTTTTATTCAGGTTTTTCTAGTAGCAGCAGTCATCTAGTCATGGATTAATGGCTGCCAGGTACTTGCAGGATACTATTTCTTAAAATACGTGCGTTTGTAATGGCCAGGAATAGTTTTCAATTATTTCTGACACTTGAGAAATGCAAGACCCAACTGACTCTTGGAGAATTCTACGCAACATATATTTCTAGTGGTGACGTATGACTAATATAATAATGTTTTTCTGGTTTTAGGGTTCCGTACCCAAAGGGAAAAACGGGACTCTATTACTAAGACTTCGTTGTCTGTCCGTCCGCCTGTCCGTCCGTCTGTCTGTCACCAGGCTGTATCTCAAGAACCGCGATAGCTAGACAGTTGAAATTTTCACAAATTATGTATTTCTGTGGTCGCTATAACAACAAATACTAAAAACAACATAAAGTTCATATTTAAGGGAGGCTGCCATACAACAAACGCGATTTTTTTACCTTTTTTGCTCGATATCGATAATGGCCACAGGTAGGCACTTGTTTACTTAGTCAATAGCTTTTTCTTTTTTTTTATGGGTGGGCTGTGGTAAGCGCACACGCGGTCCATCCCGTCCGGGGCGACGAAAGGACAGCGCGCGGGCCCATAACCCACCCGTGGCCACGTCGCCTTCGTCGTTGGGCTGACCACCAGAGCAGGGTGACTTGTCGTCAGTGGTTGGCCTGACGGAATACTCTTTCGGGTACCCTCACCTATCGACGTCCCTGTCCCGGGACGTCGGTCGCCGTCGCGCGGTCAGCCTCTCTGCGGGTGACGGACTAAAATCCCCAGTCCGGTCACCCGCGGCCTCGGCTAGGGCGGCATCAGGCGTATGTATTCGTGCCTGTGCCGTCCGAGTCACCGGCGGCGGAACATGTCACAGAAGGGGAGCTCCTCTCGCGCACGATCCGCCGCCTCCTTCCGTGAGATAACGGCCTCACGGTGACCTCGTCCCAGTTCCTGACGCTGTCGAGCATCTCCCTGGCGATGGTCGGCACTGATGATCGTGACGAGTTCACGGCGCTGCCTCGCCCACGCGGCACACACCTCGAGCATGTGCTGCGCCGTGTCCTCGTCGCAATCGCAGTGGTGGTAGGACGGTGTACTCCTGACAATCTTGTGCAGGTACTTGGTGAAGCAACCATGCCCCGTCAGCACCTGCACCAGTCGGAAGGAAAACACCCCGTGCGTCCGCTCCAACCATTCCATCAGCACCGGCCGGAAGTACTTAGTCAATGGTACGGAACCCTTCGTGCGCGAGTCCGACTCGCACTTGGCCTATTTTTGTTTTTCCCGTGTGTTGAGGGAGTCGTAATACTTTTCACCAAGCTCTTTTTTGCCCGTGAGTGTCGTAAAAGATGGGATAATATGCAAATGCCATCTATGCAATAGAGGAAAAACTCGAAAGAAAACCCTATACCAATCTGTCGGACCAGCATGATATAGTAGGTCAATTACCGTCCCATTGTCCAGCAATGAGACGTATATCAGCTGCAATGATGAATTAGTGAATAATGTTTATTAATACTTTTTATTTTGAAATTTCTCTTCACTAGGATTGGTTTTGTTGTGATCACGTACCCATAGCTGTAGAAGTAAACTCTCCAAAATCAGATATTTCAGAGGAACCGTCACTTACAAATATTTATCAAGAAGGTGAAAACGACTAAAGCGGTGATGTACGAAACATAAAGTTAAACATTAATGAATAATAGCTTGAACTGAGTAAATGGTTAACGCACTTGTCTTTAAATAAATGTTAAATTATATAAAATTGTATCCTTGTAAGATAGTCGTGACCATCCTGTCGAAGATCTTAGAGATACGCATTTGAAAGAGAAATAATGCCGTTATCATCACGCTTAGCAGTCGGGTTAGCAGTTGACTGTCGCTGAAGACCTCTTGGGCAGTCCCTCGACGGTTTTTACAAAAGCTATATGAGCATAAAGGCCATTGTATCCCCTATGTCCACATAGTTAATATCTTTATAAACCTAGTTAAAATTCTTCTCTGTCAGTTTGTCAATGTTTAGTAGAAGTTCACTACTTATTACACGCACCAATAAATTTAAATAAAAAAAAATATTCTCATGAACAATATAACTAATGACGTACGACCCTGAGTTGGATCCCGTGCTTACTCGCCTAAACCGACTTTCCTATAATACTAATAGACTTACATCTTCGTGAAAGGTCCCGTGAAGGATCCCAAAAAAAACCGTCCGACCGTCGAATTACAGGTCGATTGCCATGACATACTCGCTTTCCAAGGTAATGAAAAAAATAACAACCCCTCAGCTGCGGCAGTACTTTGAGAATCATCAGGTGATTAGTGATTGTCGATACAGCTTACGCTGTTGTTCGGCTGGTGATCTTCTCGTCTACCTCATACACAGTTGAGTACAGGCCTTGGAGAGTAAACGATAGGCACTTGCATCCAGCCTAGAATTCACCACCTCCTCTTTCTTTTCTATCATGTGAGTATCGAAAAGACGAATAAAGATTATAATATGCATATAACATCTATGCAAGAGAAGGAAAAACTCGAGATAATACACTATAGTAATCCGTCTGAGCAGGGTGGTATAGGAAGTCGAATTCTCTCCTGTTGTAGAGGAGGCTCAAGCCCAGTAGGGAGACTTACATGAGTTGAAATTAAATGATGTTATAGGAAAGACTTGTGTCTGAAGTCAAGCGCTTTCTGGGTCGGACGTTAGAATGGGATGAAGGAACTTAACATCATCCCAATCTCACGGACAGACTGAAGTCCCTGAAGTGACGAAGAGACTTTGTGTCACTCAGTATACTCTGCCTGCTCTTTAACACGGAGTGCTCTGAGCAACTGTTAAACTTGGTACCACCATTATCTTTTTACTACTATACCACTCGACATCCTTGTAGGATTCATATATTCCACCTGAAAAGTATATGGTCTACATTTCATTTTCAACGATCATTTCTCCCACGTGTAAGATCTGTAATGAACTACCTGCTGCTGTGATACCCGAGTTCTATGACATGTCCTTATTTAAACGAGGATTAAAGAGAGCACTTTATTTACGGTAGGTAGCGGACTGACTGTGCTCTTGGTATTGCAAAGATCTATGCGCGACAGTATCAGTAACCCTTAGGTATGCTGCTTTTTTGTCTATCACCATTTGTCCAAAAAAAGGAGAGTGTGCATGTGTCTTTTCTTGTGATCTCATAGCTGGTTTTTAGAGACGCTATGGAAAAATTAAGGGTTTTTTTTTTTGTGGGTGGACTGCGGTCAGCGCGTCTCCGCACCCCTCCGTCCGGGGCGACAGAGGGGGTTAAGCACGCAACTCCCGCAACCCACCCGAAAACCACGTCGCCTTCGTCGTCGGGCTGACCACCGGAGCAGAGTTAACTTGTCATCAGTGGTCGGTCCGACAGAATACCCCCTACTTGGGGTACCCTCCCATCGACCGACGTCCCCCCCCCTCGGGGAGGACGTCGGTCTTTCCTCACGCGGTCGGCCTCTCGGCGGGTGACGGACTAATCCCCGGTCACGTCACCCGCGGCCTCGGCTAGGGCGGATAGGCGAGATAGTCGCGATGAGGCGCAAGATAGTCGCGCCTACGCCACCCCATTCGCCGGCGGCGGATCTCCTCATCGAGGCTGCGCTCTTCGCGCAGGCGATCCGCTGCTTCCTTCTGCGAGATCACTGTCTCGCAGAAGGTTGCGACCGCGTCCCAATTCCCGACGCTGTCGACCATCGCCCTAGCGATGGCCGGCAGCGTCAGGTCGGCACCGATGATTGCGACGAGTATGGGAAAATTAAGGGTGACAACAAATTGTATTCTTAATCAGTCTCTATACGGTATAGATCCTATTATGTGAAACTAAGACTAGTTTGCATCAACTCTAAAGTTTAGGTAATACATAAAGCAATGTAACGTGGACCTTATACGAGGCATGCCTTTTAAGTTTTGTCGTTTGAAGAAAAAAACACAACTAGAACCTTATAGTACTTTTTATTGTTTTTCAAAGTATTCACCACGTAGTTTAATACATTTTTCCATTCGCTCAAACCAGTTATTATAACATTTATTCCACTCTAAAGTGAGAGTGTTCAAAATGGCTGACTTGAAAGCGTCGACTGCTTCTTCACCGGACTGGAACCTTTGACCACGAAGACTTTTCTTAATTTTAGGAAATGTAAAGAAATCGTTAGGGCTTAGGTTAGGACTGTATGGAGGATGGTCAAGAATTTCTACTTTTTCCTGCTTCAAATACCTACTCGTTTGACGAGCGCTGTGTGAGCTTGCGCTGTCGTGGTGCAGGATGATGCGTCGCTTTGAGTTAGATTTTCGAAGTTCGGCGACGACTTGTGGTAACCAAACTGTGGTATACCACTCTACGTTAACCACTCTACGTTAACCGTTCTACGATCTTCAAGTGCAATAGTCGCAACATGGCCGGTTTTCCAACGAACGTGGCCACCATCTTCTTTGAAGTGCTTCGAGAACGAACAACTTTAGTCAGCTTTGGCTCGTTTTGAAAGATCCAGATTGTAGATTGTTGTTTGAAATCAGGATCTTAGGCATAGATCCAAGATTCGTCACCACTCATGATGTCGTAGACGTGATTTGACTCTCCTCTGTTGAACCTTTGCAGAGTTTTCTTACACCATCTGACGCGGGCCGCCTTGTGATCGCCGGAAAGCAGATGCGGTATCCAACGGAAAACTAGCTTTCTCACACCAAGCGCTTCATACAAGATCTTCTGAATGGTTGTCCTTGAGAGGCCTAATAGAGCCTCTATCTCTCGATACGTTACATGACGATCTACGAGAATTAGCTGTCTCACAGCAATGATGTTATCTTCAGTGAAGGCGGATTTTGGGCGTCCTTCGTCACTAGCACTAGTATGTCCACGCTGGAATTCTAAATACCAGCGTTCGTCAGTTCGCAGACACGGGGCTTCATCACTGAACACAGATGTTAGCTCCTCAAAACACTGAAGCCGTGTCAGGTCTCTTCTAAAGTTGTAGAAAATTATTGCACGAACATTTTCCTTAGAAAGATTCCTTTACGTACGTAACCTGACAGATTCCAATCGACGCTGTGACTAAATAATAGCATTAATCCTAATACTTTCAACTGTTTTGAGATTCAAAATTTAAACACAGTCTAATATAGAACAGTTCCAAATTCAAAATTGCCGGGAAATATGGAAACGACAGAACTTAAAAAGCATGTCTAGTAAATTTGTAAAAAAAATTAATTGAATTTAACATCAATTAATATCAAAAACTTTATTTAAACTTTAGGTGTATTTAAAATTTCGTTGTTGGTGAAAATGGTACTAACAGTTATATCCCATTGATCTACAATTTTCCATAGTGGGACCCAGCGTACATGGACTGAACAGGGAACGTTGTGCCATGCCCATATCGTGCGATATTCCACAGTGGCTAACTTTGTGAGATATTGGCTACGACAAGCCCAACGGTGAAGTAGCCTCCCACCCAGGCAAAGCACAATTTGCTACGCCTGCGATACGCTTGTTACAGACCGGGATTGTGACGCTAAAAGTGGCGGCCTGCTTGATATCTCTCGGTACCAACAAAATTGACAGGTGAAACGAGGCGCTAGGACTGGCCATAAATAAGACTAATAAGAATGTGGATATAATATTGTTAGAGCCGTTGAGCATTGAATCGCTGGGAGTGGGGATACCGAGCGGCGGGGACGAGCCTATATAAGCGGGCGCGCGGACCATTCGAGAGGGCAGCAGCGTACAGTACACTTGGAAAGGGAAAACTCTGTTCGACCTAGTAGTTAATCTGCCTTGTGTATATAGTTTGCCTTATATATATTTCTGTCCATTTATCTTTTATTTAATAGTTAGTCTCTTGTTATAAAATTTGAGTGCTTTGTCTTATTTATTTCTTTATTATAATAAAGAAATAAGTTGCAATCTTTGTATTTTTTTTAAATAATTAAATTCATTAGTCCTAAAATCAGGCGTGGGATTAAAAAAAAAAACTTACCTTTTATTCTCACGTGCCTTAAATCCGTTTCGCTTCCTGAAGTAAGGCAGTTGGTATTCAAAATTAACGTATATCCGTTTGCATTATTTTTGGTGATTAAATTAGTGGGTGTGGTGTAAAGTGTGATATTATGGTAAAGTATATGGTGACAACGTTTTGGTGAGTACGTTCCAATTTGTTAAGTTGAAAATCGTGCGGCTATAATTTTTTTTCTTTAAATTGTCTTTTCTATAAAATTCTTTTTTTGCTGATTTCACTAGTTTACTCAGCCGTTATACACATCCCTGTCGCATCTTTTTATTGAATAAGATGCCTAAAAAGAGCAGAAGGGATAGAAATCAGTCTAGTAGACGCGAATCGCGTTCACGGAGCCGTGAGACTCGTTCCAGGAGGCGCGAGTTGCGCTCCAGGAGTCGTGAGTCTCGCTCTAGGAGGCGTGAATTGTGTTCCAGGAGTCGTATTTCGCGTTCTAGGAGTCGTGATTCTCACTCCAGGGACCGTAGATCAGATTCTAGCCTTCGATATAAATGTTCTCGATCTACCCGCCAACGACGTAGTTCTCCTAACACTGTGACTAACGTGCAAATTCGACAAATTTTAGATAAACTGACGACTTTAGAAGAACGATGCCATCCGCCTTCACCGCGACCGCGTGCAGAGGCTTCGAGCGTAACTGAGCGTCGAGAGTCGACGCCTCTGTCTTCGGCGGGACGCTCCGTGAGTACGCCGACGGATCGCGATGGCAACGCAACGGATCGTATCATCGATGCAATACGATCCATCAATACCACGGTGAGATCCAACCAATCTTACTATATTTCTAACTTTGATCCGTGCATCAACACCTGGTGCGAGGAGGTGGATCGTGCCAAGGTTTTAAGCAACTGGAACGACAATGAGTGCCTGTCTCGCATCGGGAACTGCTTTAAAGGTGATGCTAGGATGTGGCTCAATGAGTGGGTAACCAACGACCGCAGTTGGAGCAATTTCAAAAGGGAGTTTAAGCCTTTATGCCCTAAGAAACCAAATATTGCAAATATCCTGTATGAGGTCATGAGTACCAGCTCTGATAAATACCCGACATACGCAGACTATGCACGCCGATCCCTACTGAAATTACATATAGTTAAGGGGTTAAGCGACGAGTTGATTTCGGCTATAGTGATACGGGGTGTAACGGATCCTCAGATCCGAGCCTCTGCTACTAATGCTAAACTGACGCCCAATGAGTTAGTAGAGTTCTTCTCAATTTATGTTAAATCAAATACCCTGAATGTTGATAAGAAATCTAGCCATTCATTAAGTAATACTCATTTCCCAAAACGCGAGCATAATATCCACTTTCGTAAACGACGATTTGAGAATAATGGATGCTTTTTATGTGGACAACCAAGTCATAAACAGTCTAATTGTACAAAAAGGGCTAAACTTCCACTAGTAATAATGATGAAAGTGGTGAAGAAAATGACTTTCTACATGGTTCAAATAAAGCTGAACAATGTAGTTTTTGTAAGAAGCCCGGTCATAGAATAGAAACCTGTTTTGCAAGATTAAAATCAAATCATCGCGATACTAAGAACGTTAACTTTTGTCAGAAAAGCTCTAAAGGTAAGAATAGCGACATTGTGGTGGCAGTCATACAGGGGATCCCTGTTGATGTCCTCATTGATAGTGGCTCTAGTATATCGCTAATCTCGTCGTCGCTGTTGAAATTTCAAGGGTGCACGCAAGCCAGCTTTCAGAGTATTAAGAGGTATCGGTAGTAGCGAAATTGAATCCACTTATTTCGTAACATTGCAAATCGAATTTAGTGAAATTACTCTGGAAGTAGACTTGCATGCTGTGTCCACCGAGTTCATGAACACTCCGATTATCGTGGATACCGATGTATTGAACCGGGAAGGCGTTACCTATGTTCGTACACGTCACCAGCAATATCTCACTTATAAGGCCAGCCATATACATGATATTATGTGTATTTCGTCACCTACGCAGGTTTCTATTAGGACTCCTTTAAGTGGCCAAGATTTAAAACAGTTACTTGATTTGATTGATGAATTTTCTCAATTTTTCATTACTGGAACTGCAACTTCCACCGTCACTACGGGCAGTATATCCATAAAACTAAATAGTAGTACGCCCATTAATTATAGGCCGTATCGACTCTCGTACCCCGAAATTTTGAAAGTTCGTGAGATAATTCGAGATCTCCTTGAAAAGAACATCATTAGGGAATCGGAATCGGCATATGCGAGCCCCATCCTACTAGTGAAAAAGAAGGATGGATCCGATCGCATGTGCGTCGATTATCGCAAACTAAACGAGATTACAATTAAAGACCGCTTTCCCTTGCCACTGATCGACGACCACATTGATCGGTTAGGCAAACATAAGTATTTCACCAGTTTAGATATGGCAACAGGGTTTCACCAGATCCCTATGGATAGGGACTCTATTCCACTCACTGGATTTGTCACGCCGGAGGGCCAATATGAGTATTTAAAGATGCCATATGGTTTGGCCAATGCTCCAGTCGTTTATCAGCGGATAATGACTAAAACCCTTCGTCCACATTTGGAATCTGGTAGAACCCTTGTGTATATAGACGACGTACTATTATTAAGTAACTCTATAGACGAGGGTTTACGGACTCTTCGCGAGGTGCTCCAGACTTTGACCAATTCGGGTTTTTCCATTAATTTAAAGAAATGTTCCTTTTTAGCAACTAAAATAGAGTACTTAGGGCGTACAATAAGTCAGGGTCAGGTGCAGCCGAGCAAATCTAAAGTAGACGCTTTAGTGGAGTCTCCTATTCCAAAGTCGGTTAAGCAGGTCCGCCAATTCTTGGGACTAGCAAGCTATTTCCGACGCTACATACCTGGCTTTGCTAACAAAACTGCTCCTATTACCAAGCTGACCAAAAAGGACGCGACTTTTACTTGGGGTAGTGATCAAGAAGAAGCACGGCAAGGTATAATCTCGCTGCTTACTAGTGAACCAGTTCTATCTATTTATGATCCAGATTTGCCTATTGAAATACACACTGATGCAAGTTCTATTGGCTATGGTGCAGTGCTTCTTCAGGTTCCCGGAAATGGGTGTAAGCGAGCAGTCGGTTACTTCAGTAAACGAACCCAGGGCGCTGAACCGAGGTATCATTCCTACGAACTTGAAACCTTGGCGGTTGTCAGAGCCTTGCAGAACTATAGACGCTATCTGGTTGGTGTTCATTTCACAGTCGTAACAGACTGCAATGCACTAAAAGCAACACAACAAAAGAAGGATTTATTGCCTCGTGTCGCCAGATGGTGGATATATCTGCAGGATTTTGATTTTACCTTGGAGTACCGTAAGGGTACATCCATGTCACACGCGGACTACTTGAGCCGTAACCCTGTCAACGTCTGCGAAGCACGTAGACGACAGAATTGGGCTCAGATAGCACAGGCGGCGGACGAGGAAACACAACAGCTCCTTCAAAAACTGACAGGCGGACAGTTGGACCCTAAACATTACGTTCAGAAGAATGAGCTACTCTATTATAGGTATTCTCCTGTAGGTGAAGACCCTAAACTTCTATGTTTCGTACCCAAAGGCCATAGACTAAGCCTACTTCGAATATTTCATGATGAGCATAGCCATCCAGGGGAAGACATTGGAGTTAATTAGGAAACATTTTTGGTTCCCATCCCTTAAATCTTTTGTACAAAAGTATGTGAGCCATTGTCTTATCTGTATAACCCATAAAAAGGTACCCAGGGCCCCACATCAACTTATTCATTCGTGGAAAAAACCGTGCGATCCGTTTGAAGTTATTCATGTAGACACATTAGGTTAGGTAATCACCGACAGAAAGAGTGGTCGGACTCTATGTGGCGATTACAATTGGTTTTGAACATAACACAACAAAAAACTACTAAGCAATCGCCGTTAAATTTATTGGTGGGTATTGAAGCTGCAACACCTCTTATACGTCATCTTGTCAGAGATGTCGCCCTAGAAAACTCTCATCCAAATAGAGAAGCACTGAGAGAGTTGCACCGACAAAGAGCCTCCGAACGGTTAAACGCTAACCAGGATCAACAGGACGCTACTGTGAACGCGAACCGGAGACCTTCGCGATTATTTGAAATTAATTCCCTTGTTTTTGTTATTAAACAGGCACAAGCTACTGGCAAGCTTAACTCAGGCATGCGCGGGCCCTATCGTGTGGTCCAGGCGCTTCCCCATGGTCGATACGAGCTGCGGCTGCTAGCAGGCTCCTATGGAAAGACGACCCAGGCTGCGGCGGAGTTTATGGTGCCGTGGCAAGGGGAGTGGACTCCTGATACGTGTGCCTCCTTCTTTGAGGGTATGTGTGTACTACATTTGCGTGACAAGCGAACGTCGGGCCTTATATCACGCAAAGTTAGTTGTGTTCATGGTATGCTAACGTCGTGCCTATGCCATGTGTTGTAAGAAATATGCTAACGTCGTGCCTATGTTTCTTACTGTCAGAGATAGCTAACGTCGTGCTTCCTCTCTGTTGTGTGTGTGTGAACGTTCACTGTGTGTTCATGGTATGCTAACGTCGTGCCTATGCCATGTGTTGTAAGAAATATGCTAACGTCGTGCCTATATTTCTTACTGTCGGAGATAGCTAACGTCGTGCTTCCTCTCTGTTGTGTGTGTGAACGTTCACTGTGTGTTGGTGGTGAAAACCACAATCTATGGCATGCTGATATAGCTGAATTGACTGCAGCGATTCTGATATATCATCATGATCTGTAATTTCCAGAAAATATTGTTTCTGGAAATTGCATTGGCTATGTGACTCTTGCAGAGGTATAAAATGGGCGTTTTGTTTGAATTACCAGGTGCAGAGGATTTCAACGATAAAGTGGAGTTTACGCCTGAGCGAGCTGTCAGGAGCGATGAAGTGCCTTGCGTTGAGATGCCGGAGCCTGTACCAGGCCCCTCTGATGCACTAGACGCCTTACAGCCAAGGGATTCGGAGTACGGGGACGTCCTCCAGTCAGGAGAGGCCGTGTTAGAGCCGTTGAGCATTGAATCGCTGGGAGTGGGGATACCGAGCGGCGGGGACGAGCCTATATAAGCGGGCACGCGGACCATTCGCGAGGTCATTCCGCGTCGGAGACCCGTAGCGCACGGACGTGCGCCTCGCTGCTCTCCATTTCGCCGCGCTCACCCCGCACCCGCCCCCTGCGGTCGTGCGTTCTCGCTCCGTCTCGCTCGCTCTCGCAGCGAACCACGCGTCGCGTCAAGCCGCCATCTTGTTCAACGTCTGTGGCCGTTCAGTGGCCCGCTCCGGGTGGCCGTGTATACGGTTGTCTGTGGCAGTTTCGCTGTTTGGACGCAGGTGTTGCCGGATCCCAACTGCACGAGTCGACTTTTTCAAGACGTCGAGTGCAGATTTCTACCGTTGGTAGATAAAAAGTCAACCCATTTTGGCCCCCTCAGGGCAGAAAACCATATTGTTTGGTCCCCGGCGGAAACCTCACGGTGTAAACGAAGCCGGGTGAGGCAAGGCCCCGATTTGCCTGCCGAGCCCCTTCAGGGCAGAGCTAACAATCGGAAGGGGTTAGAGCATCCGGCCTTGGGGGATCTCCTAGTCGGACCTAATCTACGGCTTTTCATCATTTTTCTGCGAAGGCCTAACGGCCCGAGCAGCTAGGAACCTATCGCACATTAAGATTGGCGAAGGATTACAAGCTTAGGGCACACTAATTAAGTACTCATCCTCCCGACCTACACCCGGTTGGGAGGGGCACACACACCACTCACCCCTGGGTTTTTTCCCCACTCAGGGCGTTAGGGCTGCTAGGAAACAGTCGTAAAGCTCCCAGCATGGCAATGGAGGGCCACAATAAAATCCAGTACTCACTAGAGTACTTATTAAACATTCCCGCCATCCGTGACATTTTAGTCGCCCTACACGGGGAGGAAAACGTTCCTCAACCTGTGTTCTCTTCCGCGTATCCCACGGTAACCGCTACAACATCGGCTATACCACCACCCTCGAAACCAATGTCGCCCACGGCAATGGAATTCGAGGTAGCCCGGCTCTCGGAGAGCTCATCGGACCAGGAGGATAACTCCTCCGACTCCTCCGACTCCTCTTCTCCCGATGAAGGCGAGTTCACTACCGTTCGCTCGCGAAAACGCAGTAAGAAAACTGCAAAAAACGTCGCCACTAAGGCCCTTAAAACAACCGCTACCGCGTCAAGCCACCCCGCTGCCTCCGTGGCACGCAACTCAACTCAGCCCGCCACCCAAGCCGGCCCCTCTAAGCCCGAGTCAATGACGCCAACCGCCGCGCCTCCGCGCAAGGAACCGACCCCACCTCCTATTTATCTACAGGACAAGTCCAAATGGACTACCGTCTCTGGGTGGTGCACCGAGCACCACATAAATTTCACCTCGGCCCGATCTACCCCACAAGGGATAAAAATCTCCTTGTGCGCCTCAGCCGACCACCGTAAGCTGTCGAGCTTATTAACGGTGAAAAAACTCCCGTACCACACGTACACTCTCCCCGAGGAGAGAATATTACGTGTCGTCATCAAAAACGTTCCCACGGAACTCACAAAAGATGAGATCCATAAGTCCTTAGAGGAACAAAGCCTCCCTGTCCTAGCCGTGCACCGCATGATCCGCGGCAAAACCCGCAAACCCTTCGAGATGGTTCTAGTCCACCTCGAATTATCTCCAAAAGGCAAACAGATCTTCCGCATTAGTGAGATCTGTGGCCTGTCCGGCATTCATGTAGAGCCACCGCACAAAACAGGGCTCATCTCGCAGTGTCACAACTGTCAGATGTACGGGCACTCGGCCCGTAACTGCCATGCCCCCGCCAGGTGCGTTAAGTGCCTTGAAGACCATGGCACGAGTGATTGTCCACGGCCGAAAAGAAACGACCACATCCAATGCGACACACCGCCATCGTGCGTCTTGTGCCGCGAGGAAGGTCACCCTGCAAACTACCGCGGGTGCCCCAAGGCTCCCCGCAGGCAGTACAGACGCCCTCGCAACCCCCCAAACTGGGGCTTCCCACCCCAGCCCCCTCAACCTCTTCTTGCAAACCCAGTGCCGAAGCCTCCTCAGGTTAACGCATGGCGGGTATCCCAGGCGGAATTCCCACCGCTACCTAATAAACGAGTGGTGCCTAACACCACCCCACCACCCCCCCATACTGCAGCAACGCCATACACGGCGCCTTGCCCACCCCCCGCGAGCCAACCCAAGCCCCAACAGGGCGCACACTCGAACCCGCATGTAGCCCCGAGGTCCGTTAAAACCCTACAAGGCGTAGATCCGGATCTCGCCTTAGTAGCTAAATTCGCATCTCAAATAAATTTCAATGAGATACGTGAAATCGCCTCTGAAATCAGAGCAAACGTAGGCAACAGCCACGCTCTCCTTAACGTAGCCATTAGGTTCTCTCCGGTCCTCGAGAACCTCGCCTCTTTTACAATCTAAAATGGATAGACACCCATCAGGCAGAGTTAAACCCAGACACATTAGAGTAGGGTACTTTAATGCTAACAGCCTAGCCCAACAGAGGGACCAAATAGGCGCTCTAATGAGCGACGAGCAGCTCGACCTATTTCTTATTCAGGAGACCTTCCTTAAACCGTACAATAGGGACCCCAAGATTGCGAACTATAACATAGTTCGCAACGACAGGCTTAACTCGCCTAAGGGAGGTACTCTCATCTACTACAAGAGGTCACTGCACTGCACACCTATGGATCCGCCCCAATTGACGTACATTGAGGCTTCAGTCTGCAGGCTAGCCCTCACGGGGCACCAACCCATCACCCTCATATCAGTATATCTCCCCCCCGGTAGGGAAAACAATATCGAACTCCTCGAGAGTGATCTTAAATCACTCCTCGACCTAGGCGGAGCCGTCATCATAGGCGGCGACCTTAACGCCAAAAACACCTCATGGAGTTGTAACACCACCAACCCAAGAGGAAAAACCCTCGAATCCCTTGCCGAACGGCTGGGGTTTGACGTCATCGCTCCTATGGAGCCGACGCATTTCCCAGGGAACATAGCGCACAGACCCGATATTCTAGATATAGCACTGCTAAAGAACATTAACCTTCGGTTAACGTCTATAGAAGTGCTACATCAACTAGACTCAGACCACCGTCCGGTCATTCTCGAACTTGCCCCGAGACTGCCAGTCCCCTCAGGACCTGGGCAGGCCCCCACCATAACAGTAACTGATTGGAATAGACTAGAGTCCGGACTCAAGTCTAAATCCACCAGTCACTTAGATAGGATCCCCGCTGACATAAAATCCCCGGAGGACACAATGACGGCAATCGACTGTCTCACAAGTCATGTACAATCATTAATTAATGATTGTTCGCGGCAAGTACCAGCAGCGAGCGATCACGGCTGGCGCCTGCCAGACGACGTCCGCGACCTTCTGAGACAGAAGAATGCAGCCATACGTGCCTACGACCGTTACCCTTGCGAGGAAAACCGCATACGTATGCGTTTCCTGCAAAGGACGGTCAAATCCGCAGTAGCAGAAGTCCGCGAAAAGAGATGGAACACCACTCTTAGCGAACTAGAACCTAACCACCAAGCCTACTGGCAACTCGCCCGATCCCTTAAGAAAGACATAGTTTCCACTATGCCTCCCCTAAAGAGACCCAACCTCCCCCCCGCCTTTGAGGACGAGGAGAAATCTGAATGCCTGGCCGACAGCCTAGAGCAACAATGTACGCCAAGTACCACATACCCCGATGCCGAACAGCACGCCCACGTCGATAGGGAAGTGGTGTGGCGAGCCTCTCTCCCACAACCGCCGCTAGATACAGAATTAGGTAGGGACGACGCCCCAAGTCAGCCTATCCCAGCAGTCACCATAGATGAAGTAGTTTCGATCGTCAAGGGACTACGCCCTAGGAAAGCCCCCGGTTCGGACGGCATAACCAATAGAGTTATTTAACTTTTTCCCACGTCCCTACTGGTCCTTCTGACCTGCATTTTCAACGCAGCGCTCAATAACAAAATCTTTCCCGCTCAGTGGAAAGAAGCCGTGGTAATAGGAATCCACAAACCCGGCAAGAACCGATCCGAACCCAGTAGTTACAGGCCGATAAGTCTTCTTAACGGTCTTAGCAAAATGTACGAGCGCGTAATCCACCAAAGACTTAGAATCTTCGCCGAGGAAAACCACCTCATACCACACGAGCAGTTTGGCTTTAGACCCAAACACTCGTGTGTCCATCAAGTCCATCGTATCGTGGAAAGCATCAACGTAAAACTGCAACGCAACCTTTTTACGGGGATACTCTTCTTCGATGTAGCCAAAGCCTTCGACAAGGTATGGCATAATGGCCTTATCTTCAAGTTATTCCAACTAGGAATTCCCCACTACCTCGTAATTATCATACGAGACTTTTTAACAAATCGTAGCTTCCGCTACAGAGTAGAAGGGACACTCTCTTCCCCGCACCCGATCAGAGCTGGCGTACCGCAAGGTTCAGTCCTCTCACCCCTTCTATTCTCGCTATATACTAGCGACATCCCCAAGTCTAAGCTCGTGCAGTCAGCCCTCTACGCTGACGACACAGCTATATTCGTATCCGGGCTTAACCCGGACGCCGTCACTCGTAATCTCCAAACTGCAGCTACTGCCCTTGGCAAATGGTTCCGGAAATGGAGAATAGACATTAACCCAGAAAAGAGTCAGGCGGTCATGTTTCACAGGAGACGTGCTGACCTGCACCCCCCCGATAGCTTCACTCCAGTCCGCATTTTTGACAAGCCCATCCCCTGGGCGTCAAATGCTAAGTACCTAGGCGTCACCCTTGACAATCGTCTCAGCTTCACTCGACACATAACCACTGTGCGCTCGCGTGCAGCGTTCGTTATGGGTCGTTTACACAACTTACTCAACCCAAAGAGTAAGCTGTCGCTCAAATGCAAAATCCGTCTTTACACTGCCTGCATACGCCCCATCATGTTGTATGCCAGTGTAGTATTCGCTCACGTTAGGCCACACAGGATCCATAGGCTACAAACACTTCAGAATAGGTTCATGCGTAAGGCTACGGGCGCACCGTGGTTCATACGCAATGCCGATCTCCACATCGACTTGCACTTGCCGACCATCAGGCAATATATGAAACAGTGTGCCCGTAGATATTTTGATTCTGCCACAACACACCCCAATCCCTTAGTGGTCGCTGCGACCAACTATATCCCGTCCCGCATCTCGAAGGTCACTCGACCGAGACTTTCTCTCGACGAGCCCGACGACGAGATCACGATAGCTCAGAATACAGCATACACGGCCCGCGAAGCCGCAACAAAGAAAAGACCACGGTTCCGTCCTCGCCGTCGAGGTGCGAAACCGTGCCGCGCAAAAATAAATAAATCTAAAGTGGGACCTCCCACATTGCCCTCAGCAACGCCCCGAGCCGAGGTTCGTACCCCACAGGGGGTGCCCTTGGGCCCCGTTGCTTAAATTTTTTGGGTTGAGAGCCCTCAGCGCTCACCACTAGTCCGCGTAAGGGTGTAACAGCCATCTGAGGCTAACACTCCTTGTCAGAACAACAAAAAAAAAAAAAAAAAAAAAAAAAAAAAAAAAAAAAAAAAAAAAAAACATTCGCGAGGTCAAAAACATAGTCGGTTTGGAGATCGCAGCGCTCGGACGTGTGCTGCTCTCCTCTCTATCGTATCCTGCGCGCCCCGCGGCGACGATCTTTCGCCTTGGCGTGCACACGTGTTGCCGATCTGCGTCGCTTAAGTCACGAGTCTCCGTGTCATTGTTTCGTATCACTGTTTCGCATCACTGTTTCGCATCATTGTTTCGCGCGCTTCTCGGTCAAATAACGGTCATCGCAACGCCCCGCCCCGCGCCGGCCGCCCCTCGGCGAGCCCCGCGCTCCTAAACGAACCGTACCGCGCTACCTGTGAACGCGCGTCACCGTGCCGTCTCGCTCGCTCACATAGCGAGCCTCGCGTAACCGCCTCTCGCTCGCACCCGCAGCGAGCCCCGCGCGTTGAACATCTGGCGCGCAGCCGGTGCCTCCGCTATCTGAGATCGGCCGTATCCTCGTACAACAAAGGGAGTAAGTACACATCCTCCCGACCTGCTCACGGTTGGGAGGGACACACACACCACTTACCCCTGGGTTTTTACCCCACTCAGGGTGTTAGGGCTCCCACATCCCTCTTAAGCGTTCTTTCTCTGCCAGCCCACGATGGCGGAGAAAACCATTACGATAGACGCCCTTCTGGCAATTCCTGAAATTCAGGCATATATCGCCCAACACTTTGGGGCGATAACAATTCTACCACCACAACCCCAACGCACTCCTACCACCGCCCTGCCGCGTGAACCGGCATCACCGGCCATCGGCACGGCGGCGGCGATGGAAACGGAATCGCCCCCGTCCTCCTCTGTCTCATCTTCCTCCTCCTCCGAGTCGGAAGATTCACCAAACGAGGGCTCATTTACTGAGGTCCGCTCCCGCAAACGGAGCAAAAGGTCCAAAGAGGCCCCTTCAAAGACCCCCAAAATTAAGCAGACTGACTCGGAAGAAACATCTCCTACAGTCGCATCTGCAACGACCGCCACGGCCGCTCCGGCCCCCCCAGTCGTCTCACAGGCAGCCTAAACCACTGTCCCACCAACTACGGACAGCATCACCGTAGCCCCACCAACGGTTAATAAATCACCCGCTCCGCCGCCCCTATATATTAGGGACAAGGAGAAATGGTTAGCCATCACCGCGTGGCTAAACAAAAATAGGATTTCATATAAATCCGTTAAATCCACCCCCAATGGTATTCGAGTTGACCTTCACTCGTCAGCCGACCACCGAACAGTTTCGAAAATGCTAGGGAATCAACAGATTCCCTACCATACCTACACCCTTCCCGAAGCCAAACTTCTGCGTGCAGTGATACGCAATGTCCCTAGGGAAATAGACACAAAAGGGATTTTAGAATCTCTCAAATCCCAAGACCTGCCGGTTGTAGAAGTACACCGGATGATCCGGGGTAAGGGTCGCGATCCCCTAAATATGATACTCGTCTGCCTTACGAATAACGCAGAGGGTAAATGTATTTTCAAAATTAAGACCATATGTGGCCTCTCTGGGGTCTCAGTAGAGCCCCCGCATAAAAATGGCAACTTGGCACAGTGCCAAATGTATGGACACTCGTCCAAGAACTGTTTTGCCCGTCCTAGGTGCGTTAAGTGCCTTGGTGACCATCACACCTCTCAGTGTGAACGTCCAAAGGACGTCACCCTCTGCAAAGAGCCACCAGCGTGTGTTCTCTGTGGAGAATACGGCCACCCGGCTAATTATCGCGGTTGCCCTAGAGCGCCGAGAAGATCAGTCCGCCAGCTCAACTCAAACAGCAAGGCCTTATACTACAAGAAGGCCTTCGTCCCAGCCCCCTTACCAACCCACAATGCGTGGGCTCGCCCCCTGCTAACCAGCAAGGAGGCCTTCCCAACCCTACCCAACAGGCAGCCCGCTGCCCCACCCGCACCTTCTCAGTTCAAACCACCAGCAACTGGGCCAAACCAGCCCACCGGTGGCAATCCCAAGCCCCCTCAGGGCCTCCCCATTCCCATCGCCGTCGCTAAAAACGCGCCCCCAAAAGCCCCCCAAGGACTAGATCCAGATCTAGCCCTGGTGGCACACTTCGCGGCTCAAATAAATTTCACAGAAATCCGTGAAATTGCAGCCGAAGGAAGGAAAAACGAGGGAAACAACCTCGCCCTCCTCAACACTGCGATTAAATTCGCTCCCACGCTAGAGCGTCTAGGCTCACTCAAATTCCAATAAGATGGATAGTTACACTCCCGGCAGAGTTAAACCCAGACACCTCAAAGTAGGGATATTTAATGCAAATAGCCTCGCCCAACAGAAGGATGAAGTAGGCACATTCCTTCGGGATCACCAGCTCTTGCTAGTACAAGAAACGTTCTTAAAACCATTCAACAGGGACCCTAGAGTCGCGAACTATAATATAGTACGCAACGATAGGACAACCTCACCAATGGACGGAACGCTTATCTACTACAAAAGGTCGTTGCATTGCTCACCTGTGGATCCGCCCCCTCTGATGTACATTGAAGCTTCAATTTGCAGGCTAGCCCTCTCAGGCCATCGGCCTATCACCCTTGTCTCGGCATATCTCTCTCCCAATAGAGAACACTCGAAACAGTTAGTTGAAAATGATCTAAAAGTCTTATTAGAATTGGGAGGCGCCGTCATAATAGGCGGTGACCTTAACGCCAAGAACACCTCTTGGAGCTGTCAAAGTTCCAATAAGAGGGGTAAGACTTTAGAGCTATTCGCTGACAGACTGGGATTCGATGTCATAGCGCCTTTAGAGCCGACACACTTCCCCTTTAACGTTTCGCACAGGCCGGACATACTCGATATCTTTCTTCTTAAAAACATAAACCTTCGTTTATGTTCTATAGAAGTTAATCACGAACTAGACTCAGATCACCGCCCGGTGACTCTGGAATTAGCCTCCCGCACCCCCGGCCCCTCAGGCCACAACAACGAAAGGACCAAGATAGCGACTGACTGGGCACGGCTAGAGAAAAACCTCAAGCCAACCTCGTCGGCCCACCTTGACCAAATCCCCAAAGACATAACGTCTAAGGAAGACACCTCTCAGGCGATCGATTCGCTCACAAGTCACGTGCAGTCGATAATGGACGACTGCTCACGGGCGGTACCAGATACGAGCGATCGTAAATGGCGCCTGCCTGACGACGTCCGTGACCTGCTGAGACGGAAAAACGCCGCGACACGCGCTTATGACCGCTACCCCACGAAGGACAACCGTACTTGCTTACGGTCACTCCAGAGGGAGGTTAAACAAGCAATTAAAGAATTGAGACAGAGCAAATGGGACGCCATGATCGAGGAGCTAGAGCCCTCTCACACAGCCTTTTGGCAGCTTTCCCGCTCACTCAAAAAAGACATCGTGTCCATTCTCCCTCCTCTCACCAGACCCAACCAGCCTCCGGCATTCATGGACGATGAAAAGTCAGAATGCCTGGCCGACTGCTTGGAGCTTCAGTGTACGCCGAGTACACTACACCCCGACGCCACGAATCACCGCTTTATCGTCGATAAAGTGGAACGTCGTACCACTCTCTCGCGCTCGTTAGGAAACGACAGCCCCGATCAGCCAATCCCAGCAGTGACCACCGATGAGGTCGAATCGTTAGTCAGGGGTCTCAAAACCAGGAAAGCCCCAGGTTCGGACGGAATCTCAAATTAAAGTCATAAAATTATTCCCTGCCCACCTGATAATCCTATTGTGCTGCATCTTCAATGCAGCACTAAAAAATAACATCTTTCCCGCGCAATGGAAAGAGGCCGTGGTAATAGGAATCCACAAACCCGGCAAGCGCCGTACCGAACCTAGTAATTACCGCCCGATTAGTCTACTAAAAGGTCTAGGTAAGATCTACGAACGAATAGTTCTTAGTAGACTACGTACTTTCGCCGAGGTTAACAACCTTATTCCCGACGTACAGTTTGGCTTCCGAGCTAAACACAGCTGCGTACAACAAGTTCATCATCTGGTAGAATACACAAGTAGTCAGTTCATCATGAACAGATATACGGGTGTATTATTCCTAGACGTAGCGAAAGTATTCGGGTAGATTTGGCACGAAGGCCTAATCTACAAACTCTATCTCCTCAAGATCCCTCACTACTTAATTCTAATTATACATGACTACTTAAGTCATCGCAGCTTTCGCTACAGAGTGGAAGGTACGTTGTCGACCTCCCACCCTATCAAGGCCGGCGTCCCTCAGGGGTCAGTCCTCTCCCCATTTCTCTTTACGCTATACACTAGCGATATGCTCCAATCCAACCGGGTACATAAAGCGCTTTACGCTGACGACACCGCACTCTTCTGTGCTGGTAGATCCCGACAACAGTAGCCAAGACTCTCCAAACAGCGGTTACCGCCCTAGCCAATTGGTTTAGGAAATGGAGATTAGAAATCAACCCCGAGAAGAGTCAGGCGGTCATGTTCACTAGACGAACTGCCCGCTCCTACTCTATCGATAGCATTCCCCCCCTTAAAATCTTCAACAAGCCGGTCACTTGGACCAGGCAGGCCAAATACTTGGGAGTGACCCTTGACGATCGACTCAGCTTCGCCCCTCACATAAAGCAAGTCCGCGCGCGGGCAGCCTTTGTGATGGGCCGTCTCCACTGTCTACTCAACTCTAGGTCACGTATGCCCCTGAGGAGCAAAGTCCGACTTTACACCACCTGAATACGGCCTATCATGACCTATGCCAGCGTGGTGTTCGCGCATGTTAAGCCACACAGGATCCACAGGCTACAGACATTACAAAATCGTTTCATGCGCCGAGCTACGGGAGCACCGTGGTTCATACGAAACGTCGATCTCCACATCGACCTCGAACTGCCGACCATCAAGCAGTTTATGAAACGGTGCTCTCAGAGCTACTTTGACTCTGCCATGACACACCCCAACCAACTAGTGGTTGGGGCGGCTTCCTATAGACCCTCCAAAATCTCCTCCATCCGACGTCCTCGTCACGTCCTCGACGAAGAGGACGACATTATCACACTTGCTGAGCAAAGAGCCTACACGGCCCGCGAGGCCATAACAAACAAATATCCGCGGTTCCGCCCTCGCCGTCGAGGTGCGAAACCACGCCGCGCAAAAGTCACAAATATAAACGTGGGCACGCCCACTTTGCCTCCAGCGACGCCCCAAGCCGAGGTCCGTTCCCCACAGGGGGAGCCCTTGGGCGATGTCGCTTAGCTTACTCTTCTCCGGGTTGAGAGCCCTCAGCGCTCGCCCATAGTCCGAGATAAGCTGTCAAGGCCATCTGCGGCCAACAGCTAAACACTCACAAAAAAAAAAAAAAAAACCATTCGAGAGGGCAGCAGCGTAGAGTACACTTGGAAAGGGAAAACTCTGTTCGACCTAGTAGTTAATCTGCCTTGTGTATATAGTTTGCCTTATATATTTCTGTCCATTTATCTTTTATTTAATAGTTAGTCTCTTGTTATAAAATTTAAGTGCTTTGTATAATAAAGAAATAAGTTGCCGTTAGGCAATCTTTGTATTTTTTTTAAATAATTAAATTCATTAGTCCTAAAAATATAAATAAAAGACTTACTATGTTATTAGAAATGAGACAAAACCGCTATTCATATTGTATTGTTCAAATCTAATCACATATTTCTCGTTGTAGGTTGCCTATCCTTAGCACTTCTTCACTATTTGTTTGCTTTAAAACTATTTTCTCTATTAATACTTTCGCATACTGTTTATCAATATTGCAAAGGAGAATAGTGCCGCTATTATTTTAGCAACTTTATTTCACGCTTTTGCTTTTGTATAAAAGTACGATGGATACTTTATACAAGTCTTCCCTATGTTAGTTATCATCACCCTCATCTTATTCCAATTACTTGGGTTCGATACAATATATACTCTTCTTTCATAGTATTATACATATTGCAAAGTTATTAGCAATAGTTCTATGACCCACCTGGCTGACGTCAACTCTCCTTGGGAATGTAATTATTGACGTGACGGTATCAGATTGAGTTGACTTAGGAATTACTCTTAGTTGACTTGCGATGCACACAGTCTATTATTTTCTCAATGTTAATATAAAACTAATAATTATAAGACTAGGTAAGCACTTATCATCATACCGCGTCTCCTTTACCTATATCAACCAATGAAGTATGTGAGGTGTAATTAGAATTTAATCAGTGTTATCTAAACGATTAAAATTTTAAATACTTATTGGGTTAATAATTTTAGATGTATAAGCCCTGAATACCAATACATAAAAGTTATTAAAATATGTAGGTATTTAGGATCAATACGCCCAAGGATCTTCGTAATATTATCTTCAAATATCCTTACGCTTGTAGTGGTTTTAGCCGTAATGTAATATGGTAAAGAATAATTTGAAAATATTTCTTTGATCACAAACATTCCTATTGCCTATAAAATTAGTATAATTTAATGAATATTCCATTATGGTATATACCTAATCTTACGCATGGTGACGGATTAAGAATACAATTCACTACCCTATTTTGCTTGCGGGTGTCGTAAAAGACAACCAAGAGATAATATGCACATAACTATGCTAGGGAAGGAAAATTCAAAATTTAACCCTATACCGTCTGACGAGCGTGGTTATATTGGGACAATTTCGCTCCAATTGTGGAGGAGGCTCAAGCCCAGTAGTGGGACATATATGAGCTGTGATGATGATGATGATGATTCTACGTAACTGTTGAATAAAAATGCTAAACTGCACTATCTTATCACATCACTGTTTTGTTAGTAAGGAAGGATAGATGATGATATCATATCCAGAGACCATCCATATATCTGACAGTCTATTGACTTCCACTCTTGGAAATAGGCCCCCCCAAGAGCCATTTAGAGTAATTGTTACAGTTTCTTGTGAATTTTGCCAAGTCCATCTATTCATTCTTCTTCCATCCTATCTGTTCGTTTTACCCTTAATGTATTTATCTATTGACACTTCAGCAATATATCAGTAAAATTCTTTCTTGTACGGATTTCTATACTTTAGCTGTTATGACAACTCGACATCCGAAACGAGACGCTTCATAATATTTCTTTTTTTGGGTGACTTTAAGTTTAGTTATGAAGTTTGGGTAACTTTTTCTGTGCCTTTGTTTCCTATATTTCAGTATTTTAAAACAGAAGATCATTTAGAAGGAGTTGCCCGAAAACTATCCATTCGAAGTGAATTTATAGTCTGAGATTTTTGTAGATATTGAATCAATTTAAGGATTCCGCGCGCCGCCCCTCTGTCGCCCCGGACAGATTCGGGCGGCGGGTGCGCTGACCATGGCCCACCCTTAAAAAAAAAAATTGTTGTCGGCTCAACGAAAATGGTGAGGGAATACAGTGGGCTGTAATATTGTTATTGGTCATTAAAGTGATAGAGCTTATTTAATCATGTCAAAAATAAAGTCTTGCGTAAGGATTTTTTTGGGCATTGGACAATGGTGAAAGTGAAGTGTAATCAATGTCATATGATAATTTTTCGTGGTGGTCAGGAAAAATTGCAAATACTACAAGTATAAGGAACCGTATTAAATCTAAATCCTGCTCTATACATTTTATTGAGAAATACAAACAAAGAACGAAGCCGGTTAGTCGGCGCTCTTTACCGAATAGTACGATAGCTAGTAGCTACGATAGTAGCCGGCAATTCGGCTTTACCGACTAGTCGTCATATCTCTATAGATTATTCATTAAATAAGAAAATTTTGATTTATTTTTAATGGATTCCATAATTAATAAAAATCATACTGATATAAGTAATAGAGTAATAATAATGGCACAGCCTTAGTTATGAGTACTTACTGTACTGTGACTCCTACGAATAATTTAAATTTAAAAAATGTATACTAATGCATTCAGATTTACATTTCAAGTTAACGCTTCAAGTATATATCCGACAGATTCAATAAATACCGGTCAATTCGTGAAGTTATTTCCAACTAGTGGACTTTGTACTCGGACGTTATTGCTTAGTCGGAATTCACGTACATAGGCACAATAGAACATACCATTTACAAATATCACTTCTTGATATTAATGAATTAAAATACAAAGAGAAAACATAGTTAATAATAACCGTATACATATTAATATAGCTTACTTAACTTTTATCGACATTTTAGTTGACTTTTTCAAAAAATAATAATCCCTGCAGTTATTTACGATCATTATCCTTAATTCTTCTTTTCATTTACTCACTATTGAGAAAGAATCTGCTGTCACATTGAAATATTTTAAGTTAAGTCTCACACAATAGCGAATCACACTATAGCGTTATCAGACTTTATCACGGTTTAACGCGTTTTTTATCGATTTCAAAAAAGGAGGAGGTTCTCAATTCGACTCTATTTTTTTATCTTTGTTAGCTCAGAACTTTCGACTGGGTGTACCGATTTTGATGATCCTTTTTTATTTAAAAGTTGGTGCTTTCCGTGTGGTCCTATTTCAATTTGATCCCGTTTGAAGTCGTTTTTTTTTGGTACACCGAATCTGCAGCCGAACCGAAGCTGCAGCAACGTCAATTTCAACCTCCACGTCATTTCAATGTATAATGAACACTGACAGTGGCCAACGTGTATGTAAC
The DNA here is from genome assembly GCA_032191425.1 of Lymantria dispar. Taxonomy (NCBI): domain Eukaryota; kingdom Metazoa; phylum Arthropoda; class Insecta; order Lepidoptera; family Erebidae; genus Lymantria; species Lymantria dispar. The sequence goes on from CM063440.1 coordinate 16,464,902, forward strand.
TCTACAAATACTCGTCAACATTGGCCATTTGCATTGGCGTTCGACGAACTTGTCGAACGTGTGGACATTAGCTCAATATCACTATACCTCTGCCAATAGATGTCAAAACCAGATAAATGTTCAAAATTTCTCTTCATGACCTTTTTGTGTTCTTTTTAGCTTGTTAAGATAGAGCTCGTTAAGGAAATTAATAATTCAAAGGAATATTTATTCCAGTCTCTAAATATGCTGATTAGTGCATCAAAATAATGAGGTAACTTAATCAATATTCTAATATAACTTTATCGATATACATATCTTATATTCTTCTTCTGGCTAGACTTTATGCCATTATTTGGGGTCGGCCTTCCTTGTCCTTTTCTTCCGTTTAGCACGATTTTGTCTGCGTTTAATCTAGAGTCATTCAAGCCTTTTTAGGCCGTTGTCTGCCATGTGGCGGGTGGTCTTCCACGCGTATTTAACGTCGTAGGCAAATTCAGGGCAGGCTTCACCATACAGTCTTCCGGACGTTCTTTTAAGTGGCCGTACTACCTCGCTACCTCGCAAACGCTTTTCTTTGATTTTATCTGTTACCTTGTAATCTTGAAACTTCCTTATATGTATATACTCATTTCGAAATTTGTACAACAGCGTGATACCTACTGACCAGCATAACATACGCACTATTGTGGAGTGTAGTTTGTACAGGTGTTGTTTGTTGCATAACATTCTGAACCATACATAACAACAGGTCTAGTGTCTGTCTTATACAAATGTCCTTTAAGACTAAAAGTAATTTTTCTATCGCACATTACATCTGTGAGAGGTCTCCATTTCATCCATATTGTTGTTATTTTCTAAGTAACATCTTTTTCGATGCTGCCGTCATTGCTGATTATTGATCCGAGGTATTTAAATTGCGTGACCATTAGAAAAAAAGGTACTGCTCCGGGAGATCTGTGTTATCTGGGTTTGTGACGCTATCAAAAATACATGACATATGCTCAGTCTTGTTTCGACTGATCTTAACGCCGTTTATCTCTAGTGCCTCAAACAATATTTTAAATCCCACTTAATATCTTCTTTGCTCTCCGAGAATAGAACAACGTCATCTGCATATACAATGTTCCAAGGCAGTGGTTTTTGGCAGAGTTTAGTTAAGTAGACCATTGTACTGCTAAAAAGTAGCCGACTCAGGATGGGCCCTTGGTGTACTCTTACTTTGATTTTAAGGCTTACAAATTGTGTGGTAATGGCCTTGTACATGTCCTGTATGAGAGCAATTTAGTACTCTGATATTAATTGCAGTCTGAGTGCTTCCTAGATTACTTCGCGTGGGACTGGATCGAATGATTTTTGTAAATTAATACCTGTTTGTGCTCCTGCCTCTGCAAATAATTTTAGTAGAAAAAAATGGTTATGAAATATATGATTTATATAAATAATAGCAGACCCGGCCACGCGTTGCTATGGCTAATGTTTTTGTTTTATTACATTTTATTAAACTATTTAAGTGGAACTGTCGGAGAACATCTGTCATGGAGGTCGTCATATTTTTGTACAAATGGCATCTATGTAAAAAAGCAAGTTAAAATCGTATATGACACGTTTGTAGGTTTGACATAGCAGCGCCATCTATTAATTAATTACTCAATCCAGTCAACAGGTATCACCATCTGTTAAAATCGTTTTAAAACAGATAATTGTGAATGTCAAATAATAGGTATATATAGGTAATACAAATAATTTGTAATAAAATAATATTGCGACTATAAATTAAGATGTAAGCTATCCTATTTTTCAAGTTGGATCAAACTGCATATGATGTGCAAATTTGATTAAAATCGGTTAAGTAGTTTAGGAGTCCATCGAGGACAAACAACGTAACACGTAATTTATATATATTAAGATTTGCATGAGTATTTAAATAATATGAAAGACGATTGAGTTGAAGATAGAATAATGGTTTGATGTTGCCGCTTTTTCTGTGCTTATTTTTGTTTATATTATGATGTAAAATATCTTCATAATTATAAATATTCCTAACTTGCAATGAAGCGATTTACTCTGTGCGGTCTCGCCTGAACAACTTTCGAGCTAGTTAACTAGGTAATATGTAGTTTTTAAGGTCAGTGGGTAATAAATTGCATTACTTTTTTATAACTTGTGCGGTCAATTTTATGTAAAATAGACTGAAAATATATTGCTCTTGTAGCTTTTTGTGTCGTGAAAAACTAAGTGATATAAACAGCTAACAACATTATAACAGTAGAAAATTCTAAACGAAACCTTATATCACACACCTTATACATATATAATTTTCTTCCTATTATAAAGTTCGTACATAAGAATGAGACGTATGCGGGCTGAAAAGTAAATTTCAATACAAATTTAAGTATGCAGCAGTGACATAGATTTTCAGTGGAAGTCTATTTTTGGATGGGTCAGCCCACACTGCATACACCAGCCAGTCCGTCCGGGGCAACGAAAGGACGGCGCGCGGCTTCATAACCCACTGTAATCCCTTCCCTTTCTCATTTGGCTGACCACCGGTACCTAGTCTTACTAATATTATAAACGCGATAGTTTGTGAGTATGTATGTGAGGATGTTTGTTGCGTTTTTACGCAAAAACTACTAAATGGATTTTTTAAATAAAACTACTTTACGGATTTTATCGCGTTTGTATTTGATTTTTGATTACCCGACGTTTCGAACACTTTACAGCGTTCATGATCACGGGTGGACTAAGATGTCTCACGTCCAACAAGTCATCGTTACTGCAGAAAATTTTATAATTATCTACCCGATACAGAAATTAGTTATTAAATATTGACCCACATTGATACAAAATTTTTTGCCAGTGTAAGAAGAAAATGATTCTATATGAAAAATTTATATTGTTTATGGTTAGTAATAATTAAACATTAAAATTAATAGTAATTATATTTAAAAAACTAACTAATAATCTAGTATACTACCACCGGATCGGAACACGGTTACACTGAGAAAGATCCGGCAAGAAAACTCAGGTAACATGATGCTAAATTAAAGTTAATTTTGAAGGCGGCTTACTTTATGTTACTAAAAAGGTTTTAATTTATAAAATTATCTTTAGTTATTATTATTGTGGGTCAAATCTATACAATATGAGCTCACGGTGTCTTGCAGTCTTGTGGTGGTCTTTTTGGATTTCTTTTTAATAATGTTTATAACAGGATCCCAGCTTGATGGTAACACCCAGCCATCCTCTCTATTGAAATTTTTGTGTTTTTTAATCTCAATAGCCTCGCGTACCATTCTAGGCAGGTATCGGTGTTCTTTTGCGAGGATTTGTGGTTTATCAAACCTGATGTTATGGTGGGCGCGGTCCTGACTATGTTCACAGACTGCAGATCTAGTGTCCCGGCGGTGCTTCACATCGGCTATGTGTTCTTTGATCCGAGTTCTTATGGATCTCTTTGTTTGTCCAATGTAAGAGAGACCACAGTCACAGTCAAGTTTATATTCTCCTACATCTTGTAAAGGGATCTGGCACTTGACAGGTGGTAAGAATTGGCTAATCCTCTTCAGTGGCTTAAAATAAGTTTTAATGGAAGAGCGTTTCAGGATGTAGCCAATCTTGTCAGTGACTCCTTTGACATAAGGCCTTCCTGCAATACTACCTTACACTAGGTCTGCAGTCTGTGAACATAGTCAGGACCGCGCCCACCATAACATCAGGTTTGATAAACCACAAATCCTCGCAAAAGAACACCGATACCTGCCTAGAATGGTACGCGAGGCTATTGAGATTAAAAAACACAAAAATTTCAATAGAGAGGATGGCTGGGTGTTACCATCAAGCTGGGATCCTGTTATAAACATTATTAAAAAGAAATCCAAAAAGACCACCACAAGACTGCAAGACACCGTGAGCTCATATTGTATAGATTTGACCCACAATAATAATAACTAAAGATAATTTTATAAATTAAAACCTTTTTAGTAACATAAAGTAAGCCGCCTTCAAAATTAACTTTAATTTAGCATCATGTTACCTGAGTTTTCTTGCCGGATCTTTCTCAGTGTAACCGTGTTCCGATCCGGTGGTAGTATACTAGATTATTAGTTAGTTTTTTAAATATAATTACTATTAATTTTAATGTTTAATTATTACTAACCATAAACAATATAATTTTTTCATATAGAATCATTTTCTTCTTACACTGGCAATAAATTTTGTATCAAAATGTGGGTCAATATTTAATAACTAATTTCTGTATCGGGTAGATAATTATAAAATTTTCTGCAGTAACGATGACTTGTTGGACGTGAGACATCTTAGTCCACCCGTGATCATGAACGCTGTAAAGTGTTCGAAACGTCAGGTAATCAAAAATCAAATACAAACGCGATAAAATCCGTAAAGTAGTTTTATTTAAAATGTATAATACTCGCGTAAACATCAGAAATCATTAAATGGATTTTGATGTAACTTTACAATAATATAGCTTACATATCATAATAACACATGGGCTATTATTTATCTCGATATTCTCACGGGAAGGGGAACTATGCGGGTAAAACCGCAGGGCGCTGCTAGTAACAATATACAGTTTGAGATACGTTATTTTTGGATTTAACAAAAGAATATATATTTTTCGAGATGCATCTTGTTTAGATTTACTATAAGAACATACAGTTTTAGAGATACAACAATTTTTCATTTAACATTCCTCATCATCATCTTTATACATATATAAATTTCTTGTGTACATGTGTATGTCACTGAACACCTAAACGGCTGGCTGGACGTTGATGAAATTTCTTGTGGGTATTCAAGGGGATTCGAGAATGGTTTAGATTCACAATTGGACCCGGTAGGTGGCGCTGCTGTCTATTTCAAGTTGAATTCCTTTTATTTTATTTGAACAGAATAACGTCTGTTGGGTCAGCTAGTTTCTTATAATATACATTACACTTCTGGGCTCCAAACTTCTGTAGTATAGGTAGTTGATATCTGTGTATTATACCTATATGTAATTCAACTTTTACAACATCAACATCCGCGGGCAAAAAAGAGTGGTGAATTGTATTCTTATTGTGTTTTCACACGTAAAATTTGACATGCGTGAAATTTTATTTTCATGTAACCGCAACTGAGCTTATGCTGCATTAGGTATGGTTTTAGATCCTGTGTTATTATTGAGAATTAGGCTTTTATGCAATTAGTTCATTTAAATATTGACTAGATTTTATTTGATCTTATATACCTAGATTACTCAGAATTATCCATATAATTATCAAATATTTTTATAAACATATGAAACAATATATATTCAAATGTCGACATGAATATAATCGGTAGTCACGGGTTTAGACTAAAGTGGTATTTATCCTTATGAGAAGAAATAATATATTTAAAAAATATTAAAACAACATGTCCAACGGACAAGTAATCTTAACGCTAAGATATACAATCTATAATGGTTCTCGTGACTAATATTGTAGACTAATTTAATGAAGATAAGGTGGTTTACATTAAAAAAATTATATAAAAATGTGCATTCATTTGTATAATGCTCAATGTTGAACGGCGTGACGACATGGAGCCGTGACGAGCGCGCGTTTCCCGGCTCTGAATGAATGCTCGTTCGCTTCGCATAATACTAACAATCAGGCACAACAAGCTCCCTAAATTACCTGCACTTTTGAATACGCTACGACTACTTGCCAACTCTGTGAGATAAATAAGTACTTACTTCACTAAATTAAGAAGAAACCAGTGAAGTTATATAATATTTGTACAGTTTTTCTGTAAATAAGTTTCTTTTTTAAGTATTCGCTATGATAATAATGAATATCTATCACGACTGCCTGTATATATTGGATTAGCTATTACAGTGGTGTAATATTACAAATGCCATAGTTATTTGCATCGAACGTAGTGTATCTAGGTTGACACAAGTTTACTATAATTTTCTCAGCTTACCTCTCTCTTGAAAAAGTTAAGTCTATAGACTCAAGAGAAAAGTAAAATGCAGTATCAGTGAAAGAACAGAATACATTCTCTTCATTTAATAATAAAAGGTCACTCATCTGTTAGCGTAGCCGTACCAAAGTTACTAATCCTCACTATTAGGGCCGGTGCTCACTGCACGAGACGGCGCAGGCTGGCAGGGCAAAGAGTTTTTGTAAGAGGAAATGATTATGAATCTTATTTTCATTCAATTAGCATACACATTTAATTGAAATCGTTACAAAGAGACGGAGTATACCATGGAATGTCGAAGCACAACGCGGGATATTGTAGGATTCCGCACCGTTACACGGGCTGCCACTTTAGGCTTTGGTGTGCCTCGGTCCGGTCCTGGACGCCACCATGGGCCTCAGTATGACTCGGCGGACTTCGGCACGCCTTGGCACGTATGTACATACAGACCCGGGAGTGTCAGGGTGCGTAACGTGTGGGCATATTTCTCTCTTCACTATTTAATTAAGCGTATTTTCGGATATACCACAGGCTGCTTCGGCATGTTGAATGTCTCTTGGCATTCTCATGATACTTTAGCGTGCCTGTCGCACAATCCCGTCAAGTGAGCGTCGGCCTTTACCTAGAAATGATTAAGCAGAGTTGATGATTGACAATTCCGCAACAATTCGTGGCTATATAATTTGAATGTTCTCGCTAACGTTATATTTTTTTTTTTTGTTAATAATAATAATAAATCTTTATTGACGTAAGAAGTACGTACGTAGAATTTATTAATTTAATATTAATATTCTGTAATATAATGCTAATATTACAAAATTTTAATATTCTCGCTAATATTATCAATTATTTATGATTGGATTTCATCTTGTTTGTTATTTTGTAAGGAAAATCTAAAACTGATCGACTTGAGAACTGATACCTCTATAATAGAATTGTAAATTAAGAAGTGAAATAGAAAACATCTAGATGGTAATAAAACATGAGTGGTAGCGTAAAGGCGTATCATACTGGCGTGAAGATAGAGCGTTTATAGCGCTTGTCGCTCAATAAGGCTCCCAGCAAGGATCTGAACGTAGTCGTTGCGAGCGGATGGAGGCAGCCGGGCCGCGGTCGATAGATAGCTAGGCGCAGGCGCGGGCCCTTGCCGCCGGAGGGGCTACGAGAACACGCCAGTCCGCCGGCAGGCTCATACGCGGCTGCCGGCAGCCAGCGTCCGCCTTCAGCACGCTTGCGGACGCGTGCAACATGCATACTAGTCGTCTTCGCGGCGTGCATAGCATTGCCCTCGTGGTAGCACTTGCAATTGCGTGGTTACCTCATGCCGATCATGCCGCGTAAGTATTTTCTAACCATCAGCTCATCCTCATCACCATTGGATTTTTCAGTATCATCGATCATATTGCGTGACGACACCCAAACCCGCGACCGTTTCATACATTTGGGAAGCCATAATATGCATGTAAATCACTCAAAGCTGAGAGTTCACATAGTTTGACGCACGTTTGATTTGTTTATAACACGACCCTGACGCTAATCCCTTGTAAATAGGCTAATAAGAAAAAGGGTTGGGGCTTAAGGTCGCCGGAGCTTAGATGCTCGTTTAATAAAATAATCAGAAGATAATCCCATATATATATATATATATATATATCTTTAAATATACAAATTAACGGATACGTTATACGATAAATCTTTTAAAAATTATCTTTTAATATATAACTGATTGTTTTGAATCGTAATATTAAAATTTCTTTTAACATATATTTCATAAAAAATACTCATCGGCCATTGGTTTGAAAATCATGAGAACAACATTGAAGAAATTGGGACCGCCATTAGGCCCACTGGGGGCGATTACTCGTTGTTGCTCTGATTTATCTTCACTTCGTGACATTTTGTGAAAAAGATGTTACGAATCATTCGTGCATAGCATTTATTTTTAATAATGTAATTTTATTAGGTTAGTAAGAAGTTATTGTTTTACAAGAGAGACACTTTAAGTAAACGAAAGAGAGAGGAAATTTGCAAGTGATACAGGAAGTGTTACCTTTTCTGCCACAGTAAACATAATAAAATGCACACATTTATGGATGTTGACTTTTTATTAGGGCATCTGTATGTTATCACGTTTTGACAATCCTAAACTCGTTAAGCTGGTAAGCTACTTTAATGAGTATATTCATTTTGTTTGTATTTTAATAAATATTCTATGCCGTTCGACACCTGATCTTAATTTTGGCTACAGTGCGCAGTTATTTATCTCGTCAGTTATTGAGAGTTTTTAGCGGATAAATCTACCCTGTTTACTTAACCTGCGAACTGGAGATTTCAAGATTGACAGTACATACACATTTATGCGGTTCAATTGACGAAGTAGCTCATTATAACCTTATTTTTAATCGTAAAGCAAGCTGCTTCAATTTTCTGATATAACTTTGAATCCTTAGAATCAAATATGGTAAAAGTTATACTTATTATTTTTATAAATTTATTTGCTTCAATTCGTTAACTTCGGTAGATTCCGCTTAAACTCGAAGAAAACTTTTTTGATGGTACATAGTTACACGTTTTATTTACTGAGATTGGATGGAGTATTGTAAGTTGCTAAAAATAAGCTACGTTTTGGCTTTATGTCAACTGAACTGGTGAATCGCGTCATACGAAAATATCATATAGGGATAACCAGCAGACACTTGCAGTAAATAGACAATTTATTGAATTATTGTAATCAGTCGGCAAGCATATTTTTTTATAGTAATCATTCATTATCTCTTTTCTTTTAACATTCGAGTTTTTGGATCTGGCATTCATTCATTCCTGCTATCACGAAACTTTGAGTAATTTCAATTTAAGAATTTAAAGCTGATAAACTTTTTTTTTATATTATCAGGATATCTTTAATATTTCTCGTCCGGCTGTTTGGAGCCTTGTATCTATGTACCGCAGCAAGCCTGCACGTGTGTAATTTTTTATAACCTTGTGGTGTTCTATTCAGCTATTTGTTGCGATAACCGTCACGGTTGATAGAGTTAAAAAATAACCATGGATTTCTGTGTTTCCTAAATGAGTAGTTATAGGTAATATCTTGGTATTCCTTTATTTAGTTTAAATAAAACCTGTTAATAAAAAAAATATTAAATCGTTAACACATGGATACGAATATTATGTCATATATATTATGTGTTTTTGAAGTCACTTTAAAATTGGAGTCAATATAAATTAAAATAGAATTATATAGTAGGTACTCAAGTTTCAGCAATCACTTTCCAATTGCATTTGAAATACTTTACGCTTAAATTGATTGGATGCTGTAAAAGTTTTAAGTTTGCAGTTAAGGGATTAATAAAAACCGAAAAGTAATAAAATTCTTGTTTTATTTCAATTCTAATACCTTATACAATTTCAAGATTCGTGTAATAAACCAAACGAGTACCTACTAATATGTACATTAAATTCTCTATCTCTCTTCGCTCTCTCTCTCTCTCTCACTTTGGTTTTTATTGCAATAAGATAATGAATAAAACATAAAATAGCCATTAATTTATTATAATACAATAGATTTAACTGCAGGCGATATATCTATATCTATCGCCCGTAGTATTAGGCAGATAATTTAATCTGTCAATATTCCATCCTCACCTAATACTTATTACGTGTGACATTATCTTAGAATTTTTCACGGTTTTTATACGAGGATGTTGATGTTATATTAAAAAGGAAATTTGTGAAAAAATATCAGCTAAGTTTATTACCCTGTGTTTTATGTAGTAATGTGACTGCACAGATGGCGTAGTGGTTAAGATATCAACCTATAGTGCCAGGATCCCGGGTTCCTACGCAGGAAAACACTTCGTACGATCCACAAATTGTTGCTCTGAGTCTGGATGCAATTCGTGTCCGTTAATTATATATTTGTAAAGTCCTCCGCAATACATGGATTATTTCCTTAGTGCAAAGTGTTGGTTTTTAATATATATAATATGTATACTTCTCTTCATACCTGTCCAAATGAACTCTATAAGCTTCGAGATATAATATTATAATAGTAGTTAGTTGAAACGCTTTCCCCCTAGTATAGTAACCTCTAATTTAGCAAGCAGCGTCATCACACATCAATTAAAAAATTCGACCATATTCTTGACTCTTTGCCTCCTAAGAACACATTAGCACTGTATATTACGAAGAGTGCTGTCAAACATTAGGGGATGTGTTTCATTACTCATCAAACTTATTTTATTAAATGGCTATTAATGTTTTTCCTTTTAGCCTAAGTTTCATTATTTTAGCTTGGTGAACAATCGCAGCATAACATTATACAATATTTTTAATATTTGTTTTATTTTTCAATGTACATATATATCTACTGCCCTATCTTGAGATATGATGACTTTTTCCCCCATTGTGTCCTTCGCGAAGTAGGCCTTCTTATGAAAAATGGCCTTTTCATAATCAAATTTCATACTATAATGGCATTCTATGAAATTTAGTAACTTTTAAGGTATTGTTTATAATTTCCAATCGGCAAAACCGGAATATCAAGAGCAAGATTTTAAATATGTATATATAATACATTATAATACTGTATTACTATATCAATATAGTAGTAGCACTATCCGAGATTATAATCTCATCTGTTACTGAACTTGCATCATGAAATCGAAAAGTAGCTTTCGATTTCATTCTATCCGGTGCTGTCTCATAACATGTGACATTTGAAGTGTTAAAATTCATAACAACGTAACGAAGTCTATTATTGGACGTATTGGCAGGTGGATATCCAAGAAAGAGCTATTGTTCATTCTGTTGGATAACCAACAGAAAACGTAAAAATTGGCTTAGAGATAAAGTCAATTTTTACAATGCGTCAATGCGCGAGAATAGCTATAGCATTAAACTAGGCCAATTCCCTTTCTATCCTGACGATAATATAACTCTACATACGTATTCAGTGCAATAGATTCTCATATATTTTAAACATTACAGATTTTTATAAAGATCTAGTCCAAATTGAACATTACACACGAGGGTAGATCAAATTCAACAATCAAATGATAAAATGTTTAAAAATAATAAACTTGTGCTTTTTTTGTATACCAACAAGTAAGAATATAATTGTCTACATTCCTTACTCATTCAAGATATCTTAAAAATTGTTCAAGGAATATAAGCATAAAATATCACTGAAAAGAAAACTATCTAGAAATTAAAACTCTATACAAAATTGTTTGGGCATCGAGGGTTGCAAGCTAATTCCCCTCATTTGAGATAGACCTTTTTTTTGTGGTTGGGTTACGGTCGGCGCACTTCTCGTCCGCTCCGTCCGGGGCGACAGAGGGACGTAAGCACACACACCCGTAACCTAACCGCGAGGACACGTCGCCTTCGTCGTTCGGCCGACCACCAGAGCAAGTGACTTGACATCAGTGGTCACTTGAGATAGACTTGAGGTGTACTTATGTTGGGCTTATATAAATAGGTTGAGAACAAGAAGAACTATATTGTACTGGAATAGTACCAACTAATTATAACTAAGCTCTTGTAAAAGATATAAAGAAGAACAAAAATAAAATACAGTTTAAAATATAGATATTAATTTAAGATAAATAAAAAAGTTACAAAATTACTTGTAAAACATTTCTTCTAAAATTAATATCGAAGATTTCATCTAAGGTTAATATTGAATAGCTTCAATAGGTTGCATCTAAAATTAAAAGCAACTAATGCCCAAATTTAATATCAATCAGTTAATGCTGGATGCTGCAAACTATTCTATGCGGCACATTCTAAAATGTTGTTTTGCTTTCACTTTTGTTAGACGACGGAGAAACTTCTCAGTTTTACTTTCTGAATAAACTCGTCTACTTTGACAACTATAAAAGAGCAATCTGACATAGAATTACCTGCAATCTCTCTGTGTACTGATGAATCAAGAATGGAAATGTCGCTATACCATTCTCTCGTGAATGTCTCATCATGAGTTGATAAATGATAGTACCTCGTACATTTTGCTTCAGAAAATTTATTTGCGCTTTTTATCATATCGTCGTTGACTCAAAATTATTTTGCCTGGCTCTTTATAAATTCGTCTATCGACGTCATAATACAGCAGCCTATAAACGTTTTCTCCTGGATATAGACCTTATCACACTAGCATTAAAAACGGCCCTGTTCTGTCTACATTCCAAAATTCCTCGTCAGGCTACATGGCGAGAGGTACGTTATGCAGCGTCATTTAATTCGGGATCACCATTTCTTTCCTAATGATTGTAAGTTTGGCGAACGGTATAGTTAGTCTATTGACAAAGAGCTGAGAAATTTTGAAAATACCTATAAAGCTCAAATTTTAGGGACCACGTTTTAGTACTATAAGTCATTATGTGTCATCATCATCATCTTGGCTCATATACTTCCCACTTCTGGGCTCAAATCTCCTCTGTAATAGGAAGGACCAGCTCCATGGGTTTCAATCTACCACACCGGTCACGAGGGTTGGTATTGGATTTTATTTCGAATTTTCCTTCTTCTTGTTTTGAATTTTCATTACATGCATATTATATCCCTCAGCCATCTTTTAAGATACCCACGAGTGATAGATAGGTAGTGGTGAATTGTATTCTTATTCCGTCACCACGATGGTGACGGAATTTGCACATATTAAGGGTATCAGACACATACTAGTTGACAATATTTGTTTTCAGATACTGTGTAACATTGGGCAGATTCTTCTAAGTTATCCGAACGCTAACTAGCCCAGTTGGATTCATTTATTATTATATTGACTTTTATCGGAATAACACAACTTTTTTTTTCACTAGTTAAAGATGCCATGGGAAATAAAAAATAAAAAAGTATCATAGAACTTTTTAGTTTATAGAAATATAGACAAATATAATTTTCAGATTATCAAATCTTGCGCAATCAAACCTAAATTTATTATTTATTGGCTAGATGAGCAGTTCTAACAAATACTGCTTGACATTATTATCAGGCGACGACATATTATAATTCCCTGTCTAAAAAGTCAAATACAATAATTTGGCTTTTAGCCTAATCAGTTCTGGTAGAATATCTGGGGGCACGGTAGTGCCCCCGCCAAGTCGAGCAAAAAAAAAGTCGGGCAAAACGCAACACTGCCGTAACATACTTTTCTCGAAGACATTCAGGCTATTTTCGACCCCCTATAACTTCGTTGTTGATAAAACAAGAAGCGTGAATTTTTAATAACCTAGCAGGCATTGTATACACATTGTGTATTTCAAATTTCATTCAATTTGAACCAATAGTTTAAGAATTATAACTAGTCAAAATTTCGTAATTTTGTCACTCACTGACTGACTGACCGATCATCAATATTAAAGAGACACTTCTAGCAAACATAGAAGCTTCAAATTTAGAATACAATTAGTATTTAGTGTATAAATGAAGGAAAAATTATGAAACATTGTAATTTTCATCCAGTTTCCGAGATACACTAACTGCATAAATAATTTTGTAAACTCATATAAATATATAGGATTACAAAGTTACATTTGCAGTTACTGAAATTTAACTTTGTAAAAAATAAGAATACATTTGTCGCCATCATTGCTTCTCTATAGGAATCATAACAACCGGCTAAAGACTGCGCAGATGACGTAGTGGTTAAGATACCAACGTACCGTGCCAGTGTCGCGGGTTCGAATCCCATGCAAGACAACACCTTGTACGATCCACAAATTGTTGTTCTGAGTCTGAATGTATCTAATTTGTGTTGGTTAATTATATGTTTTTTCCATATGGTGACGAAGTCAGAATACAATTCACCACTCTCTATCTTGCCCGTGGATATCGTATAAGACGACTATGGGATATAATATGCACATACCATCTGTGCAAGAGAAGGAAAACTCGAAATGAAACCCTATATCAACATGTCTGACCAGCATGGTATAGTGGGTTAAATTCCCTCCCATTGTGGAGGAGGCCTGAGCCCAACAGTGGGACATATGAGGGCTGCGATGATGATGCGATGTTGAATTATATGTTTGTAAAGTCTCCCACAGTATAAGGATTATTATTCCATTAGTGCAAGGCGTTGTCATTTAAAAAAAAGATTCAACAGGAAGGAGAGTGGGCAGCAGCTCTCGCCGGGGAAATGTATGTATAATGTTTATCTCACTGCAAAACCAACCCGCCTACCAAACGTGGCGACTACGTCATTATTCCTCATATGATGAAGAAAAATGAGCCCTAGTCATAGCAACTCTGTTACCCTTGAGCGTCGTTAGATGCAGGTGCCACAGTACCGCGCTTTATGGTGAAGCATGAGGGGGTCTATGTTCTACAGTGGACGGCGATAGGCTGAATGATGATTGGCATAATAGGTGTAGACAGTTACCTAGATATATTTATGTTCAAAGATAACTTGTAAAATGGTTAATCAACTTAATTAAAAAGCAAGAGTGGGACATGTCTTATGAAATTGTACCAAAATCTCCCAAAGTATTAAGCTAACTAAATTGCTTCAAATTTATCTGAAAGAAAGAACGCCATCATTAGGCTCCATTGCCATCAAAGTGGAGAGGAGACTAGAGGAGATGTGTTTCAAAAAACCAATCAAATTTTTTTATTACCACATTACACATTACCACACTCTCCGCTTAGTTTAGATAGAAGTGACTCAAACGGAAAGGAGAGATGTCTCATTTTTCAGAGAGTGGGCTCTAAGAAAATCCGTTGTTGGTATTCAAGAAGTAGAAGGTACCGGAAAGGAAAAAAAGTAGGTCTGGTCTATCTACAAAAAGAAATGAGATACCATGAAAAACAAAACTTGTAAAAAAAAGCCAAGCCTTGCAACTGAGTTCTTCTACCATAAAAAGTTGTGAGATCTATGTTATACCGCACTATGCTTAGTACAATTTAATATAATATGTATTACTTGTGAGGTACATTGTGTTTTCATGCGATTGCCAAGTCATGCTGTTTATTTAAGACATAAAAGATTTTTAATATTGATATAGTCACTATAGGAAGTTGTTAGGTTAGCTATTTACGTAATAACTTAAGAAGAAAGGTCCCTTAAGGAGGGACTGAATGAGTTAACCGACTTGGTATAACATAGATCTCACAACTTTTTATGGTAGAAGAACTCAGTTGCGAGGCTTGGCTTTTTTTTACAAGTTTTGTTTTTCACGGTATTACATTTTCAAGAAGTTACTGCCATCTGACCTTTGTAACTAAATAGAATAACAATATTCTAGGATTAGGCCAGAGTTAAGCTTTTGGAACGCACAGACTGCCCGTATCGACTGTCATAGATGCTCACGATAGCCGAAACTAAGGGCTTAATGTTTAGGCACGGATTTTATACATCTTTGACATTATTACAGTAATGTTAAACCAGTCGCAACCATATGAAGTAGCAATCTACATGAGATTGCTACTTCATGTTTGCGCTGATAAAGCAAGCAAAAACTGTTGTTTTCAGACTAAGCTATCGCTAGGACGCTGGATATATTATGTCTTTCAAAGATGTATGCCCAGAATTGGGGCCTTTTTGCTTCATTGTGTAATAGTTCGAGTATAAAGATATTTCGTCTGTCTAAAATATTTTTTAAATACAAATGGGCATTTGAAAGTAGAGTAGACCAAATTTTCAATATATTTAGGCGAGACATCCTTACACAAGAAAAATGTTTTATAACCTTTTATTTTGCAACATGTATTTGGAAAGAAAAAGAGCGAGCGAGGGAGGTAGAAACTGGTTGATTTCCTAGAGAAGGGAAGCCTCATTATGATAAATTCCTTCCGCAAGTAGCAGCCACAGAGGAAATATAATTAGATAAGACCCAATTGTTCATAAAAAGAAAAGAAATGGATTTTATTTGGTCGGATAAACGACAAATATTCAATGAGGTGTCGGTGATCAGCAGGACTTAACACTGCGAACAATCAACGCAGTATACGAGGCACATTGAATATCCACACAAAGGTCCAGCTTTCACGCTTGATGAAGTCTAGTCTCCGATCTACAACTGTCCAATATCAGAACCTCGAAAGTTTTTAATTCGATCTACACAATCGTTCCAATGTCTAAATGATTGTGAATCTCTGAACGATATAAACAGGTTTGTGGTAATTTTCTACGCAGTTGAGTCCACATTTTTGAAAATCTTTGAACCATACTTTAAAACTTACGCGGAATAAGGAAATGATGATGCAGTCTCCGCCGATTGGTCTGAATACAGGCAGCTAAATAGGTATATCTCCAGGTCTATGTGACGTAATATTCGAAAATTAAATACACTCCGCAATAAAGAAGTGATAGAGCCGAACCGAGGGTCGAAATTGTTTGCAAAAGATCTGTTTATTGGGCAAAGCAAAATGACTAAGCTGAATAATGGTGATAGCAGTGCCATTTCATCTCAGCGTGAGATCTTGGAAGAGGTCAACAGGCTCAATGGGCAGTTATATAGATCATCCCAAAACCCTGTTGTAGGGTTGGTCCAAGATTCTAAGTCGGGGCAACGTTCCATAGTCGTTGACCAGGAGTGTGGTAGTGTTGTTATTTGAAAAGGTCTATAAAGTTCTTCTAAAGAACTACAGATACTTGAGTCATGTTTAAAAGTTGTTGCCGATGGTCATTACAAATCGATTCACGGGCAATATTAACTTATAGGCACCTGAATAAGCCGGGTTCCGAAAAGTTATAATGCCATAGACTTTCCTCCTGCTTTGGCAGATTATTCAGAAGACCTAGGATGCTATGAGAAAGTTTTTGATTCAGTCGAAAATTGGGCGGTACTGTAGTATCTTCAGCTGTACTAAATCGACCATCGTTATGTCGAGATGCAGAAGTATTTGTATAGAAACGCCACAATGTCAGTCCGTATCCAAGATAAGAGTAGAAAACAGATTCAGTTGCAGTAAGGTGTGAGACAGGGAGACATCATCTTTCCGAAATGTTCACCGCTGCGCTGGAAGATGACTTCAAGCTCATAGAATGGATCGGATTTAATCTGAATCAACATCAACGGCGAATACATCACTTACCTTCAAGTTGTTGGCGATATCGATGTTATGGCAGAATATAGGAGGACCTTGGCGATGCTTAATAATCTCGAGGAGGTGGATACCTGTTGGGATTAACTAGTGGGTTTATAAATGCCCATGGACAAGATGAAAGTCATGCCAAATGACCATGTCAATCCAGTACCCATCCTAGTTTGCAATGCGTTTCTTGAAATAGTCGATCATTATGTTTACCTTGGACAAACTAGACTGCAGTTAGATAGATCCGATTTCAAGAAAGAGGTCAGCCGACGAATTCCCACTCGAATCGAATGGACAGCATTTGCGAAACTTAAGGTCTTGTCAGTCAACAAACCTCAGTGCTTGAAAGCACAGGTCTAAGGTCAATGTCAGTTAACACTGATGAATTACAGCATAGAAACTTGATCCCATTTTTTTTTGGGTGAGCTATAGTCAGCGCATAGGCCATCCGTTCCATTTGGGGTGATGAAAGGGCGGAGAACAGCCCCATAACCCATCGTATTTCCTCCCTTCGCCATTGATCTTCGACCACCGGTGCTGAGTTCTTTGTCGTTTGTGGCCATCCCGGCAGCAAACCGATGCAGACAGCCAGGATCCTCTCCAGTAGTTTACCCGCATCGTTCAGCAGCACGATGGGCCTATAGGCCGCGGGCGAGTCCGGAGATCGTCCTGGCTTCAGCAGAAACACCAGCGTCCCCTCCTTCCAACACCCAGAGAACTGCCCGGGCACTAAAAAGTGTCGTACAGTTCCCTGAGGCGTGGCCCTAGGTGCTCGAGGAGCAGCGCCAGCACCCGGTCGAGTATGCCATCTAGCCCGGGGGCGATATGTTTGATACGCACTTGCGTCGCTGCCACGCCTTCGTTGCCGTGACAGGTGGAACAGTTTCGTCGTCCTTCTGGTTACTGTTCGGCAACGCCAAATGACAAAATGACCTATTCCAACGCCGTCGTGGGAATAGGTCCTCGACAACTCTGATCAGGAGGCCCGGCTGGAGGAGATGGAATCTGTGGGTGTAGGACCTCTGGTCACAAATGCGCGTCGCCTAGAGATCCGCTAATTCTCGAGACCACTGTCCTCTACGGGGGCAAGACATTGCACACAGAGTATGGCCGCATTGTAAATCTGCGTTAACGCACAGCGAATGCAGCTAGCCGCAGTAGGAGGATCGGTGAGACCTCTATCCGAATGTAGAAATGTACCTGTGGTCGGATAGGGTCTCAACCTCCACCTGGACCAGCACCAGCTCTTCACACGGTCTGCGAAATTGGGGCTAGCGAATTACAAGTCCACTGTCGACCCACCCCACTGCCATACGCACGTCTGCACCGAGCTCCTGTTTAACAGAGGTCCAGTGCCGCCACCCATGCTTCGACCGCCCGCGATTATCCGTTCTAGGATACCCCACAAGAAACGTGATCTCTAAATGTAGGCCTCATAACCAAGCTCGTCGTCGTTCAACGCAGGAAGGGGTCTTGCAGATTTGAAATCTGTAGAAGAATGGTTATAACCAATATAGGACGAAGAATTTCCACACTGAAGTGACAATGGGAAGGCCACGTTGCTTGACGAACCGACAACCGCTGAGGAAAAAAAATTCTCTACTACACATCAGACGCAGATAACATAGTGTAGGGCGCTGCACCACTAGGTGGACCAACGACCTGGTGGGAGTTGCTTTGCATCGTTGAATGTGGCACTTTGTGGCAAAATATGTGGGAGGCTCTTGTCCAGCAGTGGAAGGTGGGAGGCTAAATACTATTGGAAAATGAAACATAGTGACGAAACAAAAATACCAAAGAAATATATATATTCACATTTGTTCATCGTTTTGACGCCCAAGATGCATTCTGGTGTGTAAATTTAAGTTAAATAGTTACCACGATTACCTAGTTTAACTTTGCAACACATTTAAGGCGAGGCGATGCTTGCAAACTCCTGAAGTTTACAGATTCCAAAAATTTCATTAATAGAGCTAAGTAAAGTGCAGCTCTATTGCTTCATGAAATCATAAGTTCATTATTAAATTAATTTAGTGTTGCGGAGTAAGAAATATGCTGTTTTCCTTAAAATAAAATATAATGGCAAGAAGTCTAAGAAACACTTTGTCTCATATATTATGGTGATGCATTTTGTTGCTTTAAAGGTATATGGCACTTTTAGTGGCAAAAGGACGCAAGTGAAATCACGTAATTATCAAGAACGCTTAGAACCATTTTGTGGAGAAATCATCGAGCAAGAATCTAGACTCTTACTCAACAGGAGAAATGTTAGGTTATAGGTAAATGTATTCATAGGAAACTTCATAGACAAAATTTATCTGCAGATACCTCTATACTTGATTTAAAATGCGCCTGATGCCGCCCTAGCAGAGGTAGCAGGTGACCGGACCGAGGATTTACTCCGGCACGGGCGGTAGGTTGACCATGCGACAGCGATCGGTGTCTTAATTGGGGACATCGATGAGAATGGGGTATTCCGTCGGGTCGACCACTGAAGTCAAGGAACTCTGCATCGATGGTCGGCCCAATGACAAAGGCGACGTACTATACGGGTGTGTTACGGGTGTGCGTGCTTACGCCCCTCTGTCGCACTGGACGGAGCCGGGCGAGGAATGCGCCGACCGTAAACCAGCCACAAAAAAAAAACTTGATTTAAAATAATATTGAGGCGGTTTGGAGATAAATCAAAATTAACGCGTTACATATTTAATCTCCGTCATAGTATTATGAATTTTAGTAACACATAAAGTAACCACTTTATTGTTACGTTATTTACAATGATCACAGATTCGTAAGTTTATTTACGAATTTCTTGTTGCCAACATTTATCAAAGCGATACGTGTGTATAAAATTTCGCTATTGTGCTAGAAAGTTTAATGTAGATATTCAAAGTAAATAAAATTATGTTTTTAATACAAGTTAACAAAAAAATATAATTATATCAACTTTAAGTTATTTATTCTACTCTGACAGAGAAGGTTAAAACATAATTATACATTTTTGATTACAAAATTATTTGTTTGATGTTATTAAATGTTTAAGATGCTAAATAAATCCACGATATTTATATAAACACTTCCCTTGTAAGAAATGTAGGCGTTATTCTATTAGTTGTTTTGAATAAGGTGTAAATATTATGTGGTACTTTATGTGGTACTTTTACAATGTGGTCTAGTATTCAGTCAGAGAGCGTTTATGTGTAATTTGAAATTTAAGAGGTTGCTTAGGTTGAGGGCAAGGTATTTAATATGATCAGTAGATGAAAAACATGGACAGTTACATGGGAATTGTTGTAACATATGACAAGAATGCACCTTTAAGGTCTTGTTGAAAAAGTCATATATTTGGTTGTATTGAGTTTTAATGAGTGAGAAATGAGCTAATTTGATGGCTATGTCATCGGCATAACATACGGATTTAGTAAATGGAATTTCTAGATTACCCAGGTCATTTATAAATACAAGGAATAACATCG
This sequence comes from Lymantria dispar, assembly GCA_032191425.1. Taxonomy (NCBI): domain Eukaryota; kingdom Metazoa; phylum Arthropoda; class Insecta; order Lepidoptera; family Erebidae; genus Lymantria; species Lymantria dispar. The sequence continues at coordinate 16,485,364 of CM063440.1, forward strand.
GACAAAGGATGCTGCCCTGTGGTACACTATAATTAATAGGTAGTTCCTCGTTTGTGTGGCCGTTAATCTTAACTATTTGAGAACGATCTGAGAGATACCTTTGGAATAATTCTAGCTGTAGACCTCAAATACTCATCCGTTCTAGTATGAGTAAAAGAATGGGGATGGGAGATGTATCGAATGCCTTGGCAATATCAATTAAGACCTTTTTATTTTCATTAAGATTTTGAATAATAAAGTTTGTCAGATCATCAATAGCATCGCAAATCGATTTCGGTAATGTATAGGTCTTCGATGCCACCACCAGTTTAAACATTTTTGTGACGTGCTCTTAATCTTATAAAGAAATTACATCGAGTGAAATTGCATCATTAATCAATTAAGGAGAAAGGGAGTCATTGGTCCGAATAGTAAAAATGAAATACGCTTTTGCATCATATATCTCTTGAATTATATACATTATAAGATTGAAAACTCATTAATATTCATCATCATCATCGCAGCCCACATACGTCCCACTATTGGGCTCGGGCCTCCTCCACAATGGCAGGGAATTTAACCAACTACACCGTGCTGGTAAGACATGTTGGCATAGGATTTTATTTCGAGTTTTCCTTCTTTTGCACAGATCTGATGTACATATTATATCTCTTATTCATCTTTTACGACATCCATGGGCAAGATAGGGAGTGGTGAATTGTATTCTTAATCCGTCACCACACGGAATCATTAATATTTTTAGATTGGAATTAAAAATTCATAGAAAATGGCAAATTTACGGGCCTCAATCTAAGTATGATCACTTTGCTGATCTTCAATCGTTGCAAAAAAATGCACAAACATCCTTTAGTTTTCTAAAGCCTTTACTAGTTATTATTAAATCTTCATCGTTAAAATAGCCAGAACAAATCTTTGTATATTTCGTAGGTTTCCAGTTTATCTATTGATTTTTTAAATCCATTGCTTCTTAAGATTATCATTTGATGAAAAATCCGAATTTAATAATTGTGTTCTAACTACGACCCTGCCATTTTGACACTTTTATGGCTGTTCATAGTTGGCGACAGATGGCGCATTATTTACAAAATATTTGTGAAGCTACATGTAAAAATCATTTTTGTCCAGGTAAAAGTATTTAGATATTAATTTAAATACTTATGTTCATTAGTTATTACGATAATCTTAATAGTCTGAACTTTATCTACTTTTATAGTTCTAAATCCCATTACGAAAAGTAGTGCCATCTAACGTTGAGTAGAATTATATTTGAACATGGAATCGTCAAAGGATTTTTCTAGAAAATATTTTAATTAACTATGAATAAATATACTTACAAATGAAATATGATTCCTTTTACAGCATCTGAACGTTTATCGCAGTACTATTTACATGATAAAATAAAAAAAATATTGATTTTCTGCGTAATAAAGCAAAAATACACCAAACATTTAACTGTGTCCACAGTACGAACACGGGCAGAGTCGACAGCAGACTAATAGGCCACGCCCACTACCTGATGTTGATATGATGACGTCAGGACCTAGTTGAGTCACGGTGCATAGTTGCTTAGGCCGTCTTTTCTTTGTATATGCTCCGTGGTCCAGTCCTTTCATTATTGTGTTTTACAATATAGACCGTTCCAATTTTTCATTTTGCTGAAATATTTTTTATTACCTATATGTAATAAGTGAATAAAAAAAAAAACAATTAAATTCGTAGGGAATGTTTGCATTATTCTAAATTGAAAACAAATTTAATTTACAATTCATGCTAGAGTTAACTGTAACTTTGAACTGTAAATTTGAACAAGTAAAATACGAAATGTAATTTCTCCCTTTCCGTTTCTGAACACGGTGCAGTGAATAGTTTTGTGAGTAGCAAATATTTGTTTTATCTTATCTCGAGATTGATTTTCCGTTGTAAAGTTACATTTAGTTGTTGAATTTCATTATAATTTGTATCAGATAGGTCTTATTAGGTAGCGTTCGGGAAACTTAAGAGGATCTTCTCGTCCAACATACCTCAGTGTCTGAAAACACAGGTCTACGACCAGTGTGTGTTACCAGTGATGACTTACGGCACGGAAACGTGGTCCCTAAATGTAGGCCTTATATCAAGGCTCAAAGTCGCTCAGCGTGCTATGGAGCGAGCTATGCTCGGGATTTCTCTGCGAGATAGAATCCGCAATACGGAAATCCGCAGAAAAACGGGTGTAACCGACATAGCACGAAGAATTAGCACGCTGAAGTGGCAATGGGCAGGCCACATCGCTCGACGAACCGACAACCGCTGGGGAAAAAAGGTTCTCGAGTGGCGACCACGTATCGGACGACGGAGTGTTGGACGCCCCCCCCCACTAGGTGGACCGATGACCTAGTGAAAGTAGCTGGGCGTCGTTGGATGCAGGCGGCACAGGACCGCACGTTGTGGCGCAACATGAGGGAGGCCTACGTCCAGCAGTGGACGGCAATAGGCTGAAATGATGAATGAAATGATGAGGTCTTATTAACTTCAATTCTTAAACTTATTGATAAAATTTTTTGCGGTTAATTTAATATTTTTTTTGCCGTATGGTGACGGAGTAATAATACAGGGGATTACCATTCCTTTCTTTCCAGCTGATGCACATATAGGAAGACTAGGGTAATCAAGCAGATAATATTACTCCTAGAGAAGGGAAACTCGTTAAATTACAAATATATTCCTACATAGCAATCCACTTGATCAGCGTAGTTGTAGTTTAATTTCTTTCTCATTATAAAGACGCTATTATTACCCACCTGTATGTGAGCAGAGATACTGATGATGAATAATTAATGGGGAATATGTATGATTTTTTTAATTTTTTTAAACGATTCTACTAGTTATTACATTACTAGAAATAAATATATTATATCCAAAATATAAAAAAATAATGTAAATTCTTTTTTTTAAATCACTATCATTTTTGGGCGATTGAGACGCAGCTACTTCGGCGCGCATATTCTGTGACGTCAGAGTACTCGCATACGTTGTCAGGGCTGTAATTAAGGCTGTTCATATTAAAAATAAATATAGTATTTTCGACATATCGATATTTTTAAATGTATCAATATCGGATTATTGAAATTTTTTTGGACGGATTTGGAAGGATAAAGGATGAAGGATGAAGGTTGAAGGAATGAACGATGAACGATGAACGGTGAAGGGTGAAGGGTGAAGTGAGAGGGTGAAGGGTGAAGGGTGCAGGATGCAGGATGAAGGATGCAGGATGAAGGATACAGAATGAAGGATGAAGGATAAAGGATGGAGGATTAAGTGTTTCACTTTGGCCATGCGTACTTTATACACACTCTCTTTTTTTTCTTTACATCGAACTCCGATAGTGATATATTACAAATACCGATATATCGAAAAACGATATTTTAAAAATATCGACAGCCCTAATCAGAAGACTTGACAGTACTATGACGTTGCGTTTGAACAACGTCGTGTTTTAGAAATTTGCGAGCGAATCTCAAAAAATGCACTTTTTGATAATTAAATTTAATTATTAAATAATGATAAAATTAAAAAATAATTGTACAGTTATGTTTTTTGAGCAATAAAGATAACAAATAAAAATAATTTGTTCATTTTGGAGTTTCGTGCATATTCCCTATTATTAATCTACGCCGTTTAAATTTAATTAACGTTTGACTTTAATTCTATTATTATATCTTGGATTTAACAAGAATATCATAGGTATGTAGAATGAGGAAGTATAGTTTTGAAGTGAGCCGAGGATGCCTTCATTATCACTACGATTCTACATAAATAACATACATAGAATGTATAGTAAACTACTACGCTACATTTAAACATTTCTTTTCTATGTCGAGAAATACTACAGTAGTTTTCGATTTTTCTTCAGCGACGTTATAGGCTGCAGTGAAGACAGAATAGACTGCGTTATAGGCTGCAGTGAAGGCAGAATAGGCTGTAATGCACTAGACAGTCTTAAGTTTACATAGCACCCAGTACAATACTAATTAATTTGGTCTTGATGTGAAGTAACTTAATGCCACGTTAGGTATTACAGTAGAAGTCTCTCGAATGCTTCAATGATGGTTAGCAGTAACGAGATTGTCCTATACTTTTATGATTATAGATGAACATCTACGCAGCTTTTTACCTCTGATAGCAGTTATAAATCATGCATCAGCAATTTCTAAGTAATTCTGTCCTTGAAAAGCTATTCCCGTCTATTATTTGACATTTGGATGTTTAATTTATAAGTGCATTATTTTGATATACAAGTTAGGTTCCTTTCTAGAGCAACCAAAATGATAATCTACTACTTTATACCACTTGGGGATAAATCTCTCAGACTGGAAGTAATAAAAGTGATAATGAATACAGAAATGTCACCAACTAAACAACTAACCAACTCATTTAACTTCAGTTTTTAACTATAGTCTATAAAATATAGGATGATCTCTGTGACAGTTGTCCCTAGTGCTGTCACGCTTACAATGAAGTCCGTAGTTTTTTATCGATAAAACTCTTTATTTTTATAATTATGATTTTCTATTATAATTAAAATACAATCAATGAAAATATTTTTGAACTTATTTCAAACAAAACTGTTTTTTGACAGTTTTAATTATTCAAAAGGTCAAGACAATCAAGGTCTAGGTCACTATTATCGTCATCACTGGAGCTTGCCTGCTAGAACATTTATCATTTTTTGCCAAAATAGGATCAATCGATCAATTACGACTGTTTTATAAATAAATATGTCTAGTTTAATGACAAATATCTGGTTGACCGAGCTTCGCTCGGAATATTTTTATTGAATTTATTTAGATATATATTAATAAAAAATAAATAATGGAAAATATATAAAAAATTACAAAAAGAGAATAATAATAACACCGAGATTCGAACCGACGCTGTTTGAATGTCAACAAAATCAAAATTAGAACCTGTCAACTTCCCATCTGAGCTATCGTAACTCATGACGTTGACAACGAAATTTGAATTCATATTCTTTTAAAATTTAATGTCATTGTTTGTTTTGGTAAAAACACGGACAAAACAACATTTTCTATAAATAAAACCTAGCTAGATCGATTTTTTGGACCCGAAACCTCTAGTAAGCCAAGTTTCAACAAAATCGTTGGAGCCGTTTCCGAGATCCTGAATATATATATACAAGAATTATATATATACAAGAATTGCTCGTTTAAAGATATAAGATAATGCATACATAATATTATCATTTACTCTGAGACAAAAAGTAGTTTTTTAATGTTTAATTAATTCAATTTATGTATTTTATTATGTAACTGTCTGTTTTAATTGTAAAAAATATGTTGAAAGTTTTATATAGGTACTATTTTATATTATATACTACTTTTATGAATAATTTAATAAAGATCGGTTATCGATTTACGTATATCGACTGTCCCATCTCTTTTTTATTTTCAGTCCAGTATGAAGGTCATACTGGACTGAAACACATGCGTAAGCGTCATTTATGTATAAAATGTTTACTAGGTATTTCAGTACTTACGAGATACATTTTAGGCATGAATATTAATATTTTTATATTTGTAATATATTGCAATTTAGTTGCAATAAAACTGGCACGAAAAGAATGAAAATATATTTGATATAAAACGAAGTTGCAAACATGTCGCTCGTTCAAATTTACTTCGTTGGTTTCGTTGACATCTGTCACAGAGATCAAGCTATATTTTATGGACTATAATAACTAAATTCTGATTGATATAATGAGGTAAGAGAGGTAAGTATAGATGTATAGGTTGCTTAAAATTTTTAGAGATGCCAATTTCTTCTTAGAGATCTTGTGAAGTTAAGGCGGTGTCATGTTATGATATTGCGTTGTCTCATAGCCCCAGTAGATAAAGATATTTTATTTGTAAAACATCTTTTTCTACTGACAAGGCAGTGGAAATGTCGGGAAGTGTTAAACTATATTCCGATACTCTTTTGATATTTCATAGCAGTGACAAGTGAGACTTACTGCCATAGTTTAGTAGTATTTATAGATTAACTAGCTGACCCGGCATACGTTGTTTTGCCATATAAATTATTTCTAGTGAATGTTTTGGTAATTAAATAAAAATAACTAGCATATTGTGTGTGGGTGGTCTCAAGGAGGAATGGAAGGCTGTGGACGATGACGGCCCCTAGAAATAGCAAAACACCAACAATTAATTTTTCAATTCACTGTATCTACTTTATTAACTTAACTATATCCGTTCCAATCTTCCCTTCCATCCCCATCTGTCACAGCTCATCCCATCCATCACCATCCATCACCACTGATTCCATGCCTCACCATCTTTCACCACTCAATCCTTACCTTACCATCAATCTATGTCACCACAATCCGTCTTCACTCATCCCATCCATTATCACTTATTCCATCTATTTCCACAGGTGATCGTTCATCCTATCCATTACCATCAGTCCTCCACAACCCCATCCATCACTAGTCATCTTATCTATCACCATTCCTCACCACATATTCCGTTCATCACCATTCCGCAACACTCAACGTATCAGTCCCCATTCAATGCATCCATCACCACTCAACCCATCCATCATCATAATATATCTCCAGTCATCTCATCCACCACAAGTCCTCACCACACATTCTATTCATCACCATCCCTCAGCACTCAACGCATTAGCCACCACTCAACCCATGCATTACCACTCACCCCATCAGTCAGCACTCATCTTATGCATCATTACCCATCCCATGCATCACCATCTGTCTCCACTCAACCCATCCATTATCCATATCCATCAGTCTCCACTCATCACATTCCTGACTATCCGTTATCAGTTATTCCATTCATCTTACAAAAATACAATAAGTACAATTAAAATAAAAAAAAATATTGATAATCAAATCATTACCTGATTTGATTATCAATTACTTATATACGTTTGATTTATTTCTCATAAAAATAATATAAAATTGCATACAATATAATTTTCACAACATTAACGTTTTCTTCGAAAAAATTAAGGAATAGCCATAACAAATGTATATTTTTTTATGTTATTGTAACATGTCTAGTTTTAATTGTACTTGTGATCGATAGTACAGTTATTTGCGCTACCAACAAGAAATATTCCATGCCAAAACTAGCCTATTTGTCGTTATAGTACTTGAAAATATCGTACAAGGTCTGACTTTTCACCGTTTTTAGTTTGCTCACATCGAAAAAAAAAGTGACATGGATTTTTTTTTTATTTTTTTCATAGCTGTCATAAAGTCATCTACCACCCACTTTTATGTATTTATTTTTTTTTTTTTTTTTGGGGTGCGCTGCGGTCGGCGCGCCTCCGCACCACTCCGTCCGGGGCGACAGAGGGGCTTAAGCACGCAACTCCCGCAACCCACCCGAACACCACGTCGCCTTCGTCGTTGGGCCGACCACTAGAGCAGGGTTACTTGTCATCAGTGGTCGGCCCGACGGAATCTACCACCCACTTACCGTTGGACGTTTAATTTAGGGACAACCTGTATATATAGAAAGACAATGGTAAGAAAGCCTAATATTGCTGACATTGTTGGCATTACTATTCCATTACGATGGCAATAGTGAAGACGAGCAGTAAATGTATTCTTTTAGGGTTAAAATGACTATGTTTGATTATAGCGGCGAAATACATCAAATTCTTCTGTCAATTATAAATGCCGAGATACCTTAGATTTATTACTATTCAATTGAGGCATCTCACATTTATGTAATTCCATTTCTTCAGCCGTCAAATAACATCTATTACGTTATGTATTATATTATGTAGATTGTAAGTACTTGAAAAGCTGGTGTCAATCTGTCAAGCTTTATATTCTATTTGACTTTGAAATGATATTATTATCTAAAACCAAGAATCAAGAAACCACCTACATTATGAAATAACATTTTTGAACTGTATATCTAGTCTACAGCCTTGTACATAAAAATATGTTGATTAAATGTGTAATGGTAGGTAACAAGCAACACGCCAACGTTTTTTATAATACCTATGTAATAAGACTCTATTGATTGGTTATCCATATCTTGTAGATGCTGTGGAAATACAATTCCTCGTCTGTCTTCCAGGTAACGGTAACTCCCAGTAAAAAGTAGAAAATGAACGAAGAATTTATTGACAGATTAGAATCAGCCTTCTACTATCGTTTGCCAAAGATTCGCGTTTTGGGTATGTGACTCTTTCACTTCAACAGCTGGCCTATCGGTTACACCTTGATGTTGAGCTATTATGGTGGTGAAATAAGGCGCGTAGCATTTTCGCCTTCTTTTTAGCCATCTATGGAAGCAATTGTCATGGGTATCGCGTTCACCGAGGAGATTGTCAGGCGGATCGAAGCGCTGGGATTGAGAGTAGCCCTGTACAAGACGGAGGCCCTCTTTTTCCATGGGCTCCGTATCGCCGGACCTCCCGCTGGCGCTTTGATCACCGTGAATTCGGTTACCATCAGCATCCAGGCCCATATGAAGTACTTAGGCCTGGTGCTCGACGGGCATTGGTGGTTCCGGGAGCACTTCCATCGACTTGTTCCTCGGCTTGTCGGCGCAGCGTCCGCCCTTTCTTGGCTGATGCCGAATGTGGGCAGACCCAGCGCTACGTGTGCCGATGGCTGTACGCGGGGGTGATTCGGTTGATGGCCCTGTACGGCGCATCAGTGTGGGCGGGGTCCCTGACCGTCCGTCTGTGGGCTCTCTTATGGCAACCACAGAGGGTCATGGCGATCAGGGCCATACGCGGTTATCGCACGGTGGCGACTAAGAAGCAGCGTGCCTCCTGGCCGGAACTCGCTCGTGGGACCTGGAGGCGGAGATGCTCGCCAAGCTTTACCGGCGGGTGTAGGAGACGCGAGCCGGAGGCGCCATAGTTTCCATCAAGGAGATTGCCGCCTTGCGGGGCGACGTCCGCCGAGACGTCATTGCCCGTTGGGCAGTCCGACTGGAGCGGCCTCGGTACGGTGTCAGAACCGTCGAGGCCTTCCGGCCGGTGCTGATGGAGTGGTTGAAGCGGACGCACGGGGTGCTTGCCTTCCGACTGGTGCAGATGCTGACGGGATACAGTAGCTTCGCCAAGTACCTGCACAAGAAATTGCGACGAGGACACAGCGCAGCACACGTTCGAGGTGTGTGCCGCGTTGACGGGGAGCGCCATGAACTCGTCGCGATCATTAGTGCCGATCTGACGCTGCCAACCATCGCCAGGGAGACGCTCGACAGCGTCAGGAACTGGGACGTGGTCGCCGCATTCTGTGTGGCCGTCATCTCACGGAAGGAGGCGGCGGATCGTGCGCGAGTGGAGCTTCTTCGGTGACACATTCCGCCGCCGGCGAGTCGGGCGGCGCAGGCGCGCGTACCTGCACCTGATGCCGTCCTAGCTGAGGCCGTGGGTGACCGGCCCGGGGATTTTAGACCGTCACCCGCAGAGAGGCTGACCGAGTGACGGCGATCGACGTCCCGGGACAGCGACGTCGAGAGGTGAGGGTATTCCGTCGGGCCGACCACTGACGACAATTCACCCTGCTCTGGTGGTCAGCCCAACGACGAAGGCGACGTGGGTACAACTGGGTTATGAGCCCGCGCGCTGTCCTTTCGCCGCCCCAGACGAAATGCACCGCGTGTGCGTTAACCATAGCCCACCCACAAAAAAAAAATGGGTATCGCGTTATTTATCTCTTCTCGTAGGGAGGCCTCTGTCTAATAGTGAACGTTAATTGGTTGAGTTGAAGTCGCAGTATAGGAATATCATTAAATAAAAAAGAATAAGGCTTATTTGAGTAGCCCAGCCAAAATGGGAGAAGGATAAATATCTAAATATATACACAATTCATAGTTATTTAAATAATAATTTTATTAAATTTTAATTTAGTCATATTACCTCACTTTTAATACCGTTATTGTGGTAGTGTAGTAATGATTTTTTCAGGCACGAGTTAACAATTTTTATTAAAGAATATATTTATATTAAAAAATAACTATAGTAAGTAATATTATTAAATAAGAAGTGTAATGAAATACGCTTATGTTTTTGATGTGAAACATAGGCGAGGGTAAACCTGATCGTTGGCGTGGTGTAAACAGACCAAGGCAACGCAACGCCACGCTATATGACGGAATATGTGAGAGTAAACCTGATCGTTGGTATGGCGTATACAGGCCAGCGACATAACGCCCCACGTGGAATATATGTACTACTAGCAATCCGCCCTCGCTTCGCCTCGGTTTCTGTTGCCTTACCCGCATAGTTCCCGTTCCCGTGGGAATACCGGCATAAAATATAGCTTAAGTTCCTTCTTAAATAGGCAGCTTTTTGGTAGTAAAATATTATCAAAATCGGTCCAGCCGTTTCGAAGTAGACAAAAAATTTTTATACTATGTTATAGGCGTAGGTGTCGGTGCAAATAACCGTGTGATCATGAAAAAAGCCCAATATTTTGACATTACAAACAGAGACTTCAATTTTATTTATCTTATCTTATATCTTTAAACGAGCAATTCTTGTAAATATATATATATATATATATATATATATATATATATATATATATATATATATATATATATATATATATATATATATATATATATATATATATTGAGGATCTCGGAAACGGCTCCAACGATTTTGTTGAAACTTGGCATACTAGAGGATTCGGGCCCAAAAAATCGATCTAGCTAGGTTTTATGTATAAAAAATGTTGTTTTGTCAGTGTTTATGCAGACAATATAATGACATTAAATTTTAAAAGAATATGAATTCAAATTTTGCCATCAATGTCATGAGTTACGATAGCTCAGTGGCGAAGTTGTCAAGTTTCATTTTATTTTTGACATCGGCGACAAACGGCGTCGGATCGAATCTCGGTGTTATTATTATTCTCTTTTTGTAATTTTTTATATAAATTTCATTATTTATTTTTTTATTTTTTATTAATATATATCTAAATAAATGCTACAAAAATACTCCGAGCGAAGCTCGGTCAACTTGATATTTCGTATAGATACGTAGTAGTTAGTGTGGGAGTGAGACGGAGTGACGCGATATTGTGCGTGTGCGACCGTGCGGTGAATTAATTATGATTGTTTTGTAAAATTTTAAATAATAATATACATATAAATTGTAATATTTTGTTTATAAATTAACTAGCAACCCGCCCTCGCTTCGCTTCGGTTTCAGTCGCTTTACCCGCGGCGTAGTTCCCGTTCCTGTGGGTATACCGGGATAAAATATAGCCTATGTTACTCCCTGATATTATAGCTTTCCATTGGTGGAAGAATTTTTGAAATCAGTTTGGTGGTTTAAGCGTGAAAGCGTTACAAACAAACAAACATCCTTACTTTCGCATTTATAATATTAGTATGGATTATGCCATATTAGTTCCTGTCGTAATCTGTTATACTCGTACACAATAATTTCGATCTTTTACATCTGCCAGGCGTCCTGAGCGACGGCTCACTTTTTTAATATTGAAGTTATATTGAATACTAGCAACCCGCCCTCGCTTCGCTTCAGTTATAGGTTATAGTCGATTTACCCGCGTAGTTCCTGTTCCCGTGGGCATACCGGGATAAAATATAGCCTAGTTTACGCCCTGATATTATAGCTTTCTATTGGTGAAAGAATTTTTGAAATCGGTCTAACTATTTTGAAGATTACCCGGAACAAACAGACAGACAGACAGACAGACAAAAAAATTTTAATTGCTATTTTAGGCATAGGTGTCGTGCAAATAACCGTGTGAGCATGAAAAAAGCCTATTATTTTGACATTACAAACAGACACTGCAATTTTATTTATTGGTATAGATTGAAGTTATACTGCAATGGAAATAATGATGTTATGTAAGGACTATGATGTTATTAATTTAGAAAAATACAATAAAATATATAGATTGAATTAAAACAATCGAAAATGGAGAAGTTGAATTGAAACTAAATATGACGTGTCTTTACACGTTCGAGGTTGTTTACTCAAAATTTAATTTTTATCATTTGAATTGTTGTTTTTGTAATCATTTCGGCTTGTATAACAAGGAGGGCTATTGATCTTATTATACAATGCTGGTCAGCCAGGTTGGTATTGGGTTTCGTTTCGAGTTTTCCATCTCTTGTAGATGTTATATGCATATCATATCCCTTAGTCAGCTTTCCCGACACCCGCAGGCAAGATAGAGTGGTGAATTATATAATTGTAAATTGTATTCATACTCCAACACCACACGAAAAGTATAGTCTATAAGCAAATCTTTCCTTCAATACTAACAAAATAAATTTGTTCACCATCTTGATGCGTCCACCGCCTTAGTGCGCCCGTTATATTTAATCATCTGTGATATAGTTTTATTTTCAGTATTATCTGACTCCTATGTATTTTGCATACTTTTTATTTGAAAATAAAGCCTTATAAGAAAGAGGTATATATTTTAGTATCTTATAAAGCGATTTCTATAACTCAAATTAATATTTTTTTCAATAATAGAAAGCTACTTCCTGAGCGCCAAGGGCTGTATTATAATAGAAATACTTGTTATGCATAGGAGAATGGTGAAACCACGTGTATGGAATCGCGAGCGAATTCCTGTAGCATCAGCAAAGGGACGTGCTGTTTAGTTATTTGTAGTAGGTGAAATCAAAGTCAAGGGAAATTACACTGAAGTGCTTTATATACTTAATCGTATTTAAGGTAAACACGGTAGGCCAATAGAGGTTATAGCCAGACTTTCTCAATTATAAAATAGATTATTCTCTTTCCTATAAAATTTCTCTTTTGTATATTCGTCAAGTGGAAAATGTCATCATCACTGTAAATTTTAATATCTCTGCAATAAATATATTACATAACATAAAAAAGTGGGTTGAGATAAAGAATTTTGTTGCATCAATGAATATTCACGACAAATGATGCGGGCTTTATAATTTACAGCGACCTTTAAATAATATGTTCATATTTCAACAACTCGTATATAGTTAACATTTTGCTGCACCGATTCATTAAAATCAAATTTAAAGAGAAATACCTGTTGTCGGATGTGAGTTTTATTAATTTAAATTCATATTTTTAAATTTATTCACGTTAATACAAAGGTAGGTACATTTTACCTACTACATTTTTAATATTACTACATTATTCATATCAGTACATAATAATTAAGATGGACGGTGGTGGCTACGAATACTAGTATTCCCTTCCTAGTATCTACTAGTATCCTTATATTACTCGTGGGTGTCGTATAAGATGACTAAGAGTTTTTCATCAACCTGGGCCAACTTTATCTGACGCCAAGGAGGCGATCCGTCAGCCGTATTGCTAAAACTTTGACAATAGAGAGAAGAGAACTTATTGAGTGAACACAAGTACTAGAGATAAGAGCAGGAAAATGATGATCCATATCAGTGCTATAAATATACTTCCCGTGTGGCGATGGGATAAGAAAACAATTGTCGCCACCCCTTGCTTGTCTGTAGGAGTCGTAAGAATCTTCTAAGGATTCACCAGGGAAGTGGACAGCTACCCGTTCCAGGGAAATCTATGACTTCTCACTGCGGTCGCCAACCCGCCTATCAAACATGGCGATTACAGAATTATCCCCTCATATCGCGAACAGAAATGGGCCCTAGTCATGGCAGCTCTGCTACAGTTTTTTTTTGGTAGCACGTCTATAGCGGTGGAGCACGCTGGGGGTGCGACGATTGTCCGACAGCGATTCGGTTACCAAAAAAAACGGCCTTTAGCCCTGGTAACACACAGCATTGGGACACTCAGGACTGATGAGAAGATCATCGAGCTGGAAGAGGTATTGAGCAAAATCCGATGGGATATTGTAGGATTATCAGAAAATCCGTCTGGCGAGGCGACGCTCGTCGAGACGTCATTGCCCGTTGGGTAGTCCAGCTGGAAAGGTCTCGATTCGGTGTTCGAACTGTCGAAGCCTTCCAGCCGGTGCTGCTGGAGTGGTTGTATGTGTTGGTGTGGCTCCTTCCGACTGGTATAGGTTTTGTCGGGGCTTGGTTGCAGGGAGAGGACGCCACCAAGACATGGCGGAGGGAGAGGTCGCCACCGAGGTATGGTGGAGGGAGAGGATACCACCTTGCCACCACTGCGACGAGGACTTATTCAAGGTCTCCGTAACCTGGGCAGAGCAGCGCTGTGAACTCGTCACAATCGTCAGTACCGATCTACCGCTGCCGATCATCGCTAGAATGATGCTTGACAGCGTTAGGAACTGGGACGCGGTTGACGTCTTCTGCGAGGCAGTTGTCTCGCAGAAGGGGGTGGTGGGGCAAGTACGTGAGGAATTCCTCTACCATGACATGCTTCGCCGTCGACACGTTGGCGCAGGTGTGCCTGATGCCATCTTAGACGAGATCACAAGTGGATGAATCGGGGATTAGTCCGCCACCCGCAAATAGACCGACCGCGTGAGGGCAACGCTCCAGCAACACGGTTTTGTTGCCAGGGCGGTTACTTATTTATCGAGTCGGCCACGGATATCAAGGAATCCGTACCAGGGGTCGGCCCAATGGCGATGGTGAGGCAATACAGTAGATTATGGGGCCACACGCAACTCATCGGTCATCCCGGGCGGATTAGATGGGGTGTGTCCAGCCATAGTCCATAAAAAGATAGGCTGACAATCGCAGTTGACGTTTCAAGTTTGCTAGAAAACTACTGCTGTCTGTTCTTATGTTTTCTCTTATATCAATGCCTCCCTTTCTGGACATTGTTTAACATTTCAATATTGTTTTATATAATATATAGAGCACATTAAAAAGAAAGTTATTTCATTATAATAATAGTTATTGTGTCTTAAGTTGATATTTAATGTTAGCATCTAAAACTTTTTATCTATCTTTACTTAATCGTTTATTAAAAGGGGTGACTACATATATCAAACTCGTAATGCTACACCGATAATATAGGTTATTATATACCTAGTGTTATAGCTGCTGTGTCATCTGCATCCAACGGCATAGTCTCAAATGCCATCGTATGATACAACTACTTGAGATCGTCATCATCTTAGAAGTTTTCTTCCCAAACAGTTATCAGTTCATCATTGAAGTCCTACAACAAGTATTCCAATGCTCATCGATACTTCAGCACTCCTTAAGCTATTTCGGTAACACTCTCCTTGTGTTAATGTATTTTAGAATTTAGAATTAGAGAAATTTTAAGCCTTATAAGTCAGAAGCAGTCTCAGCTTCTGACTTATGAGTCTGATACTTAGAGACCAAGGTTTTGTGCCGTAACTTATCGCTTCATTGAATAAATATGATTTGTGCTTTCAGACAACGAGTAATATTGGATGAACAGATCCCACTATGTCACCCGTATGCTATGCAGCCAAGATGAATTTTTCGGTTGGCCTCTTTCTCACAATTGAATGTTCATAATTGAACTGTTTACCTAAGTAAATATAATGAACGAAAACTTCGAGAATCATTCCTACATACATACTGGTATTACTATTAGATACAAATTACACCTGTCCATATTCATTTGTTAGCACTAGTTAGCGAACTTACTTGAAATTTTTACCTGTGGTGTCAAGTTCTTACGGGGCATCTGTAATTGTACCAGGCGAACCACTATCAAAAAGTCAAGTTAAGAAATCAGTCCCGTTGGCATAATCAATTCATGTAAAAAGCAACACAGTACCACTGTAGGGCCCTTTATCATTTTTAGTCACTCCGGAAACCAGGAGGGCTAGTCAAGCCATAGCTTGTCAAAAAAGTAAATTTATTACATCAACAATTCTCTCTTCTAAGACCTTGGAGATACCTTTTAATGCAGAGGTAAACTGGTTCGGCAAGATAAAAATTCACAAATTTATTTGGTTTTAAATTTTCGTTCAGTTCGTATACGCCCTACTGCTGGGCTCGAGCCGCCTCCTGGATTGGAGTGGAATTTACCTATTATACCACGCTGGTCAGACGGGTTGGTATAAGGCTTTATGTGTAGATATTTTAGCGTATATATTTTTGCCTAGATATTTTATGCGTGTTTATATCTCTTAGTCGTCTTTTACAATACCCAGGGGCATGATCGGGTGGTGAATAGTAATTTTGCTCCGTCACCACACAGAAAAGGTAAGTTTTAAATATTTATAGTGCCAGCCAAAATTATTCTGCTTCTCTATAAATTCAGCATTTTGATATAGATAGTTGATTTAGGTATCCACAAATATTATGCAATGAAAACCACTGCATTCCTCGGTCATCCGAATCCACAAACATTCGCTGTGGTAGATACCGCAGCGAATGTTTGTGGTTTAGTATTGCCTTTTGAGATATCGACTTGTTGTGTGGTAGGAAGTTGTCGAGTATGAGTGCGAGTACATATAATGACTCTCGAAAACAACTAATTGTTTTAACCATAGCTCATGAGTGAGATAGCAGAGATCATGAGTTTCAAGCATAGCTCATGAGTGCCTAAACGAAGCTTATGAGTGAGAGGGCACTTATATTATGTAAGGATTTGCTACCCCCTATTGAAGAACAGAACCACCATGGCTTACGCAATACAATTTAATTCAGCCTATGTTCAGTCTCACTTCAAAAGTTATTGTATAATTCAGTCGTGTTTTACAGTCCTTTAAGTATCTTTTAACGTTATGAATATGAGTTACGACGAATGTATGATAAGTTAAGATAAATGTTAAGTAATAAGTAATCATAACAAAAGATTATTAAAGTTAAAAATTAGTCCGTGTGGTGACGGAGTATGAATACAATTCAACACCTCTTTTCTTCTCCGTGTGTGTCATAAAAGACGGCTAAGGAATATAATACGCATACAACATCTACACAAGATAAAGAAAACTCAAAATAAAACCATATACTTACGTGTCTGACCATAGTAAGGTCAATTTCTCTCCTACTCGAGCCTAACAGTGGGACGTATATGAGCTGAAATAAATGAATGAAATATTTTTCAACGGCCATAGTAGTGTTTACGTAATCTTTTATGCTGAAAATAAAGTAATTTTATTTTCCATTTAAGATTAATACAATTTAGAAAGTAATGATTATTTTTTGCTGTATTTATTATTAAGCATTTAAAGGTCTTACAATATAATTTAATTGTGTTTTATTTCAATAGAATATGCTCGAATACTTGAACATATGATATATATAACGTGGTTAAATGTCTGAATAGACTATAGTTCGTGCGCTGCGATGCACTTTCTTGATTAGATGCTGACCTATATTTTAATCTTACAAATGTCCCGGATGTGCGGACTTGGATAATTTAAATTGTAATACATTAATGTTCAATTAGTTAAATAGGTCAGTTATTAAGTTTTTATTTCTATTGGACTTTTTTTCTGTATGGTGACGGATTAGGAATACAATTCACCACCTCTTACCAGTGGGTATCGTAAAAGACGATTAAGGGGTATAATATGCACATAATATCTATGATGCAAGGGAACCAAAACTCGAAACAAAACCCTGTACCAACACGTATGACCAGCGCGGTATAGTATGTCAATTTCCCTCCCATAATGGAGGAGGCCCAAGCCCAACAGTGGGACGTGTATGGGCCGAGATGATGATGATGGACTTTATTCATATATTTCATCTATAATTTTCTAATTATTGTTTACAACAATATCTATACAAAGAAGCAATTATTTTGATTCGAGTTCAAAATCGATTGAGGAATGTAAATAAACCATAACTATAATGTAAAAAGGAAAATTCACACTAAAAAGTCATGCCAATACATTCGGCCAGCGTAGTATAGTAGAATAATTTCTTTCACCTGGAGGAGACTTTTGCTCAATAGTGTGTTATTTTTGGGCCAAGGAGATTAATTTTTAGTTTGAGTAGATTAATTTTTATTTTGTTTTTAATTGTATGTATACTAGTTAAAAGTATTACTTATTATATAATTATGCTCTGTTTCTATAAGTGGATTGAATCGTTAAATTCGAATGAATAATGGCAGTGAATTTATACGTAATATATATTTTTATTAGTATTTGTGAAAGAATTTCATAAATTTATCCCCAAATTCATGTATATTTATTTATTATGACAGTTCAATATCGTATTCACGATTTTACAACAAGCTAAAATTCGTATAAATATTATGGGTCATGAGGAATTTCTACACTTACAGAATTACGTAGCATTTGCATAGTAGTCATAAAATGGGTTACACCTGTATAGAAAATTATTTGGCAAATTTTCTTATATTCTGTAAAACATTTCAGTTAAAAGAAAAAAATCTCGCAGCCCACATACGTTCCACTATTGGGCTCCAGCCTCTTCCACAATCGGAAGAAATTTGACCTACTATACCATGCTGGTGAGACATGTTGGTATAGGGTTTCATTTCAAGTTTTCTTTCTCTTGTACTGATGTTATGTGCATATTATATTCTATAGTAGCCTTTTACGACATCCACGGGCAAGGTAGGGAGTGGTGAATTGTATTCTTGCTCCGTCACGAAAAAATATGTAGTAGAACATACATTAATTAATTTAAGTGCATATGTATAAAACTTCACAAATTAAATAAAAATAAATGGAATGTCTCGAACCAGATTAACAAGTAATTGATGGAATCATTCCTTAAAATCTATTGGAAATAAGAAGTTGAGTTATAAACATACTTGAGGTAAATCAACTGAGTTAATGTGCTTGTAATAAATAATATTTTGCATATATTACTTCACCTATAGACCTTGAATTTATTCAACAATGGCTGATAATCATAAGCGAGGACACCTTGGATCTTACTGAATGCTAGAGGCACATCTTTTTTTTTTTTTCTTGTTGAGCTGGGCTGCGATCGGCGCACTCCTCGCACCGCTCCGTCCGGAGCGACAGAATACGACAGTGCGTAAGCACGCACACCCGTAACCCACCCGAATACCATGTCGCCTTCGTCGTTGGGCCGACCACCGGAGCAGGGTTTCTTGTCATCAGTGGTCGGGCCGACGGAATAACCCCTATTTGGGGTACCCTCCCATCAACCGACGTCCCCTCCACCTACGTCCCCTCCATGCTAGAGGCATATCTAAGCTTTTTATATAAGGCTCTGCGTCCAGGGCAGCCCATTAGTTTATTAAAAAACCTTGATCATCAGAAAACCTAAAGCACGTCAGATTAAGGTCACGCTAGTTAGTTACTCGCTAAATGTCCATACAGAAAAATGTGATGATTTGAGCTTAAGTTAATGAAGCTGAAGCTGACCAACAACGAAGGCGACGTGTCACGGGTGGGTTACGAGTGAGCGTACTTACACCCCTCTGTCGCCCCGGACGGAGTGGTGCGAGGAGAGCGCCGACCGTGACCCACCCTCAAAAAAGGGCTATTAAGTGGCAAGGAAAGACATTGACTTGACATTCACGAGCGTGGTGGATTTTTTTATATTTTAATAGAAATAATTTAAAATCAAAAATATATATATTGGCCGATTCACATAAAAGTGATGAAAAAATTATTTCTGTAAAGATAAAGCTTTTTCACGTTTAAGTAATTAAAAAAAAGATTATAAAGATTTAAAAAAATATTTTCTGTAAATTCGGTTTACGGACGATAATTTGACGTGATAACGTCATGTCGTCTACATTGATGGAAAATTTGAATTTTTTATGAATTAAATTATTATCACTGAATTATTATTATTTTGAATTAGTTTTTGCCCGTGACTTCGTCCGCGTAGAAGTCATATGTGGCAGAGGCAATCACAGATAAGTGTGTAGTGTGTTCAGGGTTGTACAGGCCCAACGTGTTGCTCTGGATGGCAAGCTAGTGTAAGAATCTTGATTGCCCGCATCAGCCAGCACCTTGGCGAGGTTGTCTTGATCAGACCAACTCTTTCTGGTAGAAGATCGCCGCCTTTCTATGCTTGTGGCCCGTTGTCATTAAGGCGCTCACTGGCGGAGAAGTGCTATTGGTGATGTATTTAGATGTCGTCAACTCATTTAATAGTTTGCCAATCTGGTATATCAGGCAGGCTCTGTTATCAAAGTGTGCTTCTATACTTAAGCGGCTGATTCCAGATTATTTGAAGCGGCGCAGTGGCCTCTGCGTGCAGTGCGCAGTGGACTTTGTGCTAACACCTATTTTGTTCTGCTCCTAGCTGAGGTAGTTCGTGCGGGTGATTGTATGGTATATTAATTGAGATTGGACTTACTCCGTGCTGGGCTTGATTTAAATAAGCGATACATTTGGCCATACACGGTATCGAGGTGGTGATTCAATGAGTTACGCTGCCGCTTAGACTAAGTGTATATAAAACGAATGATTTGCTGTTTCATAGACCTCGTAACCACACACCCGTCGGCCCAGCAATCACTGTTAATTCGGTTCCACTCGATCGAGGACCAAATAAAATATTTGAGCTTAGTACTCGACGGGTGATTGTGCTTTCAGAAGCATTTTTATCAAATTACTCCCCGGCTTGTTGACGCGGTGTTACATGTTAACGGCTGTACGCGAGACTGGTTCGATCAATGGCCCTGTACGGTGCGCCTGTGTGGGTGAGTTCTGACCACTTGTCTTAGAACTTTCTTCTGGCTTTCGCAGAAAGCCATGATGCTACACACAGATACCGCACTATGTTGACCGAGGCAGCGTGCGCTTTAGCCGGAACCTTCCCGTGGGACTTAAATTTGGAAATACATGGAGCCCTCCCACTATTGTGGTTCCAGCTAAAATACAGCATGCATACTTTTGAGATCTGTTTTTTTATTTAATAGTTGTAGGACCACATTGTTGACAATTGTTTATCTACAGCCGCGGGCCGGTCCATCCGGGGTATTACCACACTCCCAAAAAATCTACGTCCGAGTAGTGGCAATTTGTTACTGCGCTTCGTTCGGTGTGTGAGAGGACCGGCAGCCCAACTTTCTGAGGGTGTTTGCGTGTGGTGGATTTTAGTGATGTCTTTAGTATCACCGAACCTTATTGCACGCATTCACACTCTCTTAACTTTCTTCACGGTAGGCAGCAGCCTAACAAAGGTCCATGAGCGGCAGCAACACTTACCATCATGTGTACTGTTTGCTCGTTTGCCACCGTTTGTAATAAAAAAAAGATCTGTGTGGCCGGGGTAGAGCAGCACCGTCATTTCATCGCAAGCACTACTACCAAAGCTGCCGACCATCACTTAGACTATAGTCGACAGATGAACAGAGGAACAGTAGTATAGGAGTCGACAGAGAAACTGTAGTATGAGGTCGCCATTTTCTGCTTGGCAGTTATCTCACGTAAGAACTCGGCAGAGCGAGTCAGGAAGAAAAACTTCCAAGCTGACTCGTTCCTCTGCTGTCGTGTTGGGTGGTGGCTAGCCCGAGTGCTTGCGCTTTACTATCTTGATAGGATCATACTCTTGACAGTCGTCCATCTAATGTTGCGGGCCGGTCCGCCAAAAGCGAGAGAGCCGGAAACCTGACTTTCTGAGGGTGTTTGCATGTGGTGGGTTTTGGTGATACCTTTAGAATTACCAAACCTCATTGCACTTCCTTCACTTTTTCATGGTAGGCAGCGACCTGGCAAAAGTTCATGAGCAGTATCACTTACCATTAAGTTTGCTGGTTGCTCGTATACCAACAATGACCGTGCGCGGGCGATCCTACGACAACATAATTTGCTGCTTGGGGTCAAAGAAGGATATTCGAGTGACCCTGCACAGCCTTCTTTTGTAGGGTTCCGTACTCAAAGGATAAAAACGGGACCTTATTACTAAGACTTCCTTGTCTGTCTGTCTGTCTGTATCTCACCAGGCCTCAAGAACCGCGATAGCTAGACAGTTGAAATTTTTACAAATTATGTATTTCTGTTGCCGCTAAACAACAATCGCGATTTTTTTTAGCCTTTTTCTGCTCGATATCGGTAATGGCAACAGCACTTGAAATATTTATAAAATACTCAGTTGTATTTTTAATAATAATAAATAATAAAATTAAAATAATAATAAATAATAAAAATAAAATAAATATTTAACGGGGGCTCTTATAAAAAATACGCCATTTTTTTGCCTAATTTTGCTCGATATCAGTACATAACAGGTGAAAATTACAATATAAAATTTGTGTACCTTCTGTTTTTTATCTAGTTAATGGTAGGGAACCCTTCGTGCGCGAGTCCAACTCACACTTGGCCGATTTTTATTAGTTATTCTACAAACTATGAATTTTGCGCTACACCCTCCACTAAGAAACCTCACAAACATATAAGTGACAGATTCAGTTTAGTACTATCTACTCTACTCTACCCAGCAACAATTTGTCGATCACACAAAAAATTGTCCGGCGTTGAAATTGAACCCGTGCATTGGCATGGTAAGTTGCTATCTTAACCGAGGTGGTATACATTTATTACTTGTGTATTAGAGTGAAAATATCAAAGCATAATTCATCTCCTATTTTATACCCTTAATCGATCACACAAAACATTGTCCGGCGTTGAAATTGAACCCGTGACATTGGCATGGTAAGTTGCTATCTTAACCGAGGTGGTATACATTTATTATTTGTGTATTAGAGTGAAAATATCAAAGCATAATTCATCTCCTATTTTACACCCTTAAAAAGGGACATATCACATATCCTCTGAGGGGTTGATTTTCAGAATAATTTTCGTTTATAATGAATCTTTTTATATCGATTTTTAATTAAGAAGGTTGTGTACCAAGCTGTATAAGTTACTACGGTTTTTTACTTGTATCACAGGAACTCTTTAATTTTCTGGGATAAAAATATCCTAAATGTTGACCGGAGATGTAAGGTACTACCATGCAAAATTTCATTCAAATCGGTCTGATAACTTCGGAGATTATCCCGTACAAACAGATAAAAGGACAAACAGACAGAGAATCAAAAAAATTTAAAACAATCTGGATGTGTTCTATTTCACTTCTAACACCCCTCTGACTTGGTTTTATTTATTTATTTTCAACGTTTATTTTCAATGTACAGAATTTCGACCTCTACAATTTTATTATATGTATAGATAATACAAAGAAGGAGTTAATTGGCAATTACAAATTTTTACTTAAATTCTAATACTAAAACAATTTTTTTACCTAAATTCATCATCATTATCGCAGCCCACACAAGTGCCACTGTTGGGCTCAGGCCACTTCTACCATGGAAGGGAATTTGACCTACCATACCATGATGGTCAGACATGTTGGTATAGGGTTTCATTTCGAGTTTTTCTTCTCTTTTACAGTTGTTATCTGCATTAGCTGTGCTAGCGATCTGCTTAGTCGTCTTTTATGACATCCACGGGCAAGATAGGGAGTACTAAATTGTATTCTTACTCCATCACCACACGGAGAACTTAAATTATACAGATTAATTAGAAGTAACCATGTGCTATCACTATGTCACTCCGCATCCAGAATAAGAGTACGAAACCGATCCAATTGCAGAGAGGTGTGAGACAGGGAGACGTCATCTCTCCGAAACTGTTCACCGCTGCGCTGGAAGATGTCTTCAAGCTCTTAGACTGGACCGGACTCGGCATTAACATCAACAGCGAATACATCACTCACCTTCGATTTGCTGTCGATATCGTAGTCATGGCAGAATCCATGGAGGACCTTGGCACTATGCTCAATGACCTCAGCAGGGTATCTCAACTAGTGGGTCTACTAATGTCTACTAATAACATGGACAAGATGAGAGTCATGTCTAATGCCCATGTCATTCCTGTACCGGTCCTAGTTGGGAATGCGATTCTCGAAATTGTGGATCATTATGTTTATCTAGGCGAAGCAGTCCAATTAGGTAGATCCAATTTCAAGAAAGAGGTCAGCCGACGAATCCAACTAGGCTGGGCAGCGTTTGGGAAACTTAAGAGAATCTTCTCGTACAATATTCCGCAGTGTCTGAAAACAAATGTTTATAACCAGTGTGTGTTACCAGCAATGACTTACGGCACTGAAACGTGGTCTCTAAATGTCGGCCTCATAAAAAAGCTCAAAGTAGCGTACTATGGAAGGGGCTACTCTCAGTATTTCTCTACGTGGTAAAATCTGGAACACGGAAATCCGTAGAAGAAGGTGAAACCGACATAGCCCGCAGAATTATCACGATGAAATGGTAATGGGCAGGCCACATCGCTCGTCGAACCGATAACCGTTGGGGAAGGAAGGTTCTTGAGTGGCGAGCACGAATCAGACGGCGCAGCGTAGGACGACCCCCCACTAGGTGGACTGACGACATTCTCAAAGTCGCAGGGAACCGTTGGATGTAAGTGGCGCAGGACCGTTCCAAGTGGTATTCTCGTGGGGAGGCCTATGTCCAGCAGTCTGTAGGCTGATGGATGGATGTGCTATTACATTTGTAACTTATCTACATGTGTGATAGATGCGTCACTAGTCGAACGCTTGGGCCGATCGTGCCTCTACATTGCTAATTGCGTGATTTCGTTAACACTTGCGATTGGCTCATGCGGAACGTGACGATGAGTCATACTGCTTCGTTCGCGCAGCCGGCGTTCATAGATTTATAAAACGTTATCAAGTTAAAATAGTCTACGAAATTATAAAAATCGTCAATGAAACGTGCACGTGAAATGAGGCATATAATTGCCCGTTTCGCAAGTCTGATTCTCTTTCACTTTGCCGCAATGATACCATCACATTTGATACAAAAATCAGCTAAGTGTGAGTTGGAGTCGCACACGAAGGGTTCTGTACTATTATCTATAAAAAAAGGGCACAAAAATCGCGTTTGTTATGCCCCTTAAATATTTGTTCTATTTTGTTTATAGCATTTTTTATTATAGCGGCAACAGAAATACATAATTTGTAAAAATGTCAACTGTCTAGCTATTGCGGTTCTTCAGATACAGCCTGGTGACCGACAGACGGACGGACAGTCAGCAAAGTCTTAGTAATAGGGTCCCGTTTTCACCCTTTGGGTACGGAACCCTAAAAAGCGTGTTCGCGTCAGAATGGGTACAAATACTTAGCTCTATTTGTTTGTGCTTAAAATTCAATTTTATAAATAAAATATGCATGTTTTAAATATACCACAAACACGAGTATGTTTTGTGTTTTGGAACGAAGTTCCTTATCTCTTGGTGGATGGGACTAAGCGCAAAAAGTGTAAGATTTTTCCATCACGACCTTTTCTATAGTGTAGACAATTAATCATAGCACGTATAGTATTGACTGTGACTAGTCACAGGTGCTTATTATAATAATAATAATAAAACATAGTTTAGTAATTACATAGTTTTACACCTACCGTTGGCAGTCCACGTGTGTTATGTGCAGACGTGGAGTGTCATCGGTAGACGTCCCATCCCATATTTAAATTAAATTTCTCCAAAGGCCTCTGCGTGTTGGATCCATATCCCCATATAAGCCTTTCAAAGGACCGGGTATCTTCCCTTGGAAGATAGCCGTGAATCGGAGATACATAATAATAATAATAATTTAACCTCTGGGCCAGTCGTTATCTCACCATGAGACTAACGTAAACCTCGGAGGAAATATATATGGCTCTCTAAATTCTTTTGATATAAAAGAAAAAATGTATCACAAGATTTATAGCAAAAGCCAATAAACCGCAGGGCATCTTGTGGCGTGCTGAATGTGAGTGGCGACACTGCGGTCCTGAGTGCCCCAGAGAGTCGGCCAGGGCCTCGTATCCAGCTGGCCTTTATTGGCTGGCTGGAGTGGAAACCGAAGAGTGCCCGCAGGATTCTCAACTCTGGCTTGCCTTAAATGGCTGGTCAGAGAGGGGTCGCCAGAGCTATATGCTCGAGGGTGGAAGTGTCATTTTCAAGGGCATAACTACGGGGAAACCACTGCGATGGTGAAACCGTCGCCGCACCGCTCGACACCCCAAGCCACTTGCAGCAATGTTGCCCCTCTGTTGCCCGTATGACCTGCGTGTCTGTGGCGACCGTTTGGGGGGGCCCATTCAGTGAGTTGGCGAGTCACCGTCTGCCACCGTTCAATACGATGCAAGGGATTGAAGGCAGACGACAGTTCAAAATCAATAGTTTTAAGTAAAATAGTCCATCAAACCTCACAACCCCATAACCAGGTTTTAGATATCATCGTTGTACAATAGTTTTACACCTACCGTTGGCAGTCCACGAGTGTCATGTGCAAAGGTGGAGTGTCATGGGTAGATGTCCCATCCCATTTTAACATTAAATTTCTCCAAAGGCCTCTGCGTGTTGGATCCATTTCCCCATGTAAGCCTACCAAAGGACCGGGTATCTTCCTTTGTAAGATACCCGTGACACTGAGATACATGAATATAATAATTTTATTTCAAGTAACATAAGACTCATAACAAATAAATAATAATAATCACAGTAATAAAATAGGTACAATACAATAACAAAATTTAGGTCATAATAATTACATTCACACAATAATTACATTCATACAGTTAAAATTAATTAAATTAGATTTATTTTTAACAAAATTCCATCTCTAACTTAAACTCATTATATAAAAATAAAATACAGCTAGTTTACACATACCATAAATTATAATTAGTAATAATAATAATAAGTAATAAAGTAGGTACAATATAATAACAAAATTTAGATCATAATAATTACATTCATACACATAAAATTAATTAAATTGTTTTTAACAAAATTCACAGTAAATCAAGTTTGTTGAATGGGAGCCCCCCTTAAATATTTATTTTATTTTATTTTTAATATTTGTTGTTATAGCGGCAATAGAAATACATCATCTATGAAAATTTCAACTGTCTAGCACCGTTCTTGAGATACGGCCGGACGGACGGACGGACAGCGAAGTCTCAATAATAGGGTCCCGTTTTTACCCTTTAGGTACGGAACCCTAAAAAAGATTAAAAATACTCCTCAAAATTATTGCCAGATTTTAGATTATCATGAATGTGCGACAAGCTGAGTCTTTTTTATAATAGTCGTTTAAGTAAATACCTAAATAGGTATGACGTTTATTTTGGATTTTCAAATTTCGCTACGATTTTTACGTAAATTCCAAATCGTCTGTATTTTTAATAGGACCATTTTATGATTCATTTAACATCCTCTATGACTAGTTGAGTAATTTATTTTATTAAAAGCTTTCATTTAACTTTACTTGCATGTATGTTCTGGAATTTTGCCATCAAAATTTCACCCAGTTCCACTGAAGGCCTGAAAATTGGCAAACATGTTATATTCACGTGACAATGTACAATTTATATAGTTTTCATGATCACCCAAATAATATCAGTAACAATTTAAAGGGCTTGAAAATAAATAAAACACAAGAGAGGTGACGTTATTTTAAACTCAATACGGCAGACGTCACAAAATCAAATGATCGTAACAATTTGTAATTAAAACTATTTTTACTTACTATCCGCCCGAGACCATGAACGCTACATTTTCAGTTGCAGGATTTTAACATAGTAAAAAGTGGCAAATTAAAATAATATGTACCTACAGCAATTTTTTTTTACAAAAAAAATATGAGTTATTAAAATCTATATCTATACCAATAAATAAAATTGGAGTGTCTGTTTGTAATGTCAAAATAATAGGTTTTTTTCATGCTCACACGGTTATTTGCACGACACCTATGCCTAAAATAGCAATTAAATATTTTTTGTCTGTCTGTCTGCCTATCTGTCTGTTTGTTCTGGGTAATCTTCAAAACGGCTGGACCGATTTCAAAAATTCTTTCACCAATGGAAAGCTATAATATCAGGGCGTAAACTAGGCTATATTTTATCCCGGTATTCCCACGGGAACGGGAACTACGCAGGTAAAACGACTATAACCTATAACCGAAGCGAAGCGAGGGCGGATTGCTATATAATATATAAAGGTGAGACCTATTCTTTTGCAACAATAAATCTCAAACGATATTTTTGTATTCGTGTGTATAAAAGCTTCAGCGCTCATTGAAAGCAAACTTATGCTGAAAAGCTATAGATTGTTTTACTTCGTTTCACAACTGCTATTTTATAATTGCATTATTTAATGAGCATACAAGTTTTTTTTCATAGTCATATAAATACAAAAATAGAATTTTAAACATTATAGCAAAAAGTTATATTCTTTTTTGATATATTCTAACATTTTATTGTTGAATAAAAGATAAAAAAAAACATATATTTTATTTTATATTTTCTACACTTCCGGATTCCAAATTCATTATGTAGATGAATATATTTTTGACATTAGAGCCAAATTTGGAACATTTAAATTTTATCAATATCCGATGCTTAAGAGGTGATGGTATTCCAAATTTTTTTTTTAATTTTTTTACATTATGCCAGCTGATGCAAATCAAAATTGTAAATCTAAACCATTCTCAAATCCCCTCAAAGACACAAAAAATTTCATCAATATCCAGCCGTTTAAGAGGAGTTCAGTGACATACACACGTACACAAGAAATTTATGTATAAGGATAATCTTTTATTCTTCATATCATCTACCCTAAAACATCGAATATGTCCCCAAATAGCTTGAATGAATCCATATTCAACGTCATGGGCTCCTGCTGTCTAACGACAGCAAGGGCAAGTTGCGTGCATATTACCATCGCAGACTTGTATTTTCAGCAGATAAATATATGTACAAGTGTCATAAGAAGAAATAGCTGCAATCGGAATGTTATTAAATTCATAGATACGCTCTCCAACTTTTTAATAGTGATCTTTGTTATTTTTATTATTTTCAATAGTATAATAACCAACTTTCTAACCGAAGCACTTGCAAAAAATATAATTATTTTATGTAGTAACTGCCATCTGGACTTTTAATACGAGACGTTTAAATATGAGTTTACTATTTTCTTTACTTAACCCTTACACAGGGTTTAAATATAAAAAAGATAAAATTATTTGTGTATTTTACATAATTAGTTATATAGTAAAGCGTAAATTAACATTCGATTATTTAAATTATCTTCATGTGTCCTCCGGTGACCGTGAACGCTGAAAAGTGTTCGAAACGTCTGCTAATCAAAAATCTACTAAACTTAGGCCTGTTGAAGGATAATATTATATTAGAAATACTTGGAATGAGACGCAGTTTTTACGACTCCCATGAAAATATAAGGCGTGTTAAGATATTATATTTGAAATCCTCACCATACTCATATTATATGTCGCTATTATCTTTATAATGAAGATAAGGTTTACATTTAGATCATAAAGATAATGCTTTTAATATGGAGCCAAAAGCTTTTTAGAGAAATCACAAGTTGCTTCAAGAGGTACATCAAAGAGGTGGCATCGAGGCGCAGAATGAGCCATTCAGTGAGGTGCTTATATCAAGAGACCCTTCCTTTAACTTACGATAGGCTCTCGTAAGGCTTAGAAAAAGCGAAGATGCTAAATATTGAAATAAGCTTTAATAAATTGTAACGGCACTTAAAAAAAAGTGTTAAAAATGAATAAATGTAGAACTTGATTTATTTTATATTGGACTATATTGTTTTTATTTATAACTTCACTTTATGTTTGGTTCGTTTAGACATATATTATCGAATTTCGCTTCATCATCATCATCATCATTTCAGCCTATCACCGTCCACTGCTGGACGTAGGCCTCCCTCATGTTGCGCCACAATGAGCGGTCCTGTGCCGCCTGCATCCAACGACGCCTAGCTACTTTCACTAGGTCATCGGTCCATCTTGTGGGGGGCGTCCTACACTGCGTCGTCCGATACGTGGTCGCCACTCGAGAACCTTTCTTCCCCAGCGGTTGTCGGTTCGTCGAGCGATGTGGCCTGCCCATTGCCACTTCAGCGTGCTAATTCTTCGTGCTATGTCGGTTACACCCGTTCTTCTGCGGATTTCCGTATTCCGGATTCTATCTCGCAGAGAAATCCCGAGCATAGCCCGCTCCATAGCACGCTGAGCGACTTCGAGCCTTGATATGAGGCCTACATTTAGGGACCACGTTTCCGTGGCGTAAGTCATCACTGGTAACACACACTGGTCAAAGACCTGTGTTTTCAGACACTGAGGTATGTTGGACGAGAAGATCCTCTTAAGTTTCCCGAACGCTGCCCAACCGAGTTGGATTCGTCAGCTGATCTCTTTCTCGAAATTGGATCTACCTAACTGGACTGTTTGTCCTAGGTAAACATAGTGATCGACAACTTCAAGAATCGCATTGCCAACTAGGACCGGTACAGGAATGACATGGGCATTTGACATGACTTTCGTCTTGTCCATGTTTATTCGTAAACCCACTAGTTGGGATACCCTGCTGAGATCATTGAGCATTGTGCCAAGGTCCTCCATGGATTCTGCCATAACGACTATATCGTCCGCAAATCGAAGGTGAGTGATGTATTCGCCGTTAATGTTGATGCCGAGTCCAGTCCAGTCTAAGAGCTTGAAGACATCTTCCAGTGCAGTGGTGAACAGTTTCGGAGAGATAACATCTCCCTGTCTTACGCCTTTCGGCAACTGGATCGGTTTCGTACTCTTATCCCGGATACGGACTGACATTGTGGCGTTCCTATACAAAATTTCGCTTAGATTCCACATAACAAAATACAAGTCTACTGGAATTAAGCAGTCATAGTTCCATAAGTTTGCCCCAGTATTCGACTCCATGGCCAACTGATCCCAATAGATACATATTATGCTATCTGACAAATTTATTCTTTTTAACACAACAGAAATAGGTAAATAATTTATAAATGCACGCCACTCATTCTTCACCCCGGACAGATTGGGCACAGTGTATCCAAACCATAACCTACCCCATAAAGAAGGTTTGGATGGTGAGTAAATTTTTGTAAGTCGTTATCGACATAGGCATGTAACACTTTTTCTTTCTATTTGGGGTGGGCTATGGTCAGCGCATCTGCCATCCGGCTCCGTCCGGGGTGACAAAGGGGCGGCGCGCTGTCCCATAACTCGCCATGGCTCGTCGCCTTCATCGTTGGGCCGACCACCAGTACCGAGTTTCTTGTCCATAGTCGGCCCGACGGAATACCCTGCAGGATATCCTCTCCTAGATGCTCGGCAGCATCAGCAACTGGGACGCGATCACCGCCTTCTGCGAGGCAGTCGTCTCGCGGAAGGAGACGGCGAAGCGCGTGCGGAGGGAACGACTCTACGACGACGTAATCCGCCGCTAGCGACTCAGGCGGCGCAGGCGCGAGTATCTGCGCCTAATGCCGCCCCAGCCGAGGCTGCGGGTGAGAGGACCGCGGACCCTAAAAGAAGGGTATCCACTCCTCTCGACGTCCTTTTCCCGGGACGTCAGTCACCATCACGCGGGCAGCCTCTCTGCGGGTGAATTCCTGGCCCGGGCATCGGCGGCCTTGGCTAGGGAGGCATGTAACACTGACTAGTGTCAGTGTTACATGCATGCATAATATAGCTACAGATATAGTTATCTGTAGCTATATTAAATTATGTAATATACGTGCCAATAAATGTTCAAACCAGATAAATGTAAAACAAATAATTTAACATCAAATGATTAATTTGAATATCCAAAAATGACAACTTTTTGTTTATCGTTTTAAATTGCCAGTGTTTTGTCAGCAGTCTTCACGACTGCTCTGTGTTTTTTATCACCCGACTACGGAGTTCATCTTTTTCCTCGGAGATCCTCAACTGCTTATTAGCACCGGACAAATGAGGTATCGTTAGAAGCGTCTTGATTGTCCGCTAGTTATAGACTATTTGATGTGTCACTAAATCTAATATGGTGCCCTCTAAAGGTCTGAAAGTATTGTGTTAAAAAATAAATTTGAGACAAATATGTCGTGTTTCATATCATTGGAAAGGGCGTTACTTGTGCATTTCATATATGATGGCGGGTGCGGTAAACCATCATTGCCCAGTTCGTTCATGTGTTGTTCAGACATGGAGGTATTGTGGAAATAACACTAGATTTCTTACTACGTTACTTCCAGTACACCAAATCTTCATTAGCAAACTTAACTTTGATTTTCAAATCGACAATATTTTAGTACTAACACTGTACAGAAGAAGCACATGGAATGTAATGAGGTTGGTTGTGACCGATCTCTATGACTGTTCACCGAATAATGAATTGTAAGAATGTCTCACCTTTCAAGTTGACTAACTGTTAGTGGTTATTTGTATACTACCCTCTATCGTGTCACATTAGTTGTGACACACTCAAGCAAAATTCAAAATTAATAAACTAAACGGATAACGAAAATAATAATAAACAAATTTGCTTGACATTAAGAAATAAGACAAAAAAGAGAAAAAGAAAATTCTTTTTTGTGATACGACCATTTTTCGCTGAAATATAGCCCGTCAAAAATTGAAGAAAATTTGGAGATTTTTTCATTCCCTTAATTTTTGTGAGTAGTGTAGCTATATCATCATATTCTACAACCCTTTTGTCAGTTTGTCATAGATGGATGAATTTAATAAACTAAAACGAGTAAACGGCAATTTTCAGTATAGTAAATTTAAAATGCGACTGTAACTCATTTACTCTAGATGATATTTCTGAATATATATTTATTTATATCTAATTCCTTTATTTTTAAAGGATTTAATGTACATACGATCAAAGAATATATGTACATTGATTCGACCGTAAATATTTGGCATATGTGCAAGGTGATGATAAATCCGTCGGGCCGACTACTGACGACAAGTCGCTCTGCTCCGGTGGTCGGCCCAACGACGAAGGCGGGGTGGCTACGAATGGGTCGTGGGGCCGCGCGCCGCCACTCTGTCGCCCCGGACGGAGCCGAGTGGCGGGTGAGCTGACCATGTCCCACCCCTAAAAAATAAAAAAAGAAAAGGGTGATGAAAATAATGATACTTACTTATTATCATCATTATTTCAGCCTATCACCGTCCACTGCTGCAATAGATGTCATATTACGCCACAGAGTGCGGTCCTGTGTCGCCTGCATCCAACAACACCCAGTAACTTTCACCAGGTTGTCGGTCCACCTATACGTGGTCGTCAATGGAGAACTTTTTTCCGCAGCGGTTGTCGGTTCGTCGAGCGATACGTCCTGCCCATTGCCACTTCAACGTGCTAATTCGCCGCGCTATGTTGGTTACACCCTTGATATAATAATAAAATAATACGCAAATTTCACTCATTATATATATAGATATAGATATATATATATATATATATATATATATATATGACTGCACAGATGGCGTAGTGGTCAACATACCTAGTGTCAGGGGGTTCGAACCCACGCGGGACAACACTTTGTGCGATCCAGAAATTGTTATTCTGAATCTGCATAATTTGTGTCCGTTAATTATGTTTGTAAAGTCCCGCGCAATACAAAGGTTTTATTTACTTAACGCAGAGAATTATCTTTAATAAAAGAAAAAAGGAAAAGAAAAAGTTATCATCGCAATTTTATCCCCCATATCCCAATTACTTGAGGTCGACTCAATATATACTCTTCCTTTATAGCACACATTTTAAAAGTTATATTGGTAGAAATAAGAAGAAAAAGATGTTAATCTTAAACATATCTTTACTATTATAATCATAATGGATTAATAACTTGAACTGAATGCTTCATCAACATCTCAGCCCACATAAATCCCACTGTAGGGCTTGGGCCTCTTCCATAATAGGAGGAAATGGACCTAGTATACCGCGCTGGCTAGACGTATTGGCTCTACACAATAAACTCTAAGATTTGTGTAGGGTTTTCATTATCTCGCATAGGATGTAGCATAGGGCGTTTCAAAAAGAACATTTTTTTTTCACTCGGCACCAGGCTCAAAAATTTCTTTCAAAACTCAATAGAACATTTTGTACTAAATTTAATACTAAAGAAGGTATTTTTTTTTTATTGCAAACGGTGGCAAACGAGCAAACAGTACATCTGACGGTAAGTGTTGCTGCTGCTCATGGACCTTTACAAGGCCGTTGCCTACCGCGAAGAAAGTGAAGGGAGTGTGAATGCGTGCATTGAGACTCGGTAATACCAAGGGCACCACCAAAACCCTCCACACGCAAACACCGTCAGAAAGTTGGGCTACCGGCTCTCTCGCTCACCGAACGAAGCGCAGTAACAAATCGCTACTACTCAGACGTCGATTTTCTGCGAGAGTGTGGTACTGCCCCGGACGGACCGGCCCGCCGCTGTAGACAGAAACTGTCGACAGTGTGGTCCCACCTTTAACTTTGACCTTGAATAACTTTTAAATGAGTTGATTCATCGAAAAATGATATCAGACTTTTTTTGTAAAGCGTTTAATTTTCTACAAATATATGTAATGGGAATTGCAGAGCGATGTATGGTTCATTAGATTTAGACATTACAAAAATTAGAAGAAAAATAAAAAAATCCTATGTAATTCATATGGAAAATCGAAAAGTGCGATGCGGACATACTTAACATTAATATTAAGAGCTCATATTTTCAGAGGTCTATATTGGCATCTAAACGAAACTTTCGAGCCTGGTTCCGAGAGAGAAAAATTTTTTTTTGAAACGCCCTAATGTGGCATACATATTACAATCCCTCAGTCGTCTTTTACGACACCCACGGACATTACTCCTTCACCACACGGAAATACTAAAGTATTTTAATTATAATACGCCGTTGGCAGTCACAGGCCATGAGTTACGTGGGTAACTTTCTAGGTAACTGGCATTATTGAATTTCATTTATAAATATTTTGTGAACACTTTTATTTATTTTATTTAAAACTTTTGCACACAAAAAAAAGGTACAAGGTGGACTTAATGCCTTAGGCATTTTCTGCC
Organism: Lymantria dispar; assembly: GCA_032191425.1. Classification (NCBI taxonomy): domain Eukaryota; kingdom Metazoa; phylum Arthropoda; class Insecta; order Lepidoptera; family Erebidae; genus Lymantria; species Lymantria dispar. The sequence goes on from CM063440.1 coordinate 16,520,092, forward strand.
AGTCGACCTAGGGTGGAGCAGAAATAAATTAGGCAGGTGCAATGCAATGTGAGCAATAATTTCTGAAATTTGGTTATATAAATGTGGCAAATCTAAATAATCTTATATCTAATACAAGCAAACAATACATATATATATATATATATATATACACACACATACATATATACATACATATATACATACATAAATACATACATACACACATACATACACATATTCATACATATAAATTTTATAAACAGCAGAGGTGATTCCTCAATGACGAGTTCATTCCGTCAGAAGGCCTAGGTATAGGCGTTTGACCATAGCCTTAAAACTATCACGACTAGGGGCCATTTTGATCTCTAATGGTAGCGCATTCCAAAGAAGAATGGCCTGGATATAAAAGGAAGATTGTACCAGACTGGAGGAGTGAAAAGGACAGTGAAGAAGAAGATTTTTGGAGGAACGGAGATTACGGTCGTGAGTAGTGCAAAGAAGTTGAAAGTGAAGTTTTAAGTAGGGAGGAGCATTAGGAGAGTTTAAAATAGAATACAGTAAAGAAAGAGTTCGCAAGCTTCGTCTTTGCCTTATCGGTAGCCAATTAAGCCGAGATCGAAATGTGGATACGTGGTCGAATTTACGCAGGTTAAAAACGAATCGAATGCAATTGTTGAGAAGTCGGTCCAGTTTATTGAGCAGATCTGCATTCAGGTCGAGGTAGCACACATCAGCATAATCGATGATAGGAAGGATTAAGGTTTGAACCAGCGCTGTCTTGGTCTTCACAGGAAGAAAGTTTTTTAAGCGATATAGCGAGCGAAGCGTTCCTGTTACTTTATTCGATATGGTAGTGATCTGCGTTTGCCACTCCATCGTCGAGTCTAGGAATAGGCCGAGATTCTTTACGTGTTGACTATAGGGGATCACTGTTCCGTTATAGACAATGGATGGCAAATCATGGGGATCAAGTTTGCTGATTATCCGCGGACTGCCGAGTACAATACATTGACACTTTTCTGCATTGACTGCCAAACCAAATCTTGCAGCCCAAGCGCTTATGGCTAATAGATCAGAGTTGATACTCCTGATAGCTGACTGCACGTCGTCTAACCTGGCATGAGAGTTACATTGCATATTCATGAATAGATACCTACTAACTTTATCTACGGGATTAATTTCAGGAAAATGTTATAGTTGACATACTTATGTCACGACGAAAGGTCACTGTGGTAGGAAGTTAAGCTCGAGTATGTTTCCTACTATCGGCAGATAGCGGCACATTGTGTTGGCTACTGCACCGGAATACGATGTCGGTCCTCTATTCCTAGTTCTAGACTACTAGACAATTTACTTGTATATGTAATAATAATAATACTGGCGTTCATATTCAGCTTACTATAAGTACTAGCTTCTGCTCACGACTTCGTCCGCGTGTTATAGATATCTTTATCTTAAGACTTTGTTTACGTAGAAGGTGAAAATATTTTTTAATAATACAATTCTGTCACACATAATTTTTGCGCAAACTTAGTCGTCTACGCAGCGGAGGCTCTCAAAAGGATAAACAAACCCTGATTTTGAGACATTCTTCATTGGTGCTCCACTCCTTAGTGTGATGATATATAGCCAATAGTCTGCCACGATAAATCGTTCCTGAGATTATCGCGTTCAAAAACAAACTCTTCAGCTTTATATATTAGTATAGATATCTTGTCCGTGGTTATCGTAAATGACGACTAAGGGATATTATGATTAATATGCATACAACATCTATACAAGTGTATGAAATGATTGCTCTGAGGAACCGCTTGATGTGGTACCACCGTCACTATTTTACCAACGTACCACTCGATACTGCAGCAAGGTTCATCCATTTCACCCGGAAACGTTATATGGGTGGTAATTGTATATTTCCAGCGATCATTTCTCCCACGTATGTGCAGGTTCTGGAATAAATTACTTTCTGCTGTGTTTCCCGAGCGCTATAACATGTCCTTCTTTAAAAGAGGTTTAAGAAGAGCATTTTCTTCACGGTAGGCAACAGCCTAGTTGTGCCCCTGTGTGTGCCACAGTGCAGCAGTATCACTTACCATCAGGTGTGATGCTTGCTCGTTTGCCACTACCAGCAATACAAAATACAAATTACAAAATAAAAAGAAAATGAAAACTCGACATAAAACCCTAATATAATACTACCCATAACGGACCAGTAGCCACGTCGCCTTCGTCGTTGGGCCGACCACCGGTGCCGAGATCCTCGTCTTCAGTGGTCGGCCGGCGGTGTTGGTTCTCATCATACGGCAGCACAACTACAGCGTGTCCAGAGAAGATAAATCGGGCATTGCACCCAACCTTCATTTCACTCCGAATAAAAATGAGAGCAGTAAAAGCACTCCGAGTCTTCCTCTTCTTCATCAGTTATTAAATACCTCATATTTCTTTTTCTCTTCTTTTGTGTTGTACCTTTCGTGTTTTCTCTTTATTCTTCTTCTTTTCAGTTATCAGGTTAAGATTCTAGATATCTCTTTATTGTGACAGAGTAAAAATATTATTCACTCCTTATATTGCCCTTTTTTTTTACGGTCGGCGCATTCCTCGCTCCACTCCATCCGGGGCGACACCGGGGCGCAAGCACGCACACCCGTAACCCACCCATATAGCACGTCGCCTACGTCGTTAGGTCGACCAGATTTTTATAGATAATGGTACGGAACCCTACGTGTGCGACTCCGATTCACACATACCGGCTATGTGTGAATCGGATGAATTTGTTACATATTACACATAAGCAGAAATATGTAAAAACATATTTTTATTTGATTAATAATAATGGATTTTTTAAAAACGGTTTTGCATGTAGTGACGGAGTAAAAATACAATTCAGCACCTCCTCTCTCGCCCGTGGGTGTTGCTAGAAGATAAAACAACTAATGTGCATAAAGGGAAGGAAAATTCGAAATAAAACTATACCGACCAAAGAATATAATATCAAGAAAAAGAAAACTCGACATAAAACCCTATATCAAAACGTTTTACCAAAGGCGTATAGTGGATCAATTTGTCTTTTATTGTGGTGGAGGCCCAAGCTTAAAAGGGAGCCCTATATGGGCTGAGATAATCATGAATATATGGTGGTATGGGGACTTTTAGTGTGGTGATAGAGTAAGAATACAAATAACCGGATATGGATGTGGATGTCGTAAAAGACGACTAAGATATATAATACGCATATGACATCTATGCAAGAGAAGGAAAACTCGTAATAAAACCTTAAACCAATCTGTCTGACCAGTATAGTATAGTAAGGTCAATTTCCCTCCTATCGGTGAAGAGGCTCGAGCCCAACAGTGGGACGTATGCGAGCTGAAGTGATGATGATGATGGGGACTTAATATCTTTCAATTTACACACACTCTTATGAGTCGTTCATCGGTTCATTGATGTTCACTATTAAATATGCGCATTTGATGACGGAATAAGAATACAATTTAGCACCCTCTGTCTTGACGGTGAGTATCGTAAAAGACGACTAAGAGACATTATGCATGTAACATCTATGCAAGAGAAGAAATACTCGAAATAAAACCTTATATCAACTCGTTCAACCAGCCCGGTATAGTAGGTCTCTATATCTTTTCTATTGTGGAGTATGTGTGTGATGACGGAGTAAGAATACAATTCACCACTCCCTATCTTGCCCGTATTACTCGTAAAAGACGATTAAGGGATACAATATGCACGTAACATCTGTGCAAGAGAAGAAAAACTTGAAATGAAACCCTATACCAACATGTCCTCTGTCATGCCTTCTGTGAGGCCGTTATCTCACGGAAGGAGGCGGCGAATCATGTGCGAGTAGAGATCCTATTCGGCGACACGTTCCGCCGCCGGCGACTCGGGCGGCGCAGGCGCGCCTGCCTGCGCCTAATGCCGCCCTAGCCGAGGCCGCGCGTGATCGGACCGGGGAATTGTCCGTCACCCGCAGAGAGGCTAACCGCGCGACGGCGACCGACGTCCCAGGACGTCGAGAGGTTAGGGTACCCGAAAGGGTATTCCGTCGGGCCGACCACTGACGACAAGTCACATCTGCTCCGGTGGTCGACCCAACAACGAGGTGACGTGGGTACGGGTGGGTTATGGGCCCGCGTGCCGTCCTTTCATCGCCCCGGACGGACTGGACCGCGCGTGCGCTTACCATAGCCCACCCATAAAAAAAAAATACCAACATGTCTGACCAGCATGGCATAGTAGGTCAAAATCCCTGCCATTGTGGAGGAGGCCCGAGACTGACAGTAGGACGTATGTGAGCTGCGATGATGATGATGATGATGATGATAATGTGGAGTATGTCGAAGCCCAATAGTGGAACTTATGTGGTCTGAGATGAAAGAACACGCAAGACCCTTCATTAGCCCGTTTTAACTCTCACGCAAATGTGACACTGAATTCGTTTTCACTAGCACGTCATAAATGTCCATATCTCTGTACGTATTCTTAGTCCATTACTGATAGCACTTTATAAATATAATCATCATCATCATCATCATTTCAGTCTATCGCCGTCCACTGCTGGACGTAGGCCTCCCTCATGTTGCGCCACAATGAGCGGTCCTGTGCCGCCTGCATCCAACGACGCCCAGCTACTTTCACTAGGTCATCGGTCCACCTAGTGGGGGGGCCTCCTACACTGCGTCGTCCGAGACGTGGTCGCCACTCGAGAACCTTTCTTCCCCAGCGGTTGTCGGTTCGTCGAGCGATGTGGCCTGCCCATTGCCACTTCAGCATGCTAATTCTTCGTGCTATGTCGGTTACACCCGTTCTTCTGCGGATTTCCGTATTCCGGATTCTATCTCGCAGAGAAATCCCGAGCATAGCCCGCTCCATAGCACGCTGAGCGACTTTGAGCCTTGATATGAGGCCTATATTTAGGGACCACGTTTCCGTGCCGTAAGTCATCACTGGTAACACACACTGGTCAAAGACCTGTGTTTTCAGACACTGAGGTATGTTGGACGAGAAGATCCTCTTAAGTTTCCCGAACGCTGCCCAACCGAGTTGGATTCGTCGGCTGATCTCTTTCTCGAAATTGGATCTACCTAACTGGACTGTTTGTCCTAGGTAAACATAGTGATCGACAACTTCAAGAATCGCATTGCCAACTAGGACCGGTACAGGAATGACATGGGCATTTGACATGACTTTCGTCTTGTCCATGTTTATTCGTAAACCCACTAGTTGGGATACCTTGCTGAGATCATTGAGCATTGTGCCAAGGTCCTCCATGGATTCTGCCATAACGACTATATCGTCCGCAAATCGAAGGTGAGTGATGTATTCGTCGTTAATGTTGATGCCGAGTCCAGTCCAGTCTAAGAGCTTGAAGACATCTTCCAGTGCAGTGGTGAACAGTTTCGGAGAGATAACATCTCCCTGTCTCACGCCTTTCTGCAACTGGATCGGTTTTGTACTCTTATCCCGGATACGGACTGACATTGTGGCGTTCCTATACAAACACTTCAGCACTTCGATATAGCGATAGTCGATTTGGCACCACTGAAGGGACTTCAGCACCGCCCAAGTTTCGACTGAATCAAAGGCTTTCTCATAGTCCACAAACGCTAAGCACAGGGGCCGATTATACTCCTCGGTCTTTTGTATAATCTGCCGAAGCGTGAGGATATGGTCTATGGTGCTATAGCCTTTTCGGAAGCCGGCTTGTTCGGGCGGCTGGAAGTCATCGAGCTTGCGCGAGAGTCGATTGGTAATGACCCTCGAGAACAACTTATAAACATGGCTCAGGAGTGAGATGGGTCTGTAGTTCTTTAGAAGAGCTTTGTCACCCTTCTTGAAGAACAGCGCCACCACACTCCTGGTCCACGACTCTGGAACGTCGCCCCCGAGGATAACGGAATTAAATAGCTTTTGAAGGGCTATTAAGAATGGCTTGCCGCCCGCCTTCAGAAGCTCTGCCGTAATTCCGTCATCTCCCGGTGCCTTACCGTTACGTAGTTGTTTGAGAGCCATTCTGATCTCGTACAAGCTGATGTCCGGGATTTCTTCGGTATAGTGCCGAGTTAGCTTGGATCTGGGATCTTGCACCAAGCCGACAACAGTATAATATTACTAGCTATTCGTCCTCGCTTCGCTTCGGTTTCAGTTGCCATACCTGCGTAGTGCCCCTTCCCGTGAGGATACCGGGATAAAATATAGCCCATGTTACTCCCTGATATTATAGCTTTCCATTGGTAAAAGAATTTTTGAAATCGGTTCGGTGGTGTAAGCTTGAAAGCGTAACAAACAAACAAACTTACTTTCGCATTTATAATATTAGTAAGGATTTGTGATATTGTCTTAGATTTTCTCACGGTTTTTATGTGAGGACGTTAATGTTATATTAAAAAGCCAATGAAAAAATATCTAAGTTTATTGCCCTCTATATTAATAATCTGTTTGCACAGATGACGTAGTGGTTAAGATACGGACCTAATATGCCAGTGTCGCAGGTGCAAATCCCACGCAGGGTATTGTCCTGCGTGTGATTCGCAAATTGTTGTTAAGAGTCTGGATGTAATCTGTGTCCGTTAATTATATGTTTGTAAAGTCCTTTGCAATACAAGGATTATTTGCTTAGTGTTTTCTTTAAAAGAAAACTGTCATTTCGGTTGCTAACAAATATCATCTACACACCGGAATTACTCGCCTCATGCCGCCCTAGCCGAGGCCGCGGGTGACGTGCCGGGGATTAGTCCGTCACCCGCCGAGAGGTCGACCGCGTGAGGAAAGACCGATGTCCTCCCCGAGGGGGGGCGTCGGTCGATGGGAGGGTACCCCAATAGGGGGTATTCCGTCGGGCCGACCACCGATGTCAAGTAACCCTGCTCCGGTGGTCGGCCCAACGACGAAGGCGACGTGGTTTTCGGGTGGGTTGCGGGAGTTGCGTGCTTAAGCCCCTCTGTCGCCCCGGACGGAGTGGTGCGGAGGAGCGCCGACCGCAGCCCACCCCTAAAAAAAAAAAAAAACACCGGCATTACTAATAATATGTGATTATGAGTCGGGGAAGAAAGGAAGGACGCAGTGTAGGGCCCTCCCCACCAGTTGGACCGACTACCTGGTGAAAGTTGCTGGGCGTCGTTGGATGCAGGCGGCACAGGACCCCGCTTTGTGGCATAAGATGAGGGAGGCCTACGTCCAGCAGTGGACAGCGAAAGGCTGAAATGATGATGATGATGAGTATGGTGACGGAGTAAGAATCCCATTCACCACTCCTTATTTTCCCCGTGAGTTTTGTAAAAGGCAACTAAGGGATATGCTATACAAATAACATCAATGCAAAAGAATGAAAGCTTTAAATAAAACCTGTATCAATCCGTCTAACTAGCGTGAGTGTATTGTATGTCAATTTTGCTTCCCTTGGGGATATATATGAGCTGAGATAAATATGAGGAATAATATGTGATTAAATATAAAAAGAATTATAAATAAAACTATCTTTGTGAATTTTGTCGCGTTTAACTTTTTTTTTATTGCAAACGAGCATACAGTACACTTGATGGTAAATGTTGCTGCCGCTCATGTACATTTGCAAGGCCGCTGCCTACCGCGAAAAAAGTGTATGGAGTGAATGCGTGCAATGAGATTCGGTGATATTAGTATCACTAAAACCCACCACAGGCAAACAGAAAGTTGGGATGCCGGTTCTCTCGCTCACTGAACGAAGTGCAATAACAAATTGCTACTACTCGGAGGTCGATTTTCTTCGTTCGATTTTGTAGACAGATAACTGTGAACAATGTGGTCCTACAACTGATTGATTTTTAATGTGGATTGAAATAAAAAATCAAATATAAACGCGATAAAATCCATGAAAATAGTTTCATTAATAATGTGTAAACATCAGAAATCATTATAAAAATAATTGTTTTGCTTCAAATTTTACGCGTGATATGTTCATCTTTATTCCACAAGGATGACGTGGTTAAACACCAGAAAAATTGGTATGCTTTTCCCTTTCTGAAATGTCATCCACTTGTATGTAATGTAATCATACAATTAGGTATAGCGTTATTTTTTAATTTGATTTTTTTACTTTCGTAGTAAGATTTCATTAATTTCAGCTATACGTTTCACTGCTGGGCTCAAGCCTCCTCCTCCAAAATGGGAGAAATATTTACCTACTATATTACGAATAGGGTTTTATATCAAGTTTTTCCTTATCGAACATCGATGTTGCCTACAAATTATATCCCTTAATCGTCTTTTACGACACCCACGAACAAGAAAAGGGGTATTGTATTCTTACTCTGTCACTACAACCGAAAAGCAGTAACGATTTCTGCTTATGGCATTCCGTAATCTCATGTAATAACCGCGAACAAGTAAAATATGGTAAATTGTTTTTGTAGTCTATTATTTCAGAAAAAATACGTGGCCACTATTTTTTTTAGATTACTAGTCAAAGTGACTACATTGCGCATACTGGTATTAATCGGAGAATAATTAACGAGCAACTGCAATTTACCGCAGTATTTGACCGCAGAATGTGTGAAGGGAATAATGTTTTACTATAACAAACATTTATTACTGAGCCTTATATCCATTAAAATCATAGTTCATTTACATTATGTAATATGTTATAAATACCGTAGATAGAATATATTTCATAATTTCGTTTCCAGGGGTGCGGGTGGAGGCGGGATGTTTGGTGACGTCAATATCTCAGCCATTTTGGATTCGCTAAGCGTAAGCTACGACAAAAGAGTGAGGCCGAATTATGGAGGTTTGCATTACTTGGACTTTTGTTATTTCCATTTCTGTTCCTTATTTGCTATTATTGATTTGCCCAAATAAGATTGGAGTTTCTATATAGATTACTTATAATGAAATAGAAATATAGTAATATCTCAAAAAATAATAGCAAAATCAGCCGTTAGTTAAAGCGAATACAACGATTTGAATTTCAAAACTACGTTATGCTATCGATTTATATTCTCAATTAACACATATTTTTAATTTCATCATCATCATTATCATCAAGATCATTTCAGCCTATTGCCGTCCACTGCTGGATGTAGGCCGCCCTCATGTTACGCCACAAAGTGCGGCCCTGTGCCGCCTGCATCCAACGACGCAATTTAATAATTAGATTTAATTATTTTTAATTTATTAATTCATCACATCTAATAAATATAATAAATTTAAAGAAACATTACTAAGAACCTAATTTAAGTAATATACTAACAAAAATCATAAACATTAAGTTATCTTTTTTAGTTATACTATTTTGTAAGGGATAAATAAAGCTTATTATTATTTTTAATTTAATAATTAGATTTTTAATCACAACTATTCAATAAAAAAATCACTGTTAGTAACTTTATTACCTCAACATGAGAGAGGGTAGTAATAGATAGAGGGAGGAAAGTAATAGACTTTATTATGAGACAATGTATATATGCATGTTAAGGAAAGGATAGAAGAAATCTAATTGCGAATAAATTCTACTCTATCTTAAAAATGACTGGATCGATTTTATCAGGAGTTTTATCAAAATTGGACTTGCCCACAATTCGCTCATCGCCGCTGTAAGGGTAACTTAAAATTATGAATAAAAATTCAGAATGAAATTGGAAATTTTGAATAACCCCTGTCACATAATAAAATAATAAAAAAAGAATTACTTTCTCTTCAACAGCAATTACTGGCACGCACGAAGCACTTAATCAAGTAATTATACGCCATTACATCATTTTGGAAAAGAGCTGATATTTTTAAATCACTAGACCAATATTAACTAAATATAGCTAAGAACTACCACAAGGTAACTGGCTATTAAATGAAAAAAAGATCGAAATCGGTCCATCCGTTTGATAGCTACGATGCCACAGACACACACAGAGATAGACAGACATCGGCGTCAAACTTGTGTGTCTTTTTTTTATGCGTCGGGGGTTAAAAAGTTTCATGAAATTATGAATAACTGATATTTAGAGGGATACCTAATAGTGGACAAATTCACAAATATTTTATGTTTTTTTTTTTCATAAATAGGCTATGTTCTGACCATACTAAACTATCCGACGTGGTACACAAGGCGATTTGGTATCTCATAGTCTACATAGTGTTACGTTTTGCCGTCAGTTGATTAGGCCACCAAAACTGATTAAATGATTTTGTTGTATTTTTGATACCTTCGATTCCGTAATATTAGTAATTAGAGACATATAAAATGGAACGTAACTGTGCAAGTGGCGCAGGACCGTTCCGAGTGTCATTCTCGTGGGGAGGCCTATGTCCAGCAGTAGACGTCTGTAGGCTGATGGATGGATGGATGGATGGATGGAACGTAACTGTAATATGAGTAAAGCTATGGCCAAACACTAGTTAAATCTTTAGCCATGGCTTTGGCCAGTTAAAACTATTGAAACTATGTTTTTAAAAATCATAGCTTGTATGAATAAAATATATTTTCCCTTACAAAGCTCTGCTGTAAACGGCATTTTATTGTATATTTTTCATGTCACGCTTTATCGTTTTAAGTTTTTTTTTGTTAAGAAAGCATAATATAAAGACGACAAACACTTTATTAAGAACAAGTATATTTGGCAACCCTACCATCAAAGGCCCGATAGAATTTCGTGCGTATTTTATATTTGGTTTTTTTCTTGTATCTGATCTATTAGAAATAATCTATTAGAAATACCAAAGCTCTATTAAAAATGGATATTCACATACAAATTTGTATGTATTCATATCTTTGCTTTGCATATACATATGTTTAAAATGCTATTAATTTATTAATATATTTATTTAGCAATGTTCATCAATGATGAATTTGTCCTAATTGCCGATTCTATATGGATTCGAATCTCCATAAGACTGAGTATAAACAGCAGTATTGAGTATATAAATATTTTTGGTAGATATTTTTTTTTTTTTTTTTATTGCAAACGGTGGCAAGCGAGCATGAACTGATGGTGAGTGTTGCTGCCGCTCATGGACTTTTACAAGGCCGCTGCCTACCACGAAGAAAGTGAAGGGAGTGTGAATGCGTGCATTGAGGCTCGGTGATACCAAGGGCACCACCAAAACCCTCCACACGCAAACACCCTCAGAAAGTTGGGCTTGAGATATTAAGAGGTTCATCTATTATTTATTTCCCAACCATAAGCCGACGACTTAGCCATGCTGTTCTCGTCATAGCTATCTGCACCACTTGCATAGAAGGTTTGTTTATGAGTTTTATTATGACGATTTTTTTTTAAATACATAACAGTACCGGACTGAGGAAATAATCCTTTTATTGCAAATTTAAACTCAGACTTAAAACAATAATCGTTCAATAGCACAAAGTGTTGTTGTCCTGTGTGGGATCGATTCTCGCACAGGACAACACCCATGATACTAGCATGGTAGTTCGATATCTTCACCACTACGTCATCTGTGTAGTCAATAATAGGTCTACCTGGTGAGAGTTCGTCTTACCTTACATCATACTTGCCCTATCCTATGGAACTAATACTACGTAATAATATATACATAGATTCAAGCCTCTATCCTATAGGGATAGGCAGAGACCACTTACCTCCACTTGCTACAATCTTGACATACCACTTTCGCATCCTCCACATTCATTAACCTGCATGTTCTTCGGTTTAGGTACTGTCAACCTTTTATTTATTTATTTTTTTGGAGTGGGCTGCGGTCGGCGCGCTCCACGCACCACTCCATCCGGGGCGACAGAGGGGCGTATAGCACGCAACACCCGCAACCCACCCGAACATCACGTCGCCTTCGTCGTTGGGCCGACCACCGGAGCAGGGTTACTTGTCATCAGTGGTCGGCCCAACGGAATACCCCCTACTTGGAGTACCCTCCCATCGACCGACGTCCCCCCCTCGGGGAGGACGTCGGTCTTTCCTCACGCGGTCGGCCTCTCGGCGGGTGACGGACTAATCTCCGGTCACGACACCCGCGGCCTCGGCTAGGGCGGCATGGCACGCAGGTAGTCCCGCCTGCGCCGCCCCAGTCGCTGGCGGCGGGTCGCTTCGTCGAGGCTGTGCTCCTCGCGTGCGCGACCCACCGTCTCCATCTGCGAGATTACTGCCTCGCAGAAGGCTGCGACCGCGTCCCAATTCCTGATGCTGCCGAACATCTCCCTAGCGATGGTCGGCAGCGCTAGGTCGGCACCGATGATTGCGACAAGTTCACGACGCTGCTCTGCCCAAGCGGCATAGACCTCGAGCGTATGCTGCACCGTGTCCTCGTCGTAATCGCAGTGGTGGCAGGACGGTGTTCTCTCCCTCTTAGCGACCGTGTACAGGTACTTGCCGAAGCATCCATGCCCTGTCAAGACCTGTACCAGTCGGAACGAGAGCACACCGTGCCACCGTTCCAACCACTGCATCAGCACCGGCCGGAAGGCCTCCACGGTCCAGACACCGTATCGAGGCCTCTCCAGCCGGTCTGCCCAACGGGCGATGACGTCTCGGCTGGCGTCGACGCACCAGGCGGTGAGCTCTTTTAAGGAAACAATACCGCCCTCCCCTCGCATCCCCGAGACCCGCCGATACAAGTCGGCGAGCATCTCCGCCTCCAGGTCCCACGGGGGAGTCCCGGCCAATAGGCACGCCGCCTCCGTCGCCACCGTGCGGTACCCGTGGATGATCCTGACCGCCACGGTCTTCTGTGAACGCCACAGAAGAGCCCTGAGTTGGGCGGTCATGGATCCCGCCCACACCGGTGCGTCGTAGGGGGCCATCGACCGGATTGGTACTGTCAACCTGACCTTTTCTAGCAAGTTTGATTGTGGAACGTTCGCCTTGGTATTCCCTTCCAACATTTCCTTTCATATTTGTCACATTAATTCTTCTTGTTAATCTCCTTTCATTCATTCCTAATCACTCTGTTCTTAATTCTATCACTCAATTTCATATCAATTATGCTGCTCAGTGCTCTCATTTCCACAGCATTTACTTTACTTTCATGCTTCTTCTGCCATACACAGCTCTCACTTTCATATGTTACGGTTAGTACAGGGATGCCCTACGCACAGCCCAGCGCGAGGCGAGCGTTCCTAGACAGAATCTGACTACTCATAAAGATGCGCAAAGCACCATTCACCATATTTTACTTATCCACTCTTCTTTCAATATCACTTTCACAATTAGCATTTCTCGTAAAAGTAGATTCCAGATATACACACACTTGCACTTGTTCTATTATTTCCTCTTTTATACGCATCTTTCACTCCGTCATACTTTCTTCCCTTTCAAATAATAATAATAATAACAACCTCCCTCTGGGCCAGTCATTAAACCCTCTGGGCCAGTCGTTATCTCACCATGAGACTAACGCAAAACTCGGAGGAACATTGTATGTCTCTCTAAATTCTTTTGATATAAAAGAAAAAATGTATCACAAGATTTATAGGAAAGCCAATAAACCGCAGGGCAGCTTGTAGCGTGCTGAATGTGAGTGGCGACACTGCGGTCCTGAGTGCCCCAGAGAGTCGGCCAGGGCCTCGTATCCAGCTGGCCTTTATTGGCTGGCTGGAGTGGAAACCGAAGAGTGCCCGCAGGATTCTCAACTCTGGCTTGCCTTGAATGGCAGAGAGGGGTCGCCAGAGCTATATGCTCGGGGGTGGAAGTGTCATTTTCAAGGGCATAACTACGGGGAAACCACTGCGACGGTGAAACCGGCGCCGCACCGCTCGACGCCCCAAGCCTCTTGCACCAATGTTGCCCTCCTGTTGCCCGTATGGCCTATGTGCCTGTGGCGACCGTTTTCGGGGGCCCATTCAGTGAGAGCGAGTCACACAGTCTGTCAAAGTTCAAGACGATAAAGGTATTGAAGGCAGACGACAGTTTTTTAATCAATAGTTTTTAGTTTAGCCAGTCCATCAAACCTCCAACCCCATAAACAGTTATTAGATACCATCATCACACAATAGTTTTACACCTACCGTTGGCAGTCCACGTATGTTATGTGCAGACGTGGAGTGTCATCGGTAGATGTCCCATCCCATTTTTACATTAAATTTCTCCAAAGGCCTCTGCGTGTTGGATCCATATCCCCATGTAAGCCTTTCAAAGGACCGGGTATCTTCACTTTTTGGGAGATAGCCGTGAATCGGAGATACATGATAATAATAATAATAAATCTTTATTGACGTAAAATGTACATTTACATTGATTGGAGTCCCTAACACCTGCACTAGTGAAGACTGTGTTGCAGGTGTTAGTGTTTTCCCTTTTATACATATGACCTTAATAACATCAATTTCGGTTTAAAAAAAATACCATAAGTTTCGTTTTCTTCACATTAATTCTCATTCTTTTCCTTTCAAAAGCGTCATGCATTGTTGTTACCATCTCTTGTAACTCATTCACTGGCGAAACAAGTAGGAATTGATCAGTAGCGTAGAGAAAACATGTGACAAGTAACCCATTCGTTCTCAGTATATATTCATTCTCTCTTAAATCAGTCAAACAATTGTCCATGAATAGGTTGAACAACCATGGTGATGCACATCATACACATCATTGTCTAACACCCTTTTGAATGCTAAACTATTCAGTGTAAGCTCCCTCAATTCTGACAGGATCAATAGATATAGTTCTTACAGAGAGACTGCAATGACCGTATGAGGTTGCCGTTCAGCCCATGCAAAGATAATGCTGACCACAATTTATTCCTCACCACTCTATCATAGGCCTTTTCCAAATCCACGAAGGGGCAATAGACCTTCTGGCTTTTTGCCAGGAATGTATCGGCAATGCAACGCAAGGAAAAGACCTGATCCGTATATCCCATTTGCTTTCTGAATCTTGCTTGTAAATCCCAGACTCTTTCATTCGACTCTTTTATAAAGCTTTCTATCAGTACCTTTCCATACAATTTGCCGACGACGCTAAGAAGGCTTATTCTATGGTAATTGGTGCAGTCTTGTTGCGACCCTTTTTTCTTGTGTAACGGCACGATGACAGCCTTGCACCAGTCTGCTGATACTCGACCCTTCCTCCAGCACAAGTTGAAAAGGCGATACAACTACCCCATCTCAAGCTTTCAACATTTAGACCGACACCTTATCATTGCCCGCAGACTTACTTAACTCCATATGCTTCATCGCAGTCACATTGTCATCTTATTATGTAATAAGTTGTAGTAATATCAAGAATAATGTGAGCAACATTAAATGAAAGGAAACTTTATCTTATTTTATCTATACTGAACTTCATTTAATAATTCTCGTACCATTTTCTTTCTTGATGATAAATGTTATGCCATTCTTAAGTTGATAAAGTCAATTAATTACATATCCTACATTATGAATGAATAAACATCAGAAGGTGAAATTTATATCTCATGAATTTTTCTATAGAAAGAGGCCATAGTGCGTTTGTCGAGATTAGTGACTCGTTGATTTTAATTAAGAATAGCCTATAGCTTAGACACCATATTCTTTTATTGTTTGTTTTAATTTTATCCCAGTTATAATGAGTCCTAACACACCATTAAGGAACTTAGTAAATAATTTACGAGAAGCAAGAGAAGTAAAATCGAAATAAATCTTTATGCTGAACTGTTTCACCTACCTACTGACAAATGATCTAACAGGTGTTAGGTAGAATAGTTTCATTGGAAGTGATGCTTGTGCCCCAATAGTGAGAGATATATGGACTTAAAAGTAAAAGATTTGTTCAAGTATATCTTGATCTTCATCAAATTGAGTATTGATAGTCGGTTTGAAAATAAAATTACAAAGCTCATAGAAGACCAATCCAATACAAAATTAACTACTGACATTTTTTTAAGCGAGGCAGACAGAGTTCACTTAATGACGCCGATCGCTTGGTAAAAATATTTTAGTATTTATACAAATATATTACAATTTCCATGATTGGGAAAGCGTAATTATTTCAAGAGTTACTTAAAGCGGTCACGTTCAATAAAAATAAGTCGCGATCAAGTTTTTTAACGGACTTCTAGGTTTTTGAAAAGACTGCTGGTGCCAGTATAGTCAGACTAGTTTTCTTACTTGTGCTAGCTTTTAAATCATTAGGCTTAAAATATATTAAAATAATTAACATACATCATCTTGTACTAGTTTTACCAAGTTCAAAAGCTCAGTAAAGTTCATTAGGACTTTTATCTCTGAATAATATCATATTATCACTATTGAAGTTTATGAAACAAACGTCATCGTTAAGGTTATTAATTATAAAAGTGAAATAAAAAAAAACATAACTATAAACAACTTTTATAATTTAGGAAGGCTCGAATTTAGCTAAACTTATGAATTGTTTACTCAAATTAATAAACCACTATTTCTTTTTAAATTAAATCATCATCATCATCTCAGCCCATATATGTCCCACTGTTGGGCTCGGGCCTCCTCCATAATGGAAGGGTAATTGACCTACTATACCACGCTGGTCAGACGTGTTGATATAGGGTTTTATTTCAAGTTTTCCTTCTCTCGCATAGATATTATATGCGTTTTATATCCCTTAGTCGTCTCGTACGATCACCCACGGGTAAGATAGGGGGTGGTGAATTGTATTCTTACTCCGTCACCACACGGAAAATTAATTAATTTAAATTAAATGCATTTTGGTAAATAAAAATTAATATTGCGCATTCATACTTTAATCAGTTTTGTGACTAGTGTGTGTGTGTGTGTGTGTATGAATAGACTAGACATGTATTTAAGTAACAATACTAATTTATATTTATATAGCAATACTATATCAAAAAGATGTTTAATATATGTATTCGTAATTATTACTTTATAAAAAGTGACAGAATTCACTTAAGACTGATGAGTTTCAGGTTATGTAATCGATATAATATTTCAGGACCGCCGGTGGATGTGGGAGTCACCATGTACGTCCTCTCCATCAGCTCCCTATCTGAAGTGAAAATGGTATATAATGATGCAAAACTAATTTTACGTAGATGGTCATTTTTAGATTGAGAAATGACATCCACAAATATTACATTAAATCCCTCGGTCGAGCGCAAGATCTGGTTTCTCAATGATTTATCTTAAAGGTGTGAAGTCTGTGTTCGATCGAGGCACTAGGGGCGTCACGCCATCGTCCTCTGGTTTGGTTTTCACGGCATGAAGTGCACGCGCCACTCACGATCGGACTTGATTGCAGGTCCTCCAGTGGAGGTGGGCGTCACCATGTATGTGCTTTCTATCAGCTCCGTCTCCGAAGTGCTCATGGTACTCGCTATTGTCACTTTATGCTTGTCTCGGTCGCTACGGACGCTCGCTGCGCCGCTGCGACCGAGCAGCCCCAGACACGAGGCTGCGAGCATGCCGGCGTTATGGAGCCGACCACCCGGATGGCAATGCACCACTTATATAATTATTGACATTTCTTTATCCACTGGGCTAAATAACAAATAATTATTTAATAAATATTTTATGAAAGTGAGTATTGAGTGGTGCACCCTCCGGATGTGTAAACGAAAAGTCTATTAAGAAGTACTAACGTAAAGTATTCCTCCAAGCAAAACGTTATAGTAAATTTGTTCTATTGTTGTTTTCTGTTTTCAGCTTTTCATGTTCTTGAGTAGGTGATTGTTGTGTCTGTGGATATTTTACTATTGTCTCTTAACAAGGCGTTTATATGTTAGATACGCCATGTCTTCCTTACAGTTTCTTACTTTTAGTAGTCTGGTTATCGATGTATTTTAATGTTTTTACTTAACTTATGGGTCGAGTTCCTGTTGGACAAGGAAACTTGAAATTTGCCGCTATATGTCATTTATTATTTGGAGAGAATATACCAAAACCTCCAGTTTTTAATACATCTTCACCGGGAACCGTTATTTTAACAAAACTTGATGTAATTTTTAACGGATTTAGAAATATTTTAAAAGATTTAGAAATATTGTAAATCGATAAAGTGCTATGATGATAACTTTTATTGAGTTAATAAAATCTTAGATAACGGTTCCAGTGTATAAAAATTCCCGTACATGACCCCTAGTGGAAACCAAATCAAGGGGACTTTTAAAGTCACTTTAGGACGTGACCTTGTTCGGATTTTAGATATAGAACTTAGTCATTGCTAAAGTACACGTGTCGGTAATTTATGTACGTCAAATGTATTAGATATGTATTCATATTAATTTATACCACTAAAACTAACCATAAATACATTTCATCACTACTTACACATGTATTTTACAACAAATTTGTGAAGTAACGTTATTATTATCAGACACTACATTTAATATTTTTATAATAAAAATATCTAAATGCTAATACACAGAATCAGAATAGTGATTCTAAATTGTATAAATAAGCTGAGTCGATAAGCTGAGTTGATGTGTATCATAATTTAGAATATAACTCAAATTTATTTTTCAAATATTATAGTAACGATCGCGTTGCCTTAACTACACTTTTTAAAAGGGATTGTGCCCTTACTATTTTTTAATTATGGATTCAAATACAATAAGATAGTAATATTATACGATGTTTTTCATGCGTATCATACAAAGAGACAAATGATGGATAATTGAATTTAATTCCATTCATTTAAAGTAATCGATAGGTAGTAACGGTTATATATTATCAATCCAGTCATTATTCTGGCCACTAAATGAGAGTTATATGGGGAAGCGATACTTATGTGAAGCTCAAAGCTCAAATTCATTTTGTTTTACCAGGTTCGTACATACGTTCATTTAAGTAAAAGCTATGTTGAAGATGACTCTTGGCATCTCCTAAGAACCGTAGTATATTCAAGTGTTCAACCTTATTACTTTCTTATAATGTTCGTGAAGCAAGCCGTGCTAAATTTAAAAACACTTTTATGTACTTATAAGTTTATTACAAGATTTAGAAACGCTATTTTGGCAGATATAAGCCATTTGCTCATTTCGCATGGGGCTCAAATATTTAGTTACCAATATAACTTATAACAAACCATTATAACAAACAAAATATGTTTCAGGATTTCACCTTGGACTTTTACTTCAGGCAGTTTTGGACAGATCCTAGACTTGCTTACAAAAAACGAACGGGGGTAGAAACACTTTCTGTCGGATCCGAATTTATTAGAAACATCTGGGTACCTGATACCTTCTTTGTTAACGAAAAACAATCGTATTTTCACATAGCTACAACAAGTAATGAATTCATTCGCATCCATCATTCTGGATCTATTACGAGGAGTATAAGGCAAGTTCAATTTTCAACGACAATAAACAAGTCTCTAAGGTTTCGAATACCTAATTTAATATCCTTAAATTATTGATTTTTGCAGACTGACTATCACTGCTTCTTGTCCAATGGATTTGCAATATTTTCCGATGGACCGTCAATTATGCAACATTGAAATCGAAAGCTGTAAGTTAATTTAGTTAGTTATTTATTTTTTGCTTAAACTAGTTACAATAACAAATAAAGATATACTTTATAAGTTTTAACGTCTTTTGCTTTATGAAACAAATGACGTTCATAATATAAAAGTTACTTTCTATTACTTGAGCTGCAAATTCATGAAGCTTTCATGTTCAGTAGATAAAACTTAACTTAAAATTAAAAGCGCTTTCGTCTACTTATACTACGTACGTCCCATGCGACGCTGCAGTTATAAAATTCTCACCTTCGTTAGATCGGTTGCCTTAAATTCATTCACCTGTACAGATATTTAAAAACCCAGTGCGATGGGTGCTTATTTTATCGTTCCATATCTCTGCATGGTACAGTTGGCTACACCATGCGGGACATCCGATACAAGTGGAACGAGGGACCCAATTCTGTGGGCGTATCCAGCGAAGTATCACTGCCGCAATTCAAGGTGCTGGGCCATCGGCAGCGGGCCATGGAGATTTCTCTGACGACAGGTATACAGCACCGATACAGCATACAATCTATCAGTAACAGATCGTTGACGCTTCTCGTTTACTTCATCTTAATCTAAATACCCGCATGCTTTTGCTTCAGCTCAAAAATTCCATTTATAACATCCCTTTGATGAACTAATAAGGGAATGGTGTGCTTTACTTTAATGTAACCCATAAAATGAAGTCTGTAATTGCTAATCAGTTTCAAATTGTTTAATTAGTTATTATATTGAGGCTTCTATTACAGGAAATTACTCGCGGTTGGCATGCGAGATACAATTTGTGCGTTCGATGGGATACTACTTGATTCAAATATATATTCCATCAGGCTTAATTGTGATCATATCTTGGGTATCATTTTGGTTGAATCGAAACGCTACACCAGCCAGGGTATCCCTTGGTGTTACCACTGTACTGACAATGACTACGCTGATGTCATCCACAAATGCTGCTCTTCCCAAGATATCTTATGTTAAATCCATCGACGTGTATCTGGGCACCTGCTTCGTGATGGTCTTCGCTAGTCTTCTAGGTAACATTAAAAAGGATGTTAACACTCAAATCTAAAATTATTTCACATAGATTATGATTCCATCAAGATTATGCAATAATTGCCTGTGTCGATCAAATTTGCTGAGCGATATAGTTAAAATGTGTATTAAGTCTAACTTCTTTATGCGTTCACTTTCAGAATACGCTACTGTTGGATACATGGCTAAAAGGATTCAAATGAGGAAACAAAGATTCACAGCCGTTCAGAAAATAGCTGCTGAAAAGAAAATTCAAATTGATGGTCCACCGGGCACATCTGAGCCTTTGCCTCCACCGAGGACAAGTACATTGAACAGACCAGTACCACCCAGTAGATCATCGGTAAAAATTGCATGTTTATTTTTTTATTTAGATATTAATAAATATAATGGAATATTTTTACTTTTCATTCTATTTTAATTAATCAGCACGCTTCGATATATTTCTCATCTTTATTTCGTATAAATTGCCAGGCCGTTCTTGTGCATTGCTTCTTAGATACAGAATTAAAGCCATTTTATCTTTGCATATGATATTTGCCTCTTGTCCAGCATGCAATTCTTTTGTGCATATTGAGTCTTAGTACTCAACCCCATCTTCGGGTCATTTTTACTCTGTGATTAAGCAATCAAAGTCTATTAGTTTTTGTCCACCAATATGTGTATTATTGGATCTTTTATACCATTTTATGTATGGATTACTTTATTAGTCTCCACGTAGTTGCCTCATATTACTTAAGACCGGAATGCACTAGTATAATATTTGAATTTTAGATATTCAGGCACTGTTGGTTTGAATGCTTTTTGAATACGAGTGTTTTAGAATGCAGCATTCATAACTTGGTTTATAGTATTACATTTTTATTTATTGTAGTGAAAAATAGAACAAAGTTGGGTGAGATACTGAGGTCGTTTTTACAAGTAGGTACCTATTATTGTAAGTAGAAGGCCTATTATCGTCTTACGCGAATATCAAGGTTTTTCAAACAAAAAGTGGCATTGTTATTGTAATAGAATAAAAAAGTTCACTAGGAACTCCACGATGCTATGGAATTGTGATTGCGAGTAGGTAATAAAGCCTAATGCAAGATGGCTTAGCCCTTTCGACTTCCACTCTAATAAGTTGTGGCATCTGAAGGAAAACCTATTGCTACAGAAAAAAACGAAGAGATATACATGATTAATAAGACATGTTTGCCAGATAACTGTGTTAAAAATCGGTTTCTCGTGCCTAGTGTTGTGGGTTCGATCCCTTCGCAAGACAGTTGTTTTTTCGACTGCCAAACGATTGTTATAAGTGTGGGTGTAATTGGTATTTGTTAATTGTATATTTGTGCAGGCAACCCCTAATACAAGGATTCCAACAACGCACAGTATATACACATTAAACTTTTCACGAAATCCATTAAATTTCACATATAATAATATATAGACAGCACTATAAGTTAGCTGTATAGCTACATAGAATGCTAGATATATTGCTATAAGAATGTCGGTGACGCGTACGCACGCTGTTTCATGCACACAATAAATGCGCGTGCGTCAGTCATGAGCATATCGGGGACGCGAACCCATTAGTTTTCCACTACCAAGAACTGCCCAATGCGGCTAAAGAAGTTTTTACTTCAAAAAATATCAGCAGCAGATGGATAAATGGGTGCATGAGGGAGCTAATAATGGCTGAACGAGTCGATGTGGGGCCATCTCTACCATACGGCCCAAGATTATTTGAGTGGTTAAGGAGTTTAGCGTGAATAAATATTTTAGCATTTTATACGAAGCATAAATTTTTAGAGATATAGCTTTGAGAATTTATTAAATTAGTTATTTTATTGCGTAAAATTAAGTGAAATTATTGGAAGGCTATAGGAAATATTTACCATTTGCCCAGGAGGTGCGATTCAAAGTCCACGATCCGAAAGCGTATTCCAAAGGCGGCTCTTTGGAGAACACCATAAATGGAGCTCGAAGCTCAGCTGCTGGCCCTGCTCCGCAACCCGATGAAGAGGCTGGTCCACCACCACATATTATTCAAGCTTCTAAGGTATGATAATGAAATAAAATTCAGGTTTCTTTGCGATTGTTCAATGAAAATGCGATTGCGAGTCAAATTGACTGCGAGCATTGCTATCATGGCGAAATTTACTTTTAAGTTTATATTAATATAATTGTACATTAATTACCAAAGTCAATATAATAATTTTATTACAGGGTATCAACAAATTGCTCGGCACCACTCCATCGGACATTGATAAATATTCACGCATCGTGTTTCCAGTATGCTTCGTCTGTTTTAATTTAATGTATTGGATTATTTATCTACACGTTTCTGATGTCGTGGCTGACGATCTTGTTCTTCTTGGTGAAGAAAATTAAATTGCAAAGCTGTATTTATTTATTAGGATGATTGTAAGAATTTCTGAAATTTATTCTCCAAGTTTTGATTTAATTGTAATTTACACTATAATCAGCAGGTTATTACTATTCTCCACACTCTTTATTATTATAATTGCTTAAATATTTTTCATACAATTTTATTTGCTATGAAAAGCATAATATTCGCTGACAAAGCTAATAATTTATTAATTTTAAATGCGACTATAGAAGCGGCCGTGTCGTTTCACGTATAGAGTTATTCTATATGATTAATATAGTGTAAGTGGTGCTGACGTCACTTGCCCTTGGGCGGTACACGAATAATTTTTAAACTAATAATAACTTTAATAATCTTTTTATTAAAGTATATATGTGTCATATACATTGAGACATGTAATCACGAATTCTTTAAGAAAATAAAAATAATATTAAGGCCAATAATGAGGCAATCTGTCTAAAAGACATAGATCTTTTGCCTCTAAACTCATTTATGGCAAACTATTAGACCCTAGCTTACTACATAATAAGCTTCAAATTAGTCTACTATACCCAACGTACAGTCTACTTACAACCTTAGTTTGCAATTTATGATTATTTTCAAGTAATTTTACTTGTTTACGACCGTTGCTAGTTTCATATGATGCCCGTGGACGCATAGTATTTTTACTCCGTTGCCACGGAATTATGAATAAAAATGACAATTGTGGATAAACCAACTTCCTAGATCTTATATAATATTTATATTTTAAATAAACATTAATATATCAATGATGCATAGGTCATCGAAGTTGATTTATCTATAATATTTATTTAAAATATGATTATTATGTGAAATATATATATATACGAAGTTTCTTTTTGATTGGCTTCATGCCTCAATAGTATTTTTACATACATTTTGATTTGCCATAATTGCAAAAAATTGTTACTAATATGTTATATTCTATACTTTAACACTACCAGTATGCTTAAAAATAGCAATTATTATCATATTATTATATTCTGTAGAAAGATTTTATATATGTTGCATAAATGTTTAATAGATATATCAAAAATTAAGTTATTTTAAGAAAATAACAGAAGGACTATTTAAACATATTATTTCAGTAACTTTCATAACCAGTCTAAGCATAGAATGTATCTAAAAATCTGATTTAAAAATTAATATTATGTATATTATTACTTTCCCTTATAATAATAATAAATCACTATACGCGATTATAAAATATTTAATAACAGATAGTGCATAATTTATTATCATCTGAAAGCTACAGTAATAGTTCCAAGTAAAACTTGATTGATATTTCTATGATATCAAAAGCGATATACAGGTTGTATCAGGTTATGAGGCAACTGTTCGAGTATATTGTAGTTTAACGGTCATAGATCGTAATTAGAATGTGCATTACACAAAAAAACAATATAACATAAAAGTTATAGTGATTTCAAAAAAATATGTCTAAGAGTGTGTCTATGCCTTAAATGTTACGTATTATATAGGCATGTACAGACAGAATACATGTAGGCATGTAAAGCTTCGACAGTGTAATTTCATTCATTTATACCTAGAATTGCGCAAACGTTTCAATGACATCGTAGGTACAACGGCGAGCTGTCAACGGTCATAGGCCGATCAGCTGTTTTAAAGTGAAGTTTGTCTTGCTTATGTGAATGTAATCATTGATTTATTCAATTTCTAATAAACATTTAACAAAGTATGAGTATGTTGCGCATTAAGTATCATTGACTTTATACATTTCAATCAGTTTTACACGAAAAAGCGATGACAAAATTGAATACTTTACATGTATCTAATTCCTTAACGAATCGATATTTTCCCGTTCAAATTTTTTTCATGGGTTCCTACCACCATTGTCCTAGCTCCCTTTTGACCAGTTGCCCCATAACCTGATACAACCTATATATAATTAGGTGTATTTTATTTCTTTATGTTTCATAAAGATTTATTCATTTCCTTCTTTCAACTGAAACAAAGTATACGTCGGTTACATACTTCAATTTAATTTTGATATACCACTGAGCATAGATATTTGCTCGCTGTAATGTACTAACAATTATTCTACCTAGTTAAAGAAATTACAAACAATGTAATAAAACTAACTGGATACAGTAGACTTAGAGATGATTTGTAATTAATAAGAAGGGTTTATAAAACGGAACTCGGGTAGTTATTTGGCAAGAATGCCACGTAGATGTGAACTAGTCTATTGTGCTTTCAGGCTTTCAAACCTGTTCAAAGTTAAATTAATATATAATTTTGAAAAGTGGAAAAAAATTATTGAATATATTACTATACTATATAATTATATATACACGCATAACGGGTAATATAATTAATAACGGTGAATGTACGATGAAGATATATATAAAAATTGAAGGCAGCGAGTTTGTATCGTAACATTATTAGAGCTGTGACTAATCTAAATTATGATCACGCAATTACTCTAAAATATACATTAATTTAGGTAATTTTAAAGTAAAAGAAAAAAATATAAATATTGCATTGTTTCTTATAATTTGAATTCGTAACGTGTATTTGTATACTTACAAAATACGTGTTCCAATTTGTTTGTGAAGGCAAACTGAGATGTTTAACTGTGCTCATATTATGATAATATACTTCACTTGCGGTATTTCCACTTTTTAGATGTTTACAATATAATTTTGGAGTTTTTTAAAATTCGTGCTACGAGCCATTCGTATTAGAATTTGATCCCTAATTATTTATTTCTGAATTTGCTCAATGTTTTTAAAAGACACTATTAATAAATTTATAAGGGAGTGCATATAATTGAGTTATTAGGAATTGTAAAAATAGATTAGGGTGTTACATTTTACAAACTAAGCATCGTTTGCCTCCTATTTTATAACTACATACTCAGACTGTGAATTAAGACTAGTGATGTAAATTATGTCATTCCAAAACTTAATTTTATTTTAGGAAATACATTATTTTAAATTACTTTAATGAAATAATTATTCTAACAATTGTATAAAGACTGAAGCAGCATAATTTGATTTCTTTATATATTGTTGAATACTATGTTAAAAACATCAGTCTATGTATAGCTACCAATGCTCTTATATATGTATGTTGAAATAATAAAAAAAAAAATATTGGAATGTGTTACAATAGTGACAACCTAAATATTATATTAAAAATATAAAAAAAATTAAGAATATTAATTTTAAAAAGTAGTTACAATCAGCCAAATGAATGTATATCTTTAGTAAATAAATACTAGTAAATCTGAGAAAAAAAATACTATAAAATAAATGTACATGATTATGAAAAGAAAAATAATTATATAAGATGTGAAATTCGCATTATATTGCACCTAGTTAGTAAGTAAGTAGCGTAGCTGAGCGTATAGTGCGCGGGCAATGAGTGTTTTTGTATTATATTCGCATTTCGAATTTTTCAGCGTTGTTGCTTTTGGTTGGTACTTTTAACCTCTGGTACTTTTAAACCATAAACATCACTATGTCTAATTTACAATATTATTATGAGTATCATACGGGCTTATAAACAAATTATAATGGGCAGAGGTATGAAGAATGCGGCTACAGGCGCGCATTGCCCGCGTAACTCATTCGCGAAACCAAATTCTAAATCACATTTAAATAAAAATTAGTGTAATTAAACAAATTGTACTGTGTAATTTAGAAAAAAAATAAGATATAATTTATTGTGATATATATATATATCAAGTATCAAAAAAAATCAATAAATTTATAAATATATCACTTAATCCATTTAGAAAAAGTTTGAATAAGAATGAATTTTAGTTGAACTTGTAAGACAAAACTATAAGTCTAAGATAGATGTGCAATAATATCTTCGCATCATTATGAGCAGTTCATGAAAATGACTGCCTTTAGTTAAAATAAAAGTAGAGTCAAACCATACATAACATGAATCGAAGGCTGTCGAAAATAAATATTCTAAATTATCAAGTTAATTGTTGATTAAAATAACTGTAAGCAACAATAATCACATGCTGTCACTTGCTTTTTTACGAGTAATATTTATAATTAATATTAATATTTTATGACAGATTCTGTATAATACTAAAACTCTTCTGTTCTACACTATAATAGTTTAGGGCGTGCAAAACGATACAAATATTTTTTTTACAGTTCTATAAAATGGCATTGTTAAATTTTAAATCTTAACCAAGTTTATTTTGTAAAATTTAAAGTCAACAAAAAAAAAATAAGAATGCAAAAAGTATTGATGGTATGAAATAGAAAACACGAACTCGAATAGTGCCAAATGCGAGGCTTTAATACTTTTAACGGCTTTTTATTAATCTACATTTAAAAAAAATATATGTCTAATGTAATATTATTTTAATTGGATATTTTTAATTAGTTTAATTCTAAATCTATTTATGAGTGAAAAATGATTATTTTATTAAATATGTTACTATAATACCAGGGGGAATTGTTGTAAATAACTTTTTTAATTAACAGACAGTGTAATGTACGGCAGGTTTGTGTACGTAATTATTATGGTTATTAAAATACCTTAATATTATAAACTTCTTATCAAATTAATGTTATTGCTACGTTCAAAATAATTATAGCAGTTGTCGCTTATATATATATATATATATATATATATATATATATATATATTATAACAAAATTAGTAAATTTAAGAAAATTTTAATCAAAAAGTTCTGGAACAGTAACAATAAGAATCGTATTTGATGTAATAGATATTTGAAAGAAATTATATGATATACTTCAATTTCAATTTGTGAGACGTAAAATTCTCTATTCCCACTTTTTTTTATTTAATAAAGAAAACATTTTATTTTATTAAACACATATACAAATAATAATTAATAATTATAAACTAATAATTTTATATTCTTCAAAGGTCCAAAAATCTAAACGACCAAGAATTATGACAATAAGAAATAACCAAATTCTGAAAATTAACATCGAATAAATAAATTTATTCCAATATTTATCAATTAGCGTGGATCAAAGCTTTTGATTACCCGTCACGGTTTTTTTTTTACATATTGCTTATGTATAATTAGAGTGATTAAACAAAGTTTCTCGTCCTCAACTTCAAACAGGCTTAAAAGATCCATTTTGATGTAAAAATACACCAATTATTATTTGAGCCCAAATTCTAATACATATTAAGATAGCTCGTATCGTTATTTTCTATAAGAATAATAAGAAAATATTTTTTTTTGCACTTTATTTTTTTATAACTCGAGAAAAATCTTAGCATATTCTAGAAAATTATATCATATAGAAAATTAAATGCTCTACAAAAAAGGTTTGTTATGATTTATAATCCTTTTAGCGTCTATTGGTTCCAAAGATATTTAAGGATAATGACAATTTTACCGCTAATTTGGCCGATTTTAACGTATTATAGCAGATCTAATATCTAATTCTTATTGAAAAAAGCGAAATTATTATGTACAAATATATAATGCATAAAAGAACAAATTATGACAGGAACTAATATGACAGAAAGTATTAATAAAATATTACGATTTATATTATTATTTCAAATTGTTGTCTTAAATAAATAAATTGTCGAGATCAAGCAAAAAAAAAAGAGTAAAAAATCGCGTTTGAGGGAGCCCTCCTTAAATATTTATTTTATTTTATTTAAATATTACACAATAAGTAGGGAGTGCCAGAAAATGATAATTTTTATGCAATAAACATTTATTTTCATTAGTATACATTATAGGTAACTATTTATTTTGATTCACTAGATGCGTAGTACAAAATTCTAAATCGCGCTGTGGTTTCGTTACAAAAATGTAGATATATGTATCCCGATATTTAATTAATAGATTATCGGGTTGAGAGCCCTCAGCGCTCACCCAACAGTCCGGGTAAAGTTGTCACAGCCATCTGAGGCTAACAAGCAAGTCACAAAAAAAAAAAAAAATTAATAGATAAAATAAGTTGGAACCGCGAAGCGTGAAGTTAAACGCCACGCGATGATCGGGTTTACCCTCGCCTATAGATGTTTCACATCAAAAATGACAGTAACTTCAGTCCATATTAATTTGGTTTTTGGAAAATCTTTAACAATAATATTTTGTTATAAACAGAAAATCACAATATTTATTACCGGTGTTAGTACCTATCTTGTCCAGGGTCTGTTCGATTGGCAACCACCATCTTACCCGCTAATACTGACATAATAGGAAACTATTGTATCCCGCTTTGGAGGGTAATACAAGTGGCGTTAATTAAGGAGTTAACTAATAAGGAGGAGTTTAACTAACAGTTACCTTACGAAAGATAAACAGCGACCACAATATCTACTACAAGTAGTTCGAGAGAATCGGCAATATTATTCAGACTGTATGAAATAAAATTTTCAATATTATGTATGAATTACTAAATTCATAGTGAATGTGTTTGACAAATTCTTAAGTAAAAGTTTAAGGGGAATAAATAAAATTATTAGACGAAACTCATTATTTTATCATTCATACTTGACGTAAGTATTTCAAGTAACTAAAGTAGTAGCTTTTGGCCTCAAATTAATTAAAACGAACTATAGGTTTAATAGAGCTAACTGTTGTTAAAGATTTAGTTAAAAAAAATTATTGCTTTATTATTGAAATAAATTATTAAAACCATTTTCTAGAAACCAAATTTAACATGGACGAAGAGTATAGACGAAGATGATGATAGAGGAATTTGATTTAGACGAGTAAATCTGCGGATAAATAAAAAAAAAGGTAAATTCAATGTGAAATTTGCGCTAAATTAAACTTTGGCTTCGAATAACTTTTAAACTTCCTGGTTTAAAAGTTATTCGAAGCCAAAGTCTCCTGACTGAGCCATAAAACGGGAGATCTTTTTTGAATCAATTAATCATCAATGAGCTGAAAAGCATGCTAACATATTATTCGTATGTACCACAATAAGCGAGCAGTAAAAATTAGAAAGTGCAATAAAAGTCCCGTGTTATTCTTATGGAAAATAGAAAAGTGCATTGCAGACTATATTATTATTAATTTTAAGGGTTCAAATTTCAACTGGTGTATTTTGACATCCAAAAGGCACTTTCCAGATTGTTTGCAAAGGAACTTTTTTTTAAATCATCATATGTATTTTATATATAAGGAATATTTGGTGGAATTCATCAATATCGGTTACATAGCAACAAATCAATTTCGTAAATAGCCATAGCAAACTAACAGCAATAATTAATTCTGCTAAAACTATTTGTTTTAACGCACTGTCCATAACCGTTAAAATTTTTCTTAAATCATATTTCTCCGTGAACGGTTGTGCAGCTTTACATTACACCGTCCGTAACTTGGATACATTTTATCTATTAGAATGCGATTCAGTAACAAACCGCGCAGCTTTAACTAGATAATACCTGTTTAGACAATTTATAATTGTGAAACTGATGTTCATGTTTCTATAGTTTAATTTATAGTTTAAATGAAAGCATGCGCCTGATCATAACATTGCAATATACATTAAATGCAAAAAAATAAATAAGATTAATTGCATTGCAATTGAATTGTGTTGAGGGACTGGTTTTACAATTATTGTCAGCAATATGCAACAATGCCAAATTATACAACAATATATCGTGCGATGTTTCTAAAGATGACACAGTTTGGAACTGTTAAATATGCTAGTATTAAAGGCTAATCGGACACGCATCTTTAAATAAATCAAAGATTAAAAAATGAAGGCATTAATTTGTTCCAATTACAACGCTTCGCTTTAGTTATGAAAAAAAAAAACTCATAAAAGAGTTATAATTAACTTTAGCAATAAAGAATATTCTAAATTATTTGTTAAACTTCGAGTTTAAGAATTACCTATTTAAGTGTTTAAAAATTAAGTTGTTTAAAATAAATGTGTTGTGTCGATGTACAAGAATATTATGGAAAATGAATCTAATTTATCTAAAATTTGGTCTATATAAGTTGAATATGTGATTTACAACCTTTTTCGATGAAAAATAAATTCTATTGTATTGGTGTGGTTAATGATGTTGCTCAAACTGACTAACTTTAAAACAAGTAGTTACATTGTACGAAATTTAGTTCTGTGATCCAATAAATTATATGATCTGTATCATTGTTTTCTTTTTAATAGTTTGTAATACATTAAAAGTGTTTAACATAATTGAATATAATATATAGATATATAATTTGGTGCCAACTGTTTTTCTTTTCAAAATTTAAAGCTTTATTTTAAAAAATCGTTTATTTTCCAAAGTGTTGAGGGTATCCTGAACCCCATGATTTTCGACGAGGTTATCGTAAAAATCACCTTTTTCCGTCACCGGTCACAATGCGAAGCAAAAATCTTTTCCGTTTTTGTCTTAAAAAAATACTGTTTTTGGAGCGTTGAAACTACTCACATGTTTACTCGTAGTAGCCTCACCATAAGCATCTGAAAGGATGAGATGAGCCCATAATATTAAATCACTTCACGTAAATGACGAGGATTGAACTACTACGTTGATATTTTTATTTGAGAATTAGATATGTAAGGTAACCACAAATCAACTATTTATACTATCAGGTTACGTTCGCAAGGTATTATATAGTATTGTAAGTCCTCTATAATGTATGTAATCGACGTATACTTGTCGCTAACACCGTCTATATAATAACGGAGAAAGCAAAGTTGTATATCTAAATTCACCATCCTATTTCTTGCACATAGGTGTCGTAAAAGATGACTGAGAGATATAAAATTACAGACGACATCTATGAAAGATAAAGGGAATCGGGTAATAAAGTCTGAATTCAATTTTAAAAGTCAATGACTCCTAAACTATGCTGTTTTAGAGCACTAAAGGAAAGATTATAATTGTCGATGCTGAATTCTAGACTAGATGGCTCTGTTCTGATTTTTTAAAGCATTTAATTATTTTATAAACCTATAATTGGCGCTGTACTCTATAATCATATCGTAATTTCAGCACATTAGCCAGTCCAAGTACGAAGCTACCTAGTATATGTATGAACCTGGTGAAACCTTGACTATAAATTCACTTCAATGCAGAAATTTCTATGCATCCAGAGGTAGTGTTTCAACAGCCTTGTTCTTCCCTTCACTACCATCCATCATGAGCATTGTGATAACGTTATATAAAATGAATCGGCAAAATCATTTCAACATTAGTAACAGCGACAAACGTACGTAAATTTTATTACATAATTGGCATTTCAAATGTTACCAAGGGTCAACATGAAAAAATTAAAAATTGTAAACTTTTCTACCTACTCTTTAGGCGCTCTACTTGCTCTAAGTTAGTGTAAAAATCTCATGTGGTAATTTATCTATATATATATATAGGAGAGGCGGGTTTTGCGAGCGATATATTGACTCATCACCATATCTCTGGAACCATAAGGCGTACAGACTTGAAATTTGGCACAAATATTCCTTTCGTTGAGTAGAGGTCAGCTAAGAACGGATTTTACGAAATTCCACCTGCAAGGAGTGTTGCGGGGGCGTTAACAATAATATACATATAAAGGAACAGGGTGAGCTGTGTGGTAGCGGCTTCGAATACTACCAACCCTTGCTTTGCTCGTGGGTGTCGTAAAAGACGACTAAGAGGCCTATATTGACCCGGACCAACTCCATCTGGTACCATTTGGGTCAACGATTACATTCCCAAGGAGGGTTGACGTCAGGCAGGCGGCCGGTCATAAAAGTCATTGCCGAAACTTTTTGCAATATGTCAAAACAGATGACATATTGCGTCGACCCCAAGTAATTGGGATAAGAGCAAGATGATGATGAAAGGAACAGGGTGAGCCGAAGCTACTGAAACTAGAAAAATGAAATTTAGACTGTAGTTTCATTTCGTGACATAGGCACCCACTAAGAAAAGATTTTTTGAAATGCCACCCTTAAGGGGGTGAAACGCAACGGTAAAGTTTGTATGGAAAGAAAAAAAAATCTTTACTTACTGTCTTCAAATTAAGCACAAATATTAAAGAGTAATAAAAATAAATAAACACGTGTTTCAGCGATTGTCCTTTTTTATCCTTTAAGGGTGTAAAATAGTGTTGCCCAAATGCAAGACCAAGACGAGACTTGGACCAGTCTTGGTCTTGCAACAGCACACCTGGTCTCGTCTTGGTCTTGGTATTGCGCACTCGAGTCTTGGTCTTGGTCTTGGTATTGCAGCAAGAGTCTCGCAAAGTCTTGCAAGTCTTGCAGTTGGAATAACGTAACAGTCATTTATCATGGCAATGAAAAATACCGCTATACAATAATAGTTTTAATAGAATAATAATAGTTTTTAATAGGTAATATACCTATGAAGAGGGTCACCAAATGTATGATATTGGTCGTCATCGTCACAGCTCATAAAAGTACCACTGCTGGGTTTAAGCTTCCTTCCAGTAAGAGGAAAATTGATACTACTACTAAATTGGTACTATACCACGCTGGTCAGACATGTTGATATAGGGTTTTATTTCTAGTTTCACTTCTCTTGCACATATGTTATATACACAGGGTGTATGAGGTTATGGGGCAACTGTTCGAGTATGTTGTAGTTCAACGGTCATAGATCATAATTAGAATGTATATTACACAAAAACAATATAACATAAAAGGTATAGTGATTACAAAAATGTGTGACTAAGAGGTTATGCCTTAAATTTTACGCATTATCTAGGCATGTACAGACAGGATATATGTAGGCATATAAAGCTTCGACAGTATAAATAGGTAATAGATTTGCGTGAACCGTTCAATGGTTACGTAGGTACAAAGGCAACTCGTCAAAGGTCGTTGGGCGATCAGCTGATTTATGTTAAAGCGAAGTTTGTCTTGCTTATGCGAACGTAATCGTAATTCAATGTCTGATGAACATTTAACAAAATACGAATATGTTACAGATTAAGTATGATTGACTATACATTTCAATCAGATTTAGACGAAAAAGCGATGACAAAATTGAAAACTTTACATGTCTCTCAATTCATTAACGAATCGATATTTTTTTTTTTATTTTTTTTCCATGGTTTCCTAACACCATTGCCTCGGTCCGATTTGATACTACATCCACGGGTAAGAGAGTGGTGAATTCAATTCGTACAGAGTACCCTACACGGAAAATTATTACATTGCGATCATTATGTACGCATACCGATCTACGCATAATAATTCTTTTTGCGAGTGTGGGTGTTATTTATGTAGATTAATTGTAGGTATATTTCTATGTCCAACAGTGAACGTCATCGGGCTAATGAATAAACGGATATATAAATATGTATAATGGGCAAGAGCACTCTCGCTTGAAACTTATCAAGACTAACTCACAGGGTGACGATTACGCTATTTTTTCCTTAAGCCTTTCCGAAGAGTAATTCTGAAAAGCCAATACCAACAATGGGAATCGATTGGCCAATAGATGGATATCTCAAGACTGATTTGACTTGCCGTGTAGTGGCGGAGTAAGAATACAATTCATCACCCCCTATTTTACCCGCGAGTGTCGTAAAAGACGACTAAGGGCTATAATATATAACATCGGTGCAAGAGAAGGAAAACTTAACATGAAACCCTGTACCAACACGACCCCCCCGATCCCTGTGGCGATTCCTCTCCGGCCACGGCCAATTTCCCTTCTATTATGTAGAAGACACGAGCTCAACAGTTGGCCGTATATAAGCTAAAATGGTGATTTGAAGTAAATGCAAGACCGCGAGACTCTTGCAGGCTCAGTCTTGGTCTTGCTCAAGTCAGCTCAAGCAGAGAAGGAGGCGCCGATTCGCGCATCTCCTCCCACCGCCTTGAACGACGACAGGACGTGGCCCGACGGCCTTGCGTAGGAGTGCCGGGGATCGAATGTCACTAGACGATCTCTCCGGTACTCCGCAAAAGCGCGGAAGGGACCGCTGTTGGTTTTAGTGGGTATTCCGGTTGCATAGGTGACCGGCAAGTCCCACACACCCCCCTCGTCTGTTACCGGCGGGGGGCAGTGCGTAAATTGCATTTCCACAGCGTTAAAAAAAAAGGACTGGCTGAAATGATGATAATTATTTAAATACTAGCAGCGCCCTGCGGTTTTACCCGCATAGTTCCCCTTCCCGTGAGAATATCGAGATAAATTATGTTTGTTTTTTGGGGTTGGGTTACAGTCGGCGCACTCCGCGCCTGGCTCCGTCCGTGGCGACAGAGGGGCGTAAGCACGCACACCCGTAACCCACCTATATAGCACGTCGCCTTCGTCGTTGGGCCGACCACCGGTGCAGAGTTTCTTGACTTCCGTGGTCGACCTGACACATTACCCCGAGGGAGTACCCTCTCCCATCGACGTCCCCTATTGGGACGACGATCGCCGTCGCGAAGCTAGCCTCTCCGCGGGTGCCGGACAAAATCCCCGGTCCGGTCACCCGCAGCTTCTGCTAGGATGGCATCAGGCGCAGATAAATTATAGCCTATGTATTATTCTGATATGTAAGCTATATTATTGTGAAGTTTCATCAAAATCCATGGAGTAGTTTTTGCGTTAAAGAGCAACAAACATCTTCACATCCTCACATAATCACAAACTTCTTTATAATATTAGTAGGATATTGAAAAGTGTATTTGAAATAAAACACAAAAATCAGTCCCAAATAATATTATTATTACATAATGCCTTACGCAATATTATGACAAATACGCTATGAAATTTATTTGAAAAAATAAATATTCTTTTTGTTTTGTATGAGTCACAGTCACAGCTTAATTAATTCCATTTCGTTATATATTTTGCTCTTCAAAGTTTATTTACAAGTTACGGTTATATTGTATTAAGGCATATAAAAAATAAATCACGTAGGTTAAATATGACATTGTAAATTGGCAGAGACAAGCCTTATATATGTATAGCTTAATTATCTCTATCATGAAAGTAAATAGTTAAATTTTACACACATAAAAATAATTTAAACAACTAAATAATTTCTTTACCGGGTTTGGTACTCGGCCAATAAATATTAATTGATATAATAGGTCATCTGTTACAGTCAAATTAAGTATACATTCATAAAACGATATTAATTTATTTTCTGTTATAAAAAAGAGTTTGGTTGCAAACTTTCATTAAAATTACCAATTCGATGTTTATAAGATATCTTTTTTTCTTGGATAAACTATTTATTGAATAAAATCATATAAAAGGTATAAAAGTTCATGCCAGTTAATCATATCAATGCCTTAAATATCCTAAAATAAACTAAGTGGTTCTCAATTCAAGTTTGTTGCTAACATCCATAGCAATATTCTCTGCATACCTCCCAGATCTTTAATTTTTATTCAGAACATCACTGTACTAGTTAAGGGTGAAAGTATGATAACAAACAAACTCACATTTACATTGATAATAATAATTATTCTTATAATGTTAGTCCAAATTTAGCTCCTTTGATAGTATTATTATCGGTTTTAATTACGTTTAATGACGTTATATCTTTTTGGATACCCCATTTTTTGACTTAAGTTGTGACTTCATTTATACAAGAAAAATATATATGCATATCCACTATCAGATCACACTATTATTGCTCTATAATTTATAAACATAGTGATTATTACGAATAAATTTAAACATTGCTTAAGCAATGGCGACTATCAGTATTAATATATCGACTGTAATAAGATTAGACCAAGTGCTCAAAAATCTGTACACTCATCTAATAAATATAAATAGCTACAAATATTATAGTTACAATCGATTAAGCACATTGATAGTAATACTTATTAGGTAGATAGTTACCTGAATTATAATTCAGGCAAAATTACATACTTACACTACCTTTGTCGAATGAGGTCGATTTTAGTTACAACTACGCGTTCAAGTGTTACTATATCACAGTGGTTGAGATTCAATGATTATTATTTGTTTAATGATTACATAAAATTGAAATTGATATGAATAAGACTGCATCAAGTTGTTATGAAGTTATACTTCTTTTGGCGGGTTAGGGCAAATAATGAAAGTAACATGATAATGTATACGCACACCGTTACGAAAAACTGACACCTAATGCGTTGCGTCCTAGCGAATTTCAACTAGATAATACGTTATAACAAAACATTCAATTTATTAAATATCTTTTTAGGGTGCCGTATACAAAGGGTAAAAACGGGACCCTGTTACTAAGACTTCACTGTCTGTCCGTCCGCGTGTCTGTCACCAGGCTTTATCGCAAGAACCAGGACAGCTAGACAGTTGAAATGTTTACTAATTATGTATTTCTGTTGCCGCTTTCAAAACAAATACTAAAAACAAAATAAAATAAATATTGAAGGGGCCCTCCATAAATATTTATTTTAAATATTTTTTACAACAGACGTAATTTTTTGCCCTTTTTATTGATTTTATTGATGAATATATTTATAAAGATGAATGATACGTCACCCTTCGTGTGCGACTCCGACTCGCAATTAACCGTTTTTTTTTCTATTATTAATCCAAATCTAAATCCTTTATTATGTATAAACCACGCGGGGCACTTACATATGGTCACTTTTTTACATTTTACCTTATCGGAACGCGACCGCACTGAGAAGATCCGGCAAGAAACTCACTCTTTAGTGTAATTGTTTCTACAATCGTAGGATAACGTGAAGAAAAACTGTTTAGAAAGATTTTAATCTCGTTCAATCGCCAAAGAAATATAACTTCATAAGTGCGTGCATAAGTACACACATAGAGTATGTTGTTATTTTTAAATATTAATATCAGTAAGGTCGCGCAATATTGAGCAACATTTATACAGAATATATTAGTGTGAATCCAGTAACAAATATTATAACTACGGCTTCATTTATTTCTAGACTTTATTTGAAAATTCAATAAATAATAATTGAATTTATTAGACTTGGAAGTCTATTGAACTAATTAGATTGGCAGTCGAATAAATTCAATTTGATAAATATCTCAACTTTAATAAGATATTCTCTACAGAAGATTCGTTTTATTTATAAACTGACTTGATTATTTATTGTTATTCTCTACTAGCGAATTCCCGCAGTTTTGCCTGTGCAGTTCCCGTTCCCGTGGCAAGACTGGGATAAAATATAGCCTATGTTACTCGGTGATAAGGTAGCTTTCGACTGGTGAAAGAATTTTTATAATCAATCAGACTGCCGCGGTTTTGTAGGCATAATAATCACTATTCCTGCGGGAATTACCGTACCATACCGTAATACAACATAGAACTCGCTCATAATGAAGATAGATATCCATTAGTGAAATATTTTTTTTAAATTGTTTTAATGGTTTAGGCGTGAAAGCATAACAAATATACAAACATACTTTCGAATATAAAATATTAGTTGATTTGATAAACTATCGTCAATCAAGAATCCTAAACTAAATCAACATCGATTTCATTGAATTCATCTATTATTGGTGAATTACATATATTGCTAAATTATTGCATCATTGTACTCTCGTAAACTCTTTTAATATCTAAGTATTGTATAGTTGTAATCACATAGATTATTTTCAGTCAAGGGCTGTCAATATTAGAGATAATTAATATCTTATTAATTACTATTAATAAATAAATACTAGTAAGCAGTTGAGTAATCAATTGCTTTTCACAACTATACTGTGTGATTAAATAGCTTAAATTTCATAAGCCTAACTAGTTTATAAAAAGAGATAGGCAGTTTCAAAAGCAAAGATGTTTTATTGTGTTATTAACTGAAAAATGTTTTGGATAATTAGTTATTTTGAAAGTATTACAGAATTATTTGTAACTTATGAACTGTAAGTTATATATGAAAAAAAAAGAAATAGAATTTCTATAATAGGAATAGGTATATCATATTTTAGGTGAAAAACTAATTTATAATGATGCGAATGAATGATTTCTTTAAATTTATTTAATTCGAACCAAATTGAAAGGAAGGACACAATATATTTTCCGGACTAAAGTAATTTTGTTACTCAGGTTTACTAAAGTTAAAAGATAATTACGTATGACATTATGACATTTGATTGACATTATGACAACTCTCACGTCTCATAACTTTTCTCAAATATATTTATTAATAGGTATAAAAAGCCCTTACGATGCATTTTATAATACCTACGTAGTAATAAAATGCTACGACTTTATTCACCATAACCGACAATAAGGTTAAGACTCTTTAATTAAATGAATATTCAGTTTCTAATTCTCTTTTATTCTAATTAAATGGATAATCAGAGATCAGCAGAAGGTAAAAATATGTATGCAGTATATCTACATAATATTTAATGATTATGTTTGAAATCTGAAAATAAGAGCATATTCCAGCAGTAATGAACAATAATACTTTGAAAGATAGTGTATACTTTAGAGGCATTAGATGCAATATACATGTAACATATTATTAAACCTACTACTGCCCTAGCATAGCTACAAGTATAACCAAAACTTAAAGTACAATTAACTACGTTTACTGATATAGTTCAAACAACGAACCTTTTAGGCATAGTATCTAATGCCTGTGACAACAGATTAGCTATTGCATTATAGAAAATTATGAAACTTATTATTCTATGTAAATATCTTCGATTGGATACGCTGTTTCAATAAATTTCTGATAGAAACGCTGGAACGCTCTTCTGAAAAATAAAGGCAAGGGAAATGTATAATATATAAGTGTGTATTTTCGGTGTGATGACAGAGTAAGAATACAATTCCAAATACAACCCCCTTTCTTAAGCGTGGGTCTCGTAAAGACGACTAAGGGATTATTGCAGATAACATCTTTATAAGAGAAGTAAAATTCAAAAAAACCCATCTCACCAGCGTGGTATACTAGTCGTGGTCGGCAGCCACAAACTGGCTGGCGATCTGTCGTGGGGGTTGCAAGCAAAGCTTCAGACGGGTATATACCAAGCCTACGTCGTGGCACGAACACGGGGTGAGTGGTTGTTCCAAAGGGAGCTACACAGGTTAAAGAATGTACCTAGGTCATACAGTTCTCGTCTAGCGGTAGATAGAGGACCAAGAATTCCCCGTAACAAGACGAAGAGCCGTAGTCACGGTGGATCCACATCTCTACCGCTGGATAAATAGAAAACACGGTACCCTATCGTTCAGGCCGATACATGTGCTTACTAGGCATGGGTTCTTCGGTTAGCACCAGATCGCGAGACAAGAAGAGGCTCCTGGATGTCATGAATGTGGTGCACTATTGACAATGTGGAACACGCTCTGGGGGAATGCCTCACTTGGAGTGTGCAGCGGCACGCCCTAGTGGCGATCATGGGTGACCAGTCACTGCCGGCCATAATTGTAAAAATACTCGGCAGATACTCGACGACTGCTGGTCGGTGATTGCCTCCTTTTTCAAAGCCGTGATAGCGCAAAAGGAAGCCGTACAACGAGCACAAGAAGCCAGCGCCCACTCCATTAAAGTTCACAGACGGCGATGAGGGAGACGGCGCAAGGACTACGTCCACCTGCACCCTCCATCGTGAAGAACCTATACAGGGCGTGGCCGTTAAGCCAACCGTCGGGATGCCAAAGGACATGAGGCCGCTGCTGGTTTTTAATAAGTAATCCAACGCGCTGTCGTATGTTGGTGAGTCCTACATTATCCTGCTATTTATTCCACCTATATGTATACATACAGGTGGAATGCGTAAATATTTATCCTCAGCGTGAGAAAAAATGCATGGTATATTAAGACAATTTTGCTCGTATTGTGGAGGAGGGTCAAGCGACCCTTTCAATGATGATAATG
This sequence comes from Lymantria dispar, assembly GCA_032191425.1. Taxonomy (NCBI): domain Eukaryota; kingdom Metazoa; phylum Arthropoda; class Insecta; order Lepidoptera; family Erebidae; genus Lymantria; species Lymantria dispar. The sequence continues at coordinate 16,560,609 of CM063440.1, forward strand.
AAATTAATTTTTCATTAATCACTTCAGTATCATAAATTATGTTTATAATTTATTTAATTACATTAAATAAGGAAATCGAGAACACCTTTAATCTCAAGACAAGCGAGACACTGCTCCCCCTCTCGGGTAAAGGATTCAGTGTTTTCTCGCACAAATTTTCGCTACAGAAGAAATTTTTGGATGATTATTTCATAATCCTGATGACAAAAAAGTTTCACCGCGAAACATATTTAATAAACGTATTAAAAATGAGAAGCATTATAAAAAATATTTACCCCACAGCTTCGGCTACTGGCCTCGTTGACTCCTGACCTCTGAAGACATGGCATGCGAATCTTTGCAGCGTCGGATGTTTAGTGATGAAGCCTAAGTAACGATGGTCACGAGGATGAAAAGCGCAGAAGGAAACATTCTTCAAAGAGTAGAAATAATCAATACAAGGACCGCTTCGATTTCTCTGTAAAGAAATATATATTTTTTGTGTTAACAGAGTAAAACTGCAAGTCGGTTATCTTTTGTATCAAAACATTTAGCAAATATAGTAGCAAGTAGTTTATTCTAGATCCTGCACGTATGTTGGAGAAATGATCGCTGGAAATGTACAGTTGACGACCATAACATTTTCAGATGAAATGTATGAACCCTGCTGCAGTGCGAGTGGTACAAAGTTAAACCGATCCTTAGAGCACTCTCTATAAAAGAGCCGATAGAGTACACAGACCCAAAATGTCTCCGCTGCTCCAGCGACACCAACTTCTCTGTGACATGATCGATGTATGTATGTGAAAATCGCTTCTATCATTGAGGAAGCCAAATGTGAGGTATTTTTTTTAATGTGAGGCTGAAGTAGAAATAAAATAGATTGTCAATGTAGTCTTTTAAAATAAACAATGCTATATATATTTATGTTCTGGTAAATAATTAACTTTCACGACGGATTGAAGATGTGGTTTATTATGTACACTATTATTTGAAGGCTTTTATTAATTTGAAAAGATCAAACTATTTAATCATCGATGTATGTAAGTAATTTATAATCTGGCTGTCTCTTAAGAACGGTCCTTGGTAATTTCATCTTGTTTGGTTCTGATACAAACAACACAGATTAAACATAATGCCCAACCAAATCTCTCATTTCATCTCAGTTTTAGATAGAAAACATGTCTATGGCGTATTCATTAAAATATTTTTACTCTTTATCAAATTAATTATATTTGCTTACGTCGGGTTTTGATCGGTCGACCATTCGAAGTCCTTGATCTGAAACTTCTAAAATACAAGGTTGCATTGTAGGATCACCATTGCATTCTCCAACGATCTTTTTTACAGCTTGACATACGACACCCGTTCCTTTGTGTGCTAAAGTTTCCACAGATCCCATATATCTGCAATAAATAACAATATTTAAAAAAAATATTTAATAGAAAAGCATCTACTTAGATAAATGCATAAATTTAATAAATTATGTCATTACTTACCCAAGTAAATATCTTTCTCGTTTAACTTTAGCGTTTGCTGGATCAAAGTCATTATAATCCATATCCACAGCATATGCAGATGGAAATATTCCTTGCTGACCTGTTCTCAGATTTACACCTGGAAGCGTAAAATAGTTACTCAAATTTTTGATAAAATTTCTGTTTTTTTTTACTTCTAATTTTGTTATGAATTTACTGATTAAGGTTGGGCTTAAATTTGCCACAGGTTACCTTGGTATGAATGCTTATATGATTAGGTTACCGATATTTTGCATTTGATTTGAAATTGTTGGATTTATTTTCATGAAACTTATATCATTAGTTGTTTATAAATGTAACATAGTTGCGGAGGATATTGATAGCACAGGCGATTAAGGTATGAGTTTAATATACCGGTTGCAGCAGCGTAACAATAACTAGGCTTAGGACTACTACTTTTAACTGCAGAATATTTCTGGAAATGTATTAATGGTCTTTTGATTTAATCTCAGAGTCTAGAATAAAGACTAAAATCCAATTGAAACTCATTTAAAAATTTTAATATAATCTTAATATATATAAATCTCCTGTCACGATGTTTGTCCGCGATGGACTCCTAAACTACTTAACCGATTTTAATCAAATTTGCACACCGTGTGCAGTTTGCTCCAACTTGAAACATAGGATAACTTAGATCTTTAATTATAGTCGCAATTTTATTTTATTACAAATTATTTGTCTATAATTAATTGACATTCACAATTATCTGTTAACTCCAAAAGATTCTAACAGATGGCGATATCTGTTGACTGGATTTAAGTAATTTAAGTAATTTGTGTGTGCTCAATGAGATTCGAGAATGGTTTAGATTCACAATTGGACCCGGTAGGTGGCGCTTTATTTGAACAGAACAACGTCTGTTGGGTCAGCTAGTTTATATATAATTTTTTACCTTCACACCATAAGTCATCCGCTTCTTTTTGTACATAAATGGGGTCCCCTATTTCAACTTCAATTTCATCATGATGTCTAGGATTAAATTTGTGTAGGCCTCTGTGTGTTGCTTCTAACATTTCTAGCTGACTGTGAGGTACAGTGGTCATGTTAGCAGCAAAGTTCAGTCCGTTGATACTGCAACTTGATGACGGTGATACTAAAGGAAAATATCGATAAATAGATTGATTGCATCAATTTTTTACGCCTTGTTTTAATGACTTGTTTAAATTAATATAACTACTGATTACTGTTAATAGATTACAAAGAAATTAACACGAACTTACCATTTTGCTGTAATGGTGTAGGTGATATACTCTTTGGCCCTGTGTCAATAGGAGAATGTGCTGTGCTGTGACCGCTGTCGACATCGCCCAGACTCTGCAGCCTCTCAGAATCCGGACTTGAGTCTTCATCTAATAAATAACCGCATTTTAAGACAAGAAGTGGTCGGCCATGGCAGCCTGGTTTGACAAGAAGTCCCGTGAGAGCCCCAAGTTCATCTGCTAATGACGTTGGCTGTTGACTGCAGGATAAAATATTTGCTGAAATTGTTAAAAAACTAATTAACAGATTTGGTATCAGTTTATATTCAAAATTAATCTGATTATACTATGAATTTATATTATACTAAATTTCAATTAACTCTGTTTTATATAAAATTAATTTTAATAAAAAATTAACATACGGTTTTTTATAATTATGTTCAAGAAACTGAGGGCACAGCTAGTAGATTTAAAAAAAGGACGAGAAGAGTAGAGTAAAATATAAGGCTTGAGTTTACTTGTCATGAAACAAACAAGGTACATGAGTTTATCGTGGTAAACTATGTGTGTAAAAAAGAATGTTTCAGTTTACATAGTTGTTGTGGTAACTGACCGATGTCATAAATATTTTTTTATTTTTATCTATTATTATATACAAACCTGAGACTTTTAGTCTGATCATGCAACACAAAAACATCTGTAGCTTTTAGAGAAATGGTAAGGTTGACATGAGTTAGAGGACGCTCTTCTTTATTTTGAATAAATAAAAGCAATTTTATGAACTATTATTATAAGAATTATTTATAAAATTATATATATTTTTATTTACAAACGTTGCAGGTGTAATTAATGTAAAGATTAATTAATATTTATAGAAACCTGAACACATTGATGAGCTGATTTAAATAGATAGAAACAATATGTAAGGTTTTACTATTCTGGAAGACGCCAAACACATAATAAAGAAAATCTGTCTACTATTCAAATCTATTTATCTGTGCAATTAGATTGAAACTCAATGTTTTTTTTTTCGGCAAACCAATAGGAAGTATAGAATCATTTTCTTCTTACACTGGCAATAAATTTGTATTATAATGTGGGTCAATATTTAATAACTAATTTCTGTATCGGGTAGATACAGAAATACATTTTCTATATACATTTTCTGCAATAACGATGACTTGTAGGACGTGACACATCTTAGTCCGCCCGTGACTATGAACGCTACAAAGTGTTTCAAACGTGGGCAATCGAAAATCAAATACAAACGCGATAAAATCCGTAAAGTAGTTTTATTTAAAATAATACGAAGTATTTAAATGCAAGAAACTAAAAGAATTCATTTTAGTAATGTGTCTTTATTAGCGCTTCCTAACTTGACTGCGCATACAGGTTTCTTGTTGTGAGTATATTTAATATCTTTAATTAACATTTAAAATATTTCGGACGTAGATTTCTGTAGTGGTGACTATTTGAACAGTCCAGGGTTTGCACAAATTGAAATATCAATAAATTACATAATTTATTAGTCTGACTTGCTTTAAAGAACATTTTCATCATCGTTATTTACTAAGTCAAATAAGGCTTGACATGTCCCTAATGGTAGAAATGTGATCGTAAATGGTGTTCGTGTCGTTTAGTTCATGCCTATAATACTTTAAATTTCTTAGTAGGAACTTGTATTAGAAAATAGTATGTATAATAATATTTTTCACCAAATATGCTGTTATGAATTTATTCTTTTTCATACTTAATATAGACTTCAATTTGGTTGTATACCATGTCATAAACAAGTAACTATCTTAACATTTCATAGTGCTCAGATTACAAATAAATGTAACGTGGACTATCTGTATAAAATATGTTTTCAAAATAAAAAGAGATCTTGGTCTATCCATCCATGAAACCAACAAAGTCAAAGAATGGGTTTCGGTCTGTTTCTGGTTCGGTCCACAAAATTTGTCAGAGAAGTAAAATACGGTAGGTTATGAGATACCACGTCATCCTTCCATCGCCCTATTCGAATTGATCGAGATGTAGTTAGCATGTAGTCTGTTAAAAAAGAAAAAGGATTAATATAAGGACGAAAGTTAAGGGAGTGTGAGTGCATGCAACGAGATACTAAAGGTATTGGTAAAAAAGGTAGTGATACTAAAGGTATCACCAAAACTCAGCATTTGCAAACAGTCTCAGAAATTTGGGCTTCACCAAAGGAAGTGTAGTAACCAATTACTAGTAATTAAAAGTCAATTTTATGCGAGAGTGTGGTACTATTCGTGATGGACCGGCCCGCGGCTGTAGACTAACGACTGTCGACACTGTGGTCCTACTACTTTTACCTCCTAACAGTGGCCTACTCTTGAAATCAATTCTAATTTCGAATCCGATTCAATTCCAATCTCACCAAACTTATATTTGGTACTCTTGAACAAAATCGAGAATGAATTCTTCGCGCTTTTCATTGTTATTTTCAACAAATGTGTCGTATATTCTTGTTTTAAATTAATAACGTTATCGAACTCGATCACCATAAAGACGCTTTCTTGAAATTGTGCAACATTAACGATTTTAAACTACGTCAAAATCACGTCGGGAGTAGCAAATGCTTGACTTAACCGACGAGAGTCGAATTCATTTAGTTTAAAAAAAATCCACCGAATTTGATTCCAATCGTGCGCTAGTGTCGCTTTCAAGAGTACCAAATTTTCTCAAATTCGAGCTGCGATTGGATTTAGGATTGGAATCGAGATTCAAGAGTAGGCACACTGATCAGATAAGTGGGAGCTAAGTCAAACCTAGTACTGCATTGTATTTCTTCTTATTAATAACTAATTTTATATTAGTCCTATAATGCCGGATTGGCCACCGATACCAAGGAACCGGTACCAGTGGTCGACCCAATGACGATGGGCAGAGAAAACGGTAGACTATCATCTGTCATGAATAGATTGGGCGGTGTATGTTCAGACCTACCACATAAGAAAAAAAAGTTAGTCCTATCATTCTCAGTATAAGTTCAGTTTGAATTGTGTATTATTCTGTATTTCACAAACGTGGAGATACCTAATATTTAAAAAAATTGCAGTACGTTTTGCCATAAATGTGGCCTCTTTGTGTATATTAGAAAATCCATTTAATACTTAGGAAAAATAACTAATTTGATATGCTATTCCTTATATAATGTTAGAGAAAAAGCCATCGAAGAAGGTATGGCCGCTTTATCCTATAAATGTAATGTTAGAAGAGGGTGTGTAGTAGTTTTTACTCTTTGTTTTTTTAGTTCAAGTAAATATTTGATTTCTATATCTATTAGGCTTTTATTGGTAGTAATTGGTAACTAATTGAGTACAATTTCAATATCCTACATCTAATTAAATTAAACAATGAAATTATTTAAAAGGAACAAAACAATGTGTAATTCTGTTACAGGCTTTAAATTAAAAAGGCGTTCATTTAGCACAATTTTTATGTTAATATGATTGCTCCGGAAACTATGCTATATAACACTAAAAAATTGTCGGTGAATCTTATCAGTGAGGTACATCCTCAAAATGGTAAATTATTTATTCTATTCTTTCACATTTCAATGAACCTATACGCATATAAGCAGACTTTAGTGATCTTGTGTTATTTGCCGATTACTGAGATTATAATTGCAAATCAAAACGCTTTCGTATTAGATTTTTATTAACAATTAAGCTTTATTTCTCTTTGTGAATATTATTATATTTACGCGATAGATTTGAAATGTTTACATCGAGCAAAAATTATTTTATTTATTTATTTACAATCAATTATAATACCTTTACAGGACATGTAAAATAATCATTCTCTCATCTAAAAAAAAAACACTATGAGGAATATGAGAGTCTACCCTAATATAACTATAAATAATCAAATCATGATAAAATATTTATAGTTATATTTTTCCCTACAGTTTTCTTATACTGGGCTGAAGTCTTCTTAACAGTGGAAGAGAAATTAAATTATTTTGAGCTTTCCTTCTCTACCAGTTTTAGTTTATAAGAGTTATTCAGCCGTCGCCTTTAGTTTTTACATATTTTTTTACTTACATATGTTGTGTAAAATTAAATTTAATTAATAAATTATAATTAATTCACAAATTAACGAAAATATAGTGTATGTATAGTATATATAATTGTATATGTATATGTATACTATGTATGTATGTATATGTATATGTATAGTATGTATGTATATAGTTTAATAAATATAGATAAGAAAATATATCGATATGTTTGTGTATTTACAAAGAGTATTCTCGTTGGAGAGTCATATGTTGATATAAATGGATATAGGACCCTACGCAAGATAATAAAATAAGCGCACAGCATTTTTATAGTAGACGATTATGTGTAAATGCCTACTAATATAAGAATAGCTAAGGCACAGTTGCAATATGTATGCATGTAGATTTACACTAGCATTACACTCACATATCGACTGGCATCTTTAATATTAACTTTAATACATCTGAAAGAGATTAGTAAATTATATTCAAAGATATCACTCACATTTTTTGTTCTTTGGAATCTCTGGAAGTTTTCGTCTTTTGCGTTCTCCATTTGTGAACGATTGATGATGTGGGCTGCGTTGGGTTTCTGCAATATCTGGTTGTGGAGTAGGTGATACAATTCCTTCGGTATTTGTTGCTGTAACAGAATCAGCTTCGCCAACACATCCTCTGTCTTCTTCAGGTGAACCTTCACTCTTTGAAGACGGTGAATCATCTTCCAAACCCACATTTGGCACTAGTCTGAAAAATATAAATAATAGAGTAATAGAAACAATAACTCACTTTAATACTTACGATATATGTATATTACGCTGTCTTTGGTCAATTGCATGTGAATGTCAGCTTAACACGAAACTAAATTTCTCGTAAGGGCATTGGGGTATTTAAAATAAAGGCTTAGGGAAGATATACTTACGAATAAAAAGGTGTTGGTGCCTTTATGTGTTGTGGTAATCTATCGAATACTCGACGAAATTCTTCAAACTCGCTATCGGCCATGTCGCTTTTACACCTGATTGTTGGGTAGAGACCGTGTCGCATGCGCGACTGGTCCCCCGCAACAATATCGACCAAATGTAGGGGTAGTGGTATATAGTGCGCATGTTCAACCCTAGTGCGCAGACAGTATCACCCTACGGCGCACTCTTACATGTGTTTGTTTTAATATATATAGGAAATAATCATTTGTGTGCGAGATTACTATGAGACATCAGGGAAAATCCATTCATAGAATATGCGTTTAATCTAGATCTCATAACGTTTGACGATTTATTTATATCTGCCTTATCTTAACTACGTCAGTTGATTACTTGTATTTTTTCTAAAAGCAAACGAGTCATGAGAAAAGAAATTAATCAAATAATATTGATATTATGATCAAAACAATGGTCTCATTAATATAAAAATTAGATTTAGTCTATACTAATATTATAAAGAGGGAAGATTTGTATGTTTGTTTGTATTGAATAGGTTCCGAAACTATAAGACCGATTTTTGAAATTCTTTCACCAATGGAAAGCTATAATATCAGGGAGTAATATAGCCTATATTTTATCCCGGTATTCCTACGGGAACTACGCGGGTAAAACGACTGAAACCGAAGCGAAGCGCGGGCAGGTTGCTGGTTTATAATATTTTTAAAAACTCTTTTCGATATTATTATCGTAATAATATGTTAAATAGTTACGAATTATAATATGAGTAAATCCTTAAAATATATAAATACTTTTGTATTAAAGTAGGATACCAAAATCATTCTGGATAATATCATATCGTCTCAATGTTTGATATTTACGCATCTTAATTAAAATGGGTTTGGCGTAGCTTATTTTCTAAAGTACATAAATGCTAGAAAATTGATTTAAGTTCTAACTTAAACTAACACGAACGACATCTATGTCGTTCGTGTTAGTTTAAGAAACAACGGGGACCATATTAACTAATTGGTGAAGTAATCATTCAATTGGTTTAATCAAATAGCACCCCAATTAATAACACCAATTCAATAATTCACGACTGAGAGCCGCGTATATTTAGTAAAATATTTAGTAGATTTTTACAACAGCCAACAATTGTTCGCACAAAAAATATATATCAAAAAATCATTAAGGTATAAGGTAAGCATACCATACAAAAAAAGTTGACCGATCACTACTTGTCGCTATAATATGTCGCTGTAATATTTATATGTATGTGAATGTCTGCATATGTGTGTGTTTTGTATATATCTATGTGTGTATTGTGTATATGTATATATATCTACCATATGTATCTTATTATCTACTATTTATTGTTGTATATTGTTTTTATTTTACAGTAGGTTATACTAATTAATATTTAGTCTTTATTTATGACTTATAAATATTATTTACACTGATTTCCATTACCACCAGCAGTAAACTACCTACCATCTCTCTGCTCTTGCGTTTCCATCCTAAGGTTGCCTGGAAGAGATCGCTTATAGCGATAAGGCCGCCATTTGTACATTCTAGGTTATTTTAGTACTTAAGTTTTTGTATTTTGTTTTTCTAATTGGTGTACAAATAAAGAATTATCTATCTATCTCCCTTAAATATTTATATATTTTAGATACTCTATTTTCATTTTCTTTTAGTCTTTGTATATTATTTTGTTTTAAAAAGACAACGCTCTGCACCAAGGAAATAATCCTTATTTTGCGGGAGACTTTACAAACATATAGTTAACGGACACCAATTACATCCAAACTCAGAACAACAACTCGTAAATCGCAAAAAGTGTTGGGATTCGAATTCACGACACTAGCAGGCTAGGTTAGGTATCTTAATCACTATGTCGTCTGTGCAGTCAATACCGACCATTAGCCAATGAAATTAACAAGAATAAGAGAGAATACAGTTACTTTTCCTAAATCAACGACTTCGATTAATTTCAAGAGTTAATTTATTATAGATTATTAAAAAGCATAAATAAGAGTGTCAAATATTTAATGTTTATAAAATACTAGCAACCCAGCCTCACTTTGCTTCGGCTTTAGTCGCCGCGTAGTTCCCGTCCCCGTGGGAGTACCGGGATAAAATATAGCCTATGTTACTCCCTGATATTATAGCTTTCCATTGGTGAAAGAATTTTTGATATCGGTTCGTTGGTTTAAGCGTGAATGCGTAACAAACAAACAAACTTACTTTCGCCTTTATAATATTAATAAGGATATACTTTTTTTTTTTTTTTTTTTTTTTGGGTGGGTCGCGGTCGGCGCGCCTCCGCACCACTCCGTCCGGGGCGACAGAGGGGCTTAAGCACGCAACTCCCGCAACCCACCCGAAAACCACCTCGCCTTCGTCATTGGGCCGACCACCGGAGCAGGTTTACTTGTCGTCAATGGTCGGCCCGACGTAATACCCCCTACGCGGGGTACCCTCCCATCGACCGACGTCCCCCCCTCGGGGAGGACGTCGGTCTTTCCTCACGCGGTCGGCCTCTCGGCGGGTGACGGACTAATCCCCGGTCACGTCACCCGCGGCCTCGGCTAGGGCGGCATGAGGCGCAGATAGTTGCGCCTGCGCCGCCCCAGTCGCCGGCGGCGGATCTCCTCATCGAGGCTGCGCTCCACGCGCAGACAATCCGCCGCCTCCTTCTGCGAGATCACTGTCTCGCAGAAGGCTGCGACCGCGTCCTAGTTCCCGACGCTGTCGACCATCGCCCTAGCGGTAGATGGTGAGGGAGGCCTCGAAATCGGTCACACTCCAGTTAGGGGAGAGATAGACTCCGAGGAGCGTAATCTCCCCCCAGTCCGCCGCGACGTATCCGACGCCCCTGTCCCTAAGGGTCAGAGGCGACGAAGGCCACGACGTGGAGGCGACGATTGCCACGGTGCCATCGGTGCTACCCAACCATTTAGGCCGGTCGGGCACCACGTACGGCTCCGCGGCTACGGCTACTCCTATTAACCACTCCGCCATGGCTTGCAGGAACACGTCCTGCGCACCGGCGGTGTGGTTGAGGTTGGCCTGGAGGAGACGAATGGATACGGGGTCCATTAGCGGTCCGTATCCATCGTCACCTCCTCCGCGCTGACGGGCGATCGGGCCGCGCTCGGAGCGGGGACTGGCCCGGTCGATGGGCCGTCCCGCCCCTTCGGGGCCGATGCCGGGTGTCTGCAGTCCCCAGAGCCCATGCGGTGTTTGGCAGGCCTATTGCCCGCCGCACACGCGGGGCAGTGGGGCACCGCAGAGCACGATGCCGCCTGGTGTCCAGCCTGACCGCAACGGAAACATAGCCCGCTGCAGTCAAAGAAGTTTTTGCATGTCGGTCGGGTATGCCCGACCGCCATGCATTTGTAACACCTCGCGGGCCGGGGCTCTAGCACGGTTACCCGCGCCGAGCTCCAGCCCACGAGGAGCCTGCCTGAGTCGGCCAATTGCTTGACCGACTCCACCGTACACTGCACCCAGGCAGCACCGACGCCGCCCGGACCAGTGCGGATGGTGCCAATCCGGACGGTGTCCGAGGCACATCCGGTACGCGCCATAATGGCCTCCCGGATGTCCTCCACCGTCACGGAATCGTCCAAGCCCGTCAGGCGCATCTCTGCGTACTTGACAGGCCTGGCGATTCGGACACCATCCTCCGGCCCGAACAGCCCCCTCAACATCGTGGCCAAACTATCGGCCGTCTTCGCGCCCTCGGCCCCAGGGAAATCGAGTATTCGAGCCCCTGTCCGGGCCTTGCGGGTCCTCGCCTCGACGCCCCCGATATTGGAGACGTCCAGCTCCCGCCGGGCGCGTTTTAGTACGGCCTCATAGTTGAGGCCCCTTTCAGCCGCCTCAGGCAGCACGGTGATGACCACCGCGGCCGTCTTCGGCGACTTGAGGCCCCTGCGCGACCTTTTCTTCCCCTTTCTGCCGGCTCCCGCCTGGGGAGTGGTGGCCACGGCGGCACTCTTGGCCGCCGCTCTCCGCTTCTGGCTGCGTGCCTTCCTGCTCCGCTCAGCCACCTGCCAGCCCTGTTCGAGCCTGGCAGCAGCGCTGAGCGCAGCAGGAGCGGTCGCGGGTGCGCTGGCCGGCGCCTGCGGTGCAGCCGCTGGCGCCGGCCGCGGCCCGGCCTTGGCGGGAGCCGGCACCTTGCCGGCCTTCTTGGCCCCCTTGGGCCCGGCCGCGGCCACAGCGTAGCTCACCACGCGGCCACCCTGACAGGGCAGCGGGGTGGGAGCTGACGCTTGCGGCCGCCTCGCCTTGTCCGCGGCGAGCGGCGGTCGGAGGGGCGGCTCAGGCGGGAGCCTGGCCGCTACGGCGGCGATACGCGCATCCACCATCACCCCTACTCGGGCTAGGATCACGCGTACCGCCGACTCCGACACGCCGTGCACCTCGTCGGGCGGCGGCTCCTCCCCCCTCCGAGGTCTCCCGCGGCCACGAGCTGGCGGAGGGACCACGACGAGGGGAGGAAGCGCCGAAGCCGCGACGGGTGCAGCTGGCGCAGCAGCCGCGACGGGCGCAGCCGGCGCCACGGGTGCAGACGACGGGCCCGCCCTCCCCGGCGCAGCCCGTTTCGGTGGCGAGGCCGGCACAGGCGGCGCGGCCGGCGCCAGGTGAGCGAACTGGGCCCGCAGGTCGGCCATCTCCTTGGCCAACCCGCGGTTCTCCCGTCGCACCGCCGATAGCTCCGTCTCCAGCTTGCGGTTGCGTTCCCGCAAGCCGGAGACCTCCTCACTAAGGCGGGCGTTCGCGGCCTGGAGGGCCGCCACCTCGCCACCGTGGCCGGCCGGACCCGGTGTCCCCGGCCACGCCACCACCACCGATCCTCGGCCTCTGCGCCCCCGGCGCATGGTCGGGACCTTGGGAGGAGGCATGATGATGGAACTCCCCTCCGAGTCGGTGTTGGAGCGGCCACCCTCTTGCAGGGGGCGCTTCCAGGGTCTCGGGGGGAGGGCCTCCTCCCTCTTCCTCGCACTTGGGGCTGGAGCTGGCGCCTTTGCAGCCCTCTCCGTCCTCTTCCTCGGCGACGACGACGACGACGGCGACGACGGCAACGACGACGGCCTAACTGAACCCTCAACCGACGGCGCGCCTAATATCTGCCTACCTGCGGCGCATCCACCGCCCTCATCCCTACTCTGGCCGACTTGCACCCAAGGGGTGCTGCTCTCATCGGCGGACGGCTCTGCGGCACTTCCGCCGCCGCGCCTTAGATGCAGTGGCGCTAATGCGGGCTCGTGCAGCGGCGGAACGCCTCGGCTTCGTCCTCCGGGTCTTCTTCCGCGCCTGCACCTTCTCCTCGTTCCCCTTCCCCCCCTGAGCCACTTGGTGTTGAGCCGGGCTCTCGGCTTCTGAGGCAGTAGTTGTCCCCCACCCATACGATTGGGGACAGACTGTGCCGGGACTTGGGCGCGACTCCAAATGGACGTCGCGCGCAAGCACAGGCACAGCAAGGGATTCCCCGGCCTGGCCGGGACCCTCTGGTGAAGTATTACCTGTCTTGACTTCTGCCATGTTGTTGGACGTTTTTGAGTCTTGCCTTGACTACCACTCTAACGACTGGACGCTCACGCGCTTCTTAACCCACCAGTCATACATCTCCTCGCCGAGTGGCCAAACTTAAGATTGGGGTGATTTTTTATAGGGGTTTTCTTCCCCGCGGTCCGAAGACCCCCGGTCCTGACCCCCCTGCTCAGGATTACGGTTTGGGCCTTCCGGGTCTGGCCGCTCGCGAGCGACCGACCCGTCAGGCCCCGGGCCGTGACGCAACCGTCCCTGGCGACGGAGTGCCATGAGGCACATCCGCCCCATTGGCCCCGGGTCAGATCCGCCGTGCGCTCTGCCACCAGAGCCGCACGCGGAGACCCCTCCCTGCCGGAATCTTGGCCGTCCAAATGGACGCATGACGTCCAAATGGACGTTACCAGGGAGCACCACGAGGAGGTGCTCCGGCCGCGCCCCCCTAAGGATATACTGGCACAACTTTGAATAATTTTCGTTCGATTGAATTTTTGTCGATATACTTGTGTAAAAAATAACGTTCGAAAATAAAGATTGGCTTTGTTATTAAGAGAATGCTACTTTTCCTTGATATGATTACCAATTAAAGTTTTCCATAAGGTGACGGAGTAAGAATACAATTCATCACCCCTTTTTTGGATGTCGTAAAAGAGGACTAAGTAAGAGATTACAATATTCAGATAACATCTACGTAAAAGAAGGAAAACTTTCACAAAACCCTATATCAATCCATCTGTAGGTTAATTTCCCTCACATTTTGGAGTAGGTTCGGACTCAGCAGTGGGTCGTATATGAGCTGTGATGATGATGATATGTCCACTAAAACTAATACTAATCATATAGTCGCTAAAATAAATCGTTATAACTTTTATATAAATACTAATATCTATTACCTTCAATAGCTTTTATGTTCTTCACCTGGCTACCTCAAAGTGCAACTACTTGAAGCAAATTTCTGTCGTCTCATGATAGCAATGAACTTACTGCGCCATATTCTGCCCATAAAGCTGGGCCAGACAGATAGACTTTAAGCTTTTTTTCTTCTCAAGAAACCCCTATAAAATTTTACCTGATCCGCAAATTGAACCCGTGCCCTCATGGACTACAATCGCGTATTGTAATATTGTAGAAGATATTGGCGAGTTAAAATGCCAGGGCAAGGTGATAGAAACCGAAGTGAAGCAAGGGCGGATTGCTAGTATTAAATATGCAACTGTGTATGTAAATCTGCGAGCGTGTATACTACTAAGAAATGCTTACTTAAGTATCTTAACATTTATATATGGATGCAAACGATACATCGATGTTTCAGAAATATTGATGTTTCGTAGTAAAAAATCGATATTTGCCATCGATGTTCACTATAGCAAAACATCGATGTATCAATGTTTATTAGGATGTTTTTACATCGATGTTTTGCCTGCCATCTATTAGAAATGTTTGGTAATTAGCAGAGCCATTTTCGGGCAATGAAGAGACAAAGGAATGAGAAAATCTTGGCTCAAGTCGGGATGACTTATAAATGGCCAATGCCATTTATAAGTCGACCCTATCTTGGGCCAAGTCTGGGTTGCCGTTAGTTGGATGAGTGAAGGCGCACTAGTCTTGGCCCAGGCTTGGTTAAACATTGATATGGACAAGGGTAGCTAAACTTATCTTGGGCCAAGTCTGGGTTACCGTTAGTTGGCCGAGTGCAGGCTCACCAGACTTGGCCCAGGCTTGGTTAAACGTTGAGATAGCCAAGGCTAGGTAAACTTATCTTGGGGTAAGTCTGGGTTGCCGTTAGTTGGACGAGTTCAGGCTCACCAGTCTTGGCCCAGGCTTGGTGAAACATTGAAATGGCCAGGCCTAGATAACCCTATCTTGGGACTAGCTTGGTTAATCATTGGAATGGCCGAGAATATCTACCATGTCGTGGCTCCTGCGTGGGCCTAGATAGGTTTGCCAAAGCTAGGGTCCCTGCGTTGGTACGAGCATGGCTCCATCGTTTAACTTCGGGGCTTCCTGTATGGGTAGGTATCGTGTGGGCATGAAAAAGATGTATTGTTTTAACATTACAGATACTTCAATTTCATTTATTTCTATAAATTATTTCATTAGCAGCCCTTGTGGTAATGAATTTAGAGGGGGTAGGTATTAATGCGACTTACGTCACAGAGTGCAGTCCTATGCCGCTTGCATCCAAGGACGCCCAGCTACATTCATCAGGTCGTCGGTCCACCTAGTTGCGTCATACACTGCGTCGTACGATACGAGGACATCTCTGGGATTTAACTTTAAAGACTTCAGTTTTTCGCAGTCAGATACCTGTGGTTGACATACAGGTTTTCAATCTAATAACCCAAAGTCTCGGCAATGGCGTAGATTATTGGACCGGGGATTAATTAAGTGCAGACTCGTAACGGTAAACTTGGTGTTGTTGACTCGGAGGAATATAATTCACCATTCCTTATCTTGCCCGTGAATGTCGTAAAAGACGACTCAGGAATATAATATTCATATAACATCTGGGCAAGAGAAGGAAAACTTGAAATAGAACCCTAGACCAATACGTCTGACCAGTGTGGAATAGTCCGTTTTCGTCCTATTATGAAGGAGACTTGAGCACAGTAATATTACGAATATGGACTGAGCTGATGATGATATAGTATATGTTATAGCTGGATCACATGGTTTGCATGCTTGGAATAAGGTCTTTAATGTAATTATTACTGTTGTATGGTAATAACTACGAATACAACAAACTCTTACTTAGTTCATGGATATCATAGAGAATTAAGAGTTTTTTTTAGTTTTTTTCTAATACCATCTGATGGTGTCGGTCAACAATTAGATTCTCAACGGAGTGAAAAAGCAAGAACGAGACATGTCTTATGAAGTTGTACCAAAATCTCCCAAAGTATTAAGCAGACTAAATTATCTGAAATTGATCTGAAAGAATGAACACCATCGTAAGGCTCGATTGCCACCAATGCGGAGAGGAGACTAGAGGATATGTGTTTGAATAAACCAATCAAGTTTCTTTATTTCTACATCTCTCTGCTTAGATTAGAAGAAAATGACTCAAGTAGAAAGGAGAGATGTCTCATTTTTCAGAGAGTGGGCTCTAAGAAAATCCGTTGTTGGTATTCAAGAAGTTGAAAGTACTGAAAGGTAATATAAGTAGGACTATCTGAAAAAAGAAATGAGATGCCATCAAAAACAAAACTAGTAAAAAACCAAGTCTCGCAATTCACTTCTTCTACCATAAAATGTTCTGAGATCCATGTAATACCAAGTCGGTTAATTTATTCAGTACTTAAGGGATCTGTCTTAAGTTATTACGTAATTAGGTAACCTAACAACTTCTTATAGTAATCATATCAATATTAAAGATCTTTTATGTTTTAAATAATTAAATTGACTTAGAAATCGCACTAAACAATCTAATTTAACATAATATGTATTATTTATGAGGTACAGCCTGACGCCTGCATCCAATGACGTCCAGCAACTTGCAGCCGGTCATTGTTTCACCTAGTAAGGGAGCAATGTATACTGCATCGTCCGATACGTGGTTTTCACTTAAGAAACTTTCTTCCCCAGCCATTGTCGGTTCGTCGAGCGGGTTTCCACGAACTTGCTATTCCTTAGGATATTCGCACTTATCTAGGCATTAGAAGCGACTGTGTAGCTCAAGTTGAAAGCTTTCGAGGTTCTGGTATTGGATAGGTAATTCGGAGTGTAGACTTCATTAACCGTGACTGCCCGACTTTCGTGTGGATCGCGATAAAGTCTTCTATAACCACAGTAAAATGGGTTTTAGACGCGTATATATTTCGAGATATTCTTATAGAAGTTTGCTTTACCTTTTTGTAGGACTATGTTGAGGTCGGTGCGTAAACCTGTAGGATCTTCAACGAAAACTTCTTGGTAATTCTGGTAATCTACGCTTGTTGACAAACTCTCGATCCTTTCCACGTTGTATATGAGAGATTTGCGATTGATAAACCGTATACCGCTTTAAGACGGGTGATCGCCCAACGTAGAAGAGCAGGTTTCTAATAATCCTTCAATTTCCCGCCGGATTCTGCTCAATACCTCAATACCTCTTCCAGCTCGATGATCTTCTTATCGTAATCGCCACGTTTGACAGCCGGGATCGCGATCGCAGTGAGATGTGATATATTTCCCCGGAAAGAGCTGCTGCCCACTCTCCTAGATCCTTAGCCGGTTCTTACGACTTCCATAGGCAAACAAGGTGTGGCGACAATTATATTCATATCTCGTTATCTTATACAAATACACGATACACTGATTCATTTACTGCAAATGTATATTTGTAATCCCATATATTTATGTGGCATTACAAAATTATTTATGCAGTTAGTGTGTCTAGAAAACTGGACGGAAATTGGATATATATTTTTAATTTTCCCTACATTTATATATTATACACTAATTGTATTCTAAATATGAAGATTCTATGTCTGCTTAATAAAGTGAAAAGTGCCTCAATAATGTTCATGATCGGTCAGTCAATCAGTGAATGACTAAATTATAAAACATCAACTAATTATAATTCTTAAACTATTGGTTCAGATTGAGTGAAATTTGAAATATACTGTGTGTATACAATGACTGCTTGGTTACTATAAATTTTGTAAAAAAAATTACTTTTATTCCCAATGAAGTTAGAGGGAGTCGAAAATGGCCTGAATAGCTTCGAGAATAGTATGTTGTTATTGAAAAGTATGTTACGGCAGTGTTGCGTTTTTAATCGACTTGGCGGGGGCACTTCCGTGCCCCCAGATTTGTGTAAGTTTTTAATTCAATAGGAAATCTACTATCGATATTTTATCTTGATTTCATATTCAATTGAAAATTGTCACAAATACGTACCATACAGAAACTTTCACTTAAGAGTGTAAATAGGGCGTAAAATTTTGCCTCAACTTACATATGTATGTAATATAATATGTCTACGTAATCGGAATAGTATGTATCCGAATATGTATACATTGCGGTTATAACTAGTAAGTTTATAAATACGAAAGTATGCAGTTAATGTTTAGCTTTTAATCACGTTCAAATCGTTGAACGGATATTTATAGAATTTGGAATAGAACTTGGTTGCTTATTATATCATGTATATGGAGGCCTAGAAATTGTTAATCAGATACTATAATTTATCTTTTTAAACATATGGTACGTTTAAAGGCTATTAAATGTTTAAAAATCATTGCTAACTTTTATTTAAAATTATCTCTTTATTTGTGAATAACTTTTTTTTAAATTTTCTGAAATTAATTAATAAGATGTTATGATTTGTTTAATACTTCAGTAGTGACATAACAACATACATTTGAAAGCTTCTTAAGGTCTTTTATTGTAGCCGGTGGCTGAGAGGCTTAGTTTGTTGACAAAACACTCAGAACGTGCTCTCTTTTATACAGACAGGATGAACGATTACAAACCGAAGTAAATAGACATTGCCATTTGCTGGTATTTTTAGAATCAAGAACTTGAAGTTTTATTTGTATATGAGAGACTTAATAACAAATTGTATAGTATAAAACAGAATGTAACTTAATGTTTTAGTTTATAATTTTAATCTATATATTAAAGTAGTATTGATCATACTGTTTTAAATATTCAGGGTAAGGGACTAATGTTCATACTGAAAAAAATATATGCTTTTATATTTAATATCACTGTTTTCTACATTACAGTGTAATTAAAAATAAATAATTAAATCATCTTCGAAGAATTTAACATTTTATTTTACGCTCATAATGTGCCGCAAAATTGTAGCAGCTATAAAAAAAAGTCGATATAACGTTCGTGAATTTTTTTTTTTTTTCAATAAAGCAGTAATATTTACCTAATTTCATTCGCTTCTTTTGATGATATGCCTAATTCGTGATTTAAAGTTTTAAACTGGTTTGTTAAATTTACAGATTATTGATATTTATCATAATTTATTTTTTAAATACGGAGGCAGAAATGTCTTGCTATTCTTATGAATGATTTGCATGTGAATTTTTACAGATATTAATTATTTATTAGTACATGTATTTAGTTCTCTTTAAGCATAAAAATTAGTTTATATAACACTATAATACGCAATATACATGCACAGTACTCTAGGTTGGACACCCTGAAAGCCAACTCTCGTACCGCGGAAGCTTGGTTAAAACAAATAGAAAGCGCTCGATTTCTCGTTATATGCTGCCGCTCCTTTTCAATAAATTACTCTCATGGATTGTAACCTATCATATATTCCTTTTCGCTTTTCTACAAAAAATATGTTATAGATTAGAATCTGTGTGATTATGTAGACAAAAAATGTGATATTTAAAAAAAAAGAAATATTCTTACACTGTTCTCGATTTTTGCCACCAAATCTTCACGATACTAATGAGAATTAAAACTTATATAGGCCAGCTGGCTATGAAAGTTATCAAATTATATATTGTTTACTTCGTCGTTAAAAGTTTGGCAGTTATGTTGTAGCCCAAATTTTTATCCTGTCACTTTCGGATTATTCTCCCGTATAGTTGTAGACATTTTTAAGATTAAATCCATATTAGGTCTACAACTTTGCTCTCGCCGTTTTTCTTTAATTTGAGGCTATATTACAACAAAACGGTTACATACATTAAGTTTCAAAGTATTGTCCATCGTTAGCTACCACTTTGGCCCATCTCTCGGGCAGCAGGCGAAACCCGCAGCGAAAAAATTCTTCATCTTTCGATAAGATCCATGAGTCGATCCAATTTTTCACTTCTTCATACGAGCTGAAGTGCTGGTCAGCCAGGCCGTATGCCACTGAGCGAAATAGGTGAAAATCAGACGGAGTAACATCTGGAGAGTACGGCGGGTGAGGTAAAATTTTCCATTTCAACGTTTCGATAT
The DNA here is from genome assembly GCA_032191425.1 of Lymantria dispar. Taxonomy (NCBI): domain Eukaryota; kingdom Metazoa; phylum Arthropoda; class Insecta; order Lepidoptera; family Erebidae; genus Lymantria; species Lymantria dispar. The sequence continues at coordinate 16,580,734 of CM063440.1, forward strand.
TTTTTCACCACTATGGCATCGTGAGGTCTAGCATTATCATGCTGTAAAATAAACTTATCGTGTCTCTCGTTGTACTGAGGCCGTTTTCCTTTTAAAGCACGCCTCAGGCGCATCAATTGCGTTCTATAACGCTCACCTGTGATGCTTTCAGACGGTTTCAGAAGCTCATAATAAATTACGCCAAGCTGGTCCCACCAAACGCAAAACATAACTTTTGAGCCATGGATATTCGACCAAGGTGTTGACGTAGCAGTATGACCGGGCAATCCCCATGATTTTCTGCGATTGAAGTTATTGTAATGTACCCATTTTTCGCCCCCAGTAACAATACGATGGAGAAATCCCTTTTGCGTTTGCCTTTCCAGCAGCTGTTCACAAGCAAACAAACGTCGCTCGACATCTCTTGGTTTCAACTCGTGGGGTACCCAATATGCTTCTTTCTGAATCATTCCCAACTATTTCAGGTATTTTAAAGTTGCTTGCTGACTGATACCCAATAATTCTGATATTTCTTCTTGAGTTTGACACGAGTCTTGACTAAGAATCGCCTCCAATTGTGCATCTTCAACAACTTTTTCCCGTCCACCACTATGCCGGTCTTCGACAGCAAAATCACCACTCTTAAAACGTTGTAACCATTCCCGACACATTCTGTCACTAATAGCCGTTTTACCATAAGTATCTGAGATAATCCGGTGAGTCTCAGCCGCAGATTTTTTTATATTGAAATAAAAAAGCAATACTTCCCGCACATGACGAGAATTCGGTTCAAATTCGGACATATTTAATTAAAAATGTTATTATGATGCAAACATAAATTAAATTATATCAAAGTAGGGCTATATTTACAAATGTCGAAACAAAGTGTTTGATATCTGTGATTAATATATTTCAACTACTACTGACTACTACCGCACTCTTCTGGAAAACGGCGGGAGCAAAGTTGTAGACCTATGTATTAGGTCCTTACTGTCCTTACATATGAAAGTAGCGTCTTCGGTTAAGAATTCTAAATTCAAATTTATAAATTCATTTAGCTGGTACATTTGAGTTTTGAAAACAGTCATTCATTTGTTTTTCCTCATAATTTTTTTCTTTGGCGTCGCTTATTACCGCACAATGGAAAACATGAAATATCGGTATATTTACGAGTACGAGTTCTACCGTAGCACCAGTGCTACAGAAACAGCTCGAAGCGTTAATGATGTGTACGGCGCTGGTGTCGCAAAAGAAAGCACGGTACGTTTTTGGTTTCAACGTTTTCGTTCTGGACATTTCGACCTTCAGAACCAACCCCGTGGACGGCCGTAGACCAAAGTGGAAAATGAAGAATTAAATGCTATTGTGGAAGCGGATCCATCACAAAGCACTTCAGAGATAGCTGCAGGCTTCGAGGTAAGTGACAAAGTTGTATTAATCGACTTGAAGCAAATCAGGAAAGTAAAAAACCTTGAACGGTGGGTACCTTATGAATTTAGTGAATCGAACTTGCAAACACACGTCGACTGCTGTGTTACTTTGCTCAACTAACACAATAATGAAGGGATTTTAAATCGATTCAATACTTGCGATGAAAAGTGGATACGGTGCGATAATCGGAAGCGCTCGTCGCAATGGCTGAACCCTGGCGACCCAGCCAAATCCTACCCTAAACGAAAATTGACTCAGAAAAAGTTACTTGTGAGTATTTGGTGGACTAGCGCTGGTGTCGTTCACTACAGCTTTTTAAGATCTGGCCAAACGATTACGGCAGATATCTATTGTCAGCAACTGCAAACCATGAAGAAAGAACTAGCCGCTAAACAACCGAGATTGGCCAATCGCTCTAGGCCACTGCCGCTTCACAACAACGCAAGACCACACACTGCACAACAAACAACCACTGAACTAGATGAGCTACATATAATTGGAATGTCTGCAACGTACTCCCCGGACCTTGTTCCAACAGATTACAATTTTTTTCCGGAATTTGGACAACTTCTTACAAGGCAAAAAAATCAACTACGATGCGGCAGTCTAAATCGCTTTCAAAAAGTTTATTGATTGTCGCCCCTATGGCTTTTTTATTAAAAGGATCAATGAACTACTTATGAAATGGCAAAAGTGCATAGATAACAGTGATGTATACTGTGATTAATTAAATATATTTTACAAAACTCAATTGACTATATTCCTCCCGTACAAAACGCCAATTTCATAATTATGTAAGGACCTAATATTTAAAAAATAACGTTGTTGCTGTTTCTTGTAATATGGTTCTGAAATTGGACAGATATCTTCATATGATAGTGACAAATGTGCCAATTCATTCATTCATCTCAGGCCTCAAAATGGGAGGGGTATTGACCTACTATTTTACGCTGGTCAGAAGCGCTTAAATAGGGTTTATATCGAGTTGTACTTCTCTTGCATAAGGGTGACTAAAGAAAATATGCAGGTAACATCTATGCTTGCATATTATCCTCAGCCGCCTTTTACGTCACTCACGGGCAAGAGTAGTGGTTAACTTGTAACCACACCCTATTTCAGCCTATCGCCATCCACCGGTGGCTGTAGGCCGCCCTCATGTTTCGCTACGAAGTGCGGCCCTGTGCAGCCTGCATCCAACGACGCCCAGCAACATTCACCAGGTCATTGGTCCACCTAGTCGCATCCGACACTGTATCGTTCGATATGTGTACCCTAAATTTATCATCATCATGTCGGCTCATATACATCTCACTACTGGGCTCAAGCCTTCTTCGCAATAGGAGAGAAATCGATCGATCGAGAATCGACGAATATGCCATGCTGGTTAGACGTGATGGCATAGGGTTTTATTTCGAGTTTTTTTTCTCTTGCATAGATGTTATACGCATATTGTATCTCTTAGTCGTCTTTTATGAAACCCACGAACAAGTGGTGAATTGTAATTGTATTCTTATTCCGTCACAGCACGGACGCAAATATTCTAGCTAAAATCTAGCTTAATAATAATATGATTTTAATCATTTGATTTGATATAACTACTTTTATCATTAAACGTTACACAATAGTGCAACGTTTAATGTTAAAAGATTGAATGTTTGATAGATAATGTTAACAAACGTTGAACCAATTCTAATTATTGAGGCTTTTGAGGCGTCTGTCCCCAAGGAAATTGAATTAATGGTCTTTTGCTTTAGGACCAATTTGTCGCTTTTTTTAAATCATTAACGATATTATTCATAAATACACATTTAAGATAAAATTATATTGAAGTATCGTGATCGTTAAAAACGAGGTGAGTTAAGAAATTGATTGAATAATATACGTCGCGTTGTTTTAAATAATATGTGTACCTTCTTTAGAGGACTTTCATATAACTATTAGTTCATGGTCTGATATTTTGCTGGTAATATTGGATTATTAAATTAAATGTACATATTGGAAAGAGGAGTAAAACTCAAAATAAAACCCTATACCAACACGTCTGAGCAGCGTGATATAGTAAGTCAATTGCCCTCCTAATGTGAAGGAGGCTCGAGCACAATAGTGGGACGTATTATGAGCTGAAATGATGAAATGATGATGATAATGATATATTTGAATGATGGAGCTAAAGACGGTTTATAACGTTATTGGGCAACTCAATTTTAAAAATTATTTGTATTTAAAGTGTTTTTAAAATATTTTTTTTTGCCATGCATCCCATCACACATTTACATAATTGCTACGTCTGCAATTAGAATTCACAATGATTTGCCAATGAAGACATAACAAATATAAATAAAAGCAGAAACAGTTGTACCCGTAAACTAACAAATAAGGATAAAACTGTCCTCCCGTGTCCTCCCATGAACGCTAAAAAGTAATTGAAACGTCACAAAAATATAAATCAAGAATATACGTAGTAACAGCAATGGCGTATTACACAAGTTTCATAAAGGTAAAACTAATAGTTTATACCTATAGTCTATTCTAACCAATTCATTATTTGTTCTAAGTTAATCTCTCTTAAATAATAATACCATTATACGAATTATAACAGAAATTTTAAAATAATACTCATAGTAGGATGTATACTTGTCCGTAGAAACAACTTAATTAAATGATAACTTCTGTAGCCAACGAGCCATGAATAGCTAAAATAGGACGCTTAGCAAAGGATAAGCTTTTGTGACAGTCATGTAGGTTTGATGTAGAATTGAGATTATGAGAGCGGTATCTAATACACATTGGTCAAAAAGCTATATTTAGGAATTTACCAAGAGGAAAAACCGTGATTTTTATAAAATAATATTTTGTAGCTAAGTTATATCGAATTATTTTATCGAACGTGACTTTAAGAGTGTCTGTACTGCATAGTTAAGCGATTTTATAATAGGAGTATTTTGTTCGTACGTCTCAATCATTTTTATAGCAATAACATACATAATAAAATAAACCGAACATTGTTAAAGACTATTTGAAAAATATTCATGCAAGCAAGCAGAAATCAAAATAAATCCGGTATTAGCTTCTGATTGGGATTGAAAAAATAATGACTTGCATGCTTTGATAAATTATTTTAGATGATTATAGAACACCGTTCTTCCCTGAGAAGCTTATTTTATGTGAATATTTGATTACAGTTTGTGATACAGGTCTAACAATATAACATGTAACCACCCTTACCTTCCCCGTTAGCGATAAACAGTAAACAAGATTGGCAAAGATACTAGATAAATCCTATATAAAATCCTATGACAATGTAGTATAGTACGCCATATTATATTCCTTAATATGATAGAGTCGTTTACAATACTTATATGTCAGCATTACAGTACTTACAGACTTATATGAGCTTTAAAGAGATTTGATTATAGACTTAAGTGTTATTTTTTAAGGTATATCTGCTACATTATATTCAAAACACTTTTTAAATAACGGCTCTTTAAATGATTAATTATTTTCATCATAATTATATCGAAGTTAACATTGAAAACTTTTGTATTATAAAAAAGTGAGAAATTCATACTTAACGAAGTTTTGATATTTAGCAGAATTTTTTTCGATAAGTTGAATATCATGATTGTTAATTTCATCAGCAAATTAACGAGAAATCTAAATATTATGAGTTGAAAAAAAATGAGTTTGAAAAGTTGAAAACTCAAAAATATTGTCAGTATTTGTTACACTTCAGTGTCTAGCTTCATATTAATAAGTGTATTCTAAATTCAAATCAAAGTTATACAAGTTCTAGTCTAGGATATTTGCAACACTATTTTAGACACAAGAAATGGATAGAATATACAGCAGATCTGCTTCTTGATAATGAATGAAGAGGGATGCTCTTTCCACTAAATAATGGTAATAAATACAGTGACTGGACTGTTTACCACCCGTCAGGCAACGGTTTGGGGTAGCGAGTATACACTTACTATTGCTAAACGGCTGTAAGTATACATATAAACTTTAGGTTAAGTATTGTTAAGAATGTTTATTATCATTAAAGAGATTTATTAAGATTTCAATATAAAACCTCACACCAAACCATATTATCTGCGTAGTATAGCGGTATAAATAACTTCTAAGTAATAATAATATCAGAAATCACATTAAATAATCTCATAAATATCAAATAATTATTTCTTAACTATACCTACGCTAAACTCCTCAATAATGATGTAGGTGAACCATAGTAGTAAAATGATGAAAATATCATTTGTTAATTTAAAGTAAAAATATATAAATTACTATATGAAAATAATTAACACAATAGTAATTCAGTTTTTTTTTCTTGTAACTCGCATTTGTTAAAACTGGAAGAGGGATCTCCTTATTTCACCCACCCTGCAATGATAAAAATTAAAAACAAATAAAACGTAGCTAAAGTGTGTCCGTGACTTTATGATGTGAAAAGAGAACGTTTTCCAAGTTACTCCGAACACTTGATTCAGCCAATCAAATATACCCACCCTCCGGCAAGTCTCCCGCGCCTCTTCTCTTTATAAACGAAAGGAGCCCGAAGTAAGGGCGCAGTATGTTTCAGACATTGCAGTGAAACATTGGCTTACTGGTTTAATTCCTGAGTATTTGAGCATTATTGTAACGTTATAAAAGTTTTCGATAAGTTAAATAAAGCAATTTGTAAGCGCGTCTAAGTTAATTGTATACGTAATTAAAGTTTTCAAAATACTGGTAGAACTATTAAAATATATTAATTTCAGAAAAACAATGAGTGGTTCTGGAAAAGGTCTTTTAGGACTTTGGCTATATAGAAACGGTTCAGATTGGGAAATTAAAAACGAGGCCCAACACCACCCAAAGCTTGGTGAATTACAAAGCATGGCAATGCAGCAACAGTCTCAGCGACATTTAGATGACGAAAGAATTTCTGTGATGTTTACTTTACGAAACCAAGTAGGAGGGCTTGTTAAAGCCTTAGCAGTTTTTCAAGATCTTGGAATCAATGTTCTTCATATTGAATCAAGGCAATCCATTAATGAGGTTTCCTCAGTAAGTTATCATGGCAATGTATATTTTAATAGGAAAATATTTTCTAAATTTTAAATTGTAATATGGTGGAAATGCGTTTCTTTTTTTTTATAAAGTTGACATACTATTAAGTGTTAATGTAGTTAGCGCCTCTTTTGCTCAGATTTGTTTAATATTACTTAAATTAAGCTTAATTCACATATCTTTCGCGACAGTAATACATTTAAATTGATAATAGGAACTTTTTAGTTAGAATTTATAGTTCTTGATTGAAATTATTAGGTAATATATAAGATTTGGATTATTAATATTATAATGTTATTTACTTTTCTTTAGTCTGATATCCTGGTGGATGTCGAATGTGATCCGCAACGTTTGGAGCAGTTGAAAAGAATGCTAAGACGAGAAGTACAAGATCTCGAAGTGGTTTCAGCTCACACCGGTGACGAATTTCCGCCACAAACACCACTTTCTGCTACTGCCAGTTTTGGTAAGTACATTTATTTCTTCTTACCTATATACATATAAATCGAAGGCCTTCCTTTGATTCCTATTATCAAGAAATATTATATAGAGAATATATACACAGCTCTATTTGCCTATCGACTCCCTCTGTTAGAAAATTATTCAACAAAAAAATTATAATAATATAATTGCTACGCATGACTGATTGATTGGCGACGCCAATGCAATCGCATTGGCGTCGCGAGTTTGAGATGATTACTTCTGCCTAATATTCTCATCATCGCTTAATAGGGTTTAATAATTCACACGGGATTTTAAGGGGTGGAAGTTCTAAAACAATTGTTTTAAATACTTTCTATATATTACACATTAAAAGGGAGTAACATAAGTTATATTTTATACCGGTATTCCCACGATAACGGGAACTACGCGGGTAAAGCATCTGAAACCGAAGCGAAGCGAGGACGGGTTGCTAGTATATTGTATATATTTATTGCATTCAAAGAAACACAGTATCATGATCTGAATTACAAGAAAATCAATAATAAAACTACCATTAATATATTTTTCAACGAATTATTAAAAAAAATCATGAATTATAAGTCAATCTTGGAGTTTATAAAACAAACAAGAATAATAAGTAGAAATAAATACATTAAATTATGCTACGGTTTTGCTAAGTTGACATTTTAAAGTATTAAACAGTTTATTAAAAATATCAACTACGTCATCGTAAGCGCCCTACTCTTATCCCAATTTTAGACTTGGGGTCCACTCAATATGTATCTTTCTTTCATAGAACATATTGAAATAGTTTGGCACTATTTTTATGACCGGCCGCCTGCCGTCGTCAACGCCAACGTCAACCCTCATTGGGAATATAATTGTTGACCTGACAGCATCAGATGGAGATGGCTCAGATAAATTAAATTTACTTGATGCGGTTGGAAGCTTTTAGAAATATCAAACATTAAAAAATATACTCATTCGACAAATATATATCTGCCTCTCAATATCGGTTTCAAGGATTGGCCTAAAATCGTTCGGCGTAATATAGAATCAGCTAACTCGTAATTTCAAGCTTGGTCACGTCGACTGATAAAATCCCGGATAGACCAATAAGTAGAATAAAGAGTGTAATTGATATTAGTCCGAAGAATTAGCACGTTAAAGTTAAAGGGAGGAGGCCATATAGCATGTTGAATCAACAACCGTTGGATGATAGTTTCTCGAGTGCTGACCCCAAACCTGATGACTCAGCACGGTCTCTGATGTGGTAGATTCATCTCATCGTACATGTGGCAAGGAGCCGCTGAATGTCGGTGGAAAAAGACCGTATAATTCTTATGGATAAAACCAAGAATAAATGGCGACGTGCTAGTCGATAGATGATTGGAATTGAAGGACAATAAAGCTAGTTTCTCGTATGTTATCAGTGTAAGAATACAATTCATCACCCCGTATTCCCTGTGCGTGACGTAAAAGGCGACTAAGGGTATATATAATGTCTATGCAAGAGAAGGCGAATTCGAAACAAAACCCTATGCCAACACGTCTTACCAGCGCGGTATAGTATTCCCTCCCATAGTGGAGGTGACCCGAACCTAACAGTGGGACATAATTGAAGATGGGATGAAAGCCAGTGGCAGCAGCAATAAAGTAGATCTTACACATTACGTCTGTTATTATTTTAAAAATATACATCGATGATGGAAAGGCAAAATGTATTAGCCGCCATTCAATAAAAGGATCAGGAGAACCTATTAAAGTCTTGAAGATACCTCTATTAAATTCATGTAATCATTTGTTAATTAAAAAAAAATAATAGACATCTTTCTCGGCTCTTCTTATCACTTTACTGAATGATGGATAATACATATTTTTACCTTTGCATAATCGATATGATTTCCATATTAAACTTTGATATCTGCGTGAAAATATTATATTGTTTTAAAGTGAAATAAATAAGCTGAGAAATAAATTTATTCGTAAATATTTCTCTACTTTATTATTGTTTAACATTTGTTAAAGGTTATAAAATATAACACTACTATTAATAAAAGCAAATCAGTGCTCGTAAATTGAAGAACAAGATTCATTGAAGTAATCTTTCAATGTTTTGTTTTATATATATAACAGTAATGTGTGTTGATACGAAAATTAGAATAGGTGTAGCTGTTAGCTGTAGTGCAGAGCAATTCGCTTTACTACGATATTAGTTGACGATCTTCAACACATCTCATATACGTCCCACTGTTGGGCTCGAGCTTCCTCTATGAATGGAAAAAATTTACTTACTATACAATGCTGAAGTGGCAATGGGCAGGCCATAATGCTCGACGAACCGACAACCGCTGGGAAAAAGGTTCTCGAGTGGCGACCACGTATCGGACGACGCAGTGTAGGATGCCTTCCCATTAGATGGACCGACGACCTGGTGAAGGTTGCTGGGCGTCGTTGGATGCAGGTGGCACAGGACCGCACTTTGTGGCGTAACATGAGGGAGGCCTACGGCCAGCAGTGGACGGTGATGGGCTGAAATGCTGATGATGAATACAATGCTGGTCAACCCTGCACCAACAGGGTTTTATTTAGAGTTTTCCTTCTTTTGCACAGATTTTATCTCTATATTACCTATATATTATCTATATATTACCTATATATTATCTATATATTACAATCCCTGTCCGTGTGGTGACGGAGTAAGAATACAATTCACCACTCCCTATCTTGCCCGTGGATGTCGTATAAGACGACTATGGGATATAATGTGCACATAACATCTGTGCAAGAGAAGGAAAACTCGAAATTAAACCCTATACCAACATGTCTGACCAGCATGGTATAGTCAGCGTGGTCAAATTTACTCCCATTGTGGAGGAGGCCCGAGCCCAACAGTGGGACGTATGTGGGCTGCGATGATGATGATTTTGTAATCATCCCTTAGTCGTCTTTTACGATACCCACAGACAGGAAAGGGGATCGTAAATTGAGTTTATTGACTCACCGCATGGAAAATTTACGATATATTTTTAAAATAATTAAAGTGTTACATCAATGTACAACAGTGTCGTACATAACAACACTTATAAAACCTTCTGCCTACTATAATTATTAACAAATTCTATTCGTGAAAAGTTTTTGCCTAAGTAAATATTCAATAGAAATAAATCATTTCATTTTCTTTTACTCGACATTTCTTTTGTTTAGCCTCACTCAATTTATACAAAGACTACATTTCAATTTATTATAACCTATGAAAGCTCTTTGATTGAATAATTTACTTATTTTCAGATATCACGAATTTATCACAATATAATTGGTTAATATATTTATAGATTTTGGTGAAATGCAATGGTTTCCAAGGAAAATTGCCGATCTGGATCGCGCTCAAAACGTTTTAATGTATGGCTCGGAACTTGACGCTGATCATCCGGGATTTAAGGATCCTGTATACCGTAAGCGCAGGGAACAATTTGCTGCTATTGCTAATAATTACAAATAGTAAGTAATTATAATTTTTTTTATTAGCTAAGATGTTATTATTAAGGCTTCAATTATGCCGTCGGGTCGACCACTGCAGTGCCGTTGGGTCGACCACTGAAGTCAAGGAACTCTGCACCGGTGGTCGGCCTAATGACGAAGGCGACGTGCATTTATGGGTGGGTTACGGGTGTGCATGCTTACGCCCCTCTGTCGCCCCGGATGGAGCAGGGCGACGAGGGCGCCGACCGTAGCCCATCCTTCCCCAAAAGAAAAGGCTTCAATTATTATCATGAATAATGTACACCTATTAATTAAGTAGACATATTTTTCTAGAGGCACAACTAACTTACAAAGGAGCTGAGAGTTTTGATAACAATATATAACAAACAATAGAAATGGTTACTGATAAAACATTTTAGTTTGTCTCTAATTAGCATGATAATATACAGACACGACAAAATTCTAAAAATATGCATAAAAAATATGCAAATATGCATATAACATCGAGACAAGTCAAACTCAAAATAAAACCCTGTACCAACATCTCTGACCGCAGTATAGTAGGTCAATTTCCCTTCTATTGTAGAGGAGGCTCGAGCCCAAAAGTGGGACGTGCGTGGGCTGCGATGATGATGTAACTAAAATTCATGAAAATACTACAATGCTTTAATATGACTTTATTTAAATATTTTATCTTATCTTATATCTTTAAACGAGCAACTCTTGTATATATATATATATATTCAGGATCTCGGAAACGGCTCCAACGATTTTGTTGAAACTTGGCATACTAGAGGTTTCGGGTCCAAAAACTAACTCGATCTAGCTAGGTTTTATTTATAGAAAATGTTGTTTTGTCCATGTTTTTAGTAAAACAAATAATGACATTAAATTTTAAAAGAATATGAATTCAAATTTCGTTGTCAACGTCATGAGTTATTAAACTAGCTGACCCGGCGAACCACCCTAATTTTTTTCATAAATATATTTTCTAAATTTCCGAATATATAGTCTCTGATGGAAGAACCATCACGGCTTTGTCGGTAAAGATTTGATCGTCTTGGTCGCGGCATTGTTAATGATGATTCAAAGAGAATCCAAATTACTGATTATTATTGATTTCTGATAAAATTATAATTATCTCAACCATACTTAACTATAGACAAAATTACGTTTAATTGTCATTTGCATTTTATTATTATATATCAAATGCGTTTTTGTTATCCTACGTTTCATTGTGACTCGTATTCTCTTTGACATGAGTTACGGCGCGAATATGGAAATGTCATGTTAAGGTCCTGCATTATATTAATTTTTTTAGTGTTTTATAGTGTTATATTGAATAATTTTGCTGATATTTTATGTAATATAATACGTTTAAGGTGCTGAAGTGCGGTGAATGTGATATAAGAGTGGTTTACGTGTATTTTCATATTCTACCGAAATTTCTAGAGAAATGATTTAATTAGGTTTTCAGCGCCTAATTAATGGTAACGACTTAACTTACTGACAGACATGACTATAAAAAAGTTATTCTATATAAATAAATGTTAAATAATATGAAGAAAATTGTATCAAACTTGGCTGTATGGGCTTTGATCCCTTTGCATGTCCGAATGGACAAACAGAAACATAAAAAAATCTATTTAACATTTTATGTTACGTTACACGTGAACGCGATCAACCGGGATGAAAAATAGCTCATTGCCATTAAGAAGAAGAAGATGAACGGGATAAAAAGTATGCTATGTCCGTCTCCTGGTTCTAAGCTACCTCCCCACCAATCTCCAGCCAAATCTGTACAGCCATTCTTGAGTTATAAATAGTGTAACTAACACCACTTTCTTTTATATATATAGATATCAAAAATTTACACATAGCATATAGCATTTATAAAAACTTTATCATGATCTTAGCCTATATATGTCTCACCATTGAGCTCGGGCCTCCTTTATGAGAAGGAATTTAACCTACTATACCACGCTGGACAAATGTGTTGACATAGGATTTTATTTAGAGGTTTCTTTTTCTTCTATTGATGTTATCTGCATCTTACATCCCTTGGTCGTGTTTTAATACACACAAGAGCAAGAAAGGGAGGTCGTGAATTGTATTCTTAATCCGTCACCATACGGCAATGATATAAAGTTAACTCAATTATAAAATAACTAGCTCACCCGGCGAACTTCGTAATGCCATAATTTTTTTCATAAATATATTTTCTAAATTTCCAAAAATATAGTCTCTAATGGAAGAACCATTACAGCTTTGTCGGCAAAGATTCGATCGTTTTGATCGCGGCAGTGTTGATGATGATTCAAAGAGAACACTAATTACTGATTATTGATTTCTGACAAAATTATAATTATCAAATTTTCAATCACACGTCACCTCGTTGTTGGGCCGACCACCGGAGCAGATGTGACTTGTCGTCAGTGGTCGGCCCGAAAAAATACCCTTTCGGGTACCCTCACCTCTCGACATCCTGGGACGTCGGCCGCCGTCGCGCGGTTAGCCTCTCTCTACGGGTGACGGACAATTCCCCGGTCCGATCACCCGCGGCCTCGGCTAGGGCGGCATTAGGCGCAGATACTCGCGCCTGCACCGCCCGAGTCGCCGGCGGCGGAACGTGTCGCCGAATAGGATCTCTACTCGCACACGATCCGCCGCCTCCTTCCGTGAGATTACGGAGGCGGCTACCGCGTCCCAGTTCCTGACGCTGACGAGCATCTCCCTGGCGATGGTCGGCAGCGCCAGGTCGGCACCGATAATTGCGACGAGTTTACGGCGATCCCCCTCCCATGCAGCACACTCCTCGAGCGTGTGCTGCGCCGTGTCCTCGTCGCAACTGCAGTGGTGGTAGGACGGTGTGCTCTCCCTCCTGACAATCTTGTGCAGGTACTTCCCGAAGCAACCGTGCTCCGTCAGCTCCTGCACCAGTCGGAAGGAAAGTACCTCGTGCGTCCGCTCCAACCACTCCATCAGCACCGGCCGGAGGGCAGGCAAAATTACGTTTAGCTGTCATTTGCGTTTTGTAGTTACATATCAAATGCGTTTTTTTATACTACGTGATAGTGATCTATATTCTCTTTGACATTTTATGTCACGTCACACGGGTAGGCGATCAAACGGGATAAAAGAGTAATTGGCGAAATCTCGTAAACACTATTACAAAAAAACGGGGTTAAAATTATTCTATGTCCGTCTCCTGATTCTAAGCTACCTCCCCACCAATTTTCAGCCAAATCGGTACAGCTGTTCTTGAGTTATAAATAATGTAACTAACACGACTTTTTAAATAAAACTACTTTACGGATTTTATCGCGTTTGTATTTGATTTTTGATTATCCGACGTTTCGAACACTTTACAGCGTTCATGATCACGGGTGGACTAAGATGTCTAACGTCCAACAAGTCATCGTTACTGCAGAAAATTTATAATTATCTACCCGATACAGAATTTAGTTATTAAATATTGACCCACATTTTGATACAAAATTTATTGCCAGTGTAAGAAGAAAATGATTCTATATGAAAAAATTATATATGACTTCTACAAACAAGTAGATGGAGTGGCTATGAGCTCGCCGGTCTCCCCTGTCGTTGCCGATATATTCATGGAGGACTTCGAGGAGATGACCTTATCAAACTCACCTGTCACACCCAGGTTCTACAAGCGGTACGTAGATGACACAGACAAAATAACCATATTGCTAAACCATCTTAACTCCATTAATCCAAAAATTCAATTCACTATGGAACTGGAGTCAAATAACTCTTTAGCCTTCTTAGACATTTTGGTTATACGTAACCCTAATAACACCTTGAGTCATACAGTGTATCGTAAGGCAACACATACAGACAGATACTTGAACGGTGATTCTCATCATCCCCCTTCACAGTTAGCTACCGTGTGTAAATCTTTGTTGCAGAGAGCACGAGGAATCTGTGACGATGAACACCTGGCTGGGGAGCTGCAGCATGTCAAGCAGGTGCTACGTGCAAACAAGCTGCCAGTTCCTCGCCCCCGTCGCAGAGACCGAGTGAAACCACCCACAGTTGAGCGCCTTCCTGCAATACTTATGTCAAAGGAGTCACTGACAAGATTGGCTACATCCTGAAACGCTCTTCCATTAAAACTTATTTTAAGCCACTGAAGAGGATTAGCCAATTCTTACCACCTGTCAAGTGCCAGATCCCTTTACAAGATGCAGGAGTATATAAACTTGACTGTGACTGTGGTCTCTCTTACATTGGACAAACAAAGAGATCCATAAGAACTCGGATCAAAGAACACATAGCCGATGTGAAGCACCGCCGGGACACTAGATCTGCAGTCTGTGAACATAGTCAGGACCGCGCCCACCATAACATCAGGTTTGATAAACCACAAATCCTCGCAAAAGAACACCGATACCTGCCTAGAATGGTACGCGAGGCTATTGAGATTAAAAAGCACAAAAATTTAATAGAGAGGATGGCTGGGTGTTACCATCAAGCTGGGATCCTGTTATAAACATTATTAAAAACAAATCCAAAAAGACCACCACAAGACTGCAAGACACCGTGAGCTCATATTGTGTAGATTTGACCCACAATAATAATAACTAAAGATAATTTTGTAAATTAAAACCTTTTAGTGACATAAAGTAAACCGCCTTCAAAATTAACTTTAATTTAGCATCATGTTACCTGAGTTTTCTTGCCGGATCTTTCTCAGTGTAACCGTGTTCCGATCCAGTGGTAGTATACTAGATTATTAGTTAGGTTTTAAATATAATTACTATTAATTTTAATGTTTAATTATTACTTACCATAAATAATATAATTTTTTCATATAGAATCATTTTCTTCTTACACTGGCAATAAAATTTGTATCAAAATGTGGGTCAATATTTAATAACTAATTTCTGTATCGGGTAGATAATTATAAATTTTCTGCAGTAACGACGACTTGTTAGACGTGAGACATCTTAGTCCACCCGTGATCATGAACGCTGTAAAGTGTTCGAAACGTCGGGTAATCAAAAATCAAATACCAACGCGATAAAATCCGTAAAGTAGTTTTATTTAAAATGTATAATACTCGCGTAAACATCAGAAATAACACGACTTTCTTTTTTATATATAGATATATTATTATTTATTTTATAGCGGCCAGCCAATACCCAAAGTGCAATATACCGAAATTGAAATTAAGACCTGGTAAGTTATATTTATATATCTTTGTTATTATTAAACACAACTTTGTAAATAAATTTATTTTTGTTTCTCTTCTGTGTAAAATTATTTTAAAACTTCTCTCTACTTTGTAGCATTTAAATGTTAAGTAGTTTATTTATACAAGAGAATTATTGGACCTTTTTTAATATTACAAAAATATATGCCGTGTGATGACGAAATAAGAAAACAAGTTACCACCGCCCAAAATATCACCCGTAGTATTGTAATAGACGACTAAGATATAACATGCATATAAGATCGAGGTAAGAAAGGGATAACTCGTAAATCCGATACCGTTTGACCAGCGTGGTATAATAGGTCAATCCCCTACTTTGAAAGCCCAGCAGTGGGATGTATATGAGCTGAAATTATGATAAAGATGTCAAAAATATATAAAATTTACATAAACACACGTAGCCGTAGATACAATTGCTTGGAATATGCAATAATTTAATTACAAACGAATAAAGATTATTTGCAAATGAATATTTTACTTGCGTGTAGTGATGGAGTAAGAATGTAATTCACGATCCCTTTTCTTGCCAGTAAGTTTCATAAAAACCGACTAAGGGATTATTATATGCAGATAACATCTATGCAAGAGAAGGAAAAATAAAAAAGAAACTGTCTGATCAGCGTGGTATAGTGAGCTAATTTCCCTTCTATTGCGGCGGAGGCTCGAGCCCAGCAGTTGGACGTGTATGAGATGTGATGACGATGAATGATTATATGATCAACGGATTTTATTTAAGACATATCTGTATTTGCAATTTCTCTTCAAAATTGTTACAAAGTTATAAAGTGTAAACAGATTGGAATAGGCCTTTAAATAGTAATCTTACCTTTCAAATTGTCTGGGACATGAGTCGGTGCCAACAAGCATATTGTCTAAAGTTGTAACTTCACTTGTAGGTTTGTATAATAATTTGTTTACTAAACTTAAATACATGTATACTTTGGTGATTGCCTAAGTTTAATGACTTCGTCTCGCTTAGTTCTAATGCCTATTTCTACTTAGTTATTGTTAGTCAAATTGATTCTAGGGGCGTCATATTTCGTGAACTTCACAAACTATATTTGAAGCATGCGTGCGAAGAGTATCTAGAAAACTGGCCACAGTTAGTCAAGTACTGTGGCTACAGAGAAGATAATTTACCACAGGTAAATAGATTTTTGTAAAACGTAAATTAACTAAGTTTACTGTTTGTATGGTGTGTCTCTGATGTTGACTGGTTAAGAATATAATATGTGATTAACCTTTACTTTGCCTTTACTTGAGAATGTATAGCAGCATTTTCTTGGAGAACTCCAAATACCATTACCAACCCGTCTGCTAAGCGTAGCAATAAAGGCATCATTCCATTCTTATAGATGATTAAGTCCAATCTTAGACCTTGAAATGTTCATGATGTTATATCATTTAAAAGGACTAGATCATAATCATCACCATCACAATTAAGATTAAATTTTTCATATCATGTAGTTAAGATTAAAGTTTTGAAGCAAAAGCTATTTGACATGTGTACAGAAAACATGCAAGTTGTATTTTCGTTTCAGCCTATAAATAATTTACTGCAGTCGTTTAGTTGCTAGTTATAAACCTCATTCATAATGGAAGAGATATTAGTGAATAGAATAACATAATGTTTAGCCGCGTTGATGTATAGTTTGATTTTGATATGGTCTACGGTGGCAAGGGCTTTGGTCTAGATACATGCCGCCCGTTTCGTCTGGGACGACGAAAGAGTGGCGTGGGAAACCATAACCTGCCGAATTCTCCGCCCGTCGCCATTGGCCTGGCTACTGTTGCCGATGTCTTCAACCTCGGTGGTCAGCCCGCTGGGCTAGCTTTTCGGGTACTGCTCCCGTCGATGGTGTTACCACGCCTCATCCTTATTTTCCATAAAACCCCTAGATACATGTAAAAAAAATATTTCTTTACCACATGAAAATAATATATTATGCCTGTGTCTGAAGTAAATACTTATTATTTTATATCCATTGCTCTAGCTATTTTCACTGTTCATATATAAATCTCAGACAGTCATCCGTAGCTTTTGATTCTCTAACGCGAATTTCAAATTTAAAAATAACGCATTAAGACTGTTGAGATGGTTGATTACACGATTCAAAGTAAATATATTCGGTATTAAACCATAGATGATCTTCAATAGCAATAGGTCCAAAGAAAACAGAAGAAACGCTATAAGTATACAGACTTTATTACCGGGGGAGCATTAAAGCGGTTATAACTCTTCCTTTTTAACAAGTCACTTAAAGTAATCATATAAAAAAATATGAGGAAACATCTTACTTTTGTTTCGTAAAGGATTTCTTACCTACAAATATAATACATACAAGCTCATTATGAGTGCAAAACAAAATTAGATCCTGCCAACAAAGTATAGTCGGTGCTAGAAGCAATAAAAATGTGAGAAAATAGGAAATACCCAACCTTAAATTATAGGTCAAAGACTAAAGTCTAGACTTTTAGAAATCGGTCATCATTACTTGATTTCACTCGCGTAGTTCTCGTTCCTACGGAATTATCAGGATAATAAATTATATACATATGTTACTCGCTAATTATATAACTTTGCATTTGTTAAAAAAAAATAGTCGTGAAATTTCCCATTGTGTTACCCTGTGCCGTGATGACAATGGTAGAAAAATTGTATGTGCCTCGGTGATAATGTAGCTTTTATTGGTGAAAGAATTTTTAAAATCACTCTATCGTACATCCCACGGTTTCATTCGCGTTGTTCTCATTACTGTGGGAATATTGGGATAAAAAGAGACTAAATATGTTACTTTCTGATAACGTAGCCTTCCATTGGCGAAAGAGATTTTAAATGGCTATTACTCGCTGTAAAAGTGGCTATCTACGTTTAAGAGTTTTAATCACGTAGTTGTCGAGTGAATATTGGGATAAAAATTGCCTACCTATTTTACTCGTTGGTAGTGCAACTTTCCATTGGTAAAATAAATTTAAAATTCGGTTAACATTCTGCGACTTTAGTCGCGTAGTTCTCGGTCCTGTGGGAATACCGGGACAAAAATAGTCTATATACATATATTACGTACTTGCTGATAATGTAGCATTCCATGGGTGAAAGAATTTTTAATATCAATTAAATTCCTGTAGTTTGACCGGCGTTCGGCTCGTTCTCGTGGGAATACTAAGATAAAATATTACCTATGTTACTCGCTGATAAAATATAGCTTTCCACTGATGAAACAATCTTTACAATTAGTTCAGTGGCTTGAGCGTTTTACGCAAACAAACAAAAAACATATTTCCGCATTTATAATATAAGTTAGGATTAACCAATCAAATGTTCATTGAAATGTAATATTACGTTAAATTTTACATTATTGTAATACTATCTTATAATTATCGTAATCAAATGTCCATAAAACTCAAAATAAATACATTAATAATTTTATAAAGACTTGTATAACTGGCGATCTATTAAGCTCTGTAAAATGTGCTTTTAAATGCACAAGAAATATATTTGTAAAATTTTATTTTAAGTGTTTTATTACGCAAATTTTAAGATAGACTTTAAGGTATGTGTGCAGAAACAATCTGACATAGCTCTGTATTTATAATTCGTGTTTTTGGAAGACCTTTCGAAAATGTATGTTACATTTAAACACGTTGTTATAAATAACTATACCGCCCAGACATGCTCTTCTAACATGTACGCTTACGATATTCGGATAGACTACAAATAGGATGGAATGAAATTAGAATTTTTATGATCTTTCGTGTGTGACTTTATAGATTCCATACACATGGTTTTCCTTCAAGTAATGCAATAAGTTTAAGATAAATCAATTTCCTAATCCAATTTTGTGAGAGTAAAATAAAATATAAACCAATATATATTTCGTAAAAATAATAACTTGCTAATCAATTATACACGAACTCTGCGTAAGTGTACATATATAAGAATTTGTAACTTGTTGACTTCGATGTATACTGAAAAATTGTTACGACACTGCAACATTTAGAGACTACATACTCATTTTGCAATTTGCCTAACAAAACGTACTAAAAATGCAATTCTGTAGTTATTTTCTTATTTCAAAGTACAACTTTGTAATTTTCCATAATAATATTAAATGATATTGGCAGGTTTATAAAATAAATTGTATACGGGATGACACAAACGTTAATGAATAATATCTAATATTATGTTTTAAACATAATTGTACATATTTTGTTTACAGTTGGAGGATGTAAGCGCTTTCCTAAAGCGCAAGACTGGCTTTCAACTGCGTCCTGTTGCTGGATATTTGAGCCCGAGAGACTTTTTGTCTGGTCTAGCATTCAGAGTATTTCACTGCACTCAATATATTCGTCACTCTTCAGATCCATTCTACACACCCGAACCGTATGTAAAAAATGCTTTTTACAGATTTCAATGTATTTGATTAAATATCAATCTAACAATTAGAATAGATTGCAGAAATCATGATAATTGATTGTCTATATATTTAATATTTTTAAGTTGATCTAATTTCACCCATCATCTTTGTTCTACAAATAAAAGAATAATGCTATTTTACCTTCTTCTTATGGTCTTTATAGCAGCAGTATCAGCTACGTTTTTTTAGATTAGTAATTGTAAGGTCCGTGTGATGATGAAATAAGAATACAATTCAACACCCCCCTAACTTACACGTGGGTGTCGCAAAAGACGACTAAGGGATATAATATGCATTTAACATCTATGCAAGAGAAGGAAAATGAAAGAAACCCCGTGTCAATCCGTCTGATCAGTGTGATATAGCAGGTTAATTTCCTCCCCACTGTTGAGAAGGCTCAAGTTCGGCAGTAGAACATAATATAGGTATAACGCTAGTTTAATAAACATAATATTTGAATCCCACTTGAATTGTAGTATCCATCTTCTACATTAAAATTGTGATAATTTATAATTTCAATACACTAGCTTAATCAGTCTTAGCTATGTTATTTTTGGTCGTGTGGAAAGATATAAATCTTCTAAAAATAGTTGGCCATATTGTAATTAAAATGTTACATCAAAGCTTATAGCTTTGATGTAACATTTTAATTACAATATGGCCAACTATTTTTTTGACCGGAGTTCTTTTTAACCTCGTTGAAAGCCATGGGCATACATATGTTGGGCGACATTTATATAGTATTTTGACCCCCTTGGCGTTCGACGTGTTAATAAAGCCATATTATAGTATATATTTGTGTTACAGTGATTGCTGTCACGAATTGCTCGGACATATGCCGCTACTCGCCAATCCCAGTTTTGCACAATTTTCACAAGAGCTAGGATTAGCATCTCTAGGTGCTTCCGACGAAGACATCGATAAATTGGCAACGGTAACGTATGGCGAGCAATAAATAAGACTAAAGTATAAACAAAGTATACGACAGAATATTTATTTCAGTTGTAACATTTACAAATACTTGTAACTGTTGTCTTTAGGTGTTTCGTTGTTATAATTCATCGGACGAATGCTTTTAACAGCATTTATATAAAACATGTGTGATGTAGATAGCGTAAGTGAAAAAAATAAAATAAAAATATTTGTCTAATTTCGTTCCGCTTCAATAGCTGTGATTTCAAGACCCGCGTGTAGTAATATGTTTTTCTTCCGCAAATGAGTTTTGCGAATAGTCTAGTGTGACAAAACAACAAAATTAATCAATAATCTAGTTTATTGTGTCATGGCATGGTTTAGCATATTTCAAACTTAAAAAAAAAAAACATTACAAAATGTGTAACCATTCTTCCCGTTTGTTTATTTCGTAATGTATGGCAAAAAATCCTTGGTTATAAGAAAAATAGAAACGAATAGCTAATTGGCAAAGCCCTTGGAATTACTTATAGTATCATATCATATCATTTACCAATTCGCAAATAAGAATTTATTATAATCAGTTCAAATTATCAATTTTAATCAAATTAGTTCATTTGAATAGAATTGGTTGCCTCTTTTTAAACTGTATTTACTTAGCAGGTATTTTATAGATATCGAAACATATCCCTTAAAAGCTTTTTTATCCTCTACCGACAGTAAAATTCCATTACATATTTCAGTTATACTTTTTTACTGTGGAGTTCGGCTTGTGTCGCCAAATTGATGGAAGTTTTAGAGTCTACGGAGCCGGATTACTATCATCTGTAGCTGAATTGCAACACGCACTTTCTACACCCCAGAAAATTAAACGCTTTGACCCCGAAGTCACTGTAAACGAAGAATGTATCATTACTGCATATCAAAATGCTTATTATTATACTGATTCGTTTGAAGAAGCTAAAGAGAAAATGAGGTTTGTAAATCTTTATCTGAATGGTATACTTGTGTCGTCCATTGCTGGGTATAGACATCTGTCACACTTATCTGTAATGGTCACGCTTCGGAGGCGGTGATGATATTAAGGGTGTTGATACACTATTAACTTAACATTTACGGGTTGAGAGCCCTCAAATCTCACTGATAATTTAGGTAAAATTTTTAAAGCTATTTGCGCCTAACAGCTAAATACAAACATAAAATAATATGCTCTTAATACGTTACATAGAGGCATAAAATTAGTCCATACAGTACAGTATTTTGAAGCCTATTACATGAATAATGCCAATATCGCCACGCTTATCAGGAGAGATTTGGATCGCAAAAGTTTCCCTGAAGATAGTGCTGCATACTCTTCCTGTGATTCCTTAAGCTGATTTTTACTACTGGGGTTGAGGGTCGCCCTGGACAAGACGGAGGCCCTCTTGTTCCATGGGCGCCTTATGAGCCCTCCCATCGGCGTCTCGATCACCGTCCGATCGGTTGACATCAGCATCCGGGCCCATATGAGGTACTTGGGCCTGGTGCTCGACGGGCAATGGTGGTTCCGGGAGCATTTCCGCAGGCTCGCTCCGCGGCTCGTTGGCGCGGCGTCCGCCCTATCGTGCCTTATGCCGAACGTGGGCGGAACGAGCGCTACGTGCCGACGGCTGTACACGGGGGTCATCCTGTCGATGGCCCTGTACGGCGCACCGGTGTGGGCGGGGTCCTTGACCATCCGACTTAGGGCCCTTCTGTGGCGACCACAGAGGGTCATGGCGGTCAGGGCCATCCGCGGATACCGCACGGTGGCGACGGAGGCAGCGTGCCTATTGGCCGGGACTCCCCCGTGGGACCTGGAGGCGGAGATGCTCGCCGGATTGTATCGGCGGGTGACGGGGGTGCGAGCGGAGGGCGGTGAGATCTCGTTAAGGGAGCTCACCGCCTGGCGCGTCGACGCCCGCCGAGACGTCATTGCCCGTTGGGCAGTCCGGCAGGAGAGGCCTCGGTTCGGGGTGCGAACCGTGGAGGCCTTCCGGCCGGTGCTGATGCAGTGGTTGGAAAGGCGGCACGGGGTGCTCTCCTTCCGACTAGTGCAGGTGTTGACGGGGCATGGGAGCTTTGCCAAATACCTGCACAGGGTCGTAAGGAGGGAGAGTACACCGTCCTGCCACCACTGCGATTGCGACGAGGACACGGCGCGCCACACGCTCGAGGCATGCGCGGCTTGGGCAGTGCAGCGCCGTGAACTCGTCGCAATCATCGGTGCCGACCTGACGCTGCCAGCCATCGCTAGGGCGATGGTCGACGGCGTCGGGAATTGGGACGCGGTCGCAACCTTCTGCGAGACAGTGATCTCGCAGAAGGAGGCGGCGGATCGTCTGCGTGTGGAGCGCAGCCTCGATGAGGAGATCCGCCGCCGGCGACTGGGGCGGCGTAGGCGTAACTATCTGCGCCTCATGCCGCCCTAGCCTAGGCCACGGGTGACGTGACCGGGGATTAGTCCGTCACTCGCCGAGAGGCCGACCGCGTGAGGAAAGACCGACGTCCTCCCAAAGGGGGGGACGTCGGTCGATGGGAGGGTACCCCGCGTAGGGGGTATTCCGTCGGGCCGACCACTGACGACATGTAAACCTGCTCCGGTGGTCGGCCCAATGATGAAGGCGAGGTGGTTTTCGGGTGGGTTGCGGGAGTTGCGTGCTTAAGCCCCTCTGTCGCCCCGGACGGAGTGGTGCGGAGGCGCGCCGACCGCAGCCCACCCAAAAAAAAAAGTTGATTTTTACTATAATCACGAGCAAGCAAGGGATAGTCACAATTGTGTTACACTTTCGCCACAAGATCAGTAAAACTTATTCCTCGTCAACATTTTCTTTTCAATTTTTGTTTGTAGTAGTGATACTGAGTTGTTTATGAGTAATGTCATATTTCTTTACGCAGGGCATTTGCTGAAAGCATACAGCGTCCGTTTGGTGTTCGGTACAATCCATACACCCAAAGTGTTGAAATTCTCAGCAATGCTCAAAAGATCACAGCTTTGGTTCGTGAGCTGCGGGGTGACATCTGCATAGTCTCTTCTGCCATTAAGAAAATATCTGCTCAAGATTCTACGCTGGATGTTGAAGCTATTGCAACTATGCTTCATACGGGACTGCAGGTATAATTTAAATCAATTTGCGTTCCTACGCAATTTATCTATCGCTTTTTCTATACATAAAATATAATATAAATTGACGTTTGTTATTCTCGAAATAGAAAACGGAAGAAATTTATAGAATGAAATTCTGGAGTATGTGTGAGAGTAGTAGCAATCTAGTAATAGCAATCTTATTATTTTCTCATACAAATGATTGCCGACAAATACTTTTATTTTCTAATACAAATTGTAACTGTCAAATATTTTATAGGTGCAATCAGAAATTTATTTCGTGAGAATACGAGCGCCTGAAAACTTTCTTTAGGAATTTCCTTTGACTAATTTCAATGCTGTTTATGTTTATAATAAAGGCAGCTAGTTTGTTAAATAGCTTGATATCTCTTTTTCTGAACACAACGAAAATATGTTTGACAACCAAACCTTTTGGCACAGTGACATTATTTTCAATTTTTGATAAGTGTGCGAGAAAGTTTCTTTATTTTTATTGTTTACAATACCGAGCATTTAAATATAAGAAAACCTAAGGTGACATAAGTGTACAGATTTGATGTGGATGCTGTGTGGGTTAGTCTATTTTTTGTTTAAGAAAATATATTTTATGTGCTTGAAGTAAAAATTATTCGTACATACATCTTTAAATGTTTATCATTTCTAATATAGATTAGAAAGTTTGTATAAGTATGGTTATAATTTTATTCTGTAGTAATAGGTGGAAGTTTTTTGATTGGATTTATTTAATATTAAACACTAATCTAATTCAATTTGATGGCAAATATGGGCTAGATTACAGAATTAGAACTTGTTTATTGGGAAATTTTATCTATACCAATAAATAAAATTGGAGTGTCTGTTTGTAATGTCAAAATAATAGGCTTTTTTCATGCTCACACGGTTATTTGCACGACACCTATGCCTAAAATAGCAATTAAAAAATTTTTGTCTGTCTGTCTGTCTGTCTGTTTGTTCCGGGTAATCTTCAAAACGGCTGGACCGATTTCAAAAATTCTTTCACCAATGGAAAGCTATAATATCAGGGCGTAAACTAGGCTATATTTTATCCCGGTATTCCCACGGGAACGGGAACTACGCGGGTAAAACGATTATAACCTATAACCGAAGTGAAGCGAGGGCGGATTGCTAGTTGGCAATAAATTGAATTTTATAGCCAATAAACTTTGCAGCAATACTTAGAGTGGAACAGTGATCATAAATGTCAATAAATCTGTCAAAATGTAGAATAATGATATTCGCAGTTCTCCTAGAATTAGCTAGCAGCCATGTAATCCATTAGGTGTCAGTGAAATTGCGTTGATGGTATTTTGAAAACTGAAATATATGCAATATTTTTTAACGTCTTACGGTTTAATGGAAACAGCAAAACATTATTAATCGAAGTCTTAAATTGTGTTTACCATCAATGTCTATCAAGAAGCTTACATAATAATAAATTTAGTTGTATTCGATTGAAATGCGTATAGTAAAATACGAATTTTCAGAGGTATAAAACGAATTCTGAGAACTCCATTAACAATATTTGTCTTCAATTAATATATTTGTTATTATAGTTTATTAATATTACATTACAATATTATTACGTATCGCCGAGTTTCACGGATATCTTCCAAGGGAAGAGACCTGGTCCTTTAAAAAGCTTACATGGGGATATGCATCTAACACGCAGAATGGCACCAATATTACACGCAGAATTTCACCAATGGAAAACTATAATATCAGGGAGTAACTTAGGCTATATTTTATCTCGGTATTCCCATGGGAACGGGAACTACGTAGGTAAACCGACTGAAACCGAAGGGAAGCGAGGGCGGGTTGCTAGTATTATATATTTATAATATAATATAAGTTTCCGTGTGGTGACGGAGTAAGAATAAAATTCACCACTCCTTATCTTGCCCGTGGATGTCGTAAAATACGACTTAGGGATGAAATATGCACATAACATCTGTACAAGAGGAAGAAAACTCGAAATGAAACCTTATACCAACCTGTCTGACCAGCATGGTATAGTAGATCAAATTCCCATTATGGAGGAGGCCCGAGCCCAACAGTGGGACGTATATGGGCTGCGATGATGATGACGATGATTTTATAAGAATTATTGAAGTCGAAATTTATATAAGCAGGTTTGTCTGACGAGCAAATTCATGTACATTTTGACATGATCAAGTGATGTGTTAGTGCCACCAGTAGTGTTAATGCCACTATATCTCTGGTGATATATATCAAAACCAGATAAGTGGAAAAAGTTTTAATTTTGAATTTTAATTTAAGACCACGGAATTAACTTTAATATACAAAAAAAAAACAACTATTTGTTCTTAGTTTTAAGTTTTCACTTCTGTCAGTAGTCCTCATGACTACTTTATAGACTTTTTTAGCTTTAATATATAAAGGATAGTGAAAGTTTTGATGATGATGATGGTTCGAGAATGAATTAGGTAATGGCGCACTTATTTATCATTGTTTAAGTATTTTATATATCAGGCATCAGCGTGCCAAAGCTAAGCTGTAGGCCTTTAAAAGTCGATATTATAGAAAATATGTAAAATTAAAAAGCGCTCAAAGCCCTCATTACCATACACCTCGCATTTTTCCATCATATTATTTATTGCCCAATTCTTATATATATAAAAGAAAGTCGTGTTAGTTACACTATTTATAACTCAAGAACGGCTGTACCGATTTAGCTGAAAATTGGTGGGGAGGTAGCTTAGAACCAGGAGATGGACATAGAATATTCATTTTTATCCCGTTCGACCCTGTCCCTGTGTGACGTCACATAAAATGTCAAGAAGAATACAAGTCACTATACAACGTGGTATAACAAAAACATATCTGACATGTAATAATAAAACGCAAATGACAGCTAAACGTAATACTGTCTATGGTTAAGTGTGGTCAAAAATCTGATAATTATGATTTTGTCAGAAAGTAATAATCGGTAAATTGTAATTCTCATATATAATTGTATTCTCTTTAAATCATGATTAACAATGCCGCGAACCAGATGATCAAATCTTTCCCGACAAAGCCATAATACAAGAAGGATACAAACATTGCGAATGAAAGTTAAATATATTTACGCAAAAAAATATGGCGGTACAAAGATCGCCGGGTCAGCTAGTTGATAATAAAATTGATTAGACTAGAATTACTTTGCTCATTTTTAACCTTTCTCTTGCAAAGGGAGGAAAGATATATAATCACATTGTATATTACATTCTAAAGAAATATTAATAATGCTGAAAAGTTTAGGGCAACTTATAGCGTGGGCAGAACCGAACTTACAGTTCCCCCTCTCACTATAATCATCCGTGCTAAATCCTCATTATAATCATAGCCGGCAGCGCTAGGTAATAGAACACGGTAACCACTTTCTGAAACAGAGCAGGTAGAAAATACCCTCACTGACGTTCGAACGTGATTTACTAATACGTTGCTAGTACGGTAACGAGGCACCTTATACAAGAATGACCTTCACGCTAAGTCTCTTTAAGGAAATTAGTTGTAACAATTATCCATTTTGTTTTTGAAACGGCTAAGTGAAATAAATGGGAGACATTGTCTAAAGCAATTTGGGTATGGACAGACCCGTGTGGAATGAATCTCAATGGCTGGTACAAAGAGTATATGTGCATGTTATCTATCACTACTCCACAGCATGGTTTTGGGCTTATTTACCTAGGTTAGGACACTTTATATGAGTTTCGCAAGTAATGTAAAATATATTTTCATTAGTTAATAATTCCACTGAGAATAATTCTTAATCGATGAATCTTGAAAATTTTATATAGATGCTACCAGAATTAGGTTAAATCCTTACTGCTGAGTATTAATAGATTTGCTATCTGGGCACGATGAGACGTAACTGGATGAGAAAATTATATTAGAAATTTGAATAAGTGCATGCGTATATCTCAAGCAAGATAAATTGTTAGAAGTTTACTTAAACAAGCATCAAATGAAATTTTTCTTTACAGTTTGTGTACGTATTACGAATTACGAGATAGATAGCAAAAACATAATAAATATTCGTATTTTGTACAGTTACTTTACTAGAAAACAAATTAACTTTAGGTAATGTTTTCATAAAAATGTTTTTCTGGCATTTTGTAATTTACCTTTGATCATAGGATCAAAGACGCCAAATTTATTTTTCGATGCGAATGTTTTACATCTCTCTGATCTATTACTATATTTACAGCCACTATGTTAATCAAAGGTATTGCTAACTCGAAGAACACGTTCAATTAAAACATGAATGAGTGCAAATTGCTTTTGCACGACGTTTTATTTTGTCTTAAGCTGTCAGTTTGAATTATTACCAACATAGCTTCAAATATGATGAAAACATATTCAAGAGAAATTCTTAATTCTTGACTTGACTGTACAAATGGGGTAGTGGTTAAGATACTGGCCTATAGTGCCAGAGTCGAGGCTTCGAATCCCACGCAGGACAACACTTTGTGCGATCCACAAGTTGTTGTTCCAAGTCCGGACGTAATTTGTGTCCCTTAATTAAATATTTGTAAAGTCTCCCACAAAACAGCGATTGTTTCGTTAGTACAGAGCGTCTTTTAAATTTTATAAACTAAATTCTATCCATTTTTGAGTGATGCTAATAACGCCTTAAAATTTTGAGGCTACCAATAACAACCATTTATAATATATTCTCTAAGGCAAATAAAAAAAGGAAATATAGAACTTATTTACGTCGTGTTTGTATTTCATTTTTACTTTCCCGTTTCGAATACTATTCACTATATATGGTGGGAATATTAAGATGTTTCACGTCCAACAAGTCAATTTTATTAAAGAGGATTTTTTTTCTGCCGATAAGAGTACTACGAAGTTTAAATTCACAATTTGTTTGAAATTACTTGACAGTTGTGTGTATTACTTTAAAAGACTATATGAATGTACATCATATCTATATTAGAGGTTTCGAGAGTAAAAATTGATCTAGCTAGGTTTTATTCATAGAAAATGTCGTCTTGTCTATATTTTTAACTAATCAATAAAGCGCCATTAGAATAGGAATTTAAATTTCGCTGTTGCCGTCAATAGAGACAATAGCTCAATTGGAAAGTCGCATTCAAACATCCTGAGATCGTATCTCAGTGCTATTATTATTGTTTTATAATTATTGATATTTTTTCATTATTGCATTATTTTTATATATACCTATCTAAAAATGTTCGTCAAAAATACAATTTACAAAAAAAAAATATACCGAGAAACAACAGATCAACTAGATATTATTTATATAACTATATGAATAACCGTTTGGTATATTTTAGGTTCAGGAGAGGAGCCCGCAGTCTACTTCGGGCGGAAGCACTCCAAATTCTGAACGAGGTGTTTCACCACGTCCAGATACATCGAAGTAGTCTTATTATAACCATTTTAGTCTCCGATATCATAATAATCAAAATGTTAATATCTGTTTTAAATAATCAGTAATTATAAGCAAAATAATGCAAATATATTATTATATTAGTAAGCTTATGTAGCAATGCATGATATTAATAGCGTTTATCAATTTCTTAGTGTGAATTAAAGTTTAATACTCGTAATAAAGTAATCTATATCTAATAAATAACGTTACTGATATGTTAAAGGACCTAACATTTAATTATATCTATATTATATATTAACTTATTATGAATTTAACTTATTACATATTAACTTATAAATAAAGACACAACTTTATCTAGGTTGAAATATTAGATATATTATAGATAAAGGGACAGTTATATTGTAGCTTAATAAACACAATATCAGCAAGTGATTAGTTTCATTTATTTTAATCTATAAGATCCAAATATCTTTATATATAAATTTCTTGCGTACGTGTGTATGTCACTAAATTCCTCCTAAACAACTGGATCGATGTTGACGAAATTTTTGGCGTGTTCAAGGGGATTCGAGAATAGTTTAGATTCTCAATTGGACCCGGTATGGCGTTTTATTTAAACAGAACAACGTATGTTGGGTCAGCTAGTATGTTTATATTTTCATCAAAATTCACAAAGCAGTAGACCGGATACTAGCATCAGTATTTTCGTCCGATTACAATGTGTAAGCAATAAAAAATGATTTTGCTTTGTCGATTGCATCATTGTAAATCCTGTGGTGACGGGTTAAGAAAACAATGTGTTATCATGTTTGTATTTAGTCTGGTTATAAGTTCTGTTAGAACTAAATATAAATTTATTTGTTTATGAAGTAAGTTTTCCCTTTGGTCACGGAGTAAGAATGTATTTCACCACCCCCTCTCTTGCCTGTAGGTGTTGTAAAAGACGAATAAGGGATATAATTTGCAAATATCATCTATGCAAGATAAGGGAAATTCTAAAAAACTGTATGCCAACACCTGTGATCAGCGTGGTTTAGTAGGCTAGTTTCCTTTCGATAGTGGAGAAGGCTAGAGCCCATCAGTGAGACGTGTATGAGCCGAGATGCTGATGATGATGACCTAAACTAGCTAACTTTAACTAGCTTTTAACTTAACAAAATACTGCGAATGAAAATTTATTTCATTCAACAATAAAACTTTTAGATTGATTCGTCATTCGTTCCACACAATGTGCTCCAATATGCTATAAAATAAATTCTTGCTTTTCTCTGTAAACATTGGTTTACAGCTGCAACCAAAATAGAGACACATATAGCGACAGCGATGGTTATTTCGTGACGATACTATGAAATAGTATTAAATTATTTCATTCAAATTGGAGCATAGCCAAGGGAAAGAAATATCGATCTGGCCGTATCAGTATGCCGTTACTGTAAGCTGAATCAAACTATCAAAATTCGACACTTATTCATAACTGACCGGTCCGAACCAGCATGGGTTGGGCAGTATGCCAAAATATAAACATATTAATTTTTAAACCAAGTGATGCAACAGTTTAAAAATGAGGTCATCTATAGAATTAAAATAATTTAATGCGTTAAGATGCGAAATAACTTCGCTAAATGAAAACGAAATGATAATATTCAAAATGATATTCAATAAACATGAAAAACCAACATGTTGCTTGTATTTTAAAAAATATCTATGTAGGTATCTAAAATGTGTAGTATTATTATATACAATATGTATATCGCTCTTATTAATCCGACTGCGGAACATATCAGCCGGTAACAAATTATAAAGTCTAGTCCTTGGCAGTGTTTCTTGAATTTAATTATAACTACTTACGTATCTGTCAAAATCGTATGAAAGTTGGCAAGCGAGCGACAAGACTGATTTTAAAATTAGCTTTTAACATTGAAATTTCCTGTGTCACATGTTTGGTAGTTTACTGTACTTTTATCTGGTTAGACCAAGCTTAGAATAAATTATTTCCAGTATTTGATCGTAAACATACAAAATTCACATAAATAAAATAATTAGAATTACAATAACATTCATTGAGCCATTAAAATGTTATTGTGTATATCATAACCCTGTGTTAAAACTCTAGATTAAAGCTAAAGTCAACTGTAAAATAAATTGAGATAAAATTCGTTATTCACTTGGGCTAAATTCAGACGCAGTGTATCTTAAGCTCTACGATGAATACCTTCTTGTGTACATTACTTTATTGAAAGGCATCGATTTAGATGTAACTTTAAGCAATAGCTTATTTGGTACTACTGGCATAACACAGTTCCATCATTATAACGCCTGTAAGCCAAGAAGATTATGGTGTCCATTGATAAAACCAGGGTTTCATCCATAATTAATGCTAAACTCTTTCATTTGTCTTAGGACGCGAAGCAAATTTAATTACAAAGTTAAACAGAAGTAGGAAATTATTGATTTCTCTGCAATGTCTGAGATAGAATAATTGACTAGTTAACTAATAAATAAGAGGATGTAAAGCTACGATAAGCACAATCACATTACACCACAGGTATGGGAGAGCTTAACGGAATAAATGAGCCTTAAGATTGATTGCTATATTAGATATGGAATAAATGTCTGAACGCGCTGAAATTTTCTCGAGTTGCTACAAAGTCCGTTTATTATTCTATACCAGACGTGACTTGCAAAATGTCTAACATAAGGCTGTGCTCGTTACTCCAGAGAGATGTATAGAGAGTGTAGTGTGTTAATTGTTCATACTGTTTAATTGTTTATACATTAAGGAGTGGTAGGACCACACTGTCGACAGTTATCTGTCCAGAGCCGCGGGCCGGTCCGTCCGGGGCAGTACCATGCTCTCGCAGAAAATCGACGTCTGAGTAGTAGCAATTTGTTACTGCGCTTCGTTCGGTGAGCGAGAGAGCCGGAAGCCCAACTTTCTGAGGGTGATTGCATGTGGAGAGTTTTGGTGGTGCCCTTGGTATCACCGAGCCTCAATGCACGCATTCACACTCCCTACGCTTTCTTCGCGGTAGGCAACGGCCTTGTAAAGGTCCATGAGCGGCAGCAACACTTACCATCAGGTGTACTGTTTGCTCGTTTGCAACCGTTTGCAATAAAAAAAAAAAAAAATACTCGTGGTCAGATGTGGAGCATGCACATAGTTATGAGGATACAAACTTAATAGAAAATAATTTACTCTTCAAGTTGCCATGTCCAATTTTGTAATCAGCAGCAAAAAATAGATATATGGTACTTACAAGTGATAAAACTGTCTTAGTTACCATTATCACCATTAATAAAACTTATATTTTTCCTTTATAACGACGACCAAATCAGCCTTCATTTTATTAGGTCTTAATAAAACCCTTAAAATGCACAGCACATCATATATAGGTGAGTTATAGGAATCTAATAAATATATAGTTTGCTATCTGTTTTTAGTTATATTTTTTTTTACATTAGTCAATGTGCAATAGTGACATTAACGTGTTTTTTTTTATTGATACTTGATATGTTCCTAGGTTATTTTTTTTATTTTCATAAAGGGTGAATATTTTGACGAGGACACGGCGCAGCACACACTCGAGCTGTGTGCCGCGTGGGCGGGGGAGCGCCGTGAACTCGTCGTGATCATCGGTGCCGACCTGACGCTGCCGACCATCGCTAGGGAGATAGTCGCCAGCGTCAGGAACTGGGACGCCATTGCCTCCTTCTGCGAGGCTGTCATATCGCAGAAGGAGGCGGCGGACCGTGTGCGGGAGGAAATAATCCACGCGGACACGGTCCGACGTCGGCGACTGGGGCGGCGCAGGCGCGAGTACCTGAGCTTGATGCCGCCTTAGCAGAGGTTGCTGGTGACCGGATCGGGGATTTAGTCCGGGCACCCGCGGAGAGGTTAGCCTCGCGACGGCGTTCGGCGTCCCAGTAGGGGATGTCGACGGGAGAAGGATATTCCACCACCACTGAAGTCACGGAACTTTACCACTGAAGTCAAGGAACTCTGCAACGGTGATCGACCCAACGACGAAGGCGACGTGCTATACGTGTTTACGGGTGTGCGTGCTTACGCCCCCCTATCGCCCCGGACGGAGTGGTGCGAGGAGTGCGACGAGCGTAACCCACCCCAAAAAAAAGGGTGAATATTTTAAAACGTGTGTTATATTTTATATAAATAAGGGTGAATGTTTTAAAACGCGTCTTATCCTTACTAATACTATAAAAGTAAAAGTAAGTTTGTTTGTTTGTTCGTCTGTTTGTATGTTTGCAAACCACCGAACCGATTTTAAAAATTCTTTCACCAATGGAAAGCTGTAATATCAGGGAGTAACATAGGCTATATTTTATCCCGATATTACCATAGGAACCGGAACTACGTGGGTAGGGTGACTGAAACAGAAGTGAAGCGAGGGCGGGTTGCTAGTATTTTATATAAATAACTGATTTAATTAGGCAGTACAGGATGAAAGGTCATTACAACAATTTTAATTTTCATTTGTAATGGGAAATACAATTTTTTGTGTTGATATTCTACTGTTCTTACCACTAGTTAGCGTAAAGATATAACAGCCATCTGATCCTAATAACTCAAGAAAGTCCCAAAAAAAAAATTAGCACTAATCTTGCATTTGCTGTCATACAACTAGCGTGAATATTGTAGGCGTGATCTTTTAACTAAGAGCGAAAGACACAATGTCAACATAGAAGTGACAATCATGTCGCGAAGATTTAAATGGGTTTACTTTTACGTACTAGCTCTAATCGCCGTCGTCATTGAATGAGCAAACGCAGGTGCGATTGCCGTCTACACCGCGTGCGCGGTTTCTATCAAGTTTTCTTTGATGTAGCGTAGGAATGTCCTTAACCGAATTCTGCTTTCGCTTGCCTTTCTTGTAATGATCACACACAATTTGCATATTCGTTCATTACCATGCTATTCCCTTGGTCAATTCTTATGCGGTTCAAGGTGAAGGCTAAATAGTTCTATATATATAGCGATAGCGTAGATTAGGATCCAACAAGCAGACGTATAGGCACGTGTTTTGATGCAATGCCTTTGGCTCTGGTCTCCTCTACTATGGGAGGGAAATTGACTTACTATACCACGTTGGTCAGACATGTTGGTATAGAGATTTGTGTCGAGTTTTCCTTCTCATCCTTGCATATTATATCCTTAGTCGTATTTTATGTCACCCACTGGCAAGAGTGGTGAATTGTATTCTTACTCCGTCACCACACGGAAAATGCAGAATTAAATTAATAGGTGTGCATAATTAAATTAATATGCAAAATTAAACTAAAAAAATTAAAAAAAGTTTTCCTTGGTCAATTACCATAGATTCTATGGTGATGTCATTACTTACTCTAAATTCTTATCGGCTAGTTCACAAATAATTGTAAACTCGACTTTATAATTTCAATTTGGCTTATAAAAACCGCAGCGTTGTATTTTAAAATCTCTATAGTATAAGTTAGCATTACGAGAAGAGTCTCATATAATAAAACGCAAGTCTATTACTATCAACTTTCAAACTTCAGGCATAGTATAGAAAATGTCCGAAGAAATATATGTAGTAAAATCCATTAACATCTTTATCTCAATCAAGATTTAAAATTAGGATTTCTCGATTAACTCTTGCGAGCTTACGGTACTGGCAATAAGGTAGTTTACCATTTCATTTACATGCATAATAATAAAAAATACTTGCGACATTGGTTCAACATTTCACCATGTATCAGTGTAGTAACTTTCTCAGTTGAAAGTTACTTTAATTGCTGAATTTGAACTTATCATTTTATAAGCCTTTGTTAGGTACAAAGGCTTATAAAATGTCTCTACTAATATTATGAAGCTGTTCAGTTTGTTTGGTTGAACGCTTTAATCTCAAGAATTATTGATTCGGATTATAAAATTATTTTAGTTTAAGATAGATCATAAATCGAAAAAGGCTATACAACATCACACAACACTCAATAGGAGTAAAGCACCATTAAAAAATGTTGCGAAAGCAAGTAACTTAATTATTTTGCAGAGCTTTTGCTCATCTTAGCTTTTGCTTATCATATACGTCTCACTACTGGGCTCAAATCTCCTCCATGCTAGGAGCGAAGCCGAGGCCGCGGGTGACTGGACCGGGGAATTAGTCCGTCACCCGCCGAGAGGCCGACCGCGTGAGGAAAGACCAACGTCCTCCCCGAGGGGGAGGACAATATGGATATTGAGAAATGAAAAACTTTTTCAACATGTATACGTACATTATAATTGAGATTTTAACTATGATTATCAATTAGGTCAGTAGGCTACCCTGTTAGTCACAATGGCGAGCACATTCTCATTATGTATTTTAATTAATCTAATTTTATCAAAGCTAAACTAAAATATAAAAACTAGACATTGTCTAACTTGAAAATTGAGAATTGTGATTATCAATAAAATCGAGAAATTCCTATTTTAGAAAACGTTTAAAAATTTTTCAAATTATATTAGGTATGTTAAAGTAAATTTTCATGTGCGCTATTATTCATTAGACGTTGACAGCAAAAGTATAAAGTGGGCTGCCTTGCCAGCTTCCAGCGTGTAGGCTCAGCGGCCGCAGTCGCGTTGAGATTCGGTCGCGTCAGCACGCTTCCCGCCGCCGTAGTTTCCCCTTTTTCCTTTCAAATCGATATTACCGTATTCATTATTCCGTTGCATATAGCCACAATTATTACATATCGTAAATAAATTAGAACTATTTTTATTACGATTACAGTTACAATGTTAATTGTCACATACTTTTAGTCTTTTTACTAGTTTACTGTAGCAGTGACAGGTTACCGCGACAAAATAAACAATGGAAGCTTACACAAGTCGTATCCTAAGACAACAGCTGATCTTTGTAAAAACAGCTGGCCGTTTTACGAATATCTCACGCGACATATTATGCTTTTTAATGTGTAATTAGGTAGAAGATTTAAACGGTTTTCGCTGTTAGAAATTATTTAATTTATATTTTAAACCTATATACATATTTAAGCACAATAATTATTATATTAAAATCGTAATTTTTAAAATATTTACTGATGAAGCTTGCAAGGACAATGTGTATATTTTATGGTGATAATAATAATAACATGTTCATATATACATATATCGAAGGTGATTAAATAACGTATGTGTCCTTCTTGTGATATATACTCATGATCTGAGCGTATAAGCGTGTGAGTGATTGAAGGCCGCAGATTGCGTCGACGTCGACGAAACGTCGTCGTTCCGGGGAAGTTGGCAAGGTGCGCGGGCGCGGCTCATCGGACGTCGTGACGTGACATAGTAGGCCCTGGACTCGGCCGTGTCTCTTGCATCTGCCCCTTCAGTACAACCTTGCTCGCGTTGAGGACATGTTGGTGTTATGGATTACCAATGCATCGTCGTCTACACCGTCATCAATATTGCACCTCCGCGACTTAACTCACAGGCGACGGAGCTACCAAATGGATGTATCACTTGGTTCAAAAATAAGATTAAAAGGTTAGTTAAGTGTTCAATTAATTATATTTGAGGCATCAATTTCGGCAACCAAGAACTAATTCATGATGTTCTCTCGATGTCCTGTCTGACAGGTTACATTAAAGAATTAATTAATTGATGGTGAAATAATTTTCTACGTATGTGTCTTATTCATAACCATATTTATTATATTTGTATAAATTACAATCATACAATTATATAAAACATTAATACGCCTTTGATAATAATTTGTGTTTATATTTAATTTAAAAAAATTATTGATTTTAGGTACTTTTGCCTGATACCTCTCATCAGATATAGTAATGGGCCCTTAAATTCGTTAAAAAGCTAAAATTATTTATAAACTATTATTATTGTCATTTTTATTTTATATTATTTATTTAATATAAAAAATAAGTTTGCGACCAGAAATATGCATTCCTCTATTTATCGGTTTGTTCAAGTTTATTGATAGAAATAGGTCTACCCAAAGTGGGATTATGCCATGATACCCACGTTTGGCACGCGTATTGACTATCATAGTTTCTGTTATAATTGTCCAAAAAAAAATTATTTTATTAATAAGTTTTATTGATAAAACCTTCCGTGTGGTGAAAGAGTAAGAATACAATTATCCACCATATAAAATACAATTTAGGTATATAATATATACACTTAATAAGAAGCAATAGAAAGAAAACTCAAAATAAAATCGTATACGAATACGTTAGACCAGCGTGGTATAGTAGGTCAATTTCCCTCCTATTACAAAGGAAGCTCGTGCTCAGCAGTGTCAGCAGAGATGATGATAATTAAGACATTCCCCTGGTAATTCTGTTAGGGGGTGCTTGCGACGTAAATGGCGGGGACACCTTATATTCCTAATTGATCACCGCATAATATAATGTCAACATTTAATTATTATTGTGCTAAAGCTATATATTTAGCTATAGCCACTATTATTTAGCCATTTTAAAAGATATCCTATATGTATGGTATATAAAATGTAGATTTTTATTTATAATAATACGTTTGATTAATTTATAAAATAGGAGCTAAATCTATTTATAAAATACTTCATAATCCGGTACATTGAGTCAATTATAGAAATCGACGGCGAGCTATATCCAGTAGTAAAACACAGCAGCCATGCAGTCAAATACAATGTAGATACATTAGATATTCTCCATGGGGTGAGAGAGTAAGAATACAATTTACCACACCCTTTATTGTCCGTGGGTGTCGTAAAAGACGACTATAGAATATTATAATGCATATAATATATATGCAGGAGAACACGAAATAAAACTGTACCAGCACGTCTGATTAGTGTGGTTTAGTAGGTTAATTTCCCTCCTATTGTGGAGGAGGATCGAACCGAACAGTGCGACGTATATGTGATGATGATTATGATGATGATAATAACTGTATAGCTGTTAAAGTTATTTAAATACAATCATCCCGTTTCAATTGTCGTGGATTCCATTCCTAAAACACACAAATAATTGCTCTTCATACAAAATTAGTATCCGTTTATTGTATGTTTAAAGTCAATTACGATACAAGAATTTTGCCCTCAGTGCTATTTATAAAAATAAACCGGTATAAACCGATTAATAAATGTCAATGTATAATATTTTATTATTCTACAATTATTTATTTCAGAGCGGTAGCAGTATATCTTCATTCATTAAGACTAACACCAAATAGCGGTATTATACACGGGAACTTGGCATGTCTGTACTATAAGCAAGGTTTTATTGACTTAGCTATAGATACATACAGACGGGCTATAGAGCTTCAGCCTAATTTTCCGGACGCTTACTGCAATCTCGCTAATGCATTGAAAGAAAAGGGCCTTGTTGTTGAGGCGGAGGAGTGTTACAACAAAGCTTTAAGTTTATGTCCTACTCATGTTGACACACTAAACAATTTGGGTAATGTTAAAAGAGAACAAGGGAAAATCGATGAAGCTACTTCACTATATTTAAGAGCATTAGAAGTATTTCCTAATTTTGCGGCCACTCACAGTAATTTGGCGTCTCTTTTACAACATCAAGGTTAGTATTGATAATATATAAGAGGTACTACAATAAATAAAAAAAAATAGTTCTAAAATTTTATACATAGATATGAAATATTATAAAAAAAATACCAAATAAATTTCTCAAACATTTATTTAACATATTTATTAATAGTTTTTCAAGTAGGTAAATACAGCAAAAAGTTGTTTTCTATTTTTAATAAAATAAAAATTATTGGGTAAGATTTGATGGATGTAAATTCTTCCACGTGTATGTAGAATATAGAATAAAACTGCTGTTGTTTTTCTCGAGTACTATAGCATGTCTTTCTTTAAACGAGATTTAAGAAGATGACTTTCTTCACGGTAGGCAGCAACTTAGTTGTGCCCATGGTATCGCAAAGATACGCAGCAGTATCGCTTAGCCACAGGTGTGTTGCTTGCTCTCATTTACCTGTATGTATATATTTATCGCGATCTCTTAAGGATTCATTCAGGCATTTAATAATAACCTTACATATGGAATACGCATTATTATAAACATAACATTCAGCAGTAAACGGCTGATAAATAAAATTTGAAAGATCGAAAACAAATGAAGTAATCTTTATATAGTTTCTTAAATCAACGATGTGTGTGAAACGTTAGGTAAATCTAGTAATATTATAAATATTTAAATTCTTTGGTATAATTGCAGGCAAACTTCATGAGGCGTTGATGCATTACAAACAAGCTATATATATTCAGCCAAAATTTGCCGATGCCTATAGCAATATGGGAAATACTTTAAGAGAATTACAAGATATATCCGGTGCTCTCGTCTGTTTTAAGAGGGCAATTGAGATAAATCCGACTTTTGCTGATGCTCATTGCAATTTAGCGAGTATTTATAAAGATATGGGTAATATAACTGAAGCTATTGAGTGTTATAAAAATGCTTTACAATTTAAACCAGATTTTCCTGACGCTTACTGTAATTTGGCACATTGCTTACAAATTATATGTAACTGGGATAATTACAGTAAAAGAATGCATGTTATAGTTTCTATAATCGAAGATCAACTTAATACGGATAAACTATCTTCTGTACATCCACACCATTCCATTTTATACCCTTTAACAAATAAAGTACGAAAAGAAATTGCTACTCGACATGCCAAATTATATACGGAGAAAGTGAATATGTTGAGTAAAATTACATTTTTACATAATAAAGAACTAAACGGACGGCTACGGATAGGATATGTGAGCAGTGATTTTGGTAATCATCCAACTTCTCATTTAATGCAATCTATACCAAGTTTACATGATCCATCAAAATTTGAGATCTTTTGCTACGCTTTGAACGTTGATGATGGGACAACATTCCGCAGTAAAATAATGAATGACTCTGAACATTTTGTTGATTTGTCTGCTATGACAAGCTATGTTGAAGCTGCAAAGAAGATAAATAGCGACGGCATACATATTTTAGTAAATATGAATGGTTATACGAAAGGAGCACGTAACGAAATTTTTGCTCTATGTCCAGCTCCTATACAAGTGATGTGGTTAGGATACCCAGGTACAAGTGGTGCAGAATACATGAATTATATAATTACGGATGAAATTTCATCCCCAAAAACTGCGGCTTTAGATTTTAGTGAAAAGTTTGCATTTATGCCTTATACATATTTTATCGGAGACCACAAACAAATGTTTCCACATCTAAAAAAGGTTTATAAAGGAAAAATTGAGAGCAAAGATTTTCACGATCATAATATAGTTCTTCTAAATGCCGCTGAAAGTACGAATGTAGAAAAAATTTTAAATGTGACTGAAACAATCGAATTAGTTAAATTCGAAGAGTTAAAACCAATAGAAGTATTAAAAAGAGAAATTAACATTCCAAGTCATGTAATTGAAAATTCAATAGATCTTCAGAAATCTCAGGTAATTTTCTTTTACTTTTGTTCATATATTAAAATAATATTAAATATTCAAATAGAAATCATTTATTATGTTTTTTTATAGGTGGTAGTGGATGGTGTACCGATACATAATGGTTTGTTGATAAATAATTATAATAAGAAAATTGCAACAGCAGAGAATATTTTTGACAACGTTATACTTACAACAAGAAGACAATATGGTTTACCAGACGATGCTGTTGTTTATTGTAATTTCAATCAATTATATAAAACGGACCCGAGTGTATTGGAAATGTGGGTGAATATATTGAAAAAGGTACCGAATAGCGTTCTGTGGCTGTTAAGTTTTCCTGCTGCTGGCGAACAAAATATTCATAAATATGCTCAAAGTTTAGGTACTGACTATTTGCTTACTCTATTTAGACATGATTGATAGTTATGTATAACTTCATAACGTTCTACAGGGTTACCATCTGGCCGCATTTTGTTTTCTAACATCGCTTGTAAGGAGGAGCATGTCAGACGCGGGCAGTTAGCTGATATATGTTTAGACACGCCCTTGTGTAATGGACATACAACTGCAATGGACGTTTTGTGGGCTGGAACGCCAGTTGTTACTCTTCCAGGAGTTACTCTAGCATCTCGGTATAGTAATTGTATTTTGTTATAATCATAATATTATTCCTGCTTTAGTTTTAGAATTTATTAAAGATATGTTTGCACATTATCCAATGATTTTTGGGAAGTTTATTTACTTTATTATTATTTTTAGAAGTTAATCAGCAAAATACATACAAGGTGAAATCGTGATTTCTCAGGACAAAAAAATAAAGAAAACAATTTGATTTATATTAACTGTCATTTGAATAAAATAGTTTAATAAACATGAAAATATCCGAAGAAATATCGGTTTATACTCGTACATAAATATATCATTTTACTTTCTATTGCAAACGAAATACAATGATGTCATATAATTGATTACATTACTTTTCAATTACTTATGTTAGTCAGAGAATGGCTAATAGAAATATTCATCATATTTCAGTCTATATTTTTTATTCAATTGTAAGCATTCTCGACTTTATGTTTTTATTATTAAACAGTCAATAATTTTATAAGAGCATTTAAATTAAAGGGATTTATATTTCAATTTGTATATTTACGCTCTTTGATCAAGAAAATAGTCCAATAACATATTATCATTCATGCCCTTTTTCTTCCTTCGAGCGTAATTAATTACTATAGATTCCTTTAGATGTGAAGTAGTTAATGGCAAAGAATACCGTTGCTCTAAATTATTTGATAACTTGCATGTAATGTTACCTATAGAGAAATATAAATAATAATAAATAAAATAAACAATAATTACATTACTACACCATGAATATAACGTAACTAAAATTGTACTTGGAATACAAAACATTGTTTTAAATGACTAGATTTATAGCGAAGTTCGTTTTCGAGATAAAATTACATTATGTTGTGGGTTAAAATTCTATAAAATTTCGTTTAAATGTAATATATTATCATGGCATTGATATGTCCAAATATATGATCGAGTTTAAAGTCTTAGGTGACTTGCCACAAAAAATTTACAAATTTGTATATCTACTAGCAAACCGCTATCGCTTCGCTTTGGTTTCAGTCGCTTTATCCGCGTGGTTTCCGTTCCCGTGGGAATAACGGGATAGAATATAGCCTACGTTACTCCCTGATATTATAGCTTTCCATTGGTGAAAGAATTTTTGAAATCGGTTCTGTGCTTTAAGCGTGAAAGCGTAACAAACAAACAAACATCCTTACTTTCACATTCATAATATTAGTAAGGATTAAAAGAAGTACGGTGAAGTTCAGACGTAAAAAACAAAAAGGAAATACTTTCTCGGCGTTTGAAATATGGACGGCATTGTGAATAGTGATACAGGAAAGTATCTAATAAAGTATCGATCAACATTCATGAGAAAATGCCCTGCTGTGACACATATATATCTGTGACATTTGTTCTACATAAATGATAGATGATTATAGTCCATTGAAATGTTACATGAGCTTTATTCGACGGTCGCGGACCTGCTGCGCCTAAGGGCCGTGGTGACTGAGGCCGTCACCGGCAAGGGAGTGCTGCTGGCGGTGTCCCTAGACATCGCCAACGCATTCAATAGTCTGCCATTCAGCTGCATCAGGGAGGCGCTCCGGTATCACGGGGTGCCAGCTTACCTGAGGTGGCTGGTGGCGGACTATTTGGAAGAGCGCAGCGTCCTCTACACAGATTGTGCAGGGGACGTTATGCGAACGCCCATGACGTGCGGTGTCCCACAGGGGTCGGTCTTCGGACCCACCCTGTGGAACATCTATTACGACTGGGCGTTGAGGGGGAGCCTCCCGCCCAGGCTGGACGTGGTTTGTTATGCCGATGACACGCTCGTCACAGCCCGCGGCGGAACGCTAGAGGAGGCGGCAAGCCTGGCGACTCTCGGCACCGAGGAGATCGTCAGGCGGATCCAGGCGCTGGAGTTGAGGGTGGCCCTGGACAAGACGGAGGCGCTCTTGTTTCATGGGCCCCGCAAGTTCCCTCCCAACG
This sequence comes from Lymantria dispar, assembly GCA_032191425.1. Taxonomy (NCBI): domain Eukaryota; kingdom Metazoa; phylum Arthropoda; class Insecta; order Lepidoptera; family Erebidae; genus Lymantria; species Lymantria dispar. Next base: position 16,624,202 of record CM063440.1, read on the forward strand.
GCGTCTTGATCACCGTCAACTCTGTTGAAATCAGCATCCGGGCCCATATGAGGAACTTGGGCCTGATGCTCGACGGGCGATGGTGGTTTTGGGAGCATTTCCGCCGACTTGCTCCGCGGCTCGTCGGCGCTGCGTCCGCCCTCTCTTGGCTCGTGCCAAACGTGGGCGGACCCGGCGCTGCATGCGACGGCTGTACGCGGGGGTCATGGGGTCGATGGCCATGTACGGCGCACCGGTGTGGGCGAGATCCCTGACCGTCCGCCTTAGGGCTCTTCTGCGGCGTCCGCAGAGGGCCATGGCGATTAAGGCCATACGCGGTTACCGCACTGTGGCAGCCGAAGCAGCATGCCTGTTGGCCGGAACTCCCCCGTGGAACCTGGAGGCGGAAATGCTTGCCGGATTGTATCGGAGGGTGACGGGGGTGCGAGGAGGGGCGGTGTGATCCTCATTGAGGGAGCTCACCGCCTGGCGCATCGACGCCCGCCGAGACGTCATTGCCCGTTGGACAGCCCGGCTGGAGAGGCCTCGGTTCGGTGTGAGGACCGTCAAGGCCTTCCGGCTGTCTTAAAATAATTCGTTAAATGCCGAGTGGTCGAAATTAGACAATAATTCATTTAAATCTATTTTTCGACTACACTTTTTAATTATGTGTATGATTGTATATTGAGCAAGCTGTATTTCCCTAATAACTAACATAAAAGTACAAATATCTATTAGATATTGTCATCATAGTTATGATTGTTAGACATTCGGTTCGACCAGACACTTTAATCATAAACAAAAGTATGTGTGTGTGTGTGTGTGTGTCGATTGCATAGTAGTGTGCGTCATTTTTTTTATGAATAATCCGCCAAGCCGAGCTAAAATTGAGTTTAATATATTATTAATTAATTATATAAGTATTATTATTTAAAATTTTAGTTTTGATCACTTCTCCTAAATATATTCTTGAACTGTGCCAAATTTTATACTTGTCTATTCGCGTAATTTTCGTAAAAACTGATCCATTTTTTTTGTTTCACGCATTATCTATATTTAATAATCTAAATTTGTATAGCGAAAATAAAAATGAAAGCTAATTGGCATACAATATAATGAATGCATATTAAATCTTGAAGAGAAGCAAATACCTCGAAATATCTGTAATGTACCTTTGAAGGACAAAGTAATAAATAGTTTATGCCGTAGTAAGTATAATTAATATTTACGCTTTCACACTTAGCCACGAACCCGATTTTGAAAATCTTTCACCGTTGGAATGCTATTTTATCAGCGAGTAAGATAGGCTATATTTTAATCCCGATATTATATCGCAATCCGGCATAATGTGAAACCGCGGGCAAATATTCGACTTTAAAAACCCTTTCACCAATGGTAAGCAATTACACAAGTAAAATCGCATGTGTTTTTTTTATTTATTTTTTTTTTTTGGGATGGGTCGCAGTCGTCGCGCTCCTCGCACCACTCTGTCCGGGGCGACAGAGGGGCGTAAGCACGCACACCTGCAACCCACCCACAATGCACGTCGCCTTCGTTGTTGGGCCGATCACCGGAGCAGGGTTACTTGTCATCAATGGTCGGCCCGACGGAATACTCCCTACTTTAGGTACCCTCCCATCGACCGACGTCCCCCCTCGGGGAGAACGTCGGTCTTTCCTCACGTGGTTGGCCTCTCGTGGCCTGACGTGATCGGGGAATTAGTCCGTCACCCGCAGCCTCGGCTAGGGCGGCATGAGGCGCAAGTACTCGCGCCTACGCCACCCCAGTCGCCGAACGACCCCTCCTAAACCCAAACTGGGCGTCCGACAGATCCGGCCCCGTGCCGACGAGGTGCCGCTCAATACGGGCAACTACCACCCTCTCCAGTAGCTTGCCCGTATCGTCGAGCAGCACTATGGGCCTGTAGGCCGAGGCCGGCTGTGGAGACCGTCCCGGCTTCGGCAGGAGTACCAGCCTTCCCTCCTTCCAGCACCCAGGGAACCGTCCGGACGCTAAACACGCGTCGAACAACCCCCTGAAGCGGGGATCCAGGTGTTCGAGGACCAGGGAAAATCGCATGATATTGCTTGATTTTAAATTTTTTATAACCGTTACAAATTAAATTAAATTAATCAGCGATTTATTTATCAGCCAGTAACATATGCAAGCAACGGGCACAATGCGATCGAAAACGCTGGACGTTGACCGATTTAAAAAATCAATGCTCCAAACCGTTGTTTAGATTTGGATGAAAATTGGTATCTGAAGAGTATTTCTTAAATTATTGCTTTTTATTCCAGTAATATGTTTCCTTAAGATAATAATATAGTTCTGGGGCATTTAAATTCGATTCGGGTGGAATCGCGGGCAAAAGGTAGTTTATTAAATAGAATATTCTTATTGAGCAATGAGAAAAAAGTTATTGAGTGAACAATAGGAGACAAACAATGCAAATGTGAGTTTACAAAAAGAAATAATTGATGATAAAACACAGATGAAAGTAACGAATAAAGCGAATATTTAACATATTTGGATGAAATTAGTGAAATGAAATTGGCGAAAGGCCAGACTTACAGTGACCTTAATCAATGAACATCTTGCACGAAAAATACAATAGTAATGAATGAAACAAAAAAGTTTCTGAGTTTTGCGTCTCGATTACCTTACGCTCTGCCTCTAGAAAATAGGCATACATATTAATGTATGAACATTAGTATATACTATCAGTATGTTAAGAACTCCTTCTATTACCTGTGGGAGTCGTAAAAGATTATTAAGAGACATAATATGCAGATAACATCGATGTAAGAGAAGGAAAAATCAAAATAAAACCAACACGTCTGACTGGCGTGGGTTAGCAGATCGAATTCCCTTCCACAATGGAGGAGGGCTGAGTCCAACAGTGGTAGGTTCCCAGATTATGACGATGATGATCTGTAGGTCAATTTCCATCCTAATGCGAAGGCTTGGGCCCAACAGTGGGACCTATATGATCAAAGATGATGATGATGATGATAGTTTTGAGTTTTTGTAGGTAACTATTATTTTTTAAATTCAAACAATAAAATACCAACACCTTTATTCTCTATCGAAAGGTTATCATTTTGTGATTGTGAAATGATTTTCTCTTCAAAATTAACTAATTCGATTAATAGCTACAATTACATAAATATTTTATAAACATTATCTACCTATTCTTAGTGTTTTTCGTAATTTCATTCAATTTAATATTTTGCATGGTCACGATAAATATTCACCTTGTATGCTATATTTATTCAATAGTTAATTAATTTTTATAATATACAATTGAATTATAATAAATTATGTATTAATTTAATTAATCTTTTTGAATGTCAATACATAATGAAGTCTGTAAAATGTGGTCAATACCACTTGATAAAGAAAATAATCGTAACGTATTAAATTTAAGAGTTGCTGCATCGCAATTGAATGCTCTTGGATGCCCAGAACTGATTGCTAAAAATAGACGACAATATGAAGACATAGCTATAAAGTTGGGAACAAGTAGTAAATAGTAAGTAGCCATTTGTTTTATAAATTGACAAACATTAGTACCATTAGTTTCATGAATTGTATTGAATATTTTATTGATCGTAAAACACTTTCTGAAAAGAATTTATACTATAGTTTTTTGAGCACTAAAATATTTTATTGAACACCAAATTGATCATGAAAAAAGCTATTAATAAAGCCTTTTATTATGAGATTTAGAGGTAATCAACACGTTCTCTACAATTTACAGCTCTAGTTTTAATATTGCTTTATGAATGTAAAGAAGGATGTAATGCTGAGAAAAATAAGATTGCACAAGTAATGCAATAACTAAATAATGATGTTTTCAATTTAATTATTAATAGTAAATGAAGTCACAAGTTTTGCTTATTTTCACAGTCGAAGATATGTAAGAGCGAAAGTCTTTAAGACACGTTTGGATAGTACATTATTTGACTGCGAGCATTATACTCGTGGATTGGAAATGCTCTATAATAAGATGTGGAAACGATATGAAAACGGAGAACCACCGGACCATATATACGCTGTTGATAAATAGTATCTTTATTTAATAAAACAATGGTACGTACAGTGAAATATTGGGGTGAACTAAAAAGGAGGTATTTTTGTAGCAAATGTACAAAAATTATTTTGTTAAAAAGAGAGCTAATTTAGATATTTAGAGGTATATAATTTACTTGCGCAAACTTTGATGGCGTTTTGTTTATAGAGTAATAAAATCAAAAATAAAAGCTAGAAAATAATATACACGATTTTTTTTGAAAATAAAAAAGTGAATAATATACTAAATGCTAATAAATGTTAACGTAGATACAATATAGACCTCATAAAGACCCTGAAATGTTCGTAACCTGTCAGCTGCTCATATTACAAATGCTATTTTTTCAGATTACGCCCTAAATTATAATTTTTTGTTTAATAAATGCCCTAGATCGATGAAGAAATTGGTGTATTAAATACATCGTAGCTAAGATGTACCTTATTATTTATTAGCATTTAATACATTATATTAATTATTTTCAATAAAACCGTTTAGCTTAAAAGTATTTTTTTTTAAATTTTATTTAGCACTATTTTATATTTCAATTTATTAAATAGCTTGGCAGATGTTTTATCGAATTATTTTTGAGACACGGAATGATGATAATTGATAAATTAGTAATTTCAAAAATCATTTAAATGGAATCGGAACTAGAGCTGCCATTAAATTTATTATATTTTTTCAATCTTGTCAATTTATATAAGTATGAAAAATCTATGTACAAGATTATAATTTTAGTAGAAAACAAATTCACACCGAAACGTGTTTGGGTGATCAAGGCTTATTTATCTGTAGAAAATGATGTGTCAACCATTATTTTTTATATCTGGTTTAGTTATATCCAAGTGACAAGAATGCGATGTAGCAGATAATATAAAATATTGCAGCACATATGCGTATAGCATATTTCGAGAATTTATAGTAATAATTCTTTCAAAAATTTCATTATATTACGCTATTACATATTTATAACCAAGTGTTTTGTTTGCAGCCCTGTGAGTGTGTAATCTTCAATCCTTTCATGCATTGAAAATACGCTAATCAGTATCCGTCCAGATGCTGTCCACTTGGGAAGTTAGAGCTACATTATAACATTTTTACTAATAATAGTTAAGGCAATTTTGTCAACAATTAATATTTATGAAGTTATCGTGTTTAATAAGTAATTCTCACACGTTATATGGTTGTTTTATTTATGTTTTTGTATATTTTTAAAATCCATGGTACATTCTCGACTACGTTACATGAATTGTGAATTGGCGATGCCATCTCAGGCGGTGGAGTGATCAATTTGAAATTATAGGCATAAGATACGGGAACACCTGTACTTATGATCGAGAATGATCGAGAATTGGATATTCTCTGAGCTGCCTACAATGTGAAAGTTGCTGCAAATTTGTGGAAATATTTTAATGTAAATAGTATTGCAGTATCCCTAAAATATGCAGAGTTACACGTACGGGGATGATACAATAACTCTGGCTAAAGTAGTAGTTGTTAAAGAGCCTATTTGTAGTGTTATAAGTTATTACGCTATCTTATTATAAAATTTGTTAAACAGGATATCACTCTGCCTCCTCTCCGTCATTCCAAGTATATTCTGATCGTATACAGCCAATGTTAAAAATAGATTATTGGTTAGTTGGTGTGCATAACTGACGCCTTTGCTATTTAGATTAGTACAGTGCTTTCGGTGTTTAATAATGGAATTCATCACTAATACTTGAGGTTCAGCAGATGACGTTTACGTATTGGATCAAACATAAATATATATAGCAATCTGCAAATGAATAATTGTTTTGTTACCAATCCGAGAATTACCAGTGTGGCTAAGGAATAAAAATACATTTGTTCTCACCCCTTGCTTACCCGTGAGAGTTGTAGGAATCGACTAATGTGTCACCAGGACAGCAGCTATCTCATGAGAAATGTATCAACTCACAGCGATCACGAACCCGCCTGCCATGATTGGTGGTCAAATCATTATCCCTTCATATGACGAACAGAGAAGAAGTGGCCCCCAGTCACGGCAGCTCTGTTATCCTACGGGCTTATTTTGGTGGCGGGCGGGTAGTGGTGAAATTACCTACTTCAAGAAGAATCTATGGCAGTGTAATGTATATTGTAATTGCGTTAATTGCAATCAACGCGGATAGTTACGCGTGATGTGTACTAAAATCAGTAATAGAAAAAATAACAATCAACGCCAACATTTTGTGGATGCAAGTTCTGAGAACAAGTTCTTAAACATGATAGTATCAACAACTTCAGATAATAATCCGTATATAATCAAGGTGCTAGTAGAAATTCTAAAATTTTGAGTGTTATGTTGATACAGGCAATTGTATTTCCGCTATAAGTAATTGTTGTTATGAATTAAGCTTTAAATATAGACCCATGCAATCTGATAATTAATTTAATCGTGCATTGTATATTCGGGCTCTAATTAAACGATTTTAGAGCCCGAATATACGGGCTCTAAAAGTAGATAGCAAATATGACAATATAACAGCTAATCATTTCCGATTGTATGTAATTAAAGATGGTAGCAGGCCTTTATTGGGCCAGAACTGGTAAAAGGCTGTAAAGGTAACACAATAATTTTAATAAATTTGTAGAAGAGGACCAATTAGTGAACCCGTTCTGTAGAGAGTTCCCTAAAGTGTTTACAGATAAGTTGGGTACTCATCATTCATCATCATTTCAACCTCTCGCCGTCCACTGCTGAACGTAGGTCTCCCTCATGTTGCGCCACAGAATACGGTTCTTTGCCACCTGCATCCAATGACGTTCAGCAACCTTCACCAGATCCCTGGCCCACCTAGTGGAGGAGCGCCCTACATTTCGTTGTCTGATACGTGGTCGCCCCTTGAGAACTTTTCTTCCCCAGCGGTTGCCAGTTTGTCGAGCGATGAGGCCTGCCCATTGCCACTTTAGCATGCTAATTCTTCAAGCTATGTCGGTTACACCTGTTCTTCTGCGAATTGCCGTATTTCAGATTCTATCTGGCAGAGAAATCTTGAGCATAACCCGCTCCGTAGTACGTTGAGCGACTTTGAGCTTGGTTATGAGGCCTACATTTAGGGTCCACGTTCCTGTAGAGCTGGATTTGTCGGCTTTCTCGAAATTGGATCTACCTAACTGGACTGTTTGTCCTAGGTAAACATAATGACCGACAAATTTGAGAATTGCATTGCCAACTAGAACCGGTACAGGAATGACATCAGCATATGACATAGGTACCTTTCGTCTTGTCCATGTGCATTCGTAAACCCACTAGTTGTGATATCGTTGAACATGGTGCCAAGATCTTCCATGCACTCTATCATAACGACGATATCGCTTGCAAATCGAAGGTGAGTGATGTATTTCGCTTGCCAAGCTTGATCGATATCGCTTGCCAAGCCAAGCAGCAGTTTGATGTGCCATTAGCCATTTATTACGGGATTACAAAACATCATCATTATCTTGACGGTAAACGGTTTGCACTACGATCTGATAACAAACCCCTTACATACATTTTTAGTGGCACCAAAGGTATTCCTCAGATAGCTGCCTGACGACTACAGCGCTGGGTAGCACGTTTAACGAGTTACAAGTTTTGCATTGAATTTGAATCAGACCGCTATTAAGTTAGTCAAAAAAGTTATTAAACGTGCATTTTTTGGGAAAGACGACATCATTACTACTTTATGTTGAGTCTTGTTCCAATACAGGAACTGTGACCACGCAACTACCGGTGTGTTACCAGCAGTACCACTGCTCGGGCGGCCAAGTGGTACAGACTTGGTGTGCGAGGCTCAAGAACGGCTAGCAGTAGTAGCGCCCGACTGGCAGACAAGCGTCGCTATCGGAGACCGGGTGCTACCACGCAATTCTTCAAAAAATCGGGAAAAATGGTCAGAAGTCGCCTATAATAGGACTGGTGTCGTGTAAAGTTCAACTTGGCGAAAGATTGGAATGGCGTAGATCCACGATTAATTAATTCCACTTTGTAATCGCTATTGTTTGACTCGTACTATATCTTAACCAATAGTAGGAGGGGGTGAGGGACCCGATGATGACGATACCGCCGAGATAGCTGGCGGGAAAAATGAAAAACAAGACTATGAGGATGAGTTTGCAGACGCACTTTTGAAGCGTTCACAGATTACCACCGACCCGCTAACCTCTCTACCATCAGATGCCTCGACAAGCCTCACCAAAAGGTGGTATGCCAGATTCACATAAAGAGATTGTAAAGATTATTTTATGTCGTTTTTAGGATGCTAGTATTATTTTATTTCGTTTTTAATAATTGTTGTTATGTCAAAGCATACATGTTTCAAATATTAATGTACATAAGTTCAATGATTTTTTAGATTTAAAGGGGAGATGTGCAGTTTATTCAACCTCATTGACATTTTTGTATATGATACAAAACGAAATAAATGTCAGTTATTATCTACTACAAATCCCACATCTTTCCAGTACTGGTCCGAGTTGGCAATGCGATTCTCGAAGTTGTCGATCATTATGTTTCATTATCATCATTATTTCAGCTGATACACGTCCTACTGCTGGGCTCGAGTCACCTCCTTAATAGGAGGGTAATTGACCTACTATATCGTGCTTGTCAGACGTGTTGCTATAGGGTTTTATTACGAGTTTTCCTTCTCTTACATAGATGTTATTATACACATATTAAATCTCTTAGTCGTTTTTTACGACATCCACGGGAAAAAGAGGGAGTGGAGAATTATATTCTTACTCCGTCACCACACGGTAAATCATGTTTACTTTGGGCAAACAGTCCAGTTACGTTAATTTCGGGAAAGAAGTTAGCCGACTATTCTCACTCGGCTAGGCGGCGTTCGGCAAACTTAAGACGATCTTCTCATCGAACATACCGGTTTCTGCAAACACAGGTCTTTGGCCAGTTATGTTATCAATGATGGCATGGAAATGTCGGCCTTAAATATAGGCCTCATAACCAAGCTCAATGACGCTTAACGCATAATGGACTATGACTAACTATGCTCAGGATTTCTCTGCGAGATAGAATCTTCTTACAATCAGATGGACGCTGCTTTGCGAGCGTTATTAAGATAACACCCTGCATTAGTGAATTAATCCTTGTTTTGCATTGGGCTTTAGGTACAATTAATAATTCAAACATAGAAATGATATTTAGACTCAGAAAAATAATAATTAACTTCACATATAATAAAATATAAATGATATTACTAATATAATATGATATTTTGCTGTGTGGTAGCGGCTTCGAATACTACCAACCCTTGCTTTGCTCGTGGGTGTCGTAAAAGACGACTAAGAGCCCTAGATTGACCCGGACCAACTCCATCTGGTACCATTTGGGTCAACGATTACATTCCCAAGGAGGGTTGACGTCAGGCAGGCGGCCGGTCATACAAGTCATTGCCGAAACTTTTTGCAATATGTCAAAACAGATGACATATTGCGTCGACCCCAAGTAATTGGGATAAGAGCAAGATGATGATGATGAATATAATATGATATTATTCACAAATAATCTTAATAACATATCCATTCTAATTATGATTATTAATTAAAGTTGTGGCTCATTTGCAATTTAAATCTTCTGAGGGTTGACATGGATTAAAAATTTAATTATTATAGCATATTTTATAAAACTAGAATTTAAGATTTCTGTGTTTATATGAGAATCCTATCTGCTTCTTAGAATTGATGAAATTAGCAGCATATCATGATAAATACGAACGTAGTCAACACATATTTTAAAAGTTTTGGCAATATTTTTCTAACTGGCCCTCTGCCTATCGTCAATCCTCATCGGGAATGTAACTGTTAACCTGACGTCGTTAGGTGGAGTTGGCCCAAATCAACAAAAATCTCAGAAGTTGTCTGTTACGATAACCAGAAGCAATGTAAGGGTTGCTAGTATTCGTAGCTGTTACTATAGCTTATGTGATAAATACGAAGACTTATTAACCAAAATACAAGAGCTTAATATTTTATCATAGCGCCTAATATTCGAATCGAATCCAAATACCGTTCTTGTTCAAACATATTTTATTGGCTACCGAGTACAGTTTGTATTAGTGACTAGCACACTCAATAGGTATACTCACGTTTTTCTTTATTAAAATAAGTTAAAATTAATACGTTTTATAATAGGCTAAACAATAAAAAAAACTTTAATTAACATAAACTGCAGGTACCCATGATCATATTTCAATTCTTGATACATTTTTAGTGAGTGCTTTATAATGTGTTAAATTTTTAACAAGTTAACAGAATGAATTACAAGAATAGCTTTTGGTACAGTCGTTAATATACTTAAATAATATTTCAATTCGAATTCAGTTTGAATAACTTAGAGTAACAAGAGTTTGCCGTGTGTTGACCCATTAAAAACAAAATACACTGCTTTTCCTGCAGTTATCGTAAAAGATAACTAAGGGATTAAAGGTAAAAGGAACTAATATTAGCGCAAAGCAAAAAATCGACGAACTTTATGTCAAACCGTCTACCTAGATTGTTCTATAGACGGCTGAAAGGGGTTTAACCAAACTATTTTTTATTTTTGAAGATTTCTACTGAGTACATAGGTATATCTTTAAAGTTCCTTCATTACCATTTGACCTCATATACATCCCACTAGTGGGCTTGAGCCTCCTCCGTAATAGGAGGGCAATAGACTTACCATACCAGGCTAGTCTGACAGGTTGGCGGCATGCTTCGCGTCTCTTTCTTTAGCTTAGTCTGTAAATATGGTCCTTAGCTATTATTTTATGACACCCACGGCAAAAAGGGAACTGTGAATCGTTTGAGCAACTTAGGAGGATTTTATCATCCAATATTCTGCAGTGTTAGAAAACAAGGGTACACAGCCATTATGCCACTAACGATGATCTATGGCATAGAAAAGTGGTCTCTAAATATCGGCCTCATGAATAGATTCGAAGTCGCTCACCGTTGTATGGAGGGAGCTACATGGTTTGGCCACATCGTTTGTTGAATCAAAAACTGTTGGAGAAGAAAGTTCTCGAGTGGCGATTACAAATCGGACGGGACAGCGTATAACAACTAGGTGCGTGGACGACATTTTAAGTCTCAGGGAAACATTGGATGCATGGGGCGGTCCTATGACCGTTCTGAGTGGTATTCTTGTGGGGAAATCAGTATCCAACAGTGGACCCCCATGACTTGCTGCATGACTGCATTTCATTGTTCTTATTCCAAATACTTGGGCTTGAGTCAATGAATGCTCACTAAATCAATACTCAGACTCAATAAATTACAAAAGTTATTGGTAGTAGCTTTATGATGGCTTTTACGACACCCATGAGGAATTTAGTATAGCCGCTACCGCATAGCATATTAAATAGTAATAATTATATTCAATGTAGAATAATTATATTTGATTATATTCGGTGAGGGTTTTCCGTGTGGTGACGGAGTAAGAATACAATTAACCACTCCTTATCTTGCCCGTGGATGTCGTAAAAGGCGACTAAGGGATATAACATGTACACAACACCTGTGCAAGAGAAGGAAAACTCGAAATGAAATTATATACCAACATGTCTGACCAGCATGGTATAGTAGGTGAAATTCCCTCCCATGTGAAGCACAAGCCGAACAGTGGGACGATGAGATTCGATGATGTTAGTTAGTCTCCGTGTAGTGTCGGAATAAGAATACAATTTACCACTCCCTATTAGGGATGTAACGAATGTTAGATTTGTCATATTCGCGAATGCGAATACGAAAGCGAATATTCATTTACAATATTCGCGAATGCGAACATTGAAAATGAATATTATTAATAATATGAGTGCGAGCAAAATTTCATACGGGTTTGACATTTCTTATCAGCCATGTTTAAGCCGAACATAGGCGCGGTTAACCGTTACAAGTTGAATGATTGAAACTAGATAGTTTCATTCAAAATATTCGTTTTGATTTGAGGTTAGGTTATTATTATTGCATATTCAAGTGATATTATACAAACACGAGTAAAGCACGTGTTAGTGAAGTTTGGACTTATTTTACAATTTGTGAAGCGAGAAATGTTAAATGAAAGTGGTATGATATAAAATAATAGGGGTTTAAATTTGACATTGCCGTTTTAACGTACTGGCCCCTTTGTATTAAAATTAAACGTGCATGGTGTCAGATATCAAAGAACTGTTTTCAAACGAAAACTATAACGTACGACATTTGATGGTTTGACGTTCAATTGTTTTTACATTCAGCCTTTGAAGTGAACATGGATACGACGAAAATGAGAGTAATTTTCGAATATGAGTTCCGACGTGAGACTATTGCAGCAGAAACGGCTCGTAATGTCAATGCTGTGTTTAGAGAGGATACGGCTAACGAACGCATCGTGCGTTTTTGGTTTAACCGCTTTCATAGTGGAAACTGGGATTTCAAGAATGAACCACGAGGAAGACTAGCCATTAAGGTAAATAACGATGAATTGAAGGTGATGGTGAGCGCCAATCCAAGTTAAACTACCAAGGAATGATTTGATGTCGGCATACCTATTGTAGGTATGCCGACATCCCATTGACCCATTTGTACCAAATTGGTAAAATAAAGAAACTTAAAAAAATGGGTGCCACATGATTTGACTGATCTGCAGAGAGCAGTGGGCATTGAAGCTTGCCTAATCCTGTCAAACCGGTATAGAAATGGAGGGATTTTGGATCGAATTGTGATGTGTGATGAAAAGTGGATTCTTTATGATAATCACAAGCGAACAACGAAATGGCTGACCCCAGGTCAAAGGCCACATCAATGCCCTAAAGTGAAGCTCACCCATAGAAAGGTGATGGTAACTGTTTGGTGGTCACTTCATGGTGTAATTCACTATAGCTTCCTCAGATCTGGTCAAACAATAAACGCAGATGTCTACTGTGCAGAACTCTGAACAATAATGGCAAAACTCGTAGTAAAACAGCCCCGACCTCTCAATCGATCTTTACCATTACTGCTCCATGATAACGCAAAACTTCATACTGCCAGAGAAACTGTATTAACACTACAAGACCTCCAATTAGAAACCATACGTCATCCTCCGTACTCGCCAGACCTCGCCCCAACCGACTACAATTCTTGCCGCAATTTGGACAATTTTTTCACGGAAAAAAATTCTTCCGAGGAAGCAGTAAAAATACCTTCACACAGTTTGTGGAGCCCAGGACCCCAGAGTTCTATCGCAAAGGTTAAATGATCTTGCAATTAGATGGCAGAAATGCATAGATAACGAGGGTAAATACTTTGATTAATGAATTCTGTTTTATGAACCAAAAAATGGCTTTAATTTATTAGTACAAAACGGCAATTTCAAATGTGTAATACCGCATAAACATCAGAATTCATCAGGCAATGAAACATCAGGCAAAAGACTACTAGTGCTATACGACATCATCTAGAAACCAATGTATAATTACATAATAATTTCTTTTCATTTTGTCAAATACATTCGCAAAACATTCGCATCATTCCTTGCGAATACGAATGCGAATGTCAAAAAATTTGCGAATATTCGCGAATGCGAATGCGAACATTCGTTACATCACTACTCCCTATCTTGCCCGTGGAAGTCGTAAAACACACACTAAGGGTTGTAATACGCATGTAACATCTATGCAAGAGAAGGAACACTCGAAATAAAACCCTATATCAACCTATCTGACCAACATGGTAAGTAAGGTCAGTGACCCTCGTATTATGCCCAGCAGTGGCACGTATGAGAACTGAAATGATGATGACGATGATATAAGTTAAGGTATGAATTTGAAATTTAGCTTTATGAATTGCAAGAAATTAAGAAAAACGTCCAAGTTAAAATGATTTAAACAATGATTTCTGTACACCAATGATATGTACGCCAATACTACAAGTCTGAGATATAATTATTTTTACGGATTTCATCGCATCAGTATTTGATTTTTGATTGTCCGACGCGATAAAATCCGTAGAAATTGTTTTATTTCGAATGATTTGAATGAATCAGTTACAATTGAGAAGTTTATGGAGTAAGATGCCACCACTTCTTTTTATCCATGAGAATCATACAAATCAATTAATGATTTGTTAACAAACAAATAATTGTAAAATAATGAAAATGATATAAGGCTCTAGGATAACCTGTCACGGCATTATGGGGTAAAAAGCTATTTGCCCTTTATTAGGACGAAGCTCGTGCAAAGTAGAGGAATATATGTATGGGCAGGCATCGAATGTACTTTTCATATTGTTCTACTAATATTAATGAATATTTTATCACACTATTACTTGGTTATTATTTGGTTAACTATTATAATCTTATAATACCTATCATACCTAATGATTGATATAAATTATTTATAAAATATAAGCAGATATATTTTATAATTTTTCAAACGAAATGGAGTGCCAAGTTTTATCTGATTTTGCATTAAATGATAAGACAAATTATTTTAAAAATTTCTTTATTTTTATTTATATATTTACCTATTAATAAACATTCAAAAATACAGAAATAACTTAATACAACAATATAGCTAATTATATTAAATAATAAAATTGTGAAGTGTCATTTTAATTGACTTATAAACAATACTCGTATATTGTGAGAAATCATAATAATAAAATATTTAAAATTATTTGAACATCTGCATAAGACAATAATTATACAGGACAATAATATTTATTTGTGGCACTTTAAATTACACAATGCTACGGCATTACACTCATTCACATTATATTTAGAAACAAACATCAATTATATTTTTCAGCCAATCAGCTTTGTTAAGCCATAAATTATACAGACTTTTTCACATATTCTTAAAAAAATAATATATTAATTTTCTGAACGAAATTATTTATGGATACCAAATTTTATATATGTAGTTACAAAGATTTTGTATGTATTTTTTCGGTGTAATTACTAATTTTACTCAATTATTTCTACAGATTCATTGATCATATTATTTTCACGTTAATTCACCTATACTTCTTTTTAATATTTCTATCTAGGTACTTAATAAAATCTGTGACAAAAATCGAGGTAATAGTCAGCCGTGTAATAATTAATAAAAGAAGAATTACTGAATAAAGGAAAGTAATTGAACGACTATTCTGATAATATGTGATCGATATCATATGTTATGTTTACGTGCTTTGCAATGCAATTTTCGCTTCACTAAGTTTTACTTAATTAATCGATTGTTGTTTTCAATGAAATAAGTGCAAGAGATTTTATTGAAAGTGGTTTAGTGCTACGAGAAATATTAATAGATCTAAAACGATGTGAGGTTTAATTAGCATTATTATTAGATTATTACAGATCACTCATTTATATACTTAATTATTTATAAATAAATATTTTAAGTATGATTCTAGTAGAAAGGTTTGAACTCAATTGAATCTAGTAATATGTTTTGTAAGATTTTTGTAGTTTAAAAATAAATGATATGGACTTTCATGATTGACATATTATTTTTTTAAATATTATCAGATACTTAATATTTAATAGAGAAACATATAATATTTGTAATAATAACTCTGACTAACCCATAGCTTTATTGTTTTAACTCTACATTTGTGTTACACGTTACAACAAGAATAGTTTGTAAAATGTTTGCAGAAAATTATTACTATTGATATTGATTTATTTATAAATATTTATTATATAAATATTGATTTATAAATATTAATAAATAATAAATATTTATAAATCAATATTTTAGTATAAACTACTTTGATAATACACTAATTACAATAAATTATTTTAAAACTTTAAATGATATTTCTATTTGTTTTTAAATTAATAACAAACCAAAAATAAATTACTAACTCATAGATATACTATTAGATTATTAAAAATAAGAAGTTTATTTCGCAGATAGGGTAGATAACATAAAATAGGGCATTCTACTTTTACCAGTAGAAATTGTAAATATTATGCTTATATTTTACTCAATTTTAAATCTATTTATAAAATACTACAATACCTAAGACACGTGTGTTCAAAATTTTATTTTATTATTTTTTGTACAATACATAAGTTATCTAGCGTTTCTTATTTTTTTTATTCCTTCTTTTAACATGGAAGGTTTATTAAGTAATTAGACATTTATTTTTCTGTATTACGTTTGTTTTAATAGACACGATTGAAAAAAATCACAATTGCACTAATATATTCATAACCAAAATTTAATATATAAAATATTACTGATATACAATGAAAAAAATATACCAGAAAATGCATTAAAGAGTTTTTAAAATATACACTTTTCTAATATTAAGAATTGAAATAATATCTAAATAACATTTATGGGATAAATTTCTGAACATGTTTCTCTGTATTATATTGTAGATATACCGCAACAAAATGCATATTAAAATTAAATCTATTGTAAACATATTGATGTAAATATTTTAGACTAAAATGTTAATATCTACGTAATGTATTTCATTGTGATCTGATTTCTTGTCAAGTGTGAACCCGAGACTCTATATCGCAAAGCTAGTTAATAGCTCAATCTCTTAATAATATATCAAAAAATCGATGTATTTTATGATAAAATTTAATGTAGCTAGTTATAAATAGATTAAAAGAACTAATTAGTATTATAGAACTAAATTATAAATAATATTATATGTATATCAGTCATAAAAAAAAATATCGTTGTCGGACGGTAAGAGAGTGAAAAGGCGTATTACCTCACTGTCTGAAAATTATTTTGTTTTTATAATAATTTCAAGTAGTGTTATCAGTATAAACGGAGGATTTACACTGGTCTCATAATGTCCATGAATACTATTCTAATCATTTAAACATATAAAGCTCTAAATGAATAAAGCTCAATAAAGTTCAGTGAAATAGTATTCATGACAAAAATGGGCCAGTGAATATATATAATCAGGCGTGTATCAGACATGACAACCTTGTAACAGGTGTTCGGTAGATCTTTTATAATATCTTATAGCTTAAACATAAATAGATGTCATTAGGCCATCTCATTTACGGAGAAAAGTACGCTACTTATTCAATCAATCTATGATTTTAAGAATATTGTGTTGATAAAAATCTCAATGTTTTATAAAATTAAAATACTGCCAAGTTCATTGATCAAATTCATCCAGCTCCTTTGTTAATTTAGTTAAAAATATTGCTAATACTAGAAGAGGTGATTGCAGATAAGCAACAACCTATTTGAGGATAATTAGAAATTGCTGAATATGTGTAAATATTACGGCAAATAACGCCCGATTTAACTCCAATCCATTAACTGGGGGATAGCTGCAATATTATCGGTAATAAGAATCGTAAGACGGTATGGGTGGATGTGTTTGAGCGTAAGGATTAAAGCAAATACATGTTTGAGCCGAAATGAGCATCTTCAACTGTAGTGTTTATTAAATAAAAAAAGCTCCGAATAATATAAGAATAAATAAATATACATATAAGAATTATAAATATTATAGATAATTGATAATGCTTGCCGATGACTGATTAAGGATCGATACTGAACAGGAGTACAGTAAAAAGAACTACATAAATATTTATTCTAATTCTATTCTAGAATACAATGGAATTTTAAATTTTTCGACTATGAAAAAAGGTCGCTCTAAAAAGTAACAATAAAAAATACATAGCAATTTTAAAAGTATAACGATGATGGTTTAGTCTAAGATTCGTTTACTGCTATTTTCATTTATACAGTAAAACATAATTTTGTGTAAACAATGTCTTGGAGAAGGAGGTCCTTTCTTATTCAAACCAAAAAAATCAAAAAAATATATTTAACGGCCATAGTTAAATATATTTTTTTAATGCATTTTAGAGCGTGGTTTTTCGTTGTCTAGTTTTAGTTTTAGAACTAAAAGTTTATTTCTTAATTTAAAATATTAAAAAAATCAATATGGAATAATCATACGTAAGATATTAATTAAATATACATGAGCAATTTCTTCAGCTCATATTATATAATACCGCCATATAATTATATATAAGTATAATTATATAAGTATAATTATCGAGCAAAGCGACGAGTTTACCTAATGATTTACAGGCATTTAAGAGATCAGAATTTATTTTGAAATAAAAAAACAGTGGTACGAATTTAATATTATTATGTTATGAAATAATATAATAAATAATAAATATGATGATATTTCTTCCTCTCAAAAACCCTAATATGACTATCTGTATTTCAAAACTCTATTTTATCTTCGTAAACTATGAAATATACTAAATCATTTATGAGCAGTTTATTATTCATTGCTGGGTCAGCTGTTTGTTAATGACAATAGCGCTTTCACGTCTATATACTTAGATTTAACAGATGATCACCGACACTGCGTTTATTGAATAGTTTTTTTGAGCTTAGAGTCTTCTTTCCCGAATGGTTTTTGTTGAATGATGTGGGCTACCCATTTCAATTCAATATAAATTTTCAAACAATACAGAATGTATTTTTTACAGAATATGCATTTTCTTTTTTACTCTTATATGCGTTTTGAGGACAAGCCAGCATTAAAAGATTAAATTTCTATTCTGTAAGTCATCATTCTGTCATACACAGGTCGTAGACCTTTGTTTTCAGCCATTGCGACAGTGATGAGGTCATCTCCAATTTGAAATGTTACGAGAATATTCAACATTACTTTCAATGTCAATCCCATAACTGCATAAATTAGCTGCCAACGGTTTATTAAAGATCTTAGTTATCTAGTCATTAAGTGCCTTTGAGTACCAGTTTACTGACTAAATTTAGGAGCTCAGATATCTGGCATATTTTATAAAAGTATTTACCTATAGAGCACCTTTACAAACTTTTTCTAAATCATTTCAGCGAATCAAAGCCGAGATCAGACGGCATTACCGTTTAATGTTATATATTTGTTTGTATTTCATCATTTGATAAATTTACTACTAATAAGTTATGCATGCTTAGAGATTTGTTTTTTCACAAGCCTTAATTCAAGAAATTATGGCAAATATTATATTTTCTAATTATTCAAATTGGGCTTAGAAACTAGTTAGAAACGAAAAAGAAAATTTTTCACCAACTTCCACAAAATTATTATTCATAAAGTTTAAAAATTTGCGATCGTTCAGATATTGAATTTCTTGTCTGTTGTGCAATGATTTAGTCTCATTTGACATATTCCGATTCAATACTGCTGATTACCACATCATTAATGATCGTCATTTGCATGATATAACAGAATCGATGTTTTATTATTTTAAATCATCGGGGCTGAAACTTTTTCATTTCCTTTGTAGTTGATATTTTCAAGAAGTTTCGCTAAAATCCTTAAAAACCCAAAGGGTCAATTGAAAATCCAGATATTTTAAAATACAGATACACATAATCATTCTAATCAATAAAAAAAATTGCCTACTATTAATTTGTATATGTAAATCAGCTAAATAATGACCATAATACTTGTTTTTTACAGGTATAAGTATTTTATTGCGTATTATGTTTAACTTTAAATTATCCAACACGCATTTGCAATATAATAGGTACTAAATAGTCTTAATATTACAAATTATTTTGACGATGGTTGCAATATGTGTCCTAATTAGATATATAATGGGCGACTTGACAACTGTGCATACTATTTTTACACATTCCATAAGTATATAGCTCTATCAACGATGTATTATCGTAAATGTTCATTTAATTTTAAACTAGTTCATGTATGGTATATATATATATATACACGCATATGTAGTTTATCTAATCAGACCTACCAGACTAATTTCTCTTTTGTTACTGAACGAACGCTACAATGCAACTGTTACAATAAATTTTAAAATTTCTTAATTTTAATTATTCTACACTTAGTAACTAGTCGCTAGACAAATATTTTAGAATTTCGTTTCGGAGAGACGAGGCCAACATCGCTCCATACTATCTACTTTATTTACTTTCTATTAGTAATATTATTATTTCTAACTTTAACAAAGTTTATATCATATTTTTTTTGTTTTAAAAGTAAGTTAAACTGAATACACGGACTACATAGTGCCATTTATTATATTTGATTGCAGATTAATAGGTATAATAAATAATAGAAATATATACAATAATAATCTAAAATATATGTAGCCGACTACTTATATGTCTATAGTACAATACGTACATCTAACTTATTATATTATGTTATTCTATTATTTTACATTAAAAAGTGATATCAATTTTACTGTAATTTTATGCATGTGGTGTATCAATAAAACGAAGGATTTTCATAACATAACAAGGATAGTTTTTTTTTTGGATTTAGACTAACTGTTCTTACTTTGTACAATAGATTTAACAACCCAATATTATGGAATCTCAAAATTCATAAATAATAACTATATAATTAAAAACAAAAACTTGTAACAAGTATAATAGAGGTTTTGACATAAGTTTTGAGCATGATGATTATAATGTTGCAGTTCCTGATGGTTGACAATAATATTATAACAACATACATATATTATTTTAATAGTATTTAATAAAAACGTTTCTTATTTAGGAATTATGCAATTATTATAAATATAATAAAAAAAAAATGTGTTTTTTGGTTTAAGGTTTTCGATATTATTGATTTCCAGTGACCATTATTTTTTTAAACTCACCTTATTTATAGCATTAATATATATTTGGAATTGTTTTATATTCTATATGGTAAAAGTAAACATCAAGAAAACATTAATGGATAGTCGTAGCTGAAGACAGGAGCCCTGCTTGTCAGATATTTGAGGGTGAGAATATATTGTGTCGTTGTGAGTGCAGGAATATTAACTCGGCACTATTTATATCTTCAGATAAATACAAATAGTCATTGAATTACATTCCAACATTAACAACGCTCTTCTAATGCTCAATTAAACTTTAACTACTAGAGCTTTGTAAGAATACTAGCGAGCAAAAAAGCTAATTAATCTAAATCGAACTAATGTAGAAAAGCATTGCATGGACTATTGTGCGACTAGTAAAGAAATGGAAAATATTTTTTGAAAAAATATAATGTTGTTTGAGGGCTAAGTAGAATCTGTGATCCTATTAACATCTGTATTATGCCATAAATGGCAGCTTCATTTTATAAATAATAAAAATAATTAGTAATAGTATTTTTAGAATATATTTATTATTAACATATTGAACATTACGTGACGGAATGTCCAGCAATTTTAAAAAGCATTTCAATCCGATGTTGCGTCGGTCAGTTGGCAAGTGTCCAAAAAACATTCCAAATATTAGGAATTCATAAGAATTTATGAGGCTATCACTAACTCCATAAATTCACTGTGACATTCGTTTGAATTCAGTTTTCATGAAACCAGCACTACGAATGACCCACATACATATCAAATAATATGACATTGAGATAATTCTATTTAAATATATATACGTTATTATATTAGATACAATTAATATATATATATAGGTTACAAAAGGTTTATTTAACAGTGCTCTATATTCAATGGACCTAGTTAGATACTAACTCAACAATTTTGAAAGTAATATTATTATATTTGTTTTAAATTTAAAATACTTCGAAACCCTAGTTATTTCTCTTATTATATATATTATAATATTTCTTTTTATTTCTTTTGGCTCCTCAATTGATGGCTGATAATAATTATGAATCCTATTTACACTATTTTATGATTCAAATTATTATTAATATTATCAAATACTTATTTTTTAAATTCGAATGATAACGGTTAACCATAAGCTTTAGTTGACGAGATGTTTTGAAAGTACAATGTAACAAATGTGGGTACATGCTGATGTTATAAAACTGTTATAATAGTATTTGACGATTACATGCCTCTAGTGGAACTGATCAGGTTCGCTATAATGAAGAAAATAATAGTATTTATGCATAATTACCTCATGGATTTACCTGTGTAGATTTATGTAGAAAGTATGTAGTTAAAATAAAATAATGCAGTTGATTTCTGACATAAATGGAAGCATATATTAAAAAAAAAATCATAAGAATTGATGATCCACTGTCAAAAATCCAACATGCATTCGATAATGAAAAGCAAAGTCATCTGCTCAAAACATTCATTAATCCTTAATAAGTTATAGAATCAAGCTACAATTAAAAAAAATAATTGAGAATTATCTTAATGAACTGCAACTACAATAAAAATGAAGTTCCTAATGATTTTATAACAACAATATCAGCAAAGATGAATAAAAAAACAATACTAATTATTATGACTATTACAAAATTTAACTAGGTTAATCTAATTAGATATTTCAAGCATAGAAATTTGAGCATCAGATTTATATTACTACAATTTAATTTTTTTCCACTCATTTTACCACTTAAATAATAATAATTTGAAACTTACGTCATTATAATAATGATACTATTTTGCATATTAATAGCACTGGTGAACTATGACTAATGTAAAACTTTGTATTTATAATTTGTTTGATTATCCCTACTAAGAACACGTTTATGTATGGATAATTCAATTTTCTAGCGACTAGTGAAATGACCCCAATTGTTTTAAGTACTAGATACCTAATGCCGGACGAAATTGAATATAAGTTATATACAGACTGTATTCCTTAGGGTATTTTTGTAACTTCTTTTTAATATTTATACAGTAAGCCTAGTTTCCTAGTACATTAGCGATTTAGTCAGCGTGAGTTATGTAAGTCTACCTTAAACATTCCATAATTCTGATGATGGTGATCCATTTATGGTATAAGTATATTTAACTTTAAATTGATATGAATAATAATAACATAATTAGGCAAAAGTTGCATCGTATTTTGTGATAGAATAGTAGCATACAAAATAAATATTATTTTATTTCATTCAATAAAGTTTAAAATATATATTTCATTCATTAAAAGTTTAAATTTAGTCCATATTACAAGTCTAATAAGGTGTTTGATAGATCATTTCGAAGTATATGTGCTTACATGATAAAGGGGCTAGTTCTAGCAAGTTATGTCCTATAGAGCTAATTAGATTAATGACTTTAACTTGCTTTTTTTTTTTTTTTATTGCAAACGGTGGCAAACGAGCAAACAGTACACCTGATTGTAAGTGTTGCTGCCGCTCATGGACGTTTACAAGGCCGCTGCCTACTGCGAAGAGAGTGAAGGGAGTGTGAATGCGTGCATTGAGGCTCGGTGATACCAAGGGCACCACCAAAACCCTCCACATGCAAACACCCTCAGAAAGTTGGGCTTCCGGCTCTCTCGCTCACCGAACGAAGCGCAGTAACAAATCGCTACTACTCAGACGTCGATTTTTTGCGAGAGCGTGGTACTGCCCCGGACGGACCGGCCCGCGGCTGTAGACAGATAACTGTCGACAGTGTGGTCCTACCACTCCAAATTTAAAGGTATTCGTAGTTATAAAAGAAATACAATATTTTCTTGTGTTACTACGATAATGCTGACCCAAGAATAACTTACTCAATGATGAGAATATTGTGTAGAGTGTAACGAAAGGAAAATCTGCTCAACTATATTAAATTTAGTAATTGAGTTTCTTCCTTATCTATTTTTCGGAGGCTCAGTATCTCTTTAGTGGTCATTTAGGGGGTACATCTAAACTTTAGCAATGTAAATTAACGACTTTATCAATCTATTAATGTTCAAAACATAAAAGAATTGGAGGCCTACGATCTAATGTCAATAGATATTTGAAACTTATACTTTTGAATAACTAATACCAAGGATCGCAAAGCATATCCATGCATACGTTTTTGGATCTATGCCAGGTAAATTCTTGTAAAGGAAGAGTTTCATTGCCGGAGACTAGAATGAAAACCATCGAATAGGATTCATTAAATGATAAAACGAATATAAATATTTATACTGTCTCTTCAATCTGACTACTAATAATAATATGATAACATTTCGTTGTCATTTAAGTAATAACTTTATATAAGAATTTATAGGAAACTCTTCACTTTTTACAATAGCTGTCGAATATAAAGTTTACACATTGACTCACATAACCCCTAAATGATAATTTTCAGTCCTTTGAACACTACTTTAGACTTCAAAGAAAATAGTTTAGTACTTAAGCTAGTAAATATTTAATTATTAATAAGTTTTTTTAGTCATTAAGTTCTTACAAATGTCTTATCTATACTAAGTATGTATACTATCTACATTTTGTAGCGAAATTCTCACCTAATCGTTAAATTCTATAAAATCGACTCTACAATTTATTAACCCCATAAGTTTACTGTCGCATAATACGCTCACATTAGTTTCAAATTATTATTTAACTAGCAATGGTGGAAAAATAAGTGGATTAGGTGTAACGCCCTCTATTTATCTTCTTCCAGTAGAACCAGATCGTCAGCCACGACGTCGGATACGTGAAGATATATAATCCAGTACATTAGATTAAAACATACGAAGCAGACTGGGAATACTATACGCGAGTACTTGTCGATATCCGATGGGGTCATGCCGAGTAATTTGCTTATATCCTGAAAATCAAAATATTTTGCTAAATAATGTAAATAGTTATAAATAAATTCAATTGTAAAGCGAAATTATTAATAAGCGAAATAAAACTATTAGCTAAAACCTTAACTTCTAATTTAATGTACGAACTGGTGGATATGTATGATTATTTTCCACAGTTACGCAATATTGAGAAACCGTGGTATTTGTGTTGCATTTTACTTCACAATTCTTATAGTTTCAAACAGCCTTCAGGTGTTCATTTAAAAGACTAAAGGCTAGATTTACCTCAGCTTCAAACTAGATACTTCAAGTTTTACAGGACCTCATTTCATCTCTAAGTTACTAACAGGTTTCGACGCCGTTCTTGCGATCGGGGCCTCTGATTGGCTAAAGTATGTGTATGATTTATTTAAAACTGATTAAAAAAGAATTAAATATATTCTACAAAAGTATTCAATAAAATTAATCTCGAAATGCCGCACACAATACCAACTAACATTAAGAAATAATAACATAGAAATAACGCAAGCATCGCTTCAGCAGTATTAAATTGTGAATATTTACCTTGCCTGGATGTAAAATATGAGGTGGTGGCCCAGGATTTTCTTCTTCAGCGCCACTGCGACCTCCATTTATAGTATTCTCTAAAGTACCACCTTTTGAATGGGCTTTTGGATCATGGACCTTGAATCGCACTTCCTAAAATATTTATACACCAATAACACATAATAATGCGAAAAAAATATTATATAGATTGAAACTGGATTCTCACCGATGGTCTTCCTGGTGGACATCTGCTAAGGGTGCCCATCTTTGATAAAGTGTGCGAGTCACCTCCTGGAGGACCATCAACAGGCATTTTCTTTTCGGACGCAATTTTCTGTATAGCTACAAATCTTTGCTTTCTCATCTGTATCCTTTTAGCCATATAACCGACTGTTGCATACTCTGTAAAGATAAGAGAACGTATTCAGAATGATATTTTACTATTCACATATATAGAAAATTACTTTCGCATTACATCAAATTTAAATAACAAGAAATTTCGCCAAAGGCGCCTTTCGCTTTGCCAAAATAAAATAAGAACGTGAATAAATATCTTACCTAATAAACTAGCAAATACCATGACGAAACAGGTACCCAGATAGACATCAATGGACTTGACGTACGATATTTTCGGTAGAGCAGCATTCGTTGAAGACATAAGTGTGGTCATTGTCAATACAGTAGTTACACCTAAAGCTACTCTGGCAGGTGTAGCATTTCGATTTAACCAAAAAGATACCCACGATATGATGACAATCAAACCAGATGGAATGTAAATTTGAATGAGATAATACCCCATGGAACGAACAAACTGTATCTCACATGCTAATCTTGAATAATTGCCTGCAAGAAGTTTTTTAAATATTAAATATTTATATGCATTGGGTGTATTCGCCAAAATTTTTAAGATTAAGTATAAATTTTAAAAATTGAGCAGTAATTTTTAAATGATTGAACTGAAAATGTACTTTCGAATTTAATACTTTTAAATAACAAATAAAATGAAAGCTTTAGTTAATACTAAAATTGTCTTTTCATTTAAATGACAAATGTTATTCACACCACTTATAGTGTTTTGTGCAATAATACAAAAGCAGGACGTGAAAAGAATCGTGGCTGTTTCTGTCTAATGTCCACGTAGTGGTGTATAAATCTATTTTTGTAGATTATCTACTATTGACTCTCCCTTAAACACAAATACCTGTAGTAAGGGAGATCTCCATTGCTCGTTGACGATGACCCAGCACCTTGAACTGCGGCAATGACACCTCGCTGGAAACACCCACAGAGTTGGGCCCCTCGTTCCATTTGTATCGGATGTCCCGCATGGTGTAGCCGACTGTGCGCAGCGGACATTAGAAATGAAATAACCCCAGGCCCATCGCAATGGGTTTTACAACACGAATCGTCTTTCGGTTGGGGTAAGAGCAGGAAAGTCGCGAGCTCAGTGTCACGCGTTTCGTCGTGCGATTGACGTGTCGTGTTTAGCGTGTGTGCTTGTGTCGCGGCTTCGATCGTCTGCACACGGGCTGAGGGAGACGGGGTTGGTGGTGGAGCGATGGAAGGATGGTGCATAGGGAGCAACTAATGCGATCGGTTACCTGTAGTTAATGTGACAACAGTAGCACGTTGTCGATGACCCAATACCCGGAACTGCGGCAGCTGCACTTCACTGCTCATACCGACGCTGGTTAGTCCATCTTTCCAATGGTACCGAATATCTCTCATAGTGTACCCGACTCCGGAGACATGCCAAACACACAAAACGCTATCACTTACGCTGCGAAGCCTTGTAAATCCCTCACGCGGCCGCAGCTGTATTGAGGACGACCAATTCAAATGGCGAGATAATTGAGCCAAGCCGAATACTGTACTAGATTACTCATAATCGGTTTAACTCATTACTGATGGTAGAATAATTTAACTACTACCTACTGAAATGATAGGGGAGACGAGATAAATATAAATTATGTAAATGAAGATCTATGATACTTAAAATTGTTAGTTATTACTAAATACAATATAAGGTTATTTTAGCGTCAAACAAAATAATAAGCGATAATATGACAAGACATGCGTATAAGATGGGTCAGTCAGTGTATGTGATGAGCACAAGCAGCGGTGGTGCGGGTAATGTGGGTTGGTGTGCGCCCGGGCGCTCGCGATGCCCTCCATCTGCGTCACGGCCATCGGTGGTTGTGCAGACCCCACCATACCCCGCCTCCTTTGGCCCTCAGCATATCGCAGCGTCGATATTCTAGTATCATTTCGGTCGCTTGATGCTTGTGAGTAAACAAAGGCTTACTATTTTATGGTCTGCCTTCTGCGGGTGCTGTATGCGAGAAGGAGACACTTCAACATATGAAAACTCGAGGAAATAACAGCACATGTCGATGTTGTTAGAAGTACGCTTGTGCTGACAGGATATCCCTGAGTAGAATCTGTGATGTTATAATAACCACAACACAATATCTGAAAGCCTAGAGGTAATTTGCATTGTGGTAAAGAGTTAAATAAATATTTTAGGTGAGAATATTTTATATATTTTTGGTCATATGCAACATTTTATATCATAAAACTAAATAAAATATTTTAATTCAAATAAGCCTATAGCTTGATCTATTGGAATAAGCTTAAATATATATATATATATATATATATATATGTACGTATATTATATATCTATATATGTATACAACATAGTTAATTTTCTTAGATTGATTTGATAAAACAGTAGGCAATGTGTATGAAAAGTACGAGTAACACATAAAGCCCTCAACACTGACACTTAAGCTATAGGTAGCATTATAATATTCAATTGTTTATGAATTAATTATTATTTTGAATTAATTTTTGAAGTAAATGTACAATCATAAATATTTAAAATATATTTCTATGTATTGAAAAGCTGAAAAAAATACTTACAACTTTCAATCTCAATGTGACACAGCTGACGATCCATTGGAAAATATTGTAGGTTCATAGGACATGATGCTGTTATTGTTAATCTGTGAATTACAGATGAATATTTCTTAGTTTAACTACAATATTGATTTTTTATACATATAATGGTACAACGATTTCTGATGTTTATGCGAGCACTATACGTCCATACTAATATTATAAATGCGAAAGTAAGGATGTTTGTTTGTTTGTTTGTAACGCTTTCACGCTTAAACCACCAAACCGATTTCAAAAATTCTTTCACCAATGGAAAGCTATTATATCAGGGAGTAACATAGGCTATATTTTATCCCGGTATTCCCACAGCAACGGAAACTACGCCGCGAGTAAAGCGACTGAAACCGAAGCGTAGCGAGGGCGGGTTTCTAGTTGTAAATAAAACTACTTTTACGAATTTTATCGCGTTTGTTTATGATTTATGCTTGCCCGACGCTTCGAACACTTTACAGCATTCATGGTCACGGGTGGACTAAGATTTCTGACATCCAAACAAGTCAACGTTATTACAGATTTTTATAATTATCTACCCGCTACAGAAAATTAGTTATTAAGTTTTGGCCCACATTTTTGGTGCAAATTTACTGCCAGTACAAGAAGAAAATGATTATATATGAAAATATTATACTGCTTATGATTAGTAATTATTCAACATTAAATTTGTAGTCATTATTATAACAATTTGTAATACAATTTGTTCATTTAAATTTATCAAATGTAGGTAATATACTACCACCGGACCGGAACGCGGCCACACTGAGAAAGATTCGGCAAGAAAACTCAGAGGACATAATGTTAAATTAATATTGAATATCGAAATGTCGGACAATCTTAAGTCAAATACAAATGCGATAAAGTCCGTAAAAGTAGTTTTATTTACAATGCATAGAATGGTATTTTAGGTGTTCGTTATGTTAAAATGGATATTAAAGTCTTAATATTACCTGATACTCCTAGTAATTGATCCAGAGTAGTGTATACGTATGAATTCATTGCTAGTAGTGGCTATATGGAAATAAGATTGTTTCTCATTTACAAAGAAGGTATCAGGCACCCATATATTCTTTATGAATTCAGAGCCGACAGATAATGTTTCCACGCCAGTTCTTTTTTTATATGCCAACCGAGGATCAGTCCAAAATTGTCTAAAGTAAAAATCCAATGTGAAGTCCTGAGAAAACAGACATCATCATTTAAAGTTAGTTCGATACGTTCGAGATATTTATTATACTTTTCCTTTATTAGATTCATTTTACTATGTATATTTTCCAATTATTAATAGTTCCAACTAACCACAATTTATTTGATGAACTATATATTTTTAATTCTAAACATTAAAAATGTTTAGTGGGAACTATAAAAATACTTTCTTGGTTATGTAGTAATATTATTTTTCAATGTGCTACATAAATATAGTATAAACACTTCATATTTAGTAAACTATAAATAAATATCTAAACATCTGCATGCTATTTTGAACAATTCCATCCTACATAACGCTTATAGTTTCTTTGCCAATTATATATTATCAAGAAATTGAGAACAAATAAATATATTAGTTGTAGAAGCTTAGTAATATAGCTTCAGACAGATTGCTTTGAAATATAAAATGAGATATATATACACACACTGCACTACATTGAATACACAAATTGAGCGGTAAGCTTGAAACTATTGTATAAATAAATAAAATGTGCAGAGAATATGATTGTGACATGAATACTACTGCAGAACACAGGTGAGATCTAAGGATGTATAAGGAAGTGGGTGCCTTAAGTGATAAGGGAGTGTGACGTTAGTGGGTGGTGGCACAGGTGGACACCCACGGCTCGATAGAGACAAATCTCTGTTAATTAAAGCTAATAAGCGAACACGTACACAAGTTGCCACCAATAAAGTTTGAACCAGGTCTGTGGCACAAATTAATGTTTGTTAATGAGATTGAGTTGAGAATGCTTGTTGTAAATAAGACTACCTTCCACCCTGGGCCATGGGTCACGTCTCATTGTGACCTTCCCAACCTTGATTTGGTTTCCACATCAGGGTCCTTCTCCGAAACATATACCTAACTAGCTCACTCAGTTTTACACCTTGCAAGTTGAATGCAATGTTATATCTAATCAATATTTGCCTAACTTTAACGGCTTTTATCATACTAAAATAGAAAACTTAAAAAAGCATAAAATTTAACCAAAATAAGTACAAATAGTATCAATGTTCCATGTCACTGGCAAGGGTATTATGTTACAGTTATATTGGTAATATTTTAGTAAACACACATAATACGTACGAGTACATACACAACAAACTACAAAATTAACCACGATAAGAGATTTTTACAGTCGTCGCAAGTCCATAGAGCCTAATCACAATCTGTATATAGGTATAAATGAAATAAATCAATTTTAAAATGAATTTATCGGAATCTATGTCGCTTTATTTCTACTTAAAAAATGTTATTTGAATACATTGCGGTTTCCACGTCAAACTAAGTAGAAAAAGTAATGATATTCTGTTAGCTTTTTAAACATAAAAGTTATAAATTATATCTAATATAATTGACAAACTAAAAGTAGGCCTATAAATACCGTCTTCATTTTATATTAATGATATAAAATGTATAAGTAATTATTAAGTCTTTGTAAGTCACTTATTGTAGATACCATGGTCATTAGTCACTGAGGAAAGTGGTGTATTGATTAATAGTACCGAGTCGCGTATTTCTAGTGTTTTTATAAATATAGAAACGATGCAAGTATATGCTGCTGTTTTTATAAAATATAAAAGATTATAGGATACTATTACTTTGAGAAATCATACACCATAAAATGTTCATTTCCGTATTCATTACCTTCTAATATCAGATATAATAAAAACTAGTATAAAAATGCATAAAATAAAATTAAAGCAAAGTATGAATTAAATTAATATTTTGCTAACAGATGTCATCACTTTATATGGCAGCAACTTTGGAGTTACGAGTACTGCGGGACACACAACTGGGTAACTGTAAGGTTTAACGGGTTGCTTTCCTTATTATGGTTTTATTGTTATTAATTTTCTAATATAAGTAGGTTTATTAGGAAACATAATAAGAAAGCAATGGGGCGGACAAAGGGCGATCTGCTCCACCAAACGCGGACATGCTCGCAGCCTCGTGTCTGGGGCTGCTCGGTCGCAGCGGCGCAGCGCGCGGCCAAAGCGACCGAGTCAAGCGTGAGCTGACAATGGTGAATACCATGAGCACTTCGGAGACGGAGCTGATAGAGAGCACATACATGGTGACGCCCACCTCCACTGGCGGACCTGCAATCAAGCCCAATAATGAGTCGCGCGCACGTCTCGCGCCGTGAAAACCAAACCAGAGGACGGTGACGTGTCCCATCGCCGGGTGAACGGAGGTATGCTAAAGGCGGGGGTGCTTGTGGAGGACAGACATATTGAGTTTGGTGGTCGGTGTTGCAAATTTTTGCCATGGTGGATGCAGCCGCTTTTGCGGATTATCATCGCACCTACACTGCCACTGCATGCCTGTCTATTTCATAAAACCAATCGAATACGATCGAACCGTGGACACGGGTGCTACGATGAACGGTTTAATGCTGGTGATAATGCTAAGGGACGAAATCTTGCTATGTATGCGCTGTGTTTTAATATTGTTTTGAAAATAAGGTACCATTTTCACTTCAGACAGAGAGCTGATGGAGAGCACGTACATGGTAACCCCCACTTCCACGGGTGGTCCTGAAAACGACACAATACACAACACATAACAAGTGTTACATTTCCATTTTAAATGTATGCTGTGTGTCATGGTTACCGTAGTTAGCTCTCCAGCAAGCAATGAATATTTTGTGTTATCATTTAAAAGAGAACAAATGCACTCCAAACATATTAAAAAAAACCATTAAGAAAATTAGTTATATTGTGTAATTGGAATTAGATTATAAATGGTCTCATCATATTAAATAATTTTGAAATTTATTAATCCCAAAGTAATAGATCTATTCCACCTATATATAATTGTATAAGAAAACTAAACGGTTTTATTTATAGGTACATGTAAAATCACCTATTTGGAAAATAATATTATTATCCAAAATTTAGTTGATTTAAAGCACTATTTATAAATGAAATCCTTTTTGCAAGAAAGGAATCAAAATATTAATAATGTTTAAGTTATTTAATCAGCTTATCCTTAAGTTACTTAATTACTTATCAAAATAAAAAAAAATGATGAATATATATAGAATTTATTTGACGAGACGTTGATTAAATTTGAAATATTTATTATATTGATACTAATTCTTAGTTTTTACGACGCCAATACAGCGGCATTAGTACATCCCCACAAATTTATTAATAACGTTTCCACTTCAAACCTGAGCCACATTAATTCATTTATTTATTTAGAATATTAAAAATATATGGTCTATATTTTGTCAGGATTCAACTTACCATTTATACAAAATATAAAGGTTTTCATTTTAATAAAAATATTTTACTTTATGTAACATATCATTACACATTAACTCACCTCCATAGTTTGGCCTTACTCTTTTGTCGTAACTTATACTAAATGAATCCAAAATAGCTGATATATTGACGTCGCCGAACATGCCTCCCCCACCGGCACCCCTGCAAATAAACAAAATAATTCATGTTAAAAATTTGTTATCAAATAAGTATTCTGTGTGATATGTTCAAAAATACGTCGTATGCTATATGTTAATAGATATAATAATCTTTAGTTAGTTAATGTGATAATGTCTAAATATTAAAGACAATTTTATTTATAAACACGAATTAAAACCTATTAAAAATTATTTTGTAGTATGAATACGTAAAGTATTCAGTCTTCCCGTGAAGTTGAATGCTGTAAAGTGTTCGAAACGTCAAGCAATCAAAATATAATACAAACGCGATAAAATTCATAAAATTAGTTTTACTTATAATGTGTAATACTCGCGAAAACATTAGAAATCATTACGAAATAAAATGTCGCTGAATAAAAGGTTGCCTCACATGAATGCGATAAGTGATTCTATTTAGTACAAAAATATTAATAAACTAGAAATTTAATGTATTATCGATCAAGGTATTTCAGTTGATAATTCACCACTAGGATAGAGTGTGCATAAGTAATGCTTTACGTATATCAAGAAAAATTTATTGTGTCGTTTTATGAAACCACGGTAAAAGTAAAACCTTTTTTCGTATTACAAAAAATAGCATCACTTATAGCAGCACTGAGAAAAACAAACAGCGTGGAGCACTGACGCAAATGAATAATAGTCTATACGGTCACTACACGGTCAGCTGATGTGAACCATAGGCGCCGCCATATTGGCCTCGGCTGCTCTGTCGAACGCCTTTGATTTTATCCCTACTCCGCGGCCGACCGTCACGTGACATGCAATAGATGGACGAAAAAGTTTGAAGCGATGTAATAAAAGTTTCACTTAAAGATATTGGGTCTGGGAAAAAGTTCGTGGCGTTTTTCAGTGAAATTCGACTGGGTGTATTATGGCGCAT
This sequence comes from Lymantria dispar, assembly GCA_032191425.1. Taxonomy (NCBI): domain Eukaryota; kingdom Metazoa; phylum Arthropoda; class Insecta; order Lepidoptera; family Erebidae; genus Lymantria; species Lymantria dispar. The sequence goes on from CM063440.1 coordinate 16,657,748, forward strand.
AGATGAATTTATTTAAAACGAATAATCTCCATTATTATCAACAATGTTTCGCCATTTATTTGGTACATCCATAATCCCATCGGTAAAAAACTTCTGTGACTTCGGGTTGAAGAACTGAATCAAGTGGTTTTTATAGGTTTCTTTTGAAAACAACTTGGATGGAATGGAATTCCATTGAGAGAGTTCTGCAGAGATCGAAATAGATGATAGTTAGAGGGTGCTATATACGGACTGTAAGATGGCTGCGTCAAAACTTCCCAACCAAACTCTCTCAATTTTTGACGGGTCATCAAAGAAGTGTGTGGTCGGCCGTTATCATGATGGATGACAACACCTTTCCTCTTAATCAATTCGGGCCGTTTTCTTTCAATCGCCTAGCGTAATCTCTCTAGCTGTTTTTTTTTTTATTGCAAACGGTGGCAAACGAGCAAACGGTACACCTGATGGTAAGTGTTGCTGCCGCTCATGGACCTTTACAAGGCCGTTGCCTACCGCGAAGAAAGTGAAGGGAGTGTGAATGCGTGCATTGACGCTCGGTGATACCAAGGGCACCACCAAAACCCTCCACAGGCAAACACCCTCAGAAAGTTGGGCTGCCGGCTCTCTCGCTCACCGAACGAAGCACAGTAACAAATCGCTATTACTCAGACGTCGATTTTCTGCGAGAGTGTGGTACTGCCCCGGATGGACCGGCCCGCGACTGTCGACAATTGTGCACAGTAAAGTTGAAAATCAATCGCCTGACCAGTTGGAAGTAGCTCATTGTGGACTATTCCCCTCCAGTCCCACCACACACACAGTACCGTTTTTTTTGGCGTCAATGTTGGCTTAGCCAACGCTTGTGATGGGTCACCATCCTTTGTCCACGATCTTTTACGTTTCCGATTATCGTACGAAATCCATTTTTCATCTCCGGTTATTAAACGTCCGGTTAAGAAACGGCTCGATTTCATTCCGTTTCAGCAGCGCATCGCAGATGTTAGTTCGGTCCATCATGTTTTACGCACTCAACTCACGAGGAAGCCATATGTCAAGCTTTTTTTTTGTAACCAGCTTTGTGTAAACGGTTTAAAACAGTTTTGTGGTCAATGTCTAGCTCCATACCAATATCAACACTACTGATATGCTTATCTTGTTGGACTTTTTCAAGAATTTCATCAGATTTTTCAGTGATTGGACGACCGCAGCGTGACTCATCTTTCACATTGAAATTACCAGAACGAAATCGAGCGAACCATTTCCGCGCAACAGATTTCGATAAAGTACCTTCACCGTACACAGCACAAATTTTATCACAAGCCTGCGCAGCGTTCTTCCCCTTATCATAACAATATTGCCGATAGTGTGGCTTCGAAGCTGCGGGGGCTGTTCGGGCCTGCCTGGGTGCAGTGTCCGGTGTAGTCGGTCAAGCAATTGGCCGACTCAGGCAGGCTCCTCGTGGGCTGGAGCTCGGCGCGGGTAACCGTGCTAGAGCCCCGGCCCGCGAGGTGTTATAAATGCATGGCGGTCGGGCATACCCGACCGATATGCAAAAACTGCTTTGACTGCAGCGGGCTATGTTTCCGTTGCGGTCAGACCGGACACCAGGCGGCATCGTGCTCTGCGGTGCCCCACTGCCCCGCGTGTGCGGCAGGCAATAGGTCTGCCAAGCATCGCATGGGCTCTGGGGACTGCAGACCCCCGGCTTCGGCCCCAAAGGGGCGGGGTGGCCCATCGACCGGGCCAGTCCCCGCTCCGAGCGCGGCCCGATCGCCCGTCAGCGCGGAGGAGGTGACGATGGATACGGACCGTTAATGGACCCCGTATCCATTCGTCTCCTCCAGGCCAACCTCAACCACACCGCCGGTGCGCAGGACGTGTTCCTGCAAGCCATGGCGGAGTGGTTAATAGGAGTAGCCGTAGCCGCGGAGCCGTACGTGGTGCCTAACCGGCCTAACTGGTTGGGTAGCACCGATGGCACCGTGGCAATCGGCGCCTCCACGTCGTGGCCTTCGTCGTCTCTGACCCTTAGGGACAGGGGCGTCGGATACGTCGAGGCGGACTGGGGGGAGATTACGCTCTTCGGAGTCTATCTCTCCCCTAACTGGAGTGTGACTGATTTCGAGGCCTCCCTCACCATCATGGAGGCCTCGTTACGGCAAATGGCATCGCGCCAGGTCTTCGTCTTGGGGGACTTCAACGCCAAGTCCGTGGCGTGGGGGTCCCGACGAACGACCTAGGACGGGCGATCGAGGAGTGGACGGCGGCACTGGGCCTCTGTTTACTGAACAGGGGCTCGGTGCATACGTGCGTGCGACAACGGGGCGGGTCGATAGTGGACCTTTCGTTCGCTAGCCCCGAGGTCGCCGCACGCGTGGGGAGCTGGCGCGTCGTGGAGGAGGTGGAGACCTTGTCGGACCACCGGTATATCCGGTTGGAGGTCTCCCCGGCAATCCCGACGCCCAGCAGGGGTCACGGGGCGGATGGACGTCCTGCGTTCCCGCGATGGGCTGTGGGTCGCTTAGACCGGGACCAGCTGGCGGAGACAGCCATCGTTTACTCGTAGCTGTCTTCTGCCAACCAGTCGGACGGGGTAGACGCCGAGGCTGGCCGCATCCGCAATGCGTTGACGCAGATCTGCGATGCGGCCATGCCCCAGGTACGGCGTCTGCCCCCGAGGAGGGCGGTCCACTGGTGGTCCCGGGAGCTGGCGGATCTCCGGGCCGCGTGCATTCGTGCCCGGAGGGCCTACACCCGCAGCCGGCGGCGCCAACGCGACGCGGAGCGGGAGGCCTTGCTGTATGAGGGCTACCGCAATGCGCGGTCAGCCTTCAGGCTGGCCGTCCGCTCCGCCAAGGATGTCAGTCGGCAGGAGATGCTGGACGGTCTCGACCGTGACCCCTGGGGACGCCCCTATCGCGCGGTGCTGAATAAGCTCCGCGCGCTGGGCCCTCCCCTCACAGAGAGTCTCCAGCCCAGCCTTCTCACCCGGGTCGTCGAGGACCTGTTCCCGCGGCGGGCGGAACACACGCCCCCGGTCATGACTCCGCCAGACACTGACCGGGAGGCCGACAACGACAGTGTTCCGCCCATCACGGAACCCGAGATGGGAGTGGCGGTGCCGCGCATATGCGCAAAGTCCACCGCCCCCAGGCCCGAAGGTGTTTCTAACCGTGTGCTAGGCCTGGTCCTCGACCACCTGGGTCCCCGCCTCAGGGAGCTGTTCGACGCGTGTTTAGCGTCCGGACGGTTCCCTGGGTGCTGGAAGGAGGGAAGGCTGGTGCTCCTGCCGAAGCCGGGACGGTCTCCGGGGTCGCCTTCGGCCTACAGGCCTATCGTGCTGCTCGATGACACGGGCAAGCTACTGGAGAGGGTGGTAGCTGCCCGCATCCGGCACGGGACCCGATCTGTCGGACGCCCAGTTTGGGTTTAGGAGGGGTCGTTCGACGATCGCGGCTCTGTTGCGCCTGAGGGCCGTGGCGTCTGAGGCCGTCACCAGTGGGGGAGTGCTGTTGGCGGTGTCCCTAGACATCGCCAACGCATTCAATAGTCTGCCATTCAGCTGCATCAGGGAGGCGTTCCGGTATCACGGAGTGCCAGCTTGCCTGAGGCGGCTAGTGGCAGACTATTTGGTGGGGCGCAGCGTCCTCTGCACCAACCGAGCAGGGGACGTTGTGCGAACGCCCATGACGTGCGGTGTCGCACAGAGGTCGGTCCTTGGACCCACCCTGTTACGCCGACGACACGCTCGTCACAGCCCGCGGTGGAACGCTAGAAGAGGCGGTAAGCCTGGCGACCTATGGCACCGAAGAGATCGTCAGGCGGATCGAGGCGCTAGGGTTGAGGGTCGCCCTGGACAAGACGGAGGCCCTCTTGTTCCATGGGCGCCGTATGAGCCCTCCCATCGGCGTCTCGATCACCGTCCACTCGGTTGACATCAGCATTCAGGCCCATATGAGGTACTTGGGCCTGGTGCTCGACGGGCAATGGTGGTTCCGGGAGCATTGCCGCAGGCTCGCTCCACGGCTCGTCGGCGCAGCGTCCGCCCTATCATGGCTTACGCCGAACGTGGGCGGACCGAGCGCTACGTGCCGACGGCTGTACGCGGGTTCATCCGGTCGATGGCCCTGTACGGCGCACCGGTGTGGGCGGGGTCCTTGACCGTCCGACTTAGGGCCCTTCTGTGGCGACCATAGAGGGTCATGGCGGTCAGGGCCATCCGCGGATACCGCACGGTGGCGACGGAGTCAGCGTGCCTATTGGCCGGGACTCCCCCGTGGGACCTGGAGGCGGAAATGCTCGCCGAGTTGTATCGGCGGGTGTCAAGGGTGCGCGGGGAGGGCGGTGTTGTTTCCTTGAGGGAGCTCACTGCCTGGCGCGTCGACGCCCGCCGAGATGTCATTGCCCGTTGGGCAGTCCGGCTGGAGAGGCCTCGGTTCGGGGTGCGTATCGTGGAGGCCTTCCGGCCGGTGCTGATGCAGTGGTTGGAAAGGCGGCACGGGGTGCTCTCCTTCCGACTCGTACAGGTCTTGACGGGGCATGGATGCTTCAGCAAGTACCTGTACAGGGTCGCTAGGAGGGAGAGAACTCCGTCCTGCCACCACTGCGATTGCGACGAGGACACGGCGCAGCATACGCTTGAGGCCTGCGCCGCTTGGGCCACGCAGCGCCGTGAACTCGTTGCAATCATCGGTGCCGACCTGACGCTGCCGGCCATCGCTAGGGCGATGGTCGATAGCGTCGGGAATTGGGACGCGGTCGCAGCCTTCTGCGAGACAGTGATCTCGCAGAAGGAGGCGGCGGATCGCCTGCGCGAGGAGCGCAGCCTCGATGAGGAGATCCGCCGCTGGCAAATGGGGCGCCGCAGGCGCAACTACCTGCGCCTCATGCCGCCCTAGCCGAGGCCGCGGGTGACGTGACCGGGGATTAGTCCGTCACCCGCCGAGAGGCCGACCGCATGAGGAAAGACCGACGTCCTCCCCGAGGGGGGGACGTCGGTCGATGGGAGGGTACCCCAAGTAGGGGGTATTCCGTCGGGCCGACCACTGACGACAAGTTAACTCTGCTCCGGTGGTCGGCCCAACGACGAAGGCGACGTGGTTTTCGGGTGGCTTGCGGGAGTTGCGTGCTTAAGCCCTTCTGTCGCCCCGGACGGAGTGGTGCGGAGGCGCGCCGACCGCAACCCACCCACAAAAAAAAAATCATTTTGCAGTATATAGCGAAATTTCTCATTATTCTTCTCCATATTCGAGTGTGAAAACTTTCAAACCACTCCACCGATTACAATATTTCTACGCTTGAAGTAACGTTTTTTTTTTTTTTTTTTTTATTGCAAACGGTGGCAAACGAGCAAACAGTACACCTGATGGTAAGTGTTGCTGCCGCTCATGGACCTTTACAAGGCTGTTGCCTACCGCGAAGAAAGCGAAGGGAGTGTGAATGCGTGCATTGAGGCTCGGTGATACCAAGGGCACCACCAAAACCCTCCACACGCAATCACCCTCAGAAAGTTGGGCTTCCGGCTCTCTCGCTCACCGAACGAAGCGCAGTAACAAATTGCTACTACTCAGACGTCGATTTTCTGCGAGAGCATGGTACTGCCCCGGACGGACCGGCCCGCGGCTGTAGAAAGTCATCTAAAACGAGCCCTCAGTGGTGACGCTGTGGCTTTTTGTTCTTTAGTTATCTGCAACAAATGCCATCTATCAGGAAAAACGCCACGAACTTTTTCCCAGACATATTTTTTTAATAATTTAAATGCTATATTTACAATTACTTAATACATTTTCGTCGCGATTAGTTTTATTTATTGTTTATTGCTAAAAATGCATTTGTCCGTGTAGTGATGGAGTAAGAATACAACTCGCCACCCCTTCTGTTACCCATGGGCGTCGTAAAAGACTACTAAGGAGTATAATATAAATGTTAACATAAATTTATGCAAGATTTGTAGTCCAAACAGAACTGTAAGCTAACACGTCGGACTAGCGTTGTATAGTAGGTAAATTTTCCTTCAATAATGGAGGAGGCCCGAGCGTAATAGTAGGATATATATGCGTTGAGATAACGATGATGATGAAAAAGGAAATAGAAATATTTTAATCCATCCAAATCTTAAGTTAAACTCGAAGTAATCATATAGGCTCAGGAGGCTTGAATCACTGCTGATTAATATAATTCCTATATTTATGCGATGATTTATTTGCTTATAAAATTTAATTGAATTAAAATAACATTAATTTAACAATAATTTTGGTCTGCGTATGTGTGGCGACCGTTTAGGGATTCAGTGAGTTCGAAGTTCAAGACGTATAAGGTATTAAGTATATAGTAAGCAGACGACAGATTTAAATCAATAATTTTTAGTTAGACCAGTCCATCTAACCTCTAACCCAATAAAAATATATTAAATACCATCATCATGCTATAATTTTACACCTACCATTGGCAGTCCACGAGTATTATGTGTAGACATGGAGTGTCATCGGTAGACGTCCCATCCCATTTTCAGATTAAATTTCTCCAAAGGCCTCTGCGTGTTGAATCCATATCCACAGTTAAACCTTTCAAAGGATGAGGTATCCTGCCTAGGAAGATCTCGTGAAAACGGGAATACATTAATTTTAATAGTGATAGTTTCATCGGTTTTTTTTTTTTTGAAAAGTCTTGAGGCTTATATTAATTTTTTCTATGTGGTGATAGAGTAAGAATGCAGGCAATGTATCTTGACTGTGTATGCTGTAAATGACGGCTAAGGGATTATGATACCGATACAACATCTATGCAAGAGAAGGAATCTCGAAGTAAAATCCTGTATCAACCCGTCTGATTAGCTTGTTATAGTAGGTCAATTTCCATTCCATTATGGAGAAGGCCGCTAGTGACACGTATATAAGCTCTGACATATTAATGCTTGAATAAGTTTAGTTGATTAATTAAATTGAAATAATTGCAATTAATTGTTAAGACCAGATTTAACAATACTCAGTCTGTTTTACACTCAATATTACATATAGTTGTTACAGGCAACTGTAGCGGTTGCTACTTGAGATTTAATCACAGAACTGTTTGCTATTTTGTATCTGATTTGCTTTAATGACGAGTGAAGCTGACGTTATTATCTGCTTACAAATCAGAATATTAATTTTATGTCGATATTAATATCTATGTATACGGAGATATGCATTGGAAGGGATATAATTACGACAGATTGTATTGATTTTTAGATATACCTATCCATCTTCCTTAGAAGGTAGACTTTAAAACGTTATTTAATATAAATACATTTTTATAAATGATTACAATTATAATTTTAGTGGAATCATTTGGACGGTACCTATTCGTTTACTGCCATAAAATTCTGTTATACTCGTAATTAGATACGATATAAAATACATATTAATCACAATTTTTAGTTTATTATCAATATTTTAACGTGGGTGGACCCAGCGATGAGTGTCAAATACTGCCCCTGATACCGCTCTAGCCGTGGCTGTGGGTGATTGGACCGAAGATTACTTCATCATCCGTGGAGAGATCGGTCGCGTGAAATCGAGTCGAGACGGTCCGAAAGGGCGGGTGCCTGGACGAGTGACTGCTGCATAGTGTATTATGAACCCAATTTTTATTACATGCTGTGTTTATTATAAAAATACATAGTTCTTATCATTTTAAACATTAGAGTAAAACTCCAGAGTCGATATGGTGAGTAATTTTTTATAAATATTGCCAAATATCACCATAATCCGGATCACAAAAAAAAATGGAATTAACAATTGCTTAAATTTGCCTTTATTGATGCTATTTAAATCACATTCTAATGCCGCGTTATTTCTAAATTGCCGATAATAATCTTGTTACAGTCAAGTTTGTATAATAAATTTTTTTGGATCAATTTTTGTTCTGATAATCTATTATAAAAAAATCATGCATATTCCCTAGAATATGCATGATTTTTTTATTTTTTTAAACGTTTCTATTAGTTATTACATTACTAGAAATAAATATAATACATCCAAAACATAGACCAAAACCTAAAAAAAAATTTAAAATCGCTTACATTTTTGTGCGATTGAAGCGCGGCTACTTCGGCGCGCATATTCTGTGATGTCAGAGTACTCGCACAAGTTACTAGGGCTGTCAACTAAGCCTGTTGATATTTTTTTGGTTTATTTTTTTGGACGATATATCAATAGGTACTAAAAAGTAAATATAGAGCGTCGATATTTATTTAAATAAATTTGGTGTTTTATCTTTTCTTGTAAAGTATTTATTCTACAAAATCACCGTAAACTTAATCTACTATAAAAATGCTGGCATGAAGTTAATGATCAGTTATCACTTACTCCTGGAATTTGATAAAAATGCTCGGCACGGCAACGACGCAATGAACGAAGTTAAAAAGAGGTCACGGGGAAATATATCGAAATTATTGACAAATTGAATTGAATTGAATTCAAAAGTATTGACTTTTGAAGTGAAACTTCTTTAGAATCATTGTGATTTCAAACTCGATGAAACGAAAAAGCGAGTCCACAGAAATATAAACACGTAAATATATAGGATTCCGCCGGCGAGAGAAAGAGATAAAGGATAAAAGGTGAAGGATAAAGGATGAATGATAAAGGATAGAAGATAGGGGTTAGGGGAAAGGGGTTAGGGGAAAGGGGACAGGGGACAGGGGACAGGGGACAGGGGACAGGGGACAGGGGACAGGAGACAGGGGACAGGGGACAGGGGACAGGGGACAGGGGACAGGGGACAGGGGACAGGGGACAGGGGACAGGGGACAGGGGACAGGGGACAGGGGACAGGGGACAGGGGACAGGGGATAGGGGACAGGGGACAGGGGACAGCGGACAGCGGACAGCGGACAGGGGACAGGAGGACAGGAGGACAGGGGGACAGGGGACAGAGGATACAGAGGATAAAGGATAAAGGAGTTTCACTTTCGCCATGCGTACTTTGTACGCACGCTCTTTTTTTTTCTTTACATCGAACTCCGATATTGATATATTTAAAAATACCGATATATCGAAAACGATATTTTAAAAATATCGACAGCCCTAATCAGAAGACTTGGCTGTATAATGACGTCACGTTTGAACAGCGTTGCATTTTAGAAATTTGCGAGCGAATCTCAAAAAACGAACTTTTTTATAATTAAATTTAATTATTAAATAGTGATAAAATTAAAAAATAATTGTATAGGTACGTTTTTTAAGGAATAAAGATTACAAATAAATATAATTTATTCATTTTGGAGATTCACGCATATTCCCTATTATCAACAGTGATTTTAACTTTTAGAGAACCTCAGAAGCAGATTTCCACCGATAAATTTCTATAAATAATTATAGAAAGACCTTCTTCTAGTATTTAAGTCTCACATGTACACGGCTTCTTTTTTATGTCTATTGCAATAGTTACGGATGTAAGATACACATTAATTATAATTTCTAAGCTTTTGGTAGAAGAATGCTGCAGAAGTTTTTATTTACTTTAAGGGAACTTACAAATAACGTAATTTTATTAGAAGAAAAATTATCATGTAGAATCTCCTGAACTTATGTTTTTGATCTTTGTTTTGGACTTAGGAGATAATATTAAGCATGATGGTTGGCGCCCTTATGCCCTTCTCGCATTAAATCCTCTGGCTGGAGCCCAGATGGATATACCTAGCAGGTCGGTTCAAGAATTGCCGAGACAAAGGGGCATGAAAACTGCTCCAAGAATCTTCACCACTATTTCTCCACATGTAATGACATTTTTTTGGGCGGTCTATGGTCAGCACACACGCCATCAGTTCCGTCCGGAGCGACAAAAAGGCAGCGCATGGCCCCATAATCCACCGTATTCCCTTCCCTTTACCATTAGGCCGACCGCTGATATTGAATTTTTAACGTCCTTGGCCAGCCTGGCTACATGTGGCAATGGCATAATGTTTTAGCATTTGTTTAATGAGGGTGGACTCTTTTCCATACCACAATTATGCAATTCATCGTAAATCATGAAAATTTAGTATGACCACCGCTATGTACAGTGGATTATGGGGCCATCCAAATTTCGAAAACGACCATTTCGCAATTTGATCTGGTCTTGTTGTCACTAACTGGTATTTTAGACATCTCGTATCTTTATACATTAGCTGAGGCTGAGGCTTTTTGTATCGATTTTTATTGAAGTAAATTGTGTACTAAGCTGTGTACTAAGGTTACTATAGTTTTTTAACTATCCCACAGGAGCTCTTTAATTTGCCGTGATTAAAAGTATCCTAAATGTTGACCGGGGATGTAAGGACCGCCATGCAATATTTTCGAATAGCTTCGAAGCCCGTTTAATTAGTCTGTACAAACAGATAAACAGACAAACAGACAGAAACAAAAAAAAATAAAATATTAAAGGTGGTATCTAAACACATGAAATAAAGAAATTCAATTCGATATTCGCAGCGAAATTTTTAAAAGTCTTAACGACGTCTGCTTGCCTTCGGGTTTCCCACATGTCGACTACGTACGTCCCGCCTCCCTACTTTTTTTTGGGACCCGGGGTATGGTGAACCCCGGTGGGATCGGACGGAGTGTGACTGCGTTGTATACTACTATAGCCGGCTTAGCTTGGAGGAGGCTCAAGTCCCGCATTGGAACTTATATGAGCTGTGATAATGATGATGATCTTTCCGTGTGGTGACGGAGTAAGAATACAATTCACCATCCACCTTCTTACATGTGGGTGCCATAAGGGAGGACTAAGGGATACAATATGCATATAGCATCCATGCAAAAGAAGGACAAATCGAAATCAATGCCAGCCTATACCAGCGTGGCTGATGTATAGTAGGTCAGTTTCCGTCCCATTATGAAGGAGGCTTGAGCACAGCAATGGGACGTACCTATATAAGCTGTGATGATTATGATGTTTAAAAGATCATTATTTTTATGTTAACTGACTTATATATATATGGATGAAAAACCTAAATCATTTCCCAATCATTATTATCATCATCTCAGCCTATATATGTCCCGCTCAGGCCTCCTCCATAATGGGAGGGGAATTGATCTGCCATTCCACTCTGGTCAGACGTGTTGGAATGAGGTTTTGTTTCGAGTTTTCCTTCTCTTGTATAGATGTTATATGCTCATTATATCCCTTAATCGTCTTTTACGACATCCAAGATTGGGAGTGGAAATTGTATTCTTACTCCGTCATCACACTTCCCAATAAACTGTTCAAATTTCACATCCAGCTTGATAATTGTGTGACTATAAAGAAAAAAATAAATGAATTTATAAGATTGGTAAATTTTCCAATTTATCGACTTATTAAGATAAAATAAGCGTCTTGCGCATTTATAAAAGCAGCAACTTTTTTATTCACAGGATCATAAGCTCTATGAAGAGACGTTCGTCTTTATAGTTTTTACAAGCTTTTATTTAGTTTCAGCCGATCTGTTGTTTGTCGGTCTGTAATCAAATCTTGTACGTTAAAGTTGAAACACTTTCCGATGTCCCAATGAGTTGAAATTTAATTTACACTTCAAGTGCTAAAGCCAATGTAATATGCAATAATCAATATAATTTCACAATTTAATATTTCTTTACACTAATGAAATAATGAAAGGGAGGAAAACAGAGAAGGAATACTCGAAATAAAGCCCTATACCCACACGTTTGGCCAGCGTGGTATAGTAGGTCAATTTCCCTCTCATTGTGGAGGAGGCTTGAGCCTAATGGTGGGACGTAAGTGAGCCGTGATGAATAAAATTTTGCTTTTTAAAAACATTTTTTTTTTTTTTTAAATTCAAATAGACAAATTAAATACATATAGCAAGTTCTGTAAACTTGACACCTATCTATATATCAAGTCAATGAAGAGGACAACTACGCCATAATTATCATGAACTTTTTGTCATTTTCTATACAGGTATAATTTTGATATTTGTTGTGAACTACACTACTAAATTCATTAAATTTTAATAACGAAACTAATGGAGCACATATTTCATAAAATTTTCCACGTAAATCTAATGAGTAGTTTCTTGTAGATAACACCGGTCAACACGATTTCTGGGTTTTGCTCCTGAATGTAAAATTTTGGTTTCTCTTATGTTACAAATAAATTAAAAAATATCTGTTCCGATCAAAGTTTGCTTTTGTAGAAATTTGAAATCACCTATTACTGGCCTATTAAGTGTATTATGTATATTTTGACTTTTCCAGTCCTGTTGACATTTTCTAACTAAATACGACATAAAAGTCGGATGTTACAACTGTATTGGATGTTTTTGTATTAGTAATATACAAGTAAACACTCACTAGTGACCTTCAGAAAGAATGCACAATTTGCAATTAAGATAATCAAAGTGCTATACTTGCTCATAAAAATCAATTAAAATCTTCAAAATGTACTTATCAACATATATCAGACAAAAGCAAACTTTAAGAGTTAAAAATAGATATCCGAGTATTTTTCGACGTTTGGAATCAGAATTCAATCATTAGAACAGAAACCCAAAAAATATTTTTTTTTGTTGACCTGTGAGAATGCCGTGCTATTATCAGGTTGGAAAATTATATTAAAATTCACTGCAGGTATATCAAGTTACTATGACGTGTGTGGGAGAAGTGTGTTAGTTATATTAATAAGCGCAGCATAGTGACTTGTGTGGCTTGTGTTTAATGCAATGAAAAGATACTCATAAAATGAATTGCGGTTGCAATCATCATCTCAGCTCATATAAGTCCCATTGTTGAGCTCAAGCGTTCTCCAGAATATGAAGGATAATGACCTTTTATAACATGCTGGTTTGACGTGTTGTTATATGGTTTTATTTAGAGTTTACCTTCGCTTCATCGCAGCCCATATACGTCCCCGGGTGACCGGACCGGGGAACTTAGTCCGTCACCCGCAGAGAGGCTGACCGCGCGACGGCGACCGACGTCCCAGAACGGGGACGTCGAGAGGTGAGGGTATCCGAAAGGGTATTTCGTCGGGCCGACCACTGACGACAAGACATCTGCTCCGGTGGTCGGCCCAACGACGAAGATGACGTGGGTACGGGTGGGTTATGGGCCCGCGCCTTCCTTCCGCTAAAACGATGTTATGGGCTCACGCCGCGTTATCGTTTTTAAAACACCCATGGCAAAGTATATAATGATGAATTCTTGGTTAGTAACCATACTCAGCATCGACTTACATCAAGTAAAAGTATGTTACATACTTTTATTTGAAAATAATAAGTCACAATATATATGTATATTAAAGTATACTAGCGGTCGCCGATTGGTCGAAAATTGGCCATAATTCATTTAAATTAATTTTTCTGTTACACAATTTTCTTTTAATTTTATTTATGATTAATTGTATATTGAGCAAATTGTACTTCACTAATAACTAAATAGGTACAAAAGTCTATTAGACAATGTTATCATAATTATAATTATTTGACACTAGCAACCCGCCCTCGCTTCGTTTCGGTTTCAGTCTTTCCTGCGTAGATCCGGTTCCCGTGGGAATACCGGGATAAAATATAGCCTAGGTTATGCCCTGATATTATAGCTTTCCATTGGTGAAAGAATTTTTGAAATCGGTCCAGCCGTTTTGACGATTACCCGGAACAAACAGACAGACAGACAGACAAAAAAATATAAAGTGTATTTTAGGCATATGTATAGTGCAAATAACCGTGTGGGCATGAAAAAAATCTATTATTTTGACATTACAAACAGACACTCCAATTTTATTTATTGGTATAGATTTGACCAGAGATTTTACCCGTAAACAATAGTGTATAACCGTTGGTGTATGTGTGTGTGTGTGTGTAGCGATGGCATGGTAGTGTGCGTAAAGCCTTTTTTAATATATTTCTAATCCATTATTATATGAAATTTCAGTTTTATGCACTTCTCCGTATCATATACTTCAATTGTGACAAATTTCATACTTGTCCATTCTATCATTTTCGTAAAAAGGGGTACAAAGTTTTTGCTTCACGTATTAATAGGTACTAGTGGTCAGCGTGTGGTCGAAATTCGGCCATAATTCATTTTAATTAATTTTTCTGCTACACAATTATCTTTAATTTAATTTATGCATAATTGTAAATTGAACAAGCTGTATTTCTCTAACAACTAATATATATAAGCACAAATCTCTGACATTGTGATCATAATTATGATTGTTTGACATTCAGTTCGACCAGAGATTTTAACCGTAAACAAAAGTGTGTAAGCGTTGCTACGCAACACACTCACACAAAAGCGCGTGTGCAGTGTCTGTGTGTAGCGATTGCGTTGTAGTGTGCGTAATGCTTTTTTTAATGAATTTAATGTATTTTTAATCCATTATTATATTAAGTTTTAGTTTTCTGCACTTCTCCTCGATATATTCTTCAACTGTGCCAAATTTCATATTTGTCCGTGCGCGTAATTTTCGTAAAAAGGGGTACAAAGTTTTTGCTTCACGTATTTATATATAGATATAGATTTAATGTGTATGAGTATTAATGATAGATAATAAAGATGAGTATAACTGTAAGATGATAAATAACAATAACGTTTTAATTAATAATTGATGTCATCATTTATTAATTCATTTCAGCCAACATAATTCCCACTCTTGGTCTCGAAATACCACGTTGGTCAATAGTGTTGATATAAAGTTATATTTTAAGTATTCATTTTCTTGCCTAGATGTGGTCTGTATATTATATCCTTTAGTCGTCTTTTACGTGGATATCCACGAGCAAGATAGGAAGGTGATGATTTACATTCTGCTCTGTCACCACATGGATTGTAATTGTATATGCGGTAGTTATTTTTCATGTAGTGACGAAGTAAAAAGGCAATTCACCACACCAATCACGCCAGTAGATATCCTATCATCATCATCATCATTTCAGCCTATAGCCGTCCACTGTTGGACGTACGCCTCCCTCATGTTGCGCCACAATGTGCGGTCCTGTGCCGCTTGCATCCAACGACGCCCAGCAACTTTCACTAGGTCAGGTCCACCTAGTGGGGGGGGCGTCCTACACTGCGTCGTCCAATACGTGGTCGCCACTCGAGAACCTTTCTTCCCCAGTGGTTGTCGGTTCGTCGAGCGATGTGGTCTGTCCATTGCCACTTCAGCGTGCTAATTCTAAATATCCTATAGACAACAAAAAACGGCTAAAAGCTCGATAAAAACCCTATATTTTTTTAAATTTCTTCTTTTATTAATTTCTTACCCATTCTTGACGAGTGAATGAAAGAGAAAGACGCTCTAGTAAAAAACGTTTGTTTACCCTTCTAAGCAACTGCTCCACATATTGAGAAGGCCTACTAATCTATACCTAGTAGGTCTTCCCAAAATATAGATATGTTTCTTTTTTAATACTAGGTCACTTATCCTATCTCTAGGATACTTATCCGTTGTTTGAAAAAAAAGATAACTGAAAATAAAAGTTGACTTTCTGAAGGTTCTTCTGTGATAATGGTTGATTATCTTTTCGTATAATGTATACAAAAAGTCGTTAAAATATAAAAGAAATTTAAAATTATTAAATGATTTATTTTTTTACACAGGAATATATGTTGTGTAAAAAATAACGGTTTTAACTCTGGTTACGTTCAGAAGGTGTTTTGACATCGGCTGCTTTTTGGAGTAAAATAACATTGATTATAGAAGATATTTGAATCTACTGAACCAACAGTATCTGAATTATTATATTTGTCCATATTTAAATGGAAGGACTTGAACGTGTAGAGTGTAAGAAAGTCAAAATCAAAAAATAATAAAATTCGAGTTAAGCACTAAATATGATATTAAACAATCTCAATTGAGGCAAAATCACGTAGACCTCTCTCATATATTTTTTTATATTGCCATTTTCATACGTACAAGTACTAAAATAAGACATTTAATATCCCTACAGAGGATTGTTTTACAGCTCAATAAATAAAAATATTCAGTGAGCTACTGAATTATAACTGAATAACACACATTGAACTTCAATTTTTAAGGGATTCGACGCCTTTTCGGCTGTTCTAAATATAGATTGCTTTGGAGTGAGGGCGCAGCAAACTTGTCCTGCGCGGTACACAAGTCTCCCGTAAACGGTACGTCCATTCTCACACGCTTTGGGTTCAGGGAGTAGCCACCCCCTTCCGTTTTTGCACAAAGCGTCCTGACTTATCAAATATGTTAAAACTGTGTTATACCTCGACAGGCATTCTATATATTTTTGGTAACGTTATTTTTACCGTACCCGTATCAAATATTCGGTTTTTGCACGTTTGGTTTACGGTTTTACATTTATAGATTTAGGCACCTGCCATCGACGAGATGACGGATATTAGCCAATAATACCAAGCTGAATAAGTTGATTGCTATAGAGTTTTCAACTGTAAGGATCATGTAACTAACGCTGAAGTACTGCGTCGTTCGGACATGACGGGCATGGAGGCGTTACTTATTAAAAGCCAGCTGAGATGGTGTGGTCACGTTTATCGCATGGATGACTGTAGACTCCCGAAAACCGTTTTCTACTCGGCGCTATCCACGGGGAAGCGGAACCAGGGGGGGCAGCACCTGCGCTATAAAGACGTCTTAAAGCGCCACCTCAAAGCCTGCGACATCCCGCTGGAAGGTTGGGAGGACCTTGCGTCGATGAGACCGGAGTGGCGCAATAATGTCAAAAAAGGTGCAGCATCTTTTGAAGAAGCTCGGCTTAAACACCTGGACTATAAGCGCTACCTGCGGAAGACTCGACCGAAGCCTTCCTACCAATACACATATAACGACCAAGGACAGCTCTACTGCGCACAATGCAACCGAACATTTAAAACCAAGTTCGGCTTTGCAAGCCACCTACGTGCTCACCAAAGAAATACCATCTAGATTGCAGGGTCGCCGTCGTCGGACCCGACGAGGAGGACTATATAACTGTAAGTAATTTTACCATACCGTGAAAAAGGTGAAAAAGAATATTCTATTTTTATTCTGTTACCAAAAGGTATTAACAAAATTAGAAAAATATATATCCATAAATGAATTACCAAATTCATCATCATTATCATTTCAGCTCATACACGTTCCACTGTTGGGCTCGAGCCACAATAGAAGGGCCTTACCATGCTGGTCAGACAGGTTGGTATAGGGTTTTATTTCGAGTTATTCTTCTCTTGCATAAATGTTATATCCGTATTACATTCCTTAGCGTCTTTTACTACATCCATGGGCAAGATAGTGGTGATTTGTATTAAATAATTTTATTATTTTGATACTGTAAACTAATAAATTAAAACTAATAATCCTGATCCTGAGAAAGCGAGCTTTTAATCTTATTAAACTACTGTGTGCGGCTCCCTTTTTGATGATTGTGTACTGTATTGCTTCTCACGCGGGGCGTGCTTTGATTCGCTTGATACTACTATCTCCTTTTTACCGCCTCACCAATCGATACGGTGGGGCAGGGTACATCTATTTTACCTGGAAACTTTATGGTCAACAACTATACGTTTTCAGCGAATATTTTTCGACGTATGTGCAAATTTTTAAATAAATTATCTGCAACAGTGTATCTTGAGCGCTACGAAATATTTTTCCTTAAATGAGGTTCTAAAATAGCACTTTTTATAGTAGGCTTAATGTGCCTCTACAAGATGAGTATCACTTACCGTCAAGTCTGTTACTCGTTTACGGCTACAGGTATTAAATAAGTAACATTAAAAAGTTTTAATAACACGAATGAAAAAACTGAAAAGTAAACATCACGACCTTGTCACCAGAAGAAATATTTAGAACTACTTAAGACGAATCTAATGAGCTCAATCTTAATGGGTTTACTAATACTTAATCCATGATTTCGTCTTCTATATTTGAACGCTATCATAAGAGTTCCTCAGTGGTACCATTAGGAATGGATATTTCAAATGTTAGATCATATAATTATGTTTATGTGGTAGGAACACACTATGGAAAGTTGTCTGTCTATAGTCTCGAGCTGGTCCGTCCAGAGTAGTAGTAGCCGCACTCTAGAAAAATCAACGTTTGAGCAGTAACAATTTATTACTTGGTTTGGTCAGTGAGAGAGCCGTTTACAAACGTATCTAGATGCTGTGTATTAGTAGCTCCGAATACTAACCACCCTTAAATTGCTCGTGGGTGTAGAGACGACAAGAGCTTTACATCGACTTGTACCAACTCCAACTTACTGTCTCTGCAATTATTAGTAAGGAGGTTTGACCATAGAAATATATCCAATACCTTTTAAAATATATATGATGGAAGAAGAGTACATATTGCATCGACCCCAAGCAATTGAGATAAAAGCAGGATGATGGTGATCATGACAGACTTCAGAAATTTGGTAACACATAACATTATAGTCGTAGGTTGCTCAATATATATACAAATATAATCCGACCCAACAGACGTTGTTCTGTTCATATACAGACTACAGCAGCGCCACATACCGGGCGCAATTGTAAATCTGAACCATTCTCGAATCTAAATTAAATTGTAAATCTAAACCAAATTTTTTCTGCGTGTTCCTTTGAACACGAAATTTTTTGCCAAAATCGGTCCAGCCGTTTAGGAGGAGTTCAGTGACATACACACGTACACAAGGAATTTATATGTAAAGATATATGGAGTATGTTTAACTTTTCTCGTATCTTTTCTTACCCATGAATATAGTTAAAAAGACGACTACATCAGCATCATTGCAGCCCACATACGTCCCACTGTTGGGCTCGGGCCTCCTCCACAATGGAAAGGACTTTGACCTATTGTACCATGCTGGTCAGACATGTTGATATAGGGTTTAATTTCGAGTTGGCCTTGCTTTGCACAGATGTTATATGCATATTATATCCTATAGTCAACTTTTACAACATCACGATATTTCCTGCTTAAATCTCTTGGTCTTGGTCCCTTGTCGTACGATAAATACTTGCAATATAGAGGGAGGTGAAGAATTTTAATCTTACTCACCATCATAGAATTCATTTCAAAAATTACAAGCATGTGATATGTCCATCTATCAGCATAGAGAAGTCCACTGCTGTACGTAAGTGCCCTAGCGACTGATAATAATCACATAATCTCCATACAAGACAGACGAATTAGGGATCGCAATAGCTGTAGAACTCCTCCCCGGGTATTTCATTAGCCCTTTTTCAAACTGCCACGGGAAAACTAGAGATAACAAACCAAATGCAAGTGTAGTGATAAATTGATATGGTAAAAACTGATAGAGTGCTGGTTCTATTATTACCAAGTCTGTGGACTGCGATTAATATTTAATTACTGACAGCTAAATACTCGATTGTTTTCATTGGCACTCTCGACAATTACTGAAAAAGTATTACTTAATATATCTTCCGTGTGGTGACGGATTAAGAATACAATTCGCCACCCCCTATCTTGCCCGTGGATCTCGTAAAAGACGACTAAGGGATTATAATATGCACATGTTTTTTTATTTTGGGACTAATCCCACCACATATTCCCACCATTGTAACTCCTGTAAGCCAGGATCCACAATGGTCTCCATAAATGACACCGAGGTTTGACCCTCAGGCAGTCCCGGGATATGATTTTAATTATCTTGGGACAAATTTAATTAGAAAAGATTAAAGAGGAGGAGTTGGAAAGAGAGATTCCACTTCCCTCCTAGGCAAAGCGGGAGACAGGAAAACAAAATGACTAGTCAGCCAATAAGTAAAAAGGTATACAGCTACGATAGCGCAGCAGTACGGCACCACGGATACGGAAGAGCTTAACGGGGCCTATATGTGAGTGTTAAGATTGATTGCTACAGTAGGTATAGCAGAAACGCATGAACGCACGGAAATTTTCTCGAGTTGCTACAAGTTCGGTATAGTATGCTACCCCACAGGTGACTTGTAAATTGTTTAACATAAGGTTACGCTCGTTTCGCCAGAGATCGCACTCTCAGAGAATGTGATGTGCTGATTGTTCATACTCGTGGTCAGATGTGGAACATTAACATAATAGTGATGGTACGAGTTTAAAAGAAGATAATTTACTTACTTGTAATATGCACATAAGTTCTGTGTAAGAGAAGGAAAACTCGATATGAAACTCTATACCATCATGTCTTACCAGCACGGTATTGTAGGTTTAATTCCCTCCCATAGTGGAGGAGGCCCGAGCCCAACAGTGGGACGTATGTGGGCTGCGATGATGATGATGATTACTTAATATTAGCTTTCTAATAAGAAAGATAATGTGCAGACTTTTTTACTTTTACAACATATATGTGTTTGTCATATGTGAACGTACACGAAAATTTTCTGATTCAAGGACGCTTCATGATTAGAAGACATTATATTAATAATATTGGCCTACAAGGTATAATCAGATATCTATTGAAGGTTATTTGGTTTGAGTTACTACGTCTTGATTTTTGTTAAAGAATATGATGCATTAAAAGTGATTAGAAGACATTATATTGATAACATTAACCTACAAGAAATAATCGAATGTCTATTGAAGGTTGTTTGGTATGAGTTAAGTTTGGTATGAGTACGCCTTGATTTTTGTTCAAGCTAATTTTGTTAAAGCATTAAAAGTCTCAACTGTCAGTCGAGTTGGTAGGTATTTGAGATTACTATCATTATCATTATCAAGATCATCTCAGCCTGTACACTATTGGGCTCAAACTTACTCCACTATGGGAAGGGAATTGACCTTCTGTACCACGCTGGTCAGACGTGTTGGTATAGGGTTTTGTTTCGAGTTTTCTTTTTCTTGCATAGATATTATATACATATTATGTCCTTTAGTCCGTCTTTTTCGACAGGCACGGGTAAGACAGGGAGTGGTGAATTATATTCTGATTCCTTCACTATACGGGTAGAGAAAGAGGGATTATATGTACTAAATATAAATGAAACTTTGATTTTGATTATCAAATAATTCAAGAAGGGACTCCTACTTGGATTTTAAATATATTTATTTCTTTTAAAGGCAAAGAATAATGAAGCTACTAGGCTACTCTGGATAGATCTTTTGTTAATTATATACTTTCCTTCGATGTCTGTTACGGGTCAAGAAAGAACTGGTATTGTTGTATTATATTTTTAGACTAGCAATCCGCCCTCACTTCGCTTCGGTTATAGGTTATAGTCGTTTTACCCGCGTAGTTCCCGTTCCCGTGGGAATACCGAGATAAAATATAGCCTAGTTTACGCCCTGATATTATAGCTTTCCATTGGTGAAAGAATTTTTGAAATCGGTCTAGCCGTTTTGAAGATTACCCGGAACAAACAGACAGACAGACAAAAATTTTTTAATTGCTATTTTAGGCATAGGTGTCGTGCAAATAAACGTGTGAGCATGAAAAAAGCCTATTATTTTGACATTACAAACAGACACTCCAATTTTATTTATTGGTATAGATTGTCAGACGTGAGATTGATAAATACCTCTTGAAACACTTGTTAATATAATAAAATAGAAAATTGTGGATAATCCCCGGCACAAACTAAAATAATAAAAAAATACTAAGTTCTCTGGAACAGTTATTATCAATTAATTGTCACCGAGAAATCATACGCCATTACATCATTTTGAGGCTGATACTGTAACACTGCGGAACCGATATTAACCAAACATAGCTAAGAACCACCGCAAGGAAACTGGCATTGAAATGAAAAAAAAAACTGCATCAAAATCGGTCCAGCGAGCGTGAGAGCTACGATGCCACAAACACACATACACACATAGCTAAACAGTCATCGATGTCAAACTTATAACACTCTTTTTTTGCGCCGGGGGTTAAAAATAAAATGGTTAAAAATTACAAATAAATATAATGAACATTAATATCCAGCGAGTTTGTAAGAAACAACTCGGGAATAGAATCAGATAATATCATTTTAAGAGAAAGAACAAGACTTCATGCCAATTCGTCTGGATAGTATTGTCTGGTAAGTCAATTTATCTTTGTTTGCTAGGAAGTTCGAAGTTTGGAAAGGAAATGAAAGAAAAATTTACTTTTTCTTGTACCGAGCTCTTCGTTAAGGATCATAAGCAAATTTAATGGCCGACATTTCAAAATATCTATTCATGTTTAAATTTTATAATAAACCCGTGGATTCATTCAGAAATTAGTAATTTTAAAAATAATCGTAAATTTCTGTATCAATCAATTTAGGAAAATTACAATTTAGAATTTTTATATTTTATAAATAACTTTTAAGAATACGTTTTAAATCAAAGCTTTTAAGAATACGTTTTAAATCAATTGACAAAGTACAATGTTTTGGTAATAGATTTATTTTATAAACTTACTTGAATGTTTATTAAATTTTTAGATATAGAATAAACTATTTTTGAAGACTTTAAATAAGCCCGATAGAACATAAATTAATCTATTTAAATATTTGTTAGATTGGAGTGCTAATAAAAAATACTCATTGAACCTAGTAATCAAATTTTCTTGGGATACCCACAAAATTTTCCTTATCAGATTAAAGCAACCTTGAATTACAATGAAATCCTTATTGATGATTACAATGGTTAACAATATGTTTTTAAACTTGAAAATATCAAAGAGATGGTTTTTTTAACACAGTGCAATACTGTGTAAAAAATGCAAATCAAATAAAACGTGTATATATTAAAAAACGTTTGCAAAATAACCTGATTCCACTCTCAAATCTTGTTTCGAGAAAACAGCAACAAACTTTGATTTATTGAATCTCTTTTTTTTTGGGTTGGTCGCGGGCGGCGCACTCATCACACCACTCCGTCCGGGGCGACAGAGGGGCGTAAGCACGCACACCCGCAACCCACCCGCGATGCACGTCGCCTTCGTCGTTGGGCCGACCACCGGAGCACCCTGCTCCAGTGGTCGGGCTTCCGTCAGGTCGACCACTGACTTGACGTTAGTGGTCGGCTCGACTGAATACCCCCTATTTGGGGTACCCTCCCCCTTTATTGAATCTCTACAAATTTATCAGTACAAATTCTTCATAACAAATACCAAAAACAAAACTCAACTTTGTAAATAACAACAGACTTTCTTCCGACTACGTAGTGCTAAGAGATACATTGCGTTAGGACGGCAGGTGCTGTAATTGCAAAAACGAAAATATAAAAAATCGATAGGTTCACCCGATTAACACGCTTCAGATGATTAAGAAAGTTGTATAGTAACATGATTTTCTGACGCAAAAGTTAACATATAATGGTAATCGAAAATAAATATTCATGAAGATAAATATAGAAAGTACGGTACGGGTTTTATCATACCGGCAATGCTAGCGGAGGGTCAAAAAATCGCTATGGCGATAGGTAGGTATTACAGTTGGTTATGGAACAGAAAACCGCTATTCGTACCGTCGCCTCAGACAAATTAACGGGTTGTGTTTAGACCGCCTGTAAAATAAGGTCACATCACTCCTAATACAACTCTGAACTTTGTTAAAAATACGTATCTATTTTATTAATATAGTTTGTTAAGTAATGGCATGAGTGCCAAGATTTCTGTGAAACTAAAATGTAAGAACTAGTTTGTGATTAAAATGGACCATTACAACTATCAATCATTACACAGCTGCGATTATTTGGTAAGTTTACCGCATAGGAATTTTTATATCATCTTTGGTAACAACAAACTCCGACCTTTTTTTTTTTTGGTGGTACTCACCACCACGGTCGGCGCGCTCCTCGCACCACTCCGTCCGGGGCGACAGAGGGGCGTAAGCACGCAATCCCGCAACCCACCCGCGATGCACGTCGCCTTCGTCGTTGGGCCGACCACCCGAGCAGGGTGACTTGACGTCAGTGGTCGGCCCGACGTAATACCCCTTATTTGGGGTATCCTCCCACCGACCGAAGTCCCCCCCTCGGGGAGCACGTCGGTCTTTCCACACGCGGTTGGCCTTACAGCGGATGACGAACTAATTCCCCGGTAACGTCACCAGCGGCCTCGGCTAGGGCGGCATGAGGCGCAGGTATTCGCACCTACGCCACCCCAGTCGCCGGCGGCGGATCGCCTTATCGAGGCTACGCTCCTCGCGCAAGCGATCCGCCGCCTCCTTCCGCGAAACTACTGCCTCGCAGAAGGCTGCGACCGCATCCCAGTTCCTGACGTCAGGTCGGCACCGATGATTGCGACGAGTTCACAATGCTGCTCTGCCCAAGCGGCACAGAGTTCGAGCGTATGCTGCGCCGTGTCCTCGTCGCAATCGCAGTGGTGGCAGGACGGTGTACACTCTCTCCTAACGACCTTGTGCAGGTATTTGGCGAAACATCCATGCCCCGTCAACAACTGCACCAGTCGGAAGGAGAGCACCCCGTGCCGCCGTTTCAACCACTGCATCAGCACCGGCTGGAAGGCCTCCACGATTCGCACCCCGAATCGAGGCCTCTCCAGCCGGACTGCCCAATGGGCAATGACGTCTCGGCAGGTGTCGTCGCGCCAGGCGGTGAGCCTCAAAGAAACCCCACCGCCCTCCGCTCGCAACTCCGATACCCGCCGATACAAACCGGCGAGCATTTCCGCCTCCAACAAACTCCGATCTAATAGCAAGCCGTAACTGTCTACTTATAGATTGCCTTAATACCTGTGGTACAAGTAGGATTTTCTCTACCATAAGACTTAGGTCTTCGTCGTTTTCCGAATGAAGCGCAGTAGTAAATGTTGACTCAGACGATGGCTGCTCTAGTAGTTAACTCGTGATCGGGTGCCGCTTCTGGGATCTGGTCCAGCCATAATCGTTTGAATTATATTAAGTATCTTGCAGTTCGAAGGGCATCACACTGGAGCTAGTTCATATAAAACATGTACACAATTGTATATTTAGTAAGAAGAAATAAAAAATAATTAAAAATAATAGACAAGCCCGCTGAGTTTCTTGCCGGATCTTCTCAGTAGCGGTCGCGTTCCGATCCGGTGGTAGTTTATTTTTTTTGGATATTTTAATTTTATTTTGTAAAATTGACAATATGTAAGTGCCTCCTCGGGGATAGGCCCCGAGGGGGCACTTACATCGTCATCATTTGCCTGCCCTCGTCCCACGCTAAGTGGGGTCGGCACAACATGTTTTTACCTTCCATAGCCTTCTATCAGCCGTCATATCTGCACTCACTACTTTCACACGCATATCCTCATTCACACAATCCATCCATCTCTTTTTAGGCCTGCCACGATTTTTATGTCCACATCCACAAACATATTTACAACCCTTCTCGTCACGTGCCCTTCATCCCTCCTCATCACGTGTCCATACCAAGACAATTTCGCGCTCCTAATCTTTTCTATCACTGGTGCCATTTTCAGACTTCCCTTGATATACTCATTTCTTATTTTATCCAACCTTGTAACTCCACACATTCATCTTAACATACGCATCTCAGTAGAATGCAGTCTTCTCTCATTCATCTTTTTCAATGCTCTACATTCAGAACCATACATAACAACAGGTCTAATGACGCTCTTGTATATTTTCCCCTTAAGTTTAAGGGGCATCCGCGCATCACATTATTCCTGAGACCTGCCGCCACTTCATGCAGCCTGCATTCATTCTTCTACATACCTCTCGGTCAATGTTACCATCGTCTTGGAGAACCTAAGAGCCTAGGTACTTAAAATCGGAGCAAACCGGTAGGAATACTCCATCTAAGGCAATGTGGGAGAATTGGGCAGAGCCACCGAAGTTACAAAACAAATGTTCAGTCTTGGTGCGGCTGATTTTAAGGCCTGCTCTTTCCAACCTCTCCTGGCATTTTCCCAGTCTGCTCTGTACCCCAGCTGCCTCCTCTCGGACGAGGACTATGTCCTCTGCAAAAAGCATGCACCACGGTGCCTCCTCCTGTATGTCTGATATCAGGGCATCCATCATCAGGAGGAACAAGTAAGGCCTCAAAGCCGAACTCTGGTGCAAGCCTACATACTTACATATTGTCATAATAAATGATTTGAATTTGACGTACATTTTCTGCGAGATCGTGTTATCACTTTGGATGAGCTGATCTATTTTTAGCAAGCGGCAAACTATCATCAGCACCACCTTATCTGACGGATTGACCAGCAAGCAACTTAAAAATAATAGTCATCATCATCATCTCAGCCCATACACCTACGACTGCTGAGCTCGGGCCCCATCTATTATGGAAGGAAATTGACCTATAACAGGCGATACGCTGATCAGACATGTTTGTATAGGGGTTTATTGTCAGTTTTCCTTCTCTTGCATAGCCAATATATGCATAATATGTCCCTTACACGTCTTTTACGGCACTCACGGACAAGAGAAGTTACTTCGTCACCACACGGAAAGACAATACTGTCATCTGAAATCTATTTTTATTTAATTTATTGAACAATATACAGCTATAAGTTTAAATAAAATCCTTAGATTCTCAAAATCATATTAACAAACAGTAATAATAATAAAATTCAGGAAATTATCTACAGCTCGCTTGATTGAACATTTATGTGTTTAATCAATCAAACTGTAAATCATATGATAATCTATATAATATATGATAATCGTATGATAATATGTAGAAGCCACCAAATAGCGTAAATAATATATTCTAACACGTCTGTTGAATATTGACATATTTCCCAAATATCACAGCCTACAAATTTTTATAGCTCGAAAGAGAATGATCTCAGTGATCAAATTGGTCTTTCAGTGATATCGGCTGATTGGTTATCTTTTATTGTATGCTCACAGCACTCGAAATAAACAGTGAACCATTTTCCGTTTTGCTTGACGTTTCGTTGGTTTACTATAGGCTTGAAATAAGAGTTTTATCTACAAACTTATTATTTGTGCTATATTCCATACTCTGTAGTCGAGAGATTCACATTATTTGCGTCGAGATTGCTACAGGATTATAAATTAACCGTGTTCAAAGGAAGAGTAAGCTTTTTTTGTTCAGATAGGATGCAAGAAGTATTTGCTTATTAAAGAAAATATCCTATTCCGTTTTGAATATCATATGCAAAATTCTGGAAAGTATGTAATTGTAGAAATGAACATAGAAAATAACCGGATTATAGGGTGTAGCAACTTCTTAAAACGTGTATTAACTCATTATTTGCAGGCGCTAATGTGCTAAGTGTTGAATTAATATCAGAACTTTATTGAATAATACAATATTTATAGACCGTTTTATTTTTCATGTGGTGATAATTAAGAATACAATTTCACCCCTTGAAAACGAACAGAAATTAAAGGATTAATTGAGAGATATTGTCCATATAATAACCAGCGCTGGCCCGAAGTAAATTTTAGAATGGAGCGAGATCCAATTATGGCGCCTCTCCCGTTTGCTCCTAATGATATATACCTATACCAATTGTGAGTGTAAAGTAAGTATGGAACGCGAAGATCTCAACCATACTCTGGTGTGACCAATTGAAAATTAGGCGCAATACCGAGTACGGTCGACTAGGTCGAAATTTATTCTTTTTCATGTAACATGGGACTCTCAGTCGGCATAACTTCTACATTTTGTTAAATGTTTAAATAATGGCATTACACACCTCGCGACTCGAACTAGATGAACGAGACGGGCACTCTATTCGCACGCGTCTCGTTCATCTCTTCGCTTAAAATACATATAGACAATCGAAAAAAAAAAGACATTTCTTTTATTTTTCTTTGCCGTTTAGGCGCCCCCTAGGATTTGGCGCCTGGAGCGACTGCTCTGTTCGTCGTATGGACGGGCCAGCCCTGATAATAACTATCCAAGAGAATATAAACTCGAAACAAATCCTTATACCAACCATTCTGATCAGCGTGACATAGTAAGTCAATGGCCGTCTTAGTATAGAGGAGCCTGGGAGGCTTGGACCCAGCGGTAAAGACCAACTTTAAATGCTAAAAGTATAAAAAAATCCAAATAATTACTTCAAATCTATAACAAAATAATTATATTTTAATTCTAGGTCAAAATAACAATGATGATGATGATGATTGGTGACCCCTGCTTTGCTTGCATTAACCTTTTATAGGTATTTGTTATTTTGAAATTTATTGTTATTTTGTGGAAGGAGCCTCGAGACCAACAGTGGGACGGATATAAGTTGATGTTATTTTGTACAATACGTGATACAAAGTTATACTTGCTCTATCTGCCAGGAACGGGGGAACGGGAATGAGATCTACCATGGACATTTAACAAAGGCTTTCACCAATAGGAAGCTAAATTAATAGCGACTAAGATAGCCTATATTTATCATCGTATTTTGATTATTTCGTGAATCTGAATTATACAAGTGGAAGTAATATTATAAATGTGAAAGTTTGTGAAGATCTTTGGATGTTTATTACTCAATTACATCGGCTATCGCTAGGGCGATGGTCGACAGCATTGGGAATTGGGACGCGGTCGCAGCCTTCTGCGAGACACTGATCTCGCGGAAGGAGGCGGCAGATCGCCTGCGCGAGGAGCGCAGCCTCGATGAGGCGATCCGCCGTCGGCGACTGGGGTGGCGTAGGCGCGACTAACTGTGCCTCATGCCGTCCTAGCTGAGGCCGCGGGTGACGTGACCGGGGATTAGTCCGTCACCCGCCGAGAGGCCGACCGCATGAGGAAAGACCGATGTCCTCCCCGAGGGGGGGATGTCGGTCGATGGGAGGGTACCCCATGTAAGGGGGTATTCCGTCGGGCCGACCAGTGATGACAAGTAACCCTGCTCCGGTGGTTGGCCCAACGACAAAGGCGACGTGGTTTTCGGGTGGGTTGCGGGTGTTGCGTGCTTACGCCCCTCTGTCGCCCCGGACGGAGTGGTGCGAGGAGCGCGCCGACCGCAGCCCACCCCAAAAATAAAATTACTCAATTACATAAAATTTTAGATGAAAATTGGCACATATATAGAGTATTTCCAAAATTAACTTTTTATCTCGGGTAAATGTTCCGTTGATTATCCCAAATTCAACTTTGGGAAAGCTAATTTTCATGTGGGCAAAGCAGCGTACTAAAGCGTACGTAATATCGCTCCTTTATTCCAATACCGGCACTATCCTAAATAAACAAATTATACAGGAGAGCTATTTAAAGATTTAAGACAAATATTAACTAATATAAATAAGAGTATATTAGCCTTTCAAGATTAATTGTCTTTTATTTTTATTTTATTAACAACTATTATTCCTATTAAAACACATTTTTTGTTTTCGTTTTAATTATTATTAATTAGTGAATATAAATAATTTAAAATATTAGAGACGTTTTCGAAAATATTTAAAAAGTTAAGTGAAATTAAAATATATAAATTGAAGCAATGTGTAAATTCAGTGCTCAGCAAATAGATGGCATTAAAAACAGTTTTTCGAAAAATTTCGTTTAGTGACGGTATTGGATTAAAGGTGCGTTATTATCTCACATACTAGGCATGCCTTTTAAGTTTTGTCGTTTCCTTATTTCCCGGCAATTTTGAATTTGAAACTGTTCTATATTCGAATGTGTTTAAATTTTGAATCACAAAATAGTTGAAAGTATTAGGATTAATGCTATTGTTTAGTCACAGCGGCGATTGGAATCTGTTAGGTTACGTACGAAAATGAATCTTTCTAAGGAAAATGTTCATACAATAATTTTCTACAACTTTAGAAGAGGCCTGACACGGCTTCAGTGTTTTGAAGAGCTAACATCTGTGTTCAGTGATGAAGCCCCATATCGGCGGACTATCGAACGCTGGTATTTAGAATTCCAGCGTGGACATACTAGTGTTAGTGACAAATCTCGCGAAGGACGCCCAAAATCCGCCTTCACTGAAGATAACATCATTGCTGTGAGACAACTAATTCTCGAAGATCATCATGTGACATATCGATAGATAGAGGCTCTATTAGGCATCTCAGAGACAATCATTCAGAAGATCTTGCATGAAGCGCCTGGTGTGAGAAAGCTAGTTTGCCGTTGGATACCGCATCTGCTTGCCGACGATCACAAGGCGGCCCGAGTGAGATGGTGTAAGAAAACTCTACAAAGGTTGAACCGAGGCGAGTCAAATCACGTCTACGACATCATTAGTGGTGACGAATTTTGGATCTATGCCTACGATCCTGATTCCAAACAACAATCTACAATCTGGGTCTTTCAAGACGAGCCAAAGCCGACTAAAGTTGTTCGTTCTCGAAGCACTTCAAAGAAGATGGTGGCCACGTTCGTTGGAAAAACCGGCCATGTTGCGACTATTGTACTTAAAGATCGTAGAACGATTAACGCAGAGTGGTATACCACAGTTTGTTTACCACAAGTCGTCGCCGAACTTCGAAAATCTAACTCAAAGCGACGCATCATCCTGCACCACAACAACGCAAGCTCACACAGCACTCGTCAAACGATTGAGTATTTGAAGCAGGAAAAAGTAGAAATTCTTGACCATCCTCCATACAGTCCTGACCTAAGCCCTAACGATTTCTTTACATTTCCTAAAATTAAGAAAAGTCTTCATGGTCAAAGGTTCCAGTACCGTGAAGAAGCAGTCGACGCTTCAGTCAACCATTTTGAACACCCCCACTTTAGAGTGGAATAAATGTTATAATAACTGGTTTGCGCGAATGGAAAAGTGTATTAAGCTACGTGGTGCTTTGAAAAATAATAAAAAGTACTATAAGGTTCTAGTTGTGTTTTTTTCTTCAAACGACAAAACTTAAAAGGCATGCCTCGTATAATCTCACTATTAGGCTTCCACCTCTTTCACGATGTAAAGGAAACTGACCTACAATATCACGCTGGTCAGACGGGTAAAATTTCGAGATTTTTTCTTTTTTGCATAAATAGATGCTATTTGCGTGGGATTGAGGGATCAATTGATGTTTAAAACACCCAAGAGTAATAAATGGGATAGAAAACTGTATTCATACTCCGTCACCACACGGAAAGTTATTTTATTTTGGAGAGTTTACACTTAAATATTAAGTAAGTACTTATGTGTAAATTGTGATGAAAATAATGATTAATTGAAGACTATATTTATATCTGAAACTGTTATATGTATTTGTTTGTACTTTCGTTTTATATAATAGCATTTCCTTCGCGTCATAGTTGCATAGAAGTCGTTAAATAAAAATTGAAGTCAAATATAATTTTTATACTCTGCTTTTGTTCTAAATGAGATTTATGGTTAATGGGTTTTATTAATATATTAGCACAATCAAAATTCGACTAGACATATGACATGTTACATACTGGTTTAAAAACCGCTCCAAAGTGACATGGGTTCGATTCTCACGCAGGAGAATACTTTGTGAGATCCACGAATTGGATTTCTGATTTTTTTTTTGGAATAAAAGAAAAATCATATTTAAGTTTTATAACAAAACTATTGTTTTTATTTGTTTCGCAATAATTCAAAAGTTGTAACAAAATAAAAATATTTTTTTGAATCCAGTGACGAAAACACGCCGACAGCTCCCGAACAAATCCAAACGCGTGTGACGTCATAATGTTAGTTTTCATTCATTGCAATTTTCAGAGATAATAAGTACAATGTTTTGATCTATTTAATTCTGCTGTCATTGTTAAATAAATAAATGTAAGTAACAACAAATCGTTTTTAGCAGTAAATTTCCAATATTATTGTCAACTCAGGGGTAATAGCTGTAAACACTGTACTGTTATAAAATAGCTTTAACATCATGACGTCACAACTGTGCTAACCAGTGTTAGCGCGTTCATTGTCATGTGCTTTTTATTGAAATTTGAATAATTTTTAATTGTTTATAATTAATTGAAAAATCTTTTTTAAGGTTTACCACATTAAATATCAATATTATTATTAATAAAGTTTTAAAATACATAGATAAATATTATTTTTTTCAAAAGTCCAATTGTTTTCATAATGAAATTCTTTAGTGCAAGGTGTTTTTAAGAATATAAAACTGCTCTATAATATATTATATAGTGAGGTGACGTGATGATAAGGTTCCTGTGCAATAGCGGCTACGAATATTACCAGATCTTACATTGCTCGTAGGTGTCGTAAAAGACGACTAAAAGCTTTACTTAAACCTGGGCCATCTTCATCTGGTCCATAATTCGGTCGGACATAAAACGTTTGCCAAATCTTTTGCAATATCCTTACTAATATTATAAATGCGAAAGTAAGTTTGTTTGTTTCACGCTTAAACCACCGAACCGATTTAAAATGCCTTTACCAATGGAAAGCTATAATATCAGGAAGCAACATAGGCTATATTTTATCCCAGTATTCCCACGGGAATGGACACTACAGGCGAAAGGCAACTGAAACCGAAGCGAAGCTAGGGCGGGTTGCTAGTGTACTAATAAAGAAGTGTATATACTAAGTCGACCAAAAGTAATTCAGATAAAACAGGATAGTGGTAATTGTTTAATGTACAATTCCACCCTCGTGTTAGCCATTTGATGAACACATACAAGTAATAAACATAAAACAACGCAACTAAGACCCAACAAACTTTTTCGTAGAAAATCTCTTTAATGCTCGTGTCATACGGGTAGAAAACCTAC
Source organism: Lymantria dispar (assembly GCA_032191425.1). Taxonomy (NCBI): domain Eukaryota; kingdom Metazoa; phylum Arthropoda; class Insecta; order Lepidoptera; family Erebidae; genus Lymantria; species Lymantria dispar. Next base: position 16,690,199 of record CM063440.1, read on the forward strand.
TTCACTCATATAAAGTCTCGCTTTAATAAATTGGAAATTATTCGTTTGACAAAGGTAATGTTAAGTACGTCATGTCGTCTTTAAAAATCAACGTTTTTGCAAATATTGTCTACGCTAGAGTGATGTGAATTGAACTAAAACGCAGACGGGACAGCTTTGAGAAATTGTTTTGTGTAATATTTACGTGTAAAATCGTAAATAAATATTAAGAACAGAAAAATATAGGACCTGAATGATTGCATGGAGTTTATACAAAAAATGTAATAAATTTTTTTGTAATAATTCTATTCCCCGGTACATTCATACGCAGCCCCGGATAGGGCAGATAGGGTGGTATCAGGCGCAGGTACTCGCAGTTGTGCAGCCCAGTCACCAGCAGTGGATCGTGTCGCCGTAGAGGAGTTTCTCCCCCGGACGATTCGCCGCCTCCTTCCATGAGATTACTGCCTCTCAGAAGGCGGCCACCGCATCCCAGTTCCTGACGCGTTCCTGACGCTGATGAGCATCTCCCTAGCGATGATAACGTCGTCGACACCCGCTGGCGAGGATCTCACTCTCTAAGAAATTATATGTTAAGTAATATTTACGCTTAAAGTCTGGTAAGAGGTTCTGGGGCCAAAAAATCGATCTTCTTTCACTGTCAACGTCAAGAGTTATAATAGCTCAGTTGAGAAGTTGTCCAGTTTTCTTTTTGTATTGTTTTGACATTCAAACAGCGTGGGATCGAATCTCGGTGTTATTATTATTCTCTTTTTGTAATTTTTGATATTTTTTTCATTATTTTATTTTTATTTTTTATTAATATATATCTAAATAAGTTCGGCAAAAATACAACAAAAATATACGGAGCAAAGCTCGGTTAACCAGATATTAAATCATAATTAAGAACAGAAAAATATGGGAGGGAATATCTGCATGTGGTTTCTATGAATATAATCTGTGCTTGTGTTCACCTATTTTGTGCACAATATGTGCTACTAAACTTTAGTCACTGTATAATTATCTCTTAACTAGTGTACTGTGCTGTTAATTACACCGCCTAAGTATGCTTAAGTGAGAAACTGTAGCCACTTACTATCAGGTACAACGTTATAAAACATTATTAAGAGAATAGTAATAAAGTGGTACTGTTGACAGTTTTTTATCTGAAACCGGGAACAGCCTCGTCCAGGATAGTTTCACACTTTCTCAGAAAATGGATCTCATCATCATCGTCATCATCGCAGCCCACACACGTCCCATTGTTGGGCTCGGGCCTCCTCCACAATGGAAGGGAATTTGACCTACTATACTATGCTTTTTTTTTGGAGGTGGGTTCCGGTCGTCGCGCTTCTCGCACCACTCCGTCCGGAGCGACGGAGGGGCGTAAGCACGCACATCCACAACCCACCCGAACACCACGTCGCCTTCATCGTTGGGCCGGCCACCGGAGCAGGGTTACTTGTCATCAGTGGTCGGTCTGACGGAATACCCTCTAGTGGGGTACCCGCCCATCGTCCGACGTCCCCCCTCGGAGAAGACGTCGGTCTTTCCTCACGCGGTCGGCCTCTCGGCGGGTGACGGGCTAACTCCCTGGTCACGTCACCTGCGACCTCGACTAGGGCGGCATGACGCGCAGGTAGTCGCGCTTGCGCCAGCCCAGTCGCCGGCGACGGGTCGCTTCGTCGAGGCTGCGCTCCTCGCGCGCGCGACCCGCGGTCTCCTTCTGCGAGATCACTGCCTCGCAGAAGGCTGCGACCACGTCCCAGTTCCTGACGCTGTCGAGCATCGCCCCAGCGATGGTCGGCAGCTTCAGGTCGGCACCGATGATTGCGACGAGTTCACGATGCTGCTCTGCCCAGGCGCAACAAGCCTCGAGCGTATGCTGCGCCGTGTCCTCGTCGCAATCGCAGTGGTGGCAGGACGGTGTGCTCTCCCTCCTAGCGACCGTGTACAGGTACTTACCGAAGCATCCATGCCCCGTTAAGACCTGCACCAGTCGAAAGGAAAGCACCCCGTGCCACCGTTTTAGCCACTGCATCAACACCGGCTGGAAGGCCTCCACGGTCCAGACACCGTATCGAGGCCTCTCCAGTCAGACTGCCCAACGGGCAATGACGTCTCGGCGGGCGTCAATGCGCCAGGCGGTGAGCTCCCTCAAAGAGACCACACCGCACCCCGCTCGCACCTCCGTCACCTGCCGATTTGTATCGGCGAGCATTTCCACCTCCAGCATTCCGCATTTCCGGCCCGCGGGGGAGTCCCGGCCAACAGACTCGCCGCCTCCATCGCCATCGTGCGGTACCCGCGTATGGCCCTGATCGCCATGGCCCTCTGTGGTCGCCCCAGAGTAACCCTGAGTCGGGCGATCAGGGACCTCGCCCACACCGGTGACCCGTACAGGGCCATCGACCGGATGACCCCTGCGTACAGCCGCCCGTCGAGCACCAGGCCCAAATACTTCATATGAGCCCGGATGCTGATCTCAACCAGGAGGACGGTGCTCGAGACGCCAATGGGAGGGCCCTTGCGGGGCCCATGGAACAAGAGGGCCTCCGTCTTGTCCAGGGCCATCCTCAACCCCAACGCCTCGATCCACCTGACGATCTCTTCGGTGCTTAGAGTCGCCAGGCTTGCCGCCTCTTCTAGCGTCCCACCGCGGGCTGTGACGAGCGTGTCGTCGGCGTAACAAATCACGCCCAGCCCGGGCGGGAGACTCCCCCGCAACGCCCAATCGTAGCCGATGTTCCACAGGGTGGGTCCGAGGACCGACCCCTATGGGACACCGCACGTCATGGGCGTTGGCACAACGTCCCCTACCCGGTTGACGTAGAGGACGCTGCGCGACTCCAAGTGGTCTGTCACTATACTATACCATGCTGGTCAGACATGTTGGTATAGGGCTTCTTTTCGAGTTTTCCTTCTCTTGCACAGATGTTATGAACATATATCCCACAATCGTCTTGTACGACATCCACGGGCAAGTTAGGGAGAGGTGAATTGTATTCTTACTCCGCCACCATACGGATAAATAAATGGATAAATGGATCTCAAAGTACCTAAATAGTATTATTTGTTTAAATCTAGTATTAACTAATAATTTCACCTCAATATGATGAATAAGAAGGCCAGATACCAAATTTTCGTTTGGTGTAGCTTGAAACTTGTGCTGACATGGGTTACGAGACCTAGTGGGAATGTTTACCGCCATCTGCTTGTCAGTGGCAAATCCGAACCTAGGATAATCCTTCACTTTGGCCTGCTATCTGGCGAAAATCCCTAAAATGTAGTCGCCGTATCAGATTGGTAAACCGGATTGGACCTTGACAGCTACGCGCTCTTCCATGTATTATGTTAACTCCTAGCAAACTTCACCTTCCAGACATTGCCTTGTTTTAGGTATCAACAAATTTATTGCATGCATAATGATCCCTCTCCTCTTCTCAAATAAATTATTTATGAAAAACACATCTGATAGTAAATAATACTGCCGTTTCTGAACCTTAGCAACCTTACCAGGAGTACAAACTACAGGGTATGGTGAAATAGTCAGCATGAAGTTATTGTGAAAGAACGGGTACCACAATGCTGCTATGCCGATATTTTATAAAACCGCTTGAAAACTCTATAAATTTCTAATGCAGATAAACTAACTGTCGTATAGTTTCTGGGCATGAGCCAAAAATTCAAATTAGTTTTAAAGTTTTGAAGTTTACTACGATATTAATACTATTGTTTGTAAGAGGTTTTAAGTTATTTCACTACCTGAACATTTTAACCCTAACTTTGTTTTAGGATATTTCATATTTCAAGGAATAATTTATAAATAGTATTACAGCTGACCTACTTCGACGTTGTTTGAAAATTATATATATTATAACGGCATTAATTAGTCTAATAACATTGTAGCTATAATTTTTTAAATGACGAGACATGAGGATTATTTTATTCTTAAGTCATTCTATTCGTCATAGGCGCGCGGACCACACCTTGGCTTTTACATATTATTATGAGCATTACTTGAAAATTGGCTTAATACATATGGCTAGTAAGTATCTGATAGTTAAATACAGGTTCGCGTGTTTGTCCTCGCGTGAGCACTCAATAGTATATGCAAATACTAGTTCTGCGTGTTAAAGCAACTTATGGAGGCTAAAAATCGGTGTTTAATACATTTTCAACATCAAACACTGTATACATTGGATATAGGTAGTACAGTACATGATATATAATGGATTATTTTTATATATTAAGTATGCTTTCCATGTGGTGACAGAGTAAGAATATAATATGCATATAACGCGTATGCAAGAGAAGGCAAACTCGAAATAAAATCCTATATCAACCTGTCTGACCAGAGCGGTGTAGCAGGTTAATATCCCTCATATTACGCAGGAAGCTCGAGCCAAGCAGTGGGACGTATATGAGGTGAAATGATGATGATTAAGAATATTAATTACTAGCAACCTGCCCTCGCTTCGCTTCGGTTTCAGTCGTCTTACCCACGTGGTTCCCATTTCCATGGGAATACCGGAATAAAATATAGCTTATGTTACTCCCTGATATTATAGCTTAGCTTATTAGCTTATTATAGCTGGACTGATTTCAATTTAACTTTCAGGGAATCTCCGGATTGACCTGACAAGTAATCCTGTAAAGGTTTGGTGACGATCGGAGCACTCCTCTTTTTGAACTGTCAAATAGAATAATTTAATATATTGCGAGAGTTAAATTAAATATTTAATGATGTAAGTTTATTTTTTAAATAAAATAAAGCAAAATCTAGCCCGGCAAAGCGGGCTGGGTACGCTAGTTGTCGATGATTGTAATGATAAATTAACAATATTTTCTAAATGTATATAACCTATGTGTGGTTACAATTTACAAAAGATATTTTAATAATGTTTATATATTTGTTAATTAATCATTGAAATGGCTTCACCGATTTTCACGGGGCATTCATTAATAGGAAACAGTTTTATACAACAATGTGAAAACCTCCTTAAACTTAAGCCCTCCTTAAATGTAAAGGATAAAACTAGATCTATATAGATAAGAATTTTATGTAGTTATTTTAAAGTCCACGCACGTAATCGATTGATCCCTAGTAAACCTTTAGTATCGATTGATCCGGCTCCACCAAAGGCCACTTCAGAAACAGTTACGATTAATAGAGCCTTTCTATAAGTGATGCTCAAATAGTTACTTCACCATTATTACCATCTCAGCTTATAAAGGTTAGGATCGCGTATGGGATCCTAACCTTGTGTTGTTCATGTTTTCCTTCTCTTGCAAGCTATTATGTACGTATGATATCCTATATTAATCCGAAATACGGCAATTCGCAGAAGAATGGGTGTCACCGATATAGGACGAAGAATTAGTACGCTGAAGTGGCAATGGGCAGGCCATAGCGCTCGGCGAAACGATAACCGCTGGGGAAGAAAGGTTCTCGAGTGGCGACCACGTATCGGACCACGCAGTGTAGGATGCCCCTCCCCCATTACGTGGACCGACGCCCTGGTGAAAGTTGCTGGGAGTCGTTGGATGCAGGCGGCACAGAATCGCATTCTGTGGCGTAACATGAGAGAGGCCTATGTCCAGCAGTGGATTGCGATAGGCTGAAATGATGACGATGATGATGATGATTATATCCCTTACTCGTCTTTTATAATATTCACGGGCAAGATGGGGTGTGATGAATTGTATTCCTACTTCGTATCCGTACTTCGGATATGGTTGCTTTGTATTATAAAAGAGTATTTAATATTATACAGGAAATAGTTACTTAATATTACTATTTTAGTTGATCTAACATTATTACCAAGAACCGAGTATATTAGGGTTAGGACCGCGATGTTCAATAAATGAAAAAATAAATGCAAAGGTTTTAAAAGGTTATCGTGTTCTATAATGTTGCTATACAGAAATAACTTCAATTGATTATAATAATAAGCTTGTAGAAAATATGCGATAGAAAGCTATGATATGAAATTAACAACTATTATTACTTTAGCAAAAAATATTGCTATTACTGTAGTAAACTGTTATTAGAAAAGTAATATTACTCTAGCAAGAAAATGCAACGTCAAAACCACTTTGTAAAATTTAACATATATGTAACACTTTTGTCCATGATAATATTTCAGTAACTTGGGGTATTAAATTAGAACAAATTATAGGTAAACTAAAAATAATTCTGCACTAGCAATGACAGTGAAACACACAGATACTATTTATAGATATAAAACCACGTCAAATATAGCCATATGTTTTACTTGAAATAGAGTTATTTTAATATGAAAGGAAGGGTGAGAAGTTTTTTTTTACTGCTAACAGTGGCAAACGTGCAAGCAGTACACCTGATGGTAAGTATTGCTGTCGCTCATGGATCTGTGATAGGCCGCTGACTACCTTGAAGAAAGTGAAAGGAGTGTGAATGCAAGCCATGAGGTTCGGTGAAACCAAAACCCGCACACAAACATCCTCAGAAAATTACTTAGACGTTCGTTTTCTGCGAGAGTGTGGTACTACCCCGGAGGGACCGGCCCGCAGCTGTAGACAGACAACTGTCAACAGTGTGGTTCTACCACTACTAAAAGTTTGACATCATGCCTGAAAAAATATCATAGAACATAACTTTATCAAAAGGTTGACAAAAGAATAGTCTCTTGTCTAGAAGAATAGTCTAAAGTAGAAAGTCAAGAATAGTCAAGTATAGTCTATAGGATATCATCTATGTAGATAGATGACGTAGTGTATTGCGCCTGATGCCGCCCTAGCAGAGGCTGCGGTTGACCGGACCAGGGATTTAGTCCGGGCACCCGCGGAGAGGTTAGCCTCGCGACGGCGATCGGCGTCCCAGTAGGGGACGTCGAAGGGAGAGGGTACTCCCTCTGGGTATTCCGCCGGGCCGACTACTGACGTCATGTCCCCCTGCTCCGGTGATCGGTCCAACGACGGAGTGGTGCGAGGAGTGCGCCGACCGTAAACCAAAAAAAAAAGTGTAGATATTTTATAGTGCCCCGGACAATACTTTGTGTGATCCACGAGTTGTACTGATTTTGGTTGTAATTTGTGAACATTAATTGTGTTTGTAAATTCCCCAAAAATATTAATACATTAATTATTTCATATTCTTTTATTTTAGGCTCTCATAAAAAAGAGGATTAATGTAATACTTATAATATCTATACGTATTGTTACTGTTATATGGTTTGCTGTAGAAATTTAATTAAAAAGACCTGCCATCGGGAGATAATTTTTTAATAAATATTTTATAGCGCTGGTTAAAAAAGAAGAATCTCACGTTATGCCTTCGTTAAAATCAGAGTGAAGCTATTTTAATAAAAAATACTACTAGTACTAGTACTTTGCTTATATATTTGCCTTCCAAAATTTACCTCATAATGCGAGGGCTTAAGAATACAACGTGTCCTCACCAAAATTAGTGACGGCATTGAATCGTGGTCTCTTTAAAGACATTTATGTCAGCTTCATAAAATGGTCATGGCCGCTCTACGTGCTATGGTGAGGTCGTCAAACCTACAATCGTTGGCAAGGAAAGATTCTCGAGTGGCGACCACGAATCGGTTGACGCAGAGTAAGACGACCACTACTAGGTGGGCTGACGACATCTTGATAGTCACAGGGAACCGTTGGATATATGTTGCACAAGACCGTTCTGAGCGGCATTCTCGTGGAGATGCCTTTGCCTAATAGTGGACATCTTCGGGCTGATGGATAGACATTCCCATACCGAGTCAGAATCACCCGCAAACTGTAAATTATAACAGCAACGTCACACTCTCAGCCAAGCGTAACAATAATGACATAAAATCCTTTTAGGAATCTAACTACAAAAGTAGACTCGTATAGGCTGATGAATAATAAATGAATGGAAAGGCACGAAGAAATCGATAGAAATTTTAATCAGTAGAGTAGTTATCTTACTGGCTGTGAATTTTCTCCTAGGAGAGATCGCAAAACATTGAAAGGTCAGCCTATAAACATTGAATCTAGGGCTTAACTAATCAGTATTTTAGTTCTGTAGGGTCACATATTGGCGACTCAGCGCTGAAACTTTACAACTTAATTCTTTCTTTGTTTCCTGATTCAACAAACTACTGAGTTCGTTTCCTCTTAAATATTTAATTCGGGTCAGGATATACATCTGTGACTTCAATAGGACTTCACATTTTTCCTTGTATTTTAGATATAGTGTGGTTAACCCTAGAAAGATAACCTACGCCGCAGAGACGCCCGTGCCACAATAATATTGTTGTCTCTTCTTATTCTGCGCATGTATTAACTTGTCCTTCTCAGCCAACTCAGTCATCGGCCAGGCCTATCGCGGGACGGCTAGTTCTAAGCGGTGAGTACTATATTTTTAAAGTTATGAGATTTATGCGCTCGCGAGGCGTATGGTTATCTTCTATGTAACTTTTAGTGTTGTTTGGTACTTTTAATTTATGGATATGAAAATTTATTTATACATGTTTTATTTTTGTTTACAGCAAACATTATTAGCGTAGACCATGACAAGTAGAAGGGCACTTGCAGAAGACAAAATAGGCCTATTATTGGCCCAAGAAGATGAGAATGGTGATACTCAAGAAAGTGATAGCGAGATAGAAGATCATGAGAGCGAAGATGATGTTCAGAGTGATGTCGAAGATGAGTACATCGATAGCGTAGGGATTGAAGAGGCAGACGATGTATTGAATGAAGATTTACCACAGCCTGGGTACATGAAAAAAAAAAAATTGGAATAAAAACACGCATTTGAAAAGTGTGCACCTCTGAAGCGTATGGTTATCCTTTACGTAATATGCAGTATGGTTATCTTTCTAGGGTTAAGAAAATAAGAATACAATTTACCACTATCTTGACCGTGTATGTCGTAAAAGACGACTAAGGAATATCTATAATATGCAGATGACATGTATGTAAGAGAAGGAAAAGTTGAAATAAAACCCTATACCAATACATTTGACCAGCATAGTATAGTAGGTTAATTTTCCCTCCGATTATGGAAAAGGCTCGAGCCCAACAGTGGGACTTATAGGAGCTGAGATGATGATGATATAGTTGTAGTTATATCTCACGTCTGGAGTGATAATAAAGTAGTATGGAGCCGATTGCTTCGTGTATCTGCTTTAAGAGTTAATATACCATGACGTCTTGTGTGTTAATTTTCAGTGACTTAACTGATAGTCATCGTATAGTGATAACGTTAGAATATAATTCACGAGCTCGTATTTTTTGGTGACGTAAAAGATGACGTATAATCTTATATCTTTAAGAGCAATTCTTGTATATATATATATATATATATATATATATATATATATATATATATATATATATATATATATATATATATATATATATATATATATATATATATAATAAGGATCTCGGAGACGGTTCCAACGATTTTGATGAAAAAATCGATCTAGCTATGTTTTATTTATAGAAAATGTTATTTAGTCGGTGTTTTATGTTTATTTTTTATTAATATATATCCAAATAAATTCGACAAAAATACAAAAAAAATATTCCGAGCTTCTATTATGTATTAATTTGCCTTTGATAGTAGGTTCCTGTCCAGTAATAGATGTGATGATAATTAGATGATGATGATAATAATGATACTGAGGACTACTAGGCGCGTGCCATATAAAAATAAGTCAAACGAGAGTTACCGACATATTTAATAAAGACACCATATTAGTTAGTTACATGTAGATTTATTTGTATGTAGATTTATGAAGAGTTCTATAAGAATAGAATAATTGATATTTGTTTCAACGGCATCTTATTTAATCTGAATTATATAATGCAGTGTTAATATCTTAAATCTTCGTCATGATTTCCAAATTATGACTCATGAGAAAACTTGAGGATTTATTTTTGCTATAAATTCGTTCTACTGTAATCTATCATGATGAACATCACGTACTTAATTTCCATTAATAATGCTTTTCATAATACTTTTCGCTTTATTGAAACTTTGTTACTGATTTCTTTTAAATTTCTTTTAATAGAGACATCGTTTTCAAAATAGCCTTTATGAGTGTGAGTGTGAATGCGTGCAATGAGGTTCCTTGATACTAAAAGCATAATCTAAACCCGCCACATGCAAACACCGTCAGAAAGTTGGGCTTCCGGCTCTCTTGTTCACTGAATGGTACCGAATCTAAACACCGTATGTCTGCTGCAAGTTTTCAAGGAGTTGGATTCTCTGGAGACTATCGAGGTTGTAGATGTAGGATTCAATATTAGTTTTAATATTTAAATTTCTTGCAGGTTATAAGTTTGACGTCGATGTCTGTCTGTGCATTGTGTCCTTCTGTGGCATTGTAGCCTTTAAACGGATGGACCAATTGTGATGCGGTTTTCTTTGAAAGCCAGTTTCCTTGCGGTGGTTCTTAACTATGTTTTGTTAATATCGATCTAGCAACCTAAGAGTATCAGAGCTCTTTTTCAAAATGATGTAATAGTATATGATTACTAGAGTAGGTACTTCACGCGTGCCAGTACAGTGATTAATTAATAATTCCTATTGAAGAGAAAATGATAAGTACTTTTCATTTGTAATTTTTTAATTTGTAGTCGGCAGTTATTCAAAATTTTCAATTTTATATTTATTTAAACTATAATTTTCTACTATTATGAATATACATATTTCAGTTCCGGGTACCAAACATAATAACAATCAACTTCAACTTAAAGATTAATAAGAATAAAAACAGATTTATTTCAAGTAATTTTTGTTAATTATATGTGACGACATCAAATTATTGTGACAATACACAGATAAATGGTTGGTGATACAAAAAAATATTTTTAGTTTCAAAACAAATCGATTTGAAAATCCGATCAGTCTTTAATTTATCGAAAAAATTCTTAGTTGTAACTAACTTGTGTGATTTGTACATAAATATTATGATTTTGAAATTAGATTTATAATTAACAATATTGAAATGATAGTATTAGCACTTAATAAGTTTTTTTTAAACTCAACATAATTAACTATGATCCTAGCGTACTTTACAAACAAACTTAACTGTGCAATATATGTAGGTTTATATTAATTCATTTTCTAATAAACGCTTGATCGAATATTCTGTGTACAGATATTTAGTAGAAACACGTTTAAAAATTAAAATCTCAAAATTCTTATATTGATAGACATCAACGCTATATAATTTATAAAAAGTTACTCGTTATTACTTTAAAAATGATTAAGAAGGTACACAATAAGCTTTAACTGTTTCAAGAATGTCAACTATTCTATAAATTATTAAGCATTTTTAATTCGCACTAATTATTGCGTAAAAGTTTCAAGATCTGTAACGATCTTGAAATCGACATGGTACTAGTTACTGAAAAGTGTAATATTATTTTATAATCTATTACCTAATTATATAAACTAGTGGTCGCCGAGTAGTCGAAATTCGGCCATAATTGATTTAAATAATTCTTTCAGCTACACAATTTTCTTTTAGTTATATTATGTATAATTATATATTGAGCAAGCTGTATTCACTAATAACTAATATAATATCTGGTTGACCGAGCTTCGCTCGGAATATTTTCGTTGTATTTTTGTCGAATTTATTTAGATATATATTAATAAAAAATAAAAATTAAATAATGAAAAAAATATAAATAATTACAGAAAGAGAATAATAATAACACCGAGATTCGTTCCGACGCTGTTTGAATGCCAAAACTAAAAGGAAACTGGACGACTCTCCAACTGAGCTATCGTAACTCATGACTTTGACGGCGAAATTTGAATTCATATACTTTTAAAATTTAATGTCATTGTATTGTTTTACTAAAAACACCGACAGAACAATATTTTCTATAAATAAAACCTAGCCAGATCGATTTTTTGGCCTCGAAACCTCTAGTATGCCAAGTTTCATCAAAATCGTTGGTGCCGTTGCCGAGATCCTGAAAATATATATATATATATATATATATATATATATATACATACAAGAATTGATCGTTTAAAGATATAAGATAAGTACAAATGTGTATTAGACACTGTCATCATAATTATGCTTGTATGACAGTCAGTTCGACCAGAGATTTTAACCGTAAACAAAAGTGTATCAGCGTTGGTGTGTGTATGTAGCGATTGCATGTGTGTCCGTAATGCTTTTTTTAATAAATTTAATGTATTTTTAATCCATTATTATATGAAATTTCAGTTATATGCATTTCCCATCATTATATAGGTACTTCCACTGTGCCAAATTTCATACTTGTCCATCCACGTAATTTTCGTAAAAAGGGGTACAAAGTTTTCGCTTCATATAGATATAGGTGGGACACATACACATTGGCCTCGTCAGCGGTAAAGTATGAAATACTATAGCGATTGTGATTCAGCACACGAGTTTGTGTATACATATTTTGTGATTATCGTAATCGAAATGTATATAATCATAAAGAAAGCAAGCTGCTGATAATGCTGCTATTACACAATTGGAGAGAAATTGATCTATTATACTATATTAATTCGAGTTTTCCTTCTCTTGCATTGATGTTATCTACATAAAATACTCCCTAGTCACCTTTTTCAACACCCACGTGTAAGAGAATGGGGTGGTGAATTGTATTCTTACATTGTCACTAGACGAAGAAATTTATTAGTACTTTTATTATTAACACAGGTCAACAATGATTTTTTTACTCTTGACATAAAAGTGATTTTAATAAGTGCTATAGCAACTATTTCCTAATTTATGAATGGTTATGAAAGATAACCCAATTCCAATTCTACCCTTCTATGAACATATTCGAAAATTGTGAACATCCTTACTAATATTATAAATGCAAAAGTAAGGATGTTTGTTTGTTTGTTACGCTTTCACGCTTAAAACACGGAACCGATTTCAGAAATTCTTTCACCAATGGAAAGCTATAATATCAGGGAGTAACATAGGTTATATTTTATCCCGGTATTCTCACGGGAACGGGAACTGCGCCGTGGGTAAGGCGACTGAAACCGAAGTGAAGCGAGGGCGGGTTGCTAGTTAAAATATATAAATCCGCAAAGGTATTAAGCCAACAAGTAAAAACATATTTTTTATAGATCTGTCTTAGTAAAAGTTACTACGCAAAGAATAAATAAACTTTTAGAAGTTTAGATTACTTGTCAAGTATAACTCTTTATCGACTAAATAAATATTGTCAGTTAAACAAAATTTTCTATAACACCTTTTACTCAAATTTAGGTATTCAGTAAAATATATGTGGCGAACATTATTGTATGCGATACCCTTAATGTTTATATTGGCTCAATACGACCGGACTGTACTGCGCGATTTCATATAGAAAGAAAAAGAATTTCCTGTTGTTCAACTTTACTGTAGGCAGCCCTTTATGACGCTACACAAAACTAATATAAAATTTAAACCCTAATGCTAAGTTTTCTTGTTGATAACCTAAAATACTAACAAATATATGCAGATATTTATATCTGGGATTGATCCTAATGGTGTAGAATTTGAGAGAGAACCATATTATGTCATTGTTAAGGTCAGCGTAAGGCAATTTAAGGCAATATCTATTCACATGTAAGGAGGCTATAATCCTTACTAATATTATAAATGCGAAAGTAAGTTTGTTTGTTTATTTGTTTGTTACGCTTTCACGGTTAAACTACCGAACCGATTTCAAAAATTCTTTCACCGATGGCAAGCTATAATATCAGGGAGTAAAATAGGCTATATTTTATCCTGGTATTCCCACGGGAACGGGAACTACGCGGGTAAGGTGACTGAAACCGAAGCGAAGTGTGGGCGGGTTGCCAGTAATTGATAAACGCGAATATTAAAAGAACGGCGGATATGTCATTATTAGCATGTTTTATATACAAAATACATAATCTTAGTAAAATTACTAGTAACTACAATTAATAAATATAAAATTACTATCGGTGATGATGTCTATTTTTTAAATATCGCGTCATCTAGTTGAAAAACATGTTTATCTTATATATTTAAACGAGCAATTCTTGTAAATATATATATTTTCAGGATCTCGGAAACGGCTCCAACGATTTTGTTGAAACTTGGCATACTAGAGGATTCGGGCCCAAAAAATCGATCTAGCTAGGTTTTATGTATAGAAAATGTTGTTTTGTCAGTGTTTTTGGCAGACAATATCATCATTTCATCATTTCAGCTCATATACGTCCCACTATTGGGCTCCAGCCTCCTCCACAATAGGAGGGAAATTGACCTCACTATACCATGCTGGTCAGACAGGTTGGCATAGGGTTTTGTTTCGAGTTTTGATTTGACATTAAATTTTAAAAGAATATGAATTCAAATTTTGCCATCAATGTCATGAGTTACGATAGCTCAGTGGCGAAGTAGTCAGGTTTCGTTTTATTATTGACATCGGCGACAAACGGCGTCGGATCGAATCTCGGTGTTATTATTATTCTCTTTCTGTAATTTTTTATATAATTTTCAAAATTTATTTTTTTATTTTTTATTAATATATATCTAAATAAATGCTACAAAAATACTCCGAGCGAAGCTCGGTCACCCTGATATTAATGCTTTATAACCACATAAAGTTTTACATATAAGGGTAAACGAGACAGATTATAGCTATCTATAACAATAGTACTCACATACGTATTGGGGTCGAGCACACGAGTCGTAAAACACAGTGCATACTCTTAAAAACACTAGTGTCTCGTATTAAATTTACTTATATATAGAGATGTATATATTACTAGCTGACCCAACAAACGTTGTTCTGTTCAAATAAAATAAAAGGGATTCTCCTTTAAATTGACAGCAGCGCCACCTAACGGGTCCAATTGTGAATCTAAACCACTCTCGAATCTCCTTGAACCAAAAATTTCATTAACATCGGTCCAGCCATTTAGGAGGAGTTCAGTGACATACACACGTACACAAGAAATATATATATATATATGTATAATATATAAAGTTCATCAACATCGGATCAGCCGTTTGGGAGGAGTTCAGTGACATACACAGGTACCTACACAAGAAATATATATATGAAGATAATAAATACATATTAAAGAATTAATATTTTATCAAAATATAATAATTCATGTAGTTATTTTAAATATATGTTAATAATTGAAGATGCCAAATCACATTATGCGCTAACATAGTTAATTTTCGAATGGCGGGCGCTCATGACGTCATAGCATTCATTATAATATTAGTATGTTTGATTATCTACATAGTATCTTCGAAATTTAACACATAACCTTTTTGGATAATATGGCGCATGATGTGTTCGTACCTAATATCTTCGTGAATTTACATATTCCGGCGAGGGCGGCACATTGATCGCAAATACGGGTGCACTCACACAGAACCGATATTTATATCGTAAAAAGTACTTGTGAGTAAAACAGTCAAAGTTTTGCTGCAGAATTGAATGATTTTGTTATGTTTTTTCTTCTTCAGCCCAAGTATGTTCCATTATTGGACATGCACCTTCAATATCAAGGGAGGAAAAATGGCCACCTATGGTAACTGGTCCGATAGATTAGGGTTTTGTATAGAGTATTATTTCTCTTGTAATCTGCTTGCTACATCTGATTTCATGACTCAATTATTTTTTAAAATATTCACAGGCAAACACCGACTAGAAACCCGTAGCACTCTGTACACGATGCTGTTCTGTTCTGCTTATGATAGCTGTACATCTCTTACTTATCGATTGACCAGTCAATATTGATAGGAATATGTGATGTACCCGACCGTACAAAACCAATATAAGAGAAATACCTATAAGAATGGGAAGGTTAGTGTGTTCTTACTTCATTAAACACAAAAAACAAATGTTTACATGTGTTTATAATACACATAGTTTTTAGCATGGAATACCTACCTAAAACGTAGAAGTTAAAGGCCATGGCAACAGCCATTTATTTTTCGGGAGGTTCAAACAACACCTTAGAACAATTATGAAACAAAAGCCGCGGGCTTTTGAGGTAATTTCTTTACAATTTATTGACAAATTTAAATAATTTAGAACGATATTTAATAGAAGACTATAAATCCTATAACTTTTTTAATATTTTTCTTTATGTTATCTCTACAAATCGTATTATTTATTTTTATAAATTAAATATCAATAAAATGTTTTAATTTATACTGCAGTAGGAGAGTTAGTAGAATATGAAACCAATGTTAAGTATTAATCCTATTGACTTCCAATAATATTTAAAGGTTTGTGAAATCAAATATTTTAAAAGTTCATAATTTATATTCCGGTTTGTTGGTTGTATTTATAACTTATCTGAAATATTGTATTTATAATTAACTTATTATTATCTTACAAGATCAGCTTGCTTTCAATAACTTACATTTATAGTAACTTTATTTTTATAAAAACCTGTAAAAGCAATTGCAGATGAATAATTCATGACTTAGATCATAATTCATCGTAAAAAGTACAATAAACTTTTTTATTACGCCCTCGAGATTTACGACCTCAGTTTGTCTAGGAAAGTTTCACGTCCACACATTCATTTAAAATTGCTGAAACCAACAGGAATTTTATAAAAATACTCACGTGACATGATTGGCTTGCGGTAAAAAAGCGGCAGCTAGTGCCAGCAGCAGTGGCGCGCTGCGGGGGCGAGCGCCGGTCATGTTGCTTGCGGAAGTTGCATGGGAGCTCAGCGCGTATTTCAACCAGTCGCGCTTATCCACCGATTGCCGCCGGCGTCACGCGGCGGACTGCCTGAACTCGTGTCCGGTGGCTGGCTGCCGGCGCGTCGTTCTTGCAATAGCGAGTTCCTGCCGCCGCCGCGCCGTTATCGATCGAGGCAGGCGTGACCCGGGTCGGCACCGCCTGTCGCTCCAGCTATCGACCGTCGCGCCGCCGCAGCCCATGCGACGTGTACTCACCTCCTAATTACTACTCAGCCGGACTCCTTCGCATTAAAACTTAAAATCGGCGCGCGATACCTCGATAAACAAATCTTACTCGATTTAAGTGACTTGAAAGCTTAACTTTCACTTCGTGTTCACCGCGGGAATTAGTTTTAAAACCGAAATATAATACTTTAACTATATTTAAGGTATTATGTGAGATAAATTTAAATATGTACTTAAATAAAACTAATAGATATAGTAAATATTATAATACCATAACGTTTATATTTAATATTGGCTGTGTTTTCTGCCTAATGATTGATATTAACGATATTTTTTTATATTTTGATGTATACCTAATAGACATAAAAACATTGTTAAAATAATCAAAAAAATTAATCCTGGTAGAATATTGTTAAACAGTTTTAGTATTAGGTGAAGAGGCTCGATATAGTTGCTTTTTGTTTTCAAAATGTACATTTGGAGTTCATCGTGCTGTTTTGTGCCATTTGTTAGGGATCGACTCTCCACAATTTCAGGCGCTTGGAAGTTCTACACTGGATTGTCTGCAGATTACACTTACTATGGCTGTTCCATTATTTTAGAAACGATTATCCACTACTTGACCAAGGGTTGCCTTTTACATTTTGGCGTTTTAGTCAAAATGTGTATAAATATTTCAATTAATTTCACAGATTTTATCTCAATTACTATTCTTTAGTTGCATCGATATTTTTGTGACAGATATCTATGCTTGTCAAGGAATTAACAGTTCCTTGAGATAAAGTGCCTTAATAATTCCTTTTTTTTTAATTTGCACATGGCTTTATTTAATATTGGTCGTTGTTGTGTGTCGTAGATAAGTCTATCCTACATTCTGTACCCGTATCCCGGCCGCACAATGTCAGTTTATTTCTGTGGGATATCCTTTTGACATCAAAAGCTCATGAAAACACTTTCCTTCAGCCGTACCCGTCATAATTTATATTGTACTTAGATACATGTTTTTCTAACTGGAATATTGATTCGTAAAATGAAGGAAAAGTTTATGAATAATCAGATACTTATTTAAAACAAGGACTTGTAGCAATAAACTTTTCTAATAACTTTTTAAATTATTATACATAAGATTATCAGTCATTTTTCAACCTATTACCATCCATAGCTGGACGTAGGTCTCTACAGAGAGTAGTCCTATGCCAGCTGCATCTAATGCCTATCAAGGACTTCCACTAAGACGTCAGACTACTGCATGGATATTTAATAAATTGAATATTTATATATTTAAAATTTATTATCATCATTATCTCGGCTCATATACGTCCAGGAAACCAGCCTTTTTCACAGTAGGAGTAAAATTGACCTACTATACCACGCTGGCCAAACGGGTAGATATAGGATATTATTTCGAGTTTTAAATGCATATCCTTTAGTCGTCTTTTACGATACTGACGGGCAAGGCATGAGAGGTGAATTGTATTCTTACTTCTTTATAACACGAAAGAAGAATTTTATATTTGGAAAAAAAAACACAATATGCGCAGCTTATATATAAGTATATATATTTTACTAAAATATATTTTCACCAAAACCTTATTTAAAAAATAATAATGAAGGAAGACGTATCTGTTATATATATGAGAAAAATATTTGGACGCTGAATTTACTGCAAAATAAAATTTAGAAAAAATATATATCTTTTTCTTTATGAACCAAAATTCTTTATTAAGGAAAATGAAATTGCTTTAAGCGAAAGCTAAAATTCATTTGCGAGTTGAATATGACGCCAATCATCATGACACAAAAATGCAAAATATTTTTGAATGTAGGTATCTATTATTACATGTTTCCAAACAAATAACATTTTAAGTGTAAAGCGCACTCACACATTGTGCTTTTTGAGGTATGTTGTAACAATAATTGATAATAATTTATTATTTTTGCACTTTAAACGTATAATGAAATAATAGTAATCAAATTATTTAATGAGTGTCTATTACGTATATAATTGTAACACAGCAACGGCATATTGTATGTACGTTTTACGTGGTGTTAGGTTAACAATACACTTAAGAGAATGGAGTATTTTTTGGAATGATGATATTAATTTGAAAGTGTTTCCTCTTATTCATTAGTAGAAAATAAAATCAAAATAACACCTCATGTATAAATTGGTGCAGTATTATGTAAGACATTACACAAAAAGGCATGAATCAATAACATTATTTTACGATATTTTTTTTCTGTACTAATTGGTGAACACATCATAACGCACGAGGCTTTTATTTCATCGAGCAGTATTACCGATCTTGACTATATAAAAAAATACAGCAAAAACTGCAAAAAGCAAATGAGTTTTTCATATTTAAGTTTTCTGTAAAAATATTTTGATCTAAAATAATCGATTGGAAATATAAAAGTATTGAACATTTTAAATATAAATTAATAATTAGAAATTATTAAATGTATCTGATTGTTTCTCATTAGTTTTCACTCTATTGGGCATTATAGCATCCCGAACGGCGAAGGAGTTAAAATTAAAAAATAAAGACGAAAAATTCACGTGAAATGATACAAATTATGTTATGATTATGCGTGTCTCGGATTTTATATCTTCGCAAGGATCTTCAAGGTATCAATCAGATTCATTCAAAATAATACGTTGGAGTATCTGTGAGAAGTGCACGTCCTTCTCACACCAGCGATAGGCAAAATTTATATATTTTTCGAAATTCATTTTTGAATGGGTTGTGATTTAAGAAGAAATGCATATGGATGGTGACTTAACAATATATATCAAAGTTTCCGTCTGGAAGATAAACAAGCGCTTGAGCACTAGCACTCTACTAGAATACTTATATTGCTGACAGTGATCGCCAACCCAGTTGTTTAGTATCACGATTATAACAATATTAGGTTTTAGGGACCTATGAAGCTCTTGTGTTAAAATGCAATTCTGCGCAATGGTGGATGATTTGATGGATAATACAGCAAATTAAATTAATAAAACGATCGGGATATCTGCAGGGCTGCGGCTTAAAATATTAATAATTTTAAAATTTAGTTTCCAAATATTTTCTTTTGCTTCTGCTCATATTATTCACTCAAAAGCGATGAAAGATATATAGGACAGAGTGACATCGTTAGCAATGCAATTGCCTACAGGCAGTTGTTTTGCCTAATCTTCAGTAAGTTATCAGTCTGTGGTAGATATTTTTTTAAACTTATATATTACTAATCATTTTAAATTATCCTTAATAACATAATAACAGGTATAGTCGTCAAGGCCCTAAATTCCTATCTATACCAATAAAGGTGACCCCATTAATGCGTGACATCATTTTAAGTGTTTAAGTCACGTGCAGAAACAAATCTATCATAATGTTGTAATAAAATAGTAATTTCTTTCAACTGAAAGATGTCGTCCATCTAATCATCCATAATACCGAAATTGCGATGCATATCAGACGGGTTGGCAATCACAGTTGATGTTATGAGCTTTTCAGAAGAGTGCTGTTAATTATTCTCTTAGGGATCTTTCAGCCAGTTTATATGTCTCCCAAGAGAAACATTACGAACGCAACCATTTTTTTTTTTTTTTATTGGGCTATGGTAAGCACACGCGCGGTCCAGTCCGTCCGGGGCGATGAAAGAACGGCGCGCGGGCCCATAACCCACCCGTACCCACGTCACCTCGTTGTTGGGCCGACCACCGGAGCAGATGTGACTTGTCGTCTGTGGTCGGCCTGACGGAATACCCTTTCGGGTATCCTCACCTCTCGACGTACTGGGACGTCGGTCGCCGTCGCGCGGTCAGCCTCTCCGCGGGTGACGGACAATTCCCCGGTCCGATCACCCGCGGCCTCGGTTAGGGCGGCATTAGGCGCAGATACTCGCGCCTGCGCCGCCCGAGTCGCCGGCGGCGGAACGTGTCGCCGAATAGGAGCTCTACTCGCACACGATCCGCCGCCTCCTTCCGTGAGATTACGGCCTCACAGAAGGCGGTGACCGCGTCCCAGTTCCTGACGCTGACGAGCATCTTCCTGGCGATGGACGGCAGCGTCAGGTCGGCACCGATAATTGCGACGCGTTCACGGCGATCCCCCTCCCATGTAGCACACTCCTCGAGCGTGTGCTGCGCCGTGTCCTCGTCGCAACTGCAGTGGTGGCAGGACGGTGTGCTCTCCCTCCTGACAATCTTGTGCAGGTACTTCCAGAAGCAACCGTGCCCCGTCAGCACCTGCACCAGTCGGAAGGAAAGCACCACGTGCGTCCGCTCCAACCACTCCATCAGCACCGGCCGGAGGGCCTCGACGGTCCTGACACCGTACCGAGGACTCTCCAGCCAGACTGCCCAACGGGCAATTACTTCTCGGCGGGCGTCAACCCGCCAGGCGGTGATTTCATTGATGGAGACCATGTCGCCGCGGGCGCGCGTCTCCGACACCCGCCGAGAAATGTCGGCGAGCATCTCCGCCTCCAGGTCCCACGGGGGGATTCCGGCCAGGAGGCACGCTGACTCCGTCGCCACCGTGCGGTAACCCCGTATGGCCCTGATCGCCATGACCATCTGTGGTCGCCACAGGAGGGCCCTAAGACGGACGATCAGGGACCCCACCCACACCGGTGCGCCGTACAGGGCCATCGACCGGATCACCCCCACGTACAGCTGTCGGCACGTAGCACTGGGTCCGCCCACATTCGGCATCAGCCGCAAAAGGGCGGACGCCGCGCCGACAAGCCGGGGAACAAGTCGATGGAGATGCTCCCGGAACCAAAAATGCCCGTCGAGCACTAGGCCCAAGTACTTCATGTGGGCCTGGATGCTGATGGTGACCGACTTCACGGTGATCGAAGCGCCAGCGGGAGGCCCGGCAGTACGGAGGCCATGGAACAAAAGGGCCTCCGTCTTTTCCAGGGCTACCCTCAACCCCAGCGCTTTGATCCGCCTGACAATCTCCTCAGTGCCGAGAGTTGCCAGGCGTGCCGCCTCCTCTAGCGTCCCACCCCGGACTGTGACGAGTGTATCGTCGGCGTAGCAAATTACGCCCAGCCCGGGTGGGAGGCTTCCTCTCAACGCCCAGTCGTAGCCGATGTTCCACAGGGTCGGACCCAGAACCGACCCCTGTGGGACACCGCACGTCATGGGCGTTCGCACAACGTCCCCTACTCGGTCAACGTAGAGGACGCTGCGCCCCTCCAAGTAGTCTGCCACCAGCCGCCTGAGGTACACGGGCACCCCGTGGTACCTTAGCCCCTCCCTGATGCAGCTGAATAGCAGACTGTTGAAGGCGTTGGCGATGTGCAGGGACACCGCCAACAGGACTCCTCCGCTAGTGACGGCCTCCGCTACCACGGCCTTCAGGCGCAGCAGGGCTGCGATCGTCGAACGCCCTCTCCGAAAACCAAACTGGGCGTCGGACAGATCGCGCCCAACCCCGACGAGGTGCCGCTCGATGCGGGCAGCCAACACCCTCTCCAGCAGCTTGCCCGCATCATCGAGCAGCACGATGGGCCTGTAGGCCGAGGCCGACTCGGGAGACCGTCCCGGCTTCGGCAGGAGGACCCGCCTCCCCTCTTTCCAGCACCCAGGGAACTGCCCGGACGTCAAACAGGCGTTGTTCAGCGCCGCGAGGTAGGGGCGACCCCAGGGGTCACGCTCGAGACTGTCCAGTATCTCCCGCCGACTAACGTCCTTGGCGGTACGGACGGCCAGCCTGAAGGCAGACCGCGTACTGCGGTAAGCCTCGTACAGCTGGCCCTCCCGCTCAGCGTCGCGGTGACGCGCTCGGCTGCGGGTGTAGGCCCTCCGGGCACGTATGCACGCGGCCCGAATGTCCGCCAATTCTCGGGACCACCAGGGGACCGCACTCTTCGGGGGCAGACGCCGCACACGGGGCATGGCCGCATCGCAGATCTGCGTTAACGCACAGCGGATGCGGCCAGCCTCGGCATTCACCCCGTCCGCCTGGGGCGGTGAGGACAGCCACGACTGAACGATGGCTGCCTCCGCCAACAGGTCCCGATCCAATCGACCCACAGCCCACCGCGGAAACGCGGGATCTCCGTCCGCCGTGTGACCCCTGCTGGGCTGCAGGAGGGTCCGGACCTCTATCCGGATGTATCGGTGGTCGGATAGGGTCTCAACCTCCTCCTGGACGCACCAGCTCCTCACACGTACTGCGACATTAGGGCTAGCGAACGACAAGTCCACTATCGACCCGCCCTGCTGCCGCAAGCACGTTTGCACCGAGCCCCTGTTCAGCAAACAGAGGCCCAGTGCCGCCAACACTCTTCGACCGCCCGCCCGCGGTCATTCGTCCTGGGGGACCCCCATGCCGTGGACTTGGCGTTGTAGTCCCCCAGAACGAAGACGCCGCATCGAAGCCCCCAGGATGGTGAGGAAGGCCCCAAAATCCGTTGCGCTCCTGTTAGGGAAGAAGTAAACACCAAATAGCGTAACCTCTCCCCATTCCGCCGCGACATACCCATCGCCCCTGTCCTTGAGCAACAAAGGCGGGGAATGCCACGACGTGGAGGCGACGATTGCCACAGAACCGTCACTGCTGCCCAGCCAATTGGGCCGGTCAGGCACCACGTACGGCTCCGCGGCTACGGCTGCACCGATCAACGACTCCGCCATGGCTTGCAGGAAAACGTCCTGTGCCTCGGCGGCGTGGTTGAGGTTGGCCTGCAGGAGGTGGTAGGATTCGGTCGCCATTAGTGGGCCGTATCCATCACCTCCTCCACGCTGGCGGGCGATCGGGTCGCGCTAGGGGCGAGAGCGGCCGGGGTCGTCGGGCCGCTCCGCCCCTTTGGAGCCGAAGCCGGGGGTCTGCAATCCTTGCCCCCCATGCGGTGTGTGGCGGGCCTATTGCCCGCCGCACATGCGGGGCAGTGGGGGGTGGCGGCGCAGGATGCCGCCTTATGCCCGGGTTGACCGCAGCGGAAACAATGGTCGCTGCAGTCAAAGCAGTTAGTGCATGTCGGCCGAGTGTGTCCGACCGCCATGCACTTGTAGCACCTCGCAGGCCGGGACTCCAGCACGGTCACCCGCGCCGAGCTCCAGCCCACGAGGAGCCTGCCTGAGCCGGCCAATTGCTTGGCCGACTCCACCGGGCACTGCACCCAGGCAGCACTGACGCCGCCTGGACCAGGGCGGATGGCGCCAATTCGGACGGTGTCCACGGGACACCCGGTTTTCGAGACGATGGCCTCCCGGATGTCATCCACCGTCACGGAGTCGTCCAGACCCGCGACGCGTAGTTCTGCGCACTTTACGGGTCTGGCAATTTTGACGTCACCCTCTTCTGCGAACAGACCCCTCAACTTGGCCGTCTTGGCGCCCTCGGCCCCAGGGAACTCTAGAATCCGAGCCCCTGTCCGGGCCTTGCGGGTCCTGGCTTCAACGCCTCCTAAATCGGAGACGTCAAGCTCCCGCCGGGCGCGACGTAAGACGGCCTCATAGCTGAGGCCGTTTTCGGCCGCCTCAGGCAGCACGGTGATCACCACCGCGGCTGACTTCGGCGGCCGGAGCCTCCTGCGCGACCTCTTGCTTTCGGCTCCTGCCTTGGGAGCGGAGGCATTGGCGGCGCTTTTGGCCTCCGCTCTCCTCTTCTGGCCGCGACTTTTTCGGCTGCGCTCAGCCATCTGCCAACCCTCTTCGGGGGCAACGGGGTCGCTAGGCACAGCAGTCGCGGTCGCGGCTACGGTGGCCGCCGCTGACGGTGCAGTTGCCGGCGGCGGCTTAGGTCCGGCCTTGGCAAGAGCCGGTGCCACCTTCTTCTTCGCGGCGGGTCCTTTGGTTTTCGGCCCAGCAACGGCCGCAACGTAGCTTCCCACGCGCCCGCCCTGGCAGGGTAGCGCGGTAGGAGCTGACGCCGCAGCCTTCAGCCTGTCTGCAGCAAGCGGCAGCCGGAGACGGGGCTCCGGAGGCAGGGACAGTCTCTGCTTCAGAGCCGCCATGCGCGCGTCAAGCATTTTGCCAACAACCTCCACTACGGCGCACATGGTCTGGTCCGGCACGCCATCTACTGCGGACAGCGGGACCACTTCGGCCGGCTGGGCCCTCTGGGGACTCGCCGCAGCGCGAGTTGGCGCAGCGGGGACGACGGGGGCGGCGGCAGGGCCGGCACTTGTCGGCGGCGCGGTCCTCGCCAGCTGCGCGACCAGGCGCCGCAAGTCGGCCATTTGTTTGGCCAACTCGCGGTTCGCCTTCTGCACCGCCGACAGCTCCTTTTGTAGGGCCTTGTTCTTCTCCTGCAGGCCCGAAACCTCGCCACTAAGGCGGGTATTTTCGGCCTGCAGGGTTGCCACGTCAGTTGGTGGGGGGTTGATACCTACAGCGGGCTCAGTAGCTGCGGCGCCGGTGGGAGGGATGTCCGCTAACACCCTCATCATTCTTGCGGCAGCCGCCTCATTCGCCCGCTTTTGGGCATCAGTCCCCCGCGTATGGCTGATCGACGCCGGAGCCGCTGACCTTGCCGCCACCATTGCAGCCCCTCGCCCCCTACGAGAGGCTGGAACCTTGGGAGGAGGCATGATAGCGCCACTCCCCTCGGAGGCGGATCCTGAGGTGCCACCAGGGGGTGCTTCCGCACCATCGAGGGGAGGGCCTCCTCCCCAACCTCTAGGGCTGCCGCGAGGGCCGACGAACGCGACCATATGTTAAATAGTGGGCATGTCACGTTTAGGATAGAATATTTCACCGTCCACTCGGTTGACATCAGCATCCGGGCCCATATGAGGTACTTGGGCCTGGTGCTCGACGGGCGATGGTGGTTCCTGGAGCATTGCCGCAGGCTCGCTCCACGGCTCGTCGGCGCGGCGTCCGCCCTATCGTGGCTTATGCCGAACGTGGGTGGACCGAGCGCTGCGTGCCGACGACTGTACGCGGGGGCAACCGGTCGATGGCTCTGTACGGTGCACCGGTGTGGGCGGGGTCCATGACCGTCTGATTTAGGGCCCTTCTGTGGCGACCACAGAGGGTCACGGCGGTCAAGGCCATCCGCGGATACCGCACGGTGGTGTCGGAGGCAGCGTGCCTATTGGCCGGGACTCCCCCGTGGGACCTGGAGGCGAAGATGCTTGCCGGACTATATCGCCGGGTGACGTGGGTGCGAGCGGGGGGCGGTGTGGTCCCGTTAAGGGATATCACCGCCTGGCGCGTCGACGCCTGCCGAGACGTCATTGCCCGTTGGGCAGTCCGGCTGGAGAGACCTCGGTTCGGGGTGCGAACCGTAGAGGCCTTCCGGCCGGTGCTGATGCAGTGGTTGGAAAGGCGGCACGGGGTGCTCTCCTTCCGACTGGTGAAGGTTTTGAAGGGGCATGGGAGCTTCGCCAAATACCTGCACAGGGTCCTTAGGAGGGAGAGTACACCGTCCTACCACCACTGCGATTGCGACGAGGACACGGCGCGCCATACGCTCGAGGCCTGCGCGGCTTGGGCAGTGCAGCGCTGTGAACTCGTCGCAATCATCGGTACAGACCTGACGCTGCCGGCTATCGCTAGGGCGATGGTCGACAGCGTCGGGAATTGGGACGCGGTCGCAGCCTTCTGCGAGACAGTGATCTCGCAGAAGGAGGCGGCGGATCGCCTGCGCGAGGAGCGCAGCCTCGATGAGGAGATCCGGCGCCGGCGACTGGGGCGGCGTAGGCGCAACTACCTGCACCTCATGCCGCCCTAGCCGAGGCCGCGGGTGACGTGACCGGGGATTAGTTCGTCACTCGCTGAGAGGCCGACCGCGTGAGGAAAGACCGACATCCTCCCCGAAGGGGGGACGTCGGTCGATGGGAGGGTACCCCAATAGGGGGTATTCCGTCGGGCCGGCCACTGATGTCAAGTAACCCTGCTCCGGTGGTCGGCCCAACGACGAAGGCGACGTGGTTTTCGGGTGGGTTGCGGGAGTTGCGTGCTTAAGCCCCTCTGTCGCCCCGGACGGAGTGGTGTGGAGGCGCGCCGACCGCAGCCCACCCACAAAAAAAAAAAAAGCATAGAATATTCGTAGTGTATTGTCGTGGTAGAGGTGTTTCTTTCGTACTATTTCATAAAATTTTAAAGCCTCTTTAGCTCTATTATATAATTAGTGTTGTACTGATTATAATTGTCCTTTAGTAACTAATTTGTTAATTTGGCTTCATAGGAGGGCAGTGGAATCTTTTCACATGCTCGCGTTTTTACCTTTCCATTCAAATTTATTGCGAGGTCCACAACTATTAATAGAACTACTTGGAACTTCGCTATACTCTAAACAAGGTTTCACTTACGGAAATCAAATTACTGTGATGGGAATGCGTGGTCTGATTAGTTAATGTTTTTTTGGATTCTCTAATTAATGCCTGCGACCACCCAAATAGTATTGTTTGAAAGTTGTCGTTGAAAATTGCCTCAGTGACGGAGAAGATAAGGACTGAAAGTTTGACGTGGTATATACATATGATTAGATGGGATGAAAGTAATATTATGAGGAAAGTTTTAAGTATGAATATTAAATACTTTAGAAAGAGAAAACTGAAGAAAAGATGGATGGACTTCGAGAAGCATGACATGGATAGAAAACGAGTTATCACAGAGATGTCGTCTGATAAAATTGTATGGAAGGACAGGACATATTGCGTTGATCCTAAGCAATTGAAATAAAAGCGAAGACGATAACTAGTGTTAACATAGCATAAAATAAATAAATAATTTTCGTTCATATGTATGTATGTTGCATTAGCAACCATACACTTTGCTTTTATGGGTGTGTGAAACTACTCTCGATAGAAAAGATACCCACTGGATAAGAAGCTTAGATTCCGTCTGTAATATCATATTATAATTACGATTAGAAATTAATTACATTGATTTATCATGAATGCGTATTTTTAACCCCCGACGAAAAAGAGGGGTGTTATTACGTATTACTTTTGTGTATGCGAAAGTTCTGTGGGCCTATTGCCAAATGTGCAATAGTCGTTTCCTATATAAACGGAAGAACGGGGACAGTGCCAACAAAATTCACCCTCTTGTTCGTAAATTTGGCACAAATCGTGTAAGGTAAATAATATCTGTATCATATTCTTCGGTACATGTCGAACTCATTATCTGTAAATTTTTGGATCAAACATTTTGCAACCCAGTTTTAGATATATGTACATACCATTCAACATAATAATATAACTAAAAATTTAGCAATTTGAGAATACATATATTGTATAAATATGGAGAACAGTTTTATTTCATGAACTGGTTGAACTTTCAAAGGTTCCAAACCTTTGAAAAGGTTTAAACCATTGTCAATAATTGATGATTTAGCGAGTGTATATTCATTAACCTTGCACCATGCTAACACAGAGTTAAAATTGCAATCATTGTTCTTCGGGTTTAAGTATTTGGCATTTTATCCTTAGCTGGTATACAGAAGTCAAAGTTCGTTTGTTTAATGATATTTTCTGATAATATTTTCCCTATATAGATGATCTTTGGCGTTTCATCTATGTGCGTATTAATCTGCTCACATATTACACATAAATTAGTGCATCTGATTTTTATTTGGTACGATAATAGTTTATACTCTGCAGTAACATGCCATCATAATCATTTCATCAGGCACATTTTAATAATAGTAATAATTAAAAGACAAAATTTCCCGCTAACGTGGTCATTAGTATAACATTTATATCCACGTAACACTAGTCGTATTATATGAGTATTTATTTTATCCTAGCAACCAATGAGGTAGTACATTTCACTTATTTGAAGTACATTTCAGCTATGGTGACTGTTCAGACTATGGTGTTTTGATTTTTTATAGCAATTTTTTAATAAATAATCATTTAAATAAGCAGGGATACCAGTCGTCGTTGTCGTCTGAACTCATACACGTTTCATTCCTGGGCTGAGCCTCACCCCCTAAAGGAGGGAAAAGGGGGGAGATACCAGTAGTACCATGTTACGTGCCAAACATTACACTATACAATAGCAATCAATAATAAAAATAACGTTCATACGGATCAGGATCGTTAGATAAATTATTTTTTCTTTCATTCATCTCATTGTCAGCCTATACAGTACACTATTGGGCACAGGCCTCCTCCACAATGGGAGACTAATTGACCTACCATTCCATGCTGATCAGACGGTTAGACTTGTAATAGTATTTTGTATCGACTTTTCCTTCTCTTGTTGTTTCCTGCATATACCTATCCCTTAGTCGTCTTTTACGACACCCACGGGCAAAATAGGGGTTAGTTAATGGTGTTCTTACTCTGTATCCACATGGATAGTGATTTTTAGCGCCCTAAAAATTAATAAATGATGATGATATTTCAGAATTTTATGGTATTTACAAAATATAACACAATAGTCCTGAAGATTCTAAAGAAGTGGAGTGGCAACTATTGTATCCAAATAATATTGGATTATATGATTAAATATGAATCACCCTCATTTTTATGGTGGGAAGCACAGTTTCCATACTCTAATTTGAATATTATATTATCATAGACTCGTTATCAGAAGAAATCTTAAAGAGATTTCTGCTTAACTAGATTATTGAAATATGATTAAATAAAACTTAGTAGTGCAATAACATGAAACTATTGTTTTATGCTCCTTTTATTATACGTAAATGAATAGTTTATAAGGCTACTAAGATTTTTGTATATATTTACTCATAAAACCTAATATTGATGTGACGAAAATAGTATTTAATTAACATATTCTGCGCCTTTTACAATTCTTATTTATTTTGGAAAGCAACCATTTTGTTACAGTGCAGTATAGCGATATATTTTGTAAACGATACAGTGTCCAGTGCCAAGGCAATAGGGGTAAGAGAAATGAATTAAACGACGCGTATCGATATACATATGCGTAAGTAACAGCGACAGCGCGTGCGCAAACCCGCTCACGAACAATATCGTCGGACGACTGCCCCCGCTTCGTCACCAGCGTTAGCAACCTGAAGTGGACTGACTATCGTACCAGGGGCGTAAAATTATCGTACATGGATCGACATTATCGTATTTTTTAGGATAATGTCTATTATAGATAAATAAATCATATAAATTGTAATATTGATATGCATGCAAGTACTCTATAGTTTATCTTTTTTAAACTACCGCTGTCAAATCAACAGAACACTGAAACCCAAATGTTTTACACGTGGTAGAGACCTGAACTGATTCCCTTTCCACTTTAAGTTCAATAAACGCGCCAAGTTTAAAATTCACTCAGACAAAATTTCACTGTCAGGTCAACTAGTTTATTATACATTTTCTGCTTCTTCTCATCTTAATATATCGAACTTCTGCAATGCACTTATTACAATAGTGTATCATTATCTGGCACAGTCTTTAAGTAGACAATATTTTATTAGTGACGATTTTATGAATAGAACTAATAAGCTGTTAGAACAAAGCAAATAAAATGGCTGCGTTTTATGCATATCGATTTCTTTGACGCGTACAAAACTGTTTTAATCCTTTCTTAATAAGTAGGTCGATTTCTGTCGAACAATGCATTGGCATTTTGCATTTATATCTGATGCTCCACGGCGTAATTATAATTTTTACAACATTAAAATCATCTAAATAATGCTCCATTTTATATATTTACTAGCTGACCTGACAGACATTGTCATATCTTAACTATAAATTGGGGGTATAATTATGAAAAAAAAATATTTGGTGTCAAATGTAATAGATTGCCACGTACCTAATAATGAAATGCAGCACGACTTTTTTTTTTTGTATTGCTGGGCTATGGTCTAAGCATATGCCATTCATTCCATCCGAGGCGTCGAAAGGACGGTGCACGGGCCCATAATCCAACCGTAGTCACGTCGCCTTCGTCGTTGGGCCAACCACCAGTACCGAGTTCCTTTCCCTCAGTGGTTGGCCCAACAGAATACCGTCACCTCTCGACGTCCCTGTCCCGGTCGGTTGCCCACACGCGGTCAACCTCTGCGGGTGAAGGACTAAAGACCCCAGTCCGGTCTCCCGCAGCTCGATAAGGGTTAAAAGCAACATTTCCATGCTTTTGATTACGATTCCATTGATTCCTTTTATCTTCATTCCGCATTTCATGTGCTCTTGTATATCTTTAACTTGCAAGCATTATGAGTTCTGCGACTTATATCTATATAATGCCTGTTTAAAAACAATCTACTGAAATTATAGTCCAGCCGCTCAGAGATTGCGTTTCTGACAGGTCTTGATCAATCACGACCTGTCAGAAATTCAAATGGGCGATGTAACTTTGAACTGGCGTACTATTTACAGCACAATTTTAAATATCTTATATTTATCTTATTAACGAGTAATAACATTAAAAATTGCATAATTATGACAACTTACGAAAAAATATTAATTTTGGGCTAAAATTATTAACAATTACTTAATAAACAAATATAAAAACAATAGTTTTTAAAAGTCAAAACATGTCAAACTGCGCTCTTTCGAGGTTTTGTCAAATGTTTGTTTTGTAGTGATGGGACAAAATAAGGAGGCAATTGTAATTGAATATTTTTATAATCTTAATATAATCTGTTGGTTGGTTTGTTGGTTGTTGTTTTATTAATATATATATATATTAATAAAACGTTATAATTTTATTTTATAATATTTAATCATTACTTACTATTTAATAAAGTTAATAATATGATAAATGTACGCCCAATCAGAACTTAAGAAAACAAATAACGTGATATCAATCAGATCTATTAAAAAAATTGAAAATACAATGACTTACTACTTTGTATTACTAGTGAAAAATGATTACCCATAATAGCGTTGTGAGGACCGCCATTATGTGACATTCACAAAGAGTCATTTCATGTCATCTCGCGCGCATAGACTACGTTCTCTAGTGTTTTTCAATATGTATTTTCTCGTGACTGTTATTGTTGTTTATTTGACTGATTATCAGTAAGAGGTCAGCCTCTGCACTAATCTAGACTTTTGTTGTGTATCGTATATTACTGTTTTGCACTTTTGGTGTAAAATAATAATGCCGAAACACGGTTAAATGTTGAAAGATAAAACACCAGAAATTAAATTTATCACATTGATGGATATAGTGATTCTGATTACAAATGGAACAGATCTTATTATATGTAGATTGCTCAAATGTAGCAAAGGATTTTGTGTATTTACTGTATTACAATACGATTTATAATAGATAATAATGGTTGTTACAAGTTAAAAGGCTGGTGCTGGTATTTTATAAACGTTGTTAAACAAGATGTCGGGCCGAATGTCGGCTCGGTAATCGTCGGCGCAGATCGGTAGTTTAGATGCCACGCGTAGGCGATAGATGGTGTGACACGTTCTCAGCGTGAACATTCTCTGCAGCGTTGAAAGCTTCTGCTTTCAAAGATTCTTCTTTTAGGCTAATCCGATTAACTGAGTTGAATTGTGTTGTCGGATGTAGTAACGGGCAATAGACACAGCTTATTGACTGCCCTTCTGACTGTTCCGTTAGTTGTGAAGATATCGGCTACTCGACAGATGCCATCTTGACCGGGATGCATTTTAACTACTCGGCCCATTCGCTAATGAAGTGGCATCAGATTGTACTCCCTTAACATGACGAGATCTCCAATCTGTAGTGGAGACTGATCCTTCTTCCATTTTGTTCAGTTCTGTAATTCGGCCATATACTCCCGGCGCCATCTTTCCCAAAACTGTTGTCGAATCTGCTCAATGCGCAGAAATTTGTTTGGTTTAGTGGTTTTGACTGGTAAAGAAGGTAGTGACACTAGCGGTCGGCCAATTAAGAAATGCCCTGGAGTTAAAGGACTTATGTCGTTAGGATCAGATGAAAGAGGAGAAAGCGGACGAGAATTTAGGATTGCTTCTATCTGTGTGAAAAGTGTCGCCAATTCTTCATAAGTTAGAGAAGCATTAGCTGCTACACGCTTTAATAGAAATTTTGAGGATTTTACGCCGGCCTCCCATATTCCACCGAAATGGGGGGAGTATGCTGGGCAAAACACAAATTTAATGCCTTTGTAGGATGGCGTGTGGAGATTAGCCACCCTACACTTGTGTTGTGGTTGGCGCAGGTAGGTGTGAGAAGACGGCGAAGAAGAACGAAGAGAGTTATTTCTAAGACTGACGATTTATTTACATTTCATAAATTATGTACAATAAATTGATAATAGAACTAGTGACGACCGTACAAGTGTGCGAGCTGATATCGTATGTCGACTGAATCAATAGACATTTTTTTTTTTGTGTGAGTGTTTAGCTGTTGGCCGCAGATGGCCTTGACAGCTTATCTCGGACTATGAATCAATAGACATTTTTTTTTGTGTGTGTACAGCTGTTGGCCGCAGATGGCCTTGACAGCTTGACGCGGACTATGGGTGAGCGCTGAGGGCTCTCAACCCGGAGAAGAGTATGCTAAGCGACATCGCCCAAGGGCTCCCCCTGTGGGGAACGGACCTCGGCTTGGGGCGTCGCTGGAGGCAAAGTGGGCGTGCCCACGTTTTTAGTAGTGACTTTTGCGCGGCGCGGTTTCGCACCTCGACGGCGAGGGCGGAACCGCGGATATTTATTTGTTAAGGCCTCGCGGGCCGTGTAGGCTCTTTGTTGAGCGAGTGTGATATTGTCGTCCTCTTCGTCGAGGACGTGACGAGGACGTCGAATGGAGGAGATTTTGGAGGGTCTATAGGAAGCCGCCCCAACCACTAGTTGGTTGGGGTGTGTCATGGCAGAGTCAAACTAGCTCTGAGAGCACCGTTTCATAAACTGCTTGATGGTCGGCAGTTCGAGGTCGATGTGGAGGTCGACGTTTCGTATGAACCACGGTGCTCCCGTAGCTCGGCGCATGAAACGATTTTGAAGTGTCTGTAGCCTGTGGATCCTGTGTGGCTTAACATGTGCGAACACCACGCTGGCATAGGTCATGATAGGCCGTATGCAGGTAGTGTATAGTCGGATTTTGCTACTCAGGGGCATACGCGACCTAGAGTTGAGTAGACAGTGGAGACGGCCCATCACAAAGGCTGCCCGTGCGCGGACTTGCTTTATGTGAGGGGCGAAGCTGAGTCGATCGTCAAGGGTCACACCCAAGTATTTGGCCTGCCTGGTCCAAGTGACCGGCTTGTTGAAAATTTTAAGGGAGGGAATGCTGTCGATAGAGTAGGAACGGGCAGTTCGTCTAGTGAACATGACCGCCTGACTCTTCTCGGGGTTGATTTCTAATCTCCATTTCCTAAACCAATTGGCTAGGGCGGTAACCGCTGTTTGGAGAGTCTTGGCTACTGTTGTCGGGGATCTACCAGCACAAAAGAGTGCGGTGTCATCAGCGTAAAGCGCTTTATGTACCCGGTTGAATTTGGGCATATCGCTAGTGTATAGCGTGAAGAGAAATGGGGAGAGGACCGACCCCTGAGGGACGCCGGCCTTGATAGGGTGGGAGGTCGACAACGTCCCTTCCACCCTGTAGCGAAAGCTGCGATGACTTAAGTAGTCATGTATAATGAGAATTAAGTAGTGAGGGATCTTGAGGAGATAGAGTTTGTAGATTAGGCCTTCATGCCAAACCTTGTCGAAAGCTTTCGCTACGTCTAGGAATAATACACCCGTATATCTGTTCATGATGAACTGACTACTTGTGTATTCTACCAAGCGGTGAACTTGTTGTACGCAGCTGTGTTTAGCTCGGAAACCAAACTGTGCGTCGGGAACGAGGTTGTTAGCCTCGGCGAATGTGCGTAGTCTACTGAGAACTATTCGTTCGTAGATCTTACCTAGACCTTTTAGTAGACTAATCGGGCGGTAACTACTGGGTTCGGTACGGCGCTTGCCGGGTTTGTGGATTCCTATTACCACGGCCTCTTTCCATTGCGCGGGAAAGATGTTATTATTTAGTGCTGCATGCAGCACAACAGGACTATCAAGTGGGCGGGGAATAATTTAATGACTTTATTTGAGATTCCGTCCGAACCTGGGGCTTTTCTGGTTTTAAGACCCCTGACTAACGATTCGACCTCATCGGTGGTTACTACTGGGATAGGTTGATCGGGGTTGTCGTTTCGTAACGAGCGCGAGAGAGTGGTACGACGTTCCACTTCGTCGGCGATGAAGCGGTGATTCGCGGCGTCGGGGTGTAGTGTACTCGGCGTACACTGAAGCTCCAAGCAGTCGGCCAGGCATTCTGACTTTTCGTCGTCCATAAACGCCGGTGGCTGGTTGGGTCTGGTGGAATCAATAGACAGCAAAAGGCGGTATATATATACTAGCCTTCAGTCTGCGTGTGGTCCGAATGTGCACGTGTTCTACACAGGTGCAAATGATATCACCGCAGGTGCGAATGCAGGTGTCAGGTGTGTCGCACAGCTGTGCACGCCAGCTGCCTCGCACCTGCGTCTTCTTGTATGGGCCAATCTTCATTAGCGAAGCGGATTGCTTCGCATTGTTGGGTTGCGGTCCAAGTTATCTTAGTGGCGGATAGTCGCCACACCTTCATTTGCTGCATAGTCTGAAACCGCTTGACGGCTGGATCGTACAACCCTACCTAACTCATTGTTCGCGCCTACAAAGTTTCTACCATTATCGCAATAAATCGAATATGGTTTACCTCGACGTGATACGAACCTGCGTAGACATAAAATGAATGCTTCAGTGGTAAGATCACTAACTAGTTCTAAGTGCAAGGTTTTGGTGACTAGGCAAACGAATATGCACAAATAAGCCTTAGTTATACGATTACCTCGACCTATTTTTGAAGAAATCATAAATGGCCCAGCCATATCTATGCCGCAAGAATTAAAGGGGAAATCAACATTGATTCTAACACTTGGCAAGTTACCCATTATGGGCTGCATAGTCTTGCCTCGCATACGAGCACAGACCACACATTGCTTAGCGATAGTACGAGCTAAGTTTCTGCCACCTAGAGGCCAAAACCTCTCTCGAAAGGAAGAAAGCATTAGTTGTGGGCCTGTATGAAATAAACGAGTATGTTCGTATCTCATCAATAATTTAGTAAAATGATGTTTAGCGTCTAGTAAAAGTGGAT
The DNA here is from genome assembly GCA_032191425.1 of Lymantria dispar. Lineage (NCBI taxonomy): Eukaryota > Metazoa > Arthropoda > Insecta > Lepidoptera > Erebidae > Lymantria > Lymantria dispar. The sequence goes on from CM063440.1 coordinate 16,726,097, forward strand.
GTTTTTTATCATATTCAAATTCAGACTGACCTAATCTGCCTCCTACCCTTAGTAATCCATTTTTATCTAAAAAGGGGTTCAAAGGCAGTAATCTACTTTTACAGTGCAACTGCTTGTTTGAGGTAATAGTAGCAATGTCATTAGAAAAAGAATCGAGTTGACTGAATTTTATTAATGTTTTTAATGATCGATCAAGTTCATCAGCTAACAATGGACCAATATTTTTTGTGTTATTTTTATTACAATTATTTACAAATCGTAACACGTAGGCAAACATTCTGTTTAATTTCAGATAGTCAGAATAATTTTCAAATGTAATAGGATTTTTAATATTAGAAGGCTCATCAACGGTAAGTAAAGATTTAATTTCAGGTAAGTTAGTAATTGTAATTTGAGGTTGAGAAGGCCATTCTGAAGGATCCTTAGCAAGATAAGATGGTCCTTCCCACCAAAGCGAACATAACTGCGGATGCTGTGGGTCAACACCACGTGAAGCTAGATCTGCAGGATTTGCATCAGTTGGAACATGTTGCCAAGTAAAACCAAGAGTAAGCTCATTAATCTTATTTACTCTGTTACGAACAAAAGCTGGTAGTGTCTTGACTTGTGTTTTCAACCAACCAAGTACAACTGTGGAATCTGTCCACATATGTGTAGATGTAATTTTGCATGGTAATATTTTTAAAACTTTAGAACATAATTGGGCTCCCAATAATGCAGCACTTAACTCAAGACGGGGAATTGTAAGAGTTTTAATAGGTGCCACTCTAGTTTTAGCACATAATAGTTTTACAGTAGTATTATTATTATTACGAGAGCGAATGTAACCACATGCCCCATATGCATTTTGAGAGGCACCAACAAAGAAATGAAGTTCAACTGTATCGTCATCAACATTATAGGCCTCACATAGTACATGACGAGATACGGATATGTTAGATAAATAATGTAAGTTGTTAATGAATTTAAACCATCTAGTTGCAAAATGTTGCGGCACTGAATCGTCCCAATCCAGTTTAATAGTCCACAAATTTTGTAATAAGATTTTAGCCTTGATTGTACAACAAGAAACAAGACCTAATGGATCAAATAATTTACATGTTGTAGATATAATAATTCTTTTAGTTACTGTGGGTTTTATGTCAACATTGCTGGGAAATTGCAAAATATCAGATTTGGGTGACCACTTAAGACCCAAAATCATAGCATCAGTGTCGAAAATAAGGCTATTTGAAGAGCCAAGACTATCTGATAGAATTTGGGGGCAGTTTGTACGAAATTTTCTCAATGGAAAACCAGCTGTTTTTAAAATATTGGTTACTCCAGTATAAATATGTCTTAAGTTGGCTGGTGTGAAACTGCCCGTATTCAAGTCATCTATATAAAAATGAAACCTAATAACCGTGGCAAGAGCTTCATCCTTGCATTCGTCAGCTACCTGAGCAAGACATCTGGTACTCAAAAAAGGAGCAGAAGCGGTGCCGTAAGTCAATGTGTTAAGGCGATATATATTAATATGTTGGTTTATTTGTTCTCTCCACAGTATGAGTTGAAGATGCCGTTGAGATTCATCTAAATTTATCTGGCGATACATTTTCTCTATATCGGCTGTTAGTACATATTTATAGACACGAAAACGAATTAAAATAGAAAACAAGTCGCTTTGTACCACGGGGCCAACAGCCTGTATATCATTAAGGGATTTCGATGAACTAGTTTTTGCAGATGCGTCAAACACCACCCTCAACTTCGTAGTTTCATGCTGATCACGAATGACACAATGATGGAGTAAGTAACATCCAAAATTTGGTTTATCAATTTTGCTCAAATGACCTAACTCGGCATATTCTTTTAAAAAATCACTGTATTGTTGTTTGATTTTAGGGTTTTATTTAACTTTTTTTCTAATGACAGAAAGCGTCTTATGGCTATAGGATACGAGTTGCCAAGCGCTTGCTCGGGAACCTCCTTCAATGGCATCATAACTGAAAAACGACCATCATGTAGGCGTCGGGTGTGTTTTTTAAAATGAGATTCGCAAAATTGTTCTTCCAGAGAATAGGCATTGGTATCTGAGGGCAATTCTTCGACCTCCCAGAACCTTTTGAGTGAATCATTAATATCTTGAAGTGATACCGATGATTCATGATTGGCAATATTGCAATGAATTTTAGAGAATTGATTCTGGCTGTCACCAGTGGGGCCAGCGACTAACCAGCCTAGGACACTGTTTTGCAAGATAGGCTTATTTTTACCCAGTTCTAATTTATTTGAGCAAATAATATCAAAGAAATGATCAGCACCTATCAGAATATCGATTTCTGAAGGCTTGTAAAATGTCGGATCGGCTAAGATTAAATTATCTGGTAGTCCTATACTCTCAACATCAATGTAAGTATTGGGTAAGTTACCAGTTATCTTTGGTATAATAAAACAATTAATAGATCGGCTAAATGAACTGTTGCAAGATTTAATTTTAATTTGACAACGTTCAGTAATTGGACAAGCGACACCATTTAAACCTGTCACTTTAAAGGGTTTTAAATTTTGTGTTTGTAGGTCTAGTTTGCATTTCAGATTATTGGTAATAAACGAGGACTGACTTCCAGTATCCAGCAGTGCGCGAGCAAGGTGAGTTGTTTTATTTTGTAAATTGGTTACTTCGACCTTAGCAGTACACAGCAAGACTTGGCCTGGAGAGACAGCGGACAAACTCACAGGTATATTAGATGACTCATTCTGTTCAGTCGTGGTAGTGTTCTGTACTTTAGTTTTATGCAATAATGTGTTATGCTTTTTTTTACATATCCTGCAAGAACCCTTCAAGCTACATTGAGTATTAGAATGACCACTTCGTAGACAATTAACACATAACTTACGTTTAAAAACTTCACTTATGCGGTCATCTATTTTTAAGGCCTTAAATTTATCACATTGATGGATATAGTGATTATGATTATAAATGGAACAGATCTTATTATATGTAGATTGCTCAAATGTAGCAAAGGATTTCGTGGATTTATTTTCCTTAGAATAACTATTGTGTGTGGATTTATTTTCTAAGTTACGACCACAATTAACCGTCTCTAAAACGTTTGCTCTGTTCTCTAAAAAGCACTTAAATTCAAGAAGAGTGGGCAGATGAGTAGACCTACCTTTGTGTTCTTCCCATTTAGTATTCGACTTAGGATCTAAGTTAGATGAAACTAGAAATATAACCAACGGGTCCCACCCTTCAGTGGGAATTTCTAAAATATTAAGAGCGCTTAAATTTTTAAATACCTGGTCACATAAAAATCTTAGGGCCTTATATGATTCCTTTTGGATCGGGCTTATATTCACTAAAGCATTCAAATGGTTATTTATTAAAATATTTTTGTTATTATATCTATCACATAAAGTTTTCCATGCAAGTTCGTAATTGTTCGCAGCAAACTCGATTGATCTTATTACGACACTGGCACTGGATTGCAAAGAATTCCGTAAGTAGTGAAATTTACTTATAGGTGCAATAGCAGGGTTATCATTTATTAAATTTTGAAAAATGTCGCGATATTCGAGCCACTTATTGTAAGAACCATCGAAAGTAGGTAGATTTATAGTCGGTAATTTGATCGCTGTACTACTCGTATTGTGACAAAACTTGATTTATTTGAAATGTCAGAGCCATTAGCTTCTTTGTTTTTTATTGAAAACCTATCAATTAGCTTCTGAGCTAATGCTATTTGCGTATAAAATTCTCTTTCAGTAGTATCACGCTCCAAAATCTGATCATCCAAATTTTGACATAGTTCTTCAATTTCTGTTTGTGTGCGGTCAAAAGTAGACATTAATTCTTGTAATTGAGTTAGTCTTAAAGACATTTTCTAAACTAGTTTATAGCTATTTTCTAATTTCTAAACTAGAAGGCTGTGAAATAATCTCAGTATTATATTTTTGTATGTATCTTTTAAAAACTGTTAAACGACTTCGATATCCCGCGCGTTTTCTAATTAACTGTGTAAAATAATCTTTATTATCACCTTTGTTAATAGACGGTAATGATATAGGACTTTTAGACCTTTCCGTAACTCCACGTTCAGCCATTTTTATAGCAACAAATTAGGCAAAATTATAGAAATATAGGTAATTAAGCAATAGTATTAACTCTTATACGATCCAGCACGCAAGCACGCCAAACCAATCAGCTGCCACCGAGCCTGCCAACCGAGCAAGATGTGGGCATGCACGGCTTACAGCGCCAGCTCAGGCCGCCGCCGCCGCCGCTCAGCACGAAACCGAAACGAACCAACGGTCGAGCTCAATTAGTCCAGCACATTCCTATTGTTGTCCACTAGAATCCACCAGAATCCACCACAAGCCACCAGAGGCTTAATTTGTCGTTATATCTCCAATAAAATTTGCTTGATTTTTATCACGGTCGCCACTATGTACCGGCTGGTACATTTATTCTTGATTTTGAAATAAATACTCTTGAGAGGGATAATAATTTTGTGTATTTACTGTATTACAATACGATTTATAATAGATAATAATGGTTGTTACAAGTTAAAAGGCTGGTGCTGGTATTTTATAAACGTTGTTAAACAAGATGTCGGGCCGAATGTCGGCTCGGTAATCGTCGGCGCAGATCGGTAGTTTAGATGCCACGCGTAGGCGATAGATGGTGTGACACGTTCTCAGCGTGAATACTAATTATCAAGCTTCAATATTACCTTGAGCTTGAAAGACAAAATGGTGGACCTTTAATTATAGCAATACAAGAGCGCATCTCTCAGGCGCTTGAAGTAAGCGAACGGAGAATAACAAATATTAATACAGAAAAGTTCGGCTCCTCGGGTACTGGAGAAAATATTTTACGAACACCAAAAAAGGCAACGCAGAAATGAACTTATAACAGACAATGATAGTTTTGAGGCTGATGCTGTAAGGAATCACATTCATTCATCATCACTCACAGTACATAAACATCCAACTACTGGGCTCGAGCCTCCTCCACAATGGGAGGGAAATTGACCAACTGCACCACGCTGGTTAGACGTATTGGTATAGGGTTTTATTTCGAATTTTCCTTCTCTTGCTTAGATATCATATGCATATTATAATCCCTTAGTCGTCTTTTACGACACCCACTGGCAGTAAAGGAGGGTGGTGAATTGTATTATTATTCCGTCATCACACGGAAGCATATATATATAGTAGTTATTATCCCAGAAGTGAATACCTTAATAGGTCATCGCTTTTAGCATATTTGAAAGCAACCGATTTATTTAGGGGAGGTACAACTGCTTTATCCAATTTTTTTAAAGATATTGGAGTTCAATACTAAAAAAAAAGACGGAAGGAAAATTCTTTCAGAAAGGAATGACATAATTTAAAAAAGAATTAACTTTTTGAAAGAAGCGAAAGAAATTGATAATTGGTACAATACCGTTTTCATCGACGAGACAAGGCTAAACCCCAACCACACGCTTTCTCGTTCTTGGACAAATGACACTCAAGCGTCAACGTCGAAAGTGCCAATGAGTAAAGAAACACGACTCATAATATGCCAGGCTGGTTGTGAGAAGTATGGTTTTGTGGATAACGGTTTATTGGTTTTTGAGTCAAAAACTACTGCTGGCTACCACTAAGAAATGAATGCAACTGCATTCAACACATCCTGGAACCACCAGGATGTGTTGCTACCCGGCCTCCAAGAGCCTTTAGTTATGTTAATGGATAACGCCCCTACTCATTCGGTGTAAATAAATAAAGCACCTACCAAAGCTAATAAAAAGAGGAATTGGTGGCTAAAAAGAGGTGGCAATGACGAAAATATGTCTATACTAAAAGCAGAGTTGATGAAATTAGTCAATGACCATAAGCCGGTATAAGTTCAATATGTTATAGATGAGCTGGCTATGTAGTACACTTTTTGCGTTCTTCGAATTCCCCCATTCCACTGTCAGTACAATACCATAGAGCTAATCTGTGCTCAAATTAAAGATTATGCAGCCGGCCATAATACTTCTTCACCGTATAATAGCATAAAAAAGATGAAGGCACTTAAAAAAAAAACATGCGAATTAATTCCTATAAATTTAACAAAATCTACCTATATTGAATTGAATAAATATGCATAATGAATGCAATAAATAACATTATTAAATATGAAGAATGTTATTTATTGTACATCACTAGTTATGAAGAATTGACAGGTGTCAGAAACGCAATCTCTGAGGGGCCGGAGTATAAAAAAAACTATTATATTACATTCTTTTTCATATCAAATCAAGGAAACAATCTATTAAAACCTACCACAATATCTATATTAATGTGAACTTTAAACATAAGCGTGATGACTAAACACCTCTCAAAAACACAGATGTCAGAGTAAGTTGTCTAGGTATGTGAATCAAATAAAATATCCGATTTTAGTGAGAAATCGATATTGATTCTTTTTAACTAATAATAGGTTTATTTTTTTTTTCTTAAAAAGGAGATGAATAAATTAAGTGCTAAATTAATAGTAAACAAATTTAATTATTTCAGCATAAAATCTATTCATCATATTTAGTAGGATAAGGTTAAGTAAAAAGTCTGTTTTGTGACTCACGTTCAAAATATTCGTGTAATTTCACAATCAACTCACGAGCCTGGGAGTTCAAAGTACAACTATATCCTAGGGTAGACATTTTTCTAACAATAAATAAAGTTTGCGTAAACAGAGTCTAGTATGAGTGTAGCCAAGGTCAACGTATAAAGCAAGATCAGTCCAAAGCGTAGCCGAATCAAAAAAAGAAAGGATTATCACCATCTCAAAACACACGCACAGTCCGCTTCCAAGATGGTGAGAGACTGCACCATACACAATTCAGTATAAAAATGAGAGACTGCACCACAGACTAGACAGAGCAACTCAAGTCAATAGAGTTTTGCTTTTAGAGTTTTTTCTTTTTTGACAAGTCATGGTTTGGTTACACTCAGCCTGTACCGTCCGAGGCGACGATAGAGCAGAGCGCATACCCCATAACTTTTTTTTTGGGGGGTGGGCTACGGTCGACGCATCCGTCGCCCGGCTCCATCCGGGGCGACAGAGGGACGCCCACACCCATAACCCACCCGTGACACGTCGCTTTCGTCGTTGGGCCAACCACCGGTGCCGACTTGTAGTCAGTGGTCGGCCTGACGGAATACCCCAGAGGAGTACCCTCTCCTCGACCGTCGGTCTTTCCTCGCGCGGTTTGGGTCTAGGCATCAGTGGCTCACCCGGCGGCTGCTTTTAGAGGAACTGGATTTCTACCAAAAAGTGAATTTAGTTGTTCTGGATTGGTACTTACATTTCATTGCTTACAATTTAGCCAATGAAGGACAAAATAAAATCACGGTTTTATTTTAATACGAATGTTTTGAGAATTTAGTCTACTCGAATAATTATATTATTCTAATATTTTTACCAATTATTTGGATATTCGTGAATTGGAAGTGGTCAAGCACTAGAGTATAGAAAGTGATGACGTGATATTGTAACATCCTCAATAATAATCTGGGGCACGGCAATGGCCCCGCCAAGTCGAGCAAAGAAAAAGTCGGGCAAAACGCAACACTGTCGTAACATACTTTTCTAGAAGCAATTCAGGCCATTTTCGACCCCCTATAACTTCGTTGTGAACAAAACTAGAAGCTGGACTGTGACTGTGGTCTCTCTTACATTGGACAAACAAAGAGATCCATAAGAACTCGGATCAAAGAACACATAGCCGATGTGAAGCACCGCCGGGACACTAGGTCTGCAGTCTGTGAACATAGTCAGGACCGCGCCCACCATAACATCAGGTTTGATAAACCACAAATCCTCGCAAAAGAACACCGATACCTGCCTAGAATGGTACGCGAGGCTATTGAGATTAAAAAACACAAAAATTTCAATAGAGAGGGTGACTGGGTGTTACCATCAAGCTGGGATCCTGTTATAAACATTATTAAAAACAAATCCAAAAAGACCACCATAAGACTGCAAGACACCGTGAGCTCATATTGTATAGATTTGACCCACAATAATAATAACTAAAGATAATTTTATAAATTAAAACCTTTTAGTAACATAAAGTAAGCCGCCTTCAAAATTAACTTTAATTTAGCATCATGTTACCTGAGTTTTCTTGCCGGATCTTTCTCAGTGTAACCGTGTTCCGATCCGGTGGTAGTATACTAGATTATTAGTTAGTTTTTAAATATAACTACTATTAATTTTAATGTTTAATTATTACTAACCATAAACAATATAATTTTTTCATATAGAATCATTTTCTTCTTACACTGGCAATAAATTTTGTATCAAAATGTGGGTCAATATTTAATAACTAATTTCTGTATCGGGTAGATAATTATAAAATTTTCTGCAGTAACGATGACTTGTTGGACGTGAGACATCTTAGTCCACCCGTGATCATGAATGCTGTAAAGTGTTCGAAACGTCGGGTAATCAAAAATCAAATACAAACGCGATAAAATCCGTAAAGTAGTTTTATTTAAACAACTAGAAGCTTGAATTTTTAGTAACCCAGAAGGCATTATATACACATTGTGTAATTAAAATTTCATTCAATTTGAACCGATAGTTTCAGAATTATAACTAGTCAAAATTTCGTAATTTTGTCATTCAGTGACTGACTGACCGATCATCAATATTAATTGCCAAGTCAATCTATTTATTTAAAACGTAAAAGATCTTTAATATTGATATAGTCACTATAAGAAGTTGTTAGGTTAGCTATTTACGTAATAACTTAAGAAGAAAGACCCCTTAAGCAGGGACTGAATGAGTTAACCGACTTGGTATGACATGGATCTTACAACTTTTTATGGTAGAAGAACTCAGTTGCGAGGCTTGGCTTTTTTTTACAAGTTTTGTTTTTGATGGTATTACTGTTTTACATGTTGTTTCTATTTCAAATTGGTTTTATGAGTTTCAACATTAGATTATTCTACAAGAAAGTCACCCGCAACGTTAATTATATAAAAAAAAATTACAGTTCTTTAAAATTCAAGATTTATTGTTTGCAATCATGTGTACACGTTTGACCAAAGTTATTGTGTATTAAAAAATGCGAAACGTGAAAATTCACTTCCTAGATTAGATGAACTATAAGTTTTCTTAAATTTTCTAATGTTCTGTTCAACCTTCTTATTTTTCCTTCATAAGAACCTTCTCCTGACAATATTAAACACAATGAAAACAGAATTAGCGAAATTGTTCCATCCGTTCACGCGTGATACGATGACCAAAAGAAATAGAGATTCATTTTTATATATATATACTAGCTGTCCCGGCGAACTTCGTACCGCCATAATTTTTTTTGTCAATATATTTTCTAAATTACCGAATATATAATCTCTAATGGAAGAACCTTCACGGCTTTGTCGGGAAAGATTTGATCGTCTTGGTCGCGGCATTGTTAATGATGATTCAAAGAGAACACTAATTACTGATTATTGATTTCTGAAAAAAAATATAATTATCAAATTTTCAACCATACTTAACTATAGACAAAATTACGTTTAGTTGTCATTTGCATTTTGTTATTACATATCAAATGCGTTTTTGTTATTCTACGTTTCATAGTGACTTGTATTCTCTTTGACATGAGTTTCGGCGCGAATATGGAAATGTCATGTTAAGCTCTTGTATTATATTATTTTTTTAATGTTTTATAGTATTAAATTAAATATTTTTTCTGATATTTTGTGTAATATACTATAGTTAAGGTGCTGAAGTGTGATATAAGAGTGGTTTTCGTGTATTTTCATATTCTACCGAAATTCCCAGAGAAATGATTTGATTAGGTTTTCAACGCCTAATTAATGGTAACGACTTAACTTACTGAGGGATATGACTATAAATATGCTATTCTATATAAAAAAATGTTAAATAATATGAAGAAAACTGTATCAGACTTGGCTGTATGGGCTTTGATGCCTTTGCCTGTCGGAATGGACAAACAGAAACAAAAAAAACAATTTGACATTTTATGTCACGTCACACGGGAATGTTATCGAACAGGATGAAAAATAGTTCATTGCCATTAAGAAGAACGGGATAAGAATTATCCTATGTCCGTCTTCTGGTTCTGAGCTACCTCCCCACCAATTTTCAGCTAAACCTGTAGAGCCATTCTTGAGTTATAAATAGTGTAACTAACACGACTTTCTTTTATATATATAGATAGATGTGTTGGATACCATCTCTTAGCTCATGTACATACCATTACTGACCTCAAACCTCCTTGAAAATAGGAGGGCATTTGGCCTACTATACCATGCTCCATATGGCGACGGAGTAAGAATACAATTCGCCACCCCCTTTTTTACACGTGGGTGTCATAAAAGACGACTAAGGAATATAATATACATATAACATCTAAGACAAAGCAAAATAAAAACTCGAAATGAAACCCTATGTAGGTAATACGACTGACCAGCGCGCTATTGAGGGTCTTTCCATTGTGTAGGAGGCCCGAGCCCAACAATGGGACTTATATGGGCTGAGATGATGATGATACCATGCTCAGTCTGTCAAACGGTTTGGTATAGATTTTTTTAAGTTAAAGACACAATCTTAGTATTGCTGTGGAGTCTATAGATATTTCACGGACGGAAATTACTTTCAGACTTAGAACAACAATTTGAATCCCGCATAGAAATCGAACCCATGACTTAGTACGTTACTTCCATATCTTAATCACTATGCCATCTATGCTGTCATTCTAGTGCACGCATTTGCATATTTACATCTCTTAACTGTATTTTACAACAGCCATGGTCGAAAAAGAGGGTTGAAAGATGTATAACTAATCCATTACCACAAAGAAAGTGTAAATCAGTGGATAACAACGTCCAATTTCTCAAATTTTTGCAAACTTTTCTGCCTACTTGTATGCTATTTATATAAATATACAATAATCATGGCGCTTTAGTTGAGGCTGTAGGTGACTGGAGCCTCGTCCCGAATCCTAGTCATCCGCAGAAAGGCTGACACGGTCAGGGCGAGGTGGGACGGTGCCCGAAAGGGTATCCTGCTGGACTGGCTACGGACGACAAGGAACTCAGTACTAGTGGTCGGCCCAATGACGATGAGGTGGGCATACGGTGTGACAGCGTGTGCTGAACATACTAAAATCGTTTTATTCTATCAACAGTGTTAACTGTTGATAGTTGTCTATCTACAGCCGGGGGCCGATCCGTCCGGAGTAGTACCACACTCTAGCAGAAAATCGACGTCTGAGTAGTAGCAATTTGTTACTGCGCTTCGTTCGGAGAGCGAGAGAGCCGGAAGCCCAACTTTCTGACGGTGTTTGCGTGTAGTGTGTTTTGGTGATGCCTTTAGTTTCACCGAACCTCATCGCACGCATTCACATTTTCTTCGCAGTAAGCAACGGCTTAGCAAAGACCCATGAGCGGCAGGAATACTTACCATTAGGTGTACTGTTTGCTCGTTGGCACCGTTTGCAATAAAAAAATATATACCTCATTATCTCTTACAGCTGTGCCGATGCTTTTAAAAGTATTAGTATTTCTTTAGATAGTCCTAATTAGTTTAGTTCTTTAGATTCATTAGATAGTCCATAGTAAATAATTAAAGATATAGATAACTAATAAAATAGATACCTAATTCATAAACATGAAATACAGCCGTTAAAAGATTAGCGAAAGCTTTACACTCTAGAAAATAAATATTGATTATTAAGTAGCTGTGGATACCCTGTCAGCTTATTGGAGGTATCGATACCAAATGTTACTCTATCGATTTAATTAGCTGTTCGGATAGTGCAAGGTGAAGGGTGTAGTGAAGTATTCGTCTATGTGTACTATCATTGTTATCGTCATCCTATTTTTAACGCAATTACTTGGGGTTGACGTAATATGTACTCCTCTTCCATAGTACTGACATATTGTAAAAGTTATTGGCGATGGTTTTATGATAGGTCACCTGCCTGATTTCAAACTTTCTTAGGAATGTAATTGTTGAAGAGACGGCATCAGATGGATAAGTCGATATAAAGCCCTTATTTTATTATAAGCAGGAAGACCCACCACCTTTTCGCTGTTAATCAATATACTGCACACCACAATGGAATAAAAGGAATACGAGGTAGGATCAAGGTGGAATAGGAGATAGGGATGTCTCTTACGTGATGAGTACCCCCCAGAACTTCAACTTGCAATTTATCCCAGAACTTGGAATATTTCGACACGTGTTTCGCGTCGGAAAAAGGCATCCTCAGAATGGTTCGGTTTCAAATACACGCATTGTTTTGAGTCTAAGAAGACTTCCTTATTTCCTATTCCGCCTTATTGCCTATCCTGTGTTCCTTCCATTCTACTGTGGTGTGCGGTATATTGATTAACCGTGAGAATGTAGTGAGTCTCCCTTCCTCTCATTATTAAAATAATAATGAATTTTCGCCACGTATCACCCGCCTAATTTAATATTTAATCAATTACAAAGCTGTTAGTCGTATTTTACGACACCTACAAACAATTTGAGGCTTGGTAACATTTCTGTTGACAAATCTAGTGATTGCCTCTATTTTCTGCCGAGCTACGTTTACGATTATAATAAACACGTAAATGGATACGTAATAGCTATAAAGAGTAACCTACATTACTAGGAGTATACTCAAGAATAATTTCTATTTTCAGACTTCACACCTGCCTCACATCTGACTAATTAACTCGCTCTATCGAGTTTGTTGCACAGCGTCACCTTGAATTTATACATAGCATGTGCAGTCTCTTTTTATAGAAGACTATAAATTAAGAGCAGAAAAATTCAGCGATAGGCTATTATTCTTAATATCAGGTTGACCGAGCTTCGCTCGGAGTATTTTTGTAGCATTTATTCAGATATATATTAATAAATAATAAAAAAATAAATAATGAAAATTATATAAAAAATTACAAAAAGAGAATAATAATAACACCGAGATTCGATCCAACGCCATTTGTCGCCGATGTCAAAAATAAAATGAAACCTGACTACTTCGCCACTGAGCTATCGTAACTCATGACATTGACGGCAAAATTTGAATACATATTCTTTTAAAATTTAATGTCATTATATTGTCTGCCAAAAACACTAACAAAACAACATTTTCTATGCATAAAACCTAGCTATATCGATTTTTTGGGCCCGAATCCTCTAGTATGCCAAGTTTCAACCAAATCGTTGGAGCCGTTTCCGAGATCCTGAATATATATATACAAGAATTGCTCGTTTAAAGATATAAGATATTTCAAGATATTTTACTCATAATCACCTACAAACTGTATTATTTTTATATCTACAGAGCTAAAGAGTTTGTTTGTTTTTGATAATCATCATTATCTCAGATCATATGCGTCCCACTGGCTTTGAGCCTCCTTCATACTAGGAAGGCTATACCACACTGGTCAGATGGATTAGTATAAGGTTTTATTTTAGATTTTCCTTCTATTGCATAGATATTGTCTGTATATATATATCTATTATTAGTCTTCCTTTAGGACACTGAAGATATGCGTGGTGATAGCGTAATACAATTCACCACCCCATAATACAAGTAATACATTACTAATATCAATTTTATGATCAGCATTTCTATCCGTAGTCTCTAAACGTCGACCTTATAACTATAGATAGGCTCAATGTTGCTTAGCGAGAGAGAAGTAGACTATGCTCGAAATTTCTCTACTAGAAGTATGTAGTACCGAATTAGAATAGTTCCAGGAACTATTTTATCGTCGGGACGACGTCTAATCCAAGGTGTGAAATGAAATAAGTCCACATATCCTAGCAATTGTCATGTACGATGAGAACGAATTTCGTGATATATTCAGAACCGACCATAGAGGCAACCGGATATGACCGAGTCCTCACCAACCAAGCAAACACTAATATATATATACAAACTTTACTACTACGGTTTACTCCCTTAGGGGTTGAATTTCAAAAGTCCTTTCTTAGTGAGTTTCTACGTCACGCAAAGAAACTAATACCAAAAATTCATGTTTCTGGCTTCAGTAGTTTCGGCTCTTTAATAAGTTGGTAAACTGACATCTTTCCTCCTATTTTACACCTTTAGAGGATGAAAATGGACAAACGCTGAAACACCTGTTTATTTATTTTTATTAAAGAGTATTTGTGCTTAATCTGAAGACAGTAGCTAAAGATTTTTTTTTCTTTCCATACAGACTTTACCGCTGCGTTTCACCCCCTCAGGGGTGGAATTCCAAAAAAATCATTTCTTAGTGGGTGCCTACGTCACGAAATGAAACTACGGTCCAAATTTCATATTTTTAGCTTCAATAGCTTCGGCTCACCCTGTTCCTTTATATGTATATTATTATGAATGCCCCCGCAACACCCTTTGTAGGTAGAATTACGCAAAATCCGACCTCAAAATTTTATCTGACCTCTACTCGACGAAAGGATTACTCGTGCCAAATTTCAGGTCTGTACGCCTTATGGTTCCAGAGATATGGTGATGAGTCAATATATCGCTCGCAAAACCCTCCTCTCCTATATACACACACATATATATATATATATATATATATTATTCTGTTAGGTTTACATTTATGCTGCACAATACTAACGTCCTTAACGTAAAGCGTATTACGTTAAGGACCACATTTGATTTATTAATATTTTAACTACTACTTTAATTTTAACTTTGGTCTCTTCCATAATAAGTAAGCAGGTAGGTAGTAGAAGGTAAATCAGCTGAAGTTTTAGTAATATATAAATTGCTTACTCAGCTATCCGTTTTGACTTAACCGAAAGATTTAGGGGCCTATTTAATTATGGGTATTGATTACAAGGCATGGATCGAAACCAAATATTTGAATTAGTGAAACTAATACTAATGCTGCGAAGATGTTTGCTGGATATAGTTCCGATAGGTAAGTGAATCGTTTCATGTTCAATCCGCTCCAAGATATGATTTGCGCATGTCAATTCTCTACGTAATAAAATCCAGTAAAGGGATGAGTGTAATCGACATAACACAAAGAATGAGCAATATGAAGTGGCAATAGGCAGGCTGTATCACCTGTTGAACCGTTATCTGTTGTCTAAAGATAAATTCTCGTGTGGATACCGCGAATCGTGCAACCTAGTGTCCTCACCAATTGAACTGGCGACATGTTAAAAGTCGCAGTGAACCGTTGAAGATTCACGAGTTTCATTAACATTCTCGTGGAGAAAGCCTATTGATAATTGTGAATATCTTCAGGTTGATGGATAGATGGAATACCATGGACACAAAGGACTTACGGTACCAGTCCAACATGAATTTATATTTAGTTAAAGTTTTAGTTGTTGTTAATTACTAAAGAAAATTTTGTTATTTTATTGAGATAGGTACTTCATTAACATTATTTCTGGTTATATGTCTTCTACTGTTGAGCTCGAGGCTCCTCCACAATAGGAAGTAACTTAACCTAATATATCACGCTAGTCATACGTGTTGGCTTTTTTTTTTATGGGTGGGCTATGACAAGCGCACACGCTGTCCATTCCGTCCGGAGCGACGAAGGGACGGTGCGCGGGCCCATAACCAACCCATACCCACGTCGCCTTTGTCGTTGGGCCGACCACCGGAGCAGGGTGATGGTATAGGGTTTAATTTCAAGTTCATCTTGCTTAAATGTTTTACGCATATTAATCCCTTTGTTGTCTTTTACGTCTGCTGTAGAGAGGGGGTGGTGAACTGTATTCATACTGCATCACCACACGGAAAGATACATAGGTACTAAAATTAATATAAATAAATTGTTTGAATCACACTATTGTAAAGTTGTGGTATTCAACTAAAGAATTCTAATGATATAAGTAAGGCAATACATCTCTGTGGGTGGACATTATCAAGATAAACGAGATCAATGCTTTTACTTGCATAGAAATTTTAACGTACAGAGCGTTGAACTGTTCAATCTCTGACGTCATGTGAGTCTCAATGTTTTGAAGGGTGTATTGATTCTCATATTTTATTATCTACAAATTTGTGCATACATTTCTCATGTTGCAAATATTGCTACTGCGTTTTATCTTCAAAGTAAGGTCGCCTCAACGGGTGTAAAACCATAATTGTCATGGTTTTATTTTAATTTTATTGAAATTTAAAGTTCTTTATCCGCGTTGGACACTTTTTGGTAGGCCAAAATCTTATTGGTTCGCGTCATCGAAATGTACATGACTGGTGCATGCGCAGTGTGCTGTGCGCCTTAGACACTTTTTGTATGGGTGAAATCTGATGCTTTAGTGGCACCGACATGCTTAAAGCAGTATATCTGTAGCTATACAGCAGACGTATCATCATTCATCATTTCAGCCTATTGCCGTCCACTGCTGGACGTAGGCCTCCCTCATGTTGCGTCACAATATGCGGTCCTGTGCCGCCTGCATCCAACGACGCCCAGCAACTTTCACTAGGTCGTCGGTCCACCTATAGAGGGGCGTCCTACACTGCGTCGTCCGATACGTGGTCGCCACTCGAGAACCTTTCTTCCCCAGCGGTTGTCGGCTCGTCGAGCAATGTGACCTGCCCATTGCCCCTTCAGCGTGCTAATTCTTCGTGCTATGTCAGTTATACCCGTTCTTCTGCGGATTGCCGTATTTCGGATATAATATAACTGGCAGAGAAATCCTGAGCATAGCCCGCTCCCGGATCTTCGCGTCCATGTTCGACGAGAAGATCCTCTTAAGTAGTAGCAGACGTATAGTGCTGTCTATATTTTATAAGTGAAACTGAAATGATTTACTGAAAAATTAAATGTATATATACTGTTGCACTGTTGAAATAATGTTTTTGTTTGATTATTTTAATACATTTTGTAAGTTTATTTTACATGTGATAATTCAGTTTTGAAACGTCATTGATTTGTTTAATATTTTAATGTATTTTTGAAGTAAATACTTTTTTAGATTTAGATAGGGAATAAATTCATGTACGTCAGTGACATGATCACGTAACGTGTTGACGCTAACGCTATATCTGTAACAATATCAATCTCACTAAATTTGTGCCAAAATTTATCGAAACCATATATATGTAAGAAGGTTTAATTTAAATAAGTTTTCACTTCTATTGTTATTCCTTGTGACTATTATTTTTTTATATTTTGGTTTACATATGGTCTGGACACAGGTCCGTTCGTCCGCTCCAAATAGGGTGACGAAAACGCGGCGCGCAGCCCAAAAGCCACCATTGGGGCGACAATTGGTACCGAGTTCCTAGACATCCATGGCGGGATGCCTTTTCAGGTACCATTTTACTTTCCATTTACTTTCTGGATGTCCATCTCGGGAAGTTGCCCTCACGCAGTCAGCCTCTCTGTCGGTGACGGACGGACTAAAATGCATGGTCCAATCAACCACGACCTGAGCTAGGGCGACAAGAGGCACAGGTACTCTTACCTACGCCGCCCAAGTTGCCAGCTGCGGATCGGGTCGCCCTAGTGGAGTTCCTCCCGCGCACGATCTGCTGACTCCTTCCTCGAGACGATTGCCTCGCAGCAGGCAGAGAACGCGTTCTTGACGCTGTTGAGCATCGTCTTAGTGATGGACGGCAGCATCAGGTTGGCACCGACGATTGCTAGGTAGCGCAGTAAATAAAGTTCGAGGTTTTTTTTTAATTTATACAATAACACCTACCAAGCTTAAGGTGTAAAAAAAAAACAGAAAAATGGTCCTGTAATTTTTAAATAGCTTTTATTGGAAAATAGTAATAATCAGCATTGAAAATCAAGTAGATTTCCAGTAAGTAATGGATTAATGTTATGATAATGAGATTCTCGCGTAACTCGTACCTCGTAAACCATGCCGATGGAATAAGTAATGCAGACGTAAGTATCATAAATTAGATGGTGTGAATGGAATTGCCATCGTGAATATCAGACTCTCATTAGAATAATATTAAAGATAAGTAAAAATAAATTTATTTTAGTAAAGTGTTATTGTGTTAAAGACAATTATGATATATTTGTGAGGTTAACTAATGCTGAATAGCTGCTAATAAGTGAAAATTTTTCTGTTTATGTGTAATAAATAGGCTTCGAAACTACTGGACCAATTTTTTTCATGTTTACACCAGTAGAAAGCTAAATTATCAGAAAATATATAGACTGTAACTTATTTAAAAAATTAGAGATTCTTACGAAAATTATAACATTTAAAGCCAAAGGATGCAACCAAAAATATAGATCTTCAAAAAACCATACTGCACTATGAGTTTATAGATCTTAAAATAAACTAATTTAAAGATTTTACGGCGGACAGTCCGCCCGTGACCATAACTACTGTAAAGTGTTCGATACATCAATTTACAATAAGTCATTATAGCAGCTATTATTTTTTTATATCCCAAGGTGTAAAAACAAATTTTTTAATGCGAGCGCTTCAACTATTTTTGATAGAAGAAAATAATGTTAAGTACTATGAGTTTATAAATTTTATTAATATCAACAAAATATTTACCCGAATATATGTATAATTATTACAGTTACGTTACAATAGCAGCTATAATTTTTTAAATTCAATGGTCAGAGTCGAAAACCAAATTTTTATAGGCGAGCGCTTCAGAAACTCTTGATGATAGAACAAAATAATTGACTATTAGTTAATAGATCTATGTGGTGACGCAGTAAGAATATAATTCACCGCTCTATATCTTGCCCGTGGACGTCGTAAAAGACGACTAAGGGATATAATACGCATATGACATCTATGCTAGAGAAGAAACACTCGAAATAAAACCCTATACAAACGTCATAGCCAGCATGGTAAGTAAGGTCAATGTCGCTCGTATTATGGAGAATGCTCGAGCCCAGCAGTGGGACATTTATGAAATGATTAAACCATGACTTTAAATCTTATTAATATCTACATAAAAGCCTGCTAGAGAATACATCTAAGTCCTTATAGCAGATTTTATTTAAAAATGTAATTAGATCGCGAATAATAACATCGTTGGATACGATCGACGATAAATAATTAATTTTATCATCAAGGATATTTAGTGGTTGTTTGGGCAAGTAGTTGCATACGATCGCGAAGATGGTCACTATTGCGATTGCGATAAGGGCACAGCTCAGCACACTAGGCATAGTAGCGCCGTGACCTCATCACCGTCATAGGGGCTGACCTGACTCTGCCGACTATCGCTACGACAATGTTCGACAACGTCAGGAACTGGTACGCAGTCGAGCAGTAGTAGGTCCAATGGCGATGGGGAGGGATACGATAGCTTACGGGGCCGCCTTCCGTCGCTTTGGTGTGTTCAGATCATAGCCTACTCTAAAAAAAAAAAAAAGATATTTACGTCATTCGAATTTAAAAATTCTTTTAGAAATTACGAGTATAAAAATGTTAAAAGGTCTTTTGACGTGAATCTCAAAATGTCATGTAGCGCTTTTATATTTTTTTCATTATTGTAGTATTTTACAGTGTTATATCGAATAATTTTGCTGATATTTTATGTAATATAAAGTCGATAAAATGCTAAAATGTATTGAATACGATACAATGGCGATTTGCTTGCATTTTCACATTCTGCTAAAATTCCCAGAGGAAACTGATTTGGGTATCGGCTTCAAATCATTGCTAACGACTGACCAAAATAAGAAGACTAAAGACGTGAATAATCAATATAATAACTCGACACTGGCACCAATAGCACATATTAATTTAGCTTACTGCCATTAAATAAGAAGAAGAAAATGTTAAAAGTAATAAATGCTAATAAAAAAATAAAATAAAATTGAAGTGTTTGTTATAATGTCAAAATAATAGGATTTACTCAAGCACACGATTATTGGCACGATTTTATTGATTTTTTTTTTTTTTTTGAGTGGGTCGCGGTCGGCGCGCCTCCGCACCACTCCGTCCGGGGCGACAGAGGGGCTTAAGCACGCAACTCCCGCAACCCACCCGAAAACCACCTCGCCTTCGTCATTGGGCCGACCACCGGAGCAGGTTTACTTGTCGTCAGTGGTCGGCCCGACGGAATACCCCCTACGCGGGGTACCCTCCCATCGACCGACGTCCCCCCCTCGGGGAGGACGTCGGTCTTTCCTCACGCGGTCGGCCTCTCGGCGGGTGGCAGTTCCCGACGCTGTCGACCATCGCCCTAGCGATGGCCGGCAGCGTCAGGTCGGCACCGATGATTGCGACGAGTTCACGGCGCTGCACTGCCCAAGCCGCGCAGGCCTCGAGCGTGTGGCGCGCCGTGTCCTCGTCGCAATCGCAGTGGTGGCAGGACGGTGTACTCTCCCTCCTTACGACCCTGTGCAGGTATTTGACGAAGCTCCCGTGCCCCGTCAACACCTGCACTAGTCGGAAGGAGAGCAACCCGTGCCGCCTTTCCAACCACTGCATCAGCACCGGCCGGAAGGCCTCCACGGTTCGCACCCCGAACCGAGGCCTCTCCAGCCGGACTGCCCAACGGGCAATGACGTCTCGGCGGGCGTCGACGCGCCAGGCGGTGAGATCCCTTAACGAGATCACACCGCCCTCCCCGCGCACCCCCGACACCCGCCGATACAACTCGGCGAGCATTTCCGCCTCCAGGTCCCACGGGGGAGTCCCGGCCAATAGGCACGCTGCCTCCGTCGCCACCGTGCGGTATCCGCGGATGGCCCTGACCGCCATGACCCTCTGTGGTCGCCACAGAAGGGCCCTAAGTCGGACGGTCAAGGACCCCGCCCACACCGGTGCGCCGTACAGGGCCATCGACCGGATGACCCCCGTGTACAGCCGTCGG
This sequence comes from Lymantria dispar, assembly GCA_032191425.1. Taxonomy (NCBI): domain Eukaryota; kingdom Metazoa; phylum Arthropoda; class Insecta; order Lepidoptera; family Erebidae; genus Lymantria; species Lymantria dispar. The sequence goes on from CM063440.1 coordinate 16,746,880, forward strand.
CACGTAGCGCTCGGTCCGCCCACGTTCGGCATAAGCCACGATAGGGCGGACGCCGCGCCGACGAGCCGCGGAGCGAGCCTGCGGAAATGCTCCCGGAACCACCATTGCCCGTCGAGCACCAGGCCCAAGTTTCTCATATATTATTGGCACGATACCAATCCCTAAACACCAATTTAAAAGTTTTTTGTCTGTCAGTCTGTCTGTTTTGCCGGGTACTCTTCAAAATGCTTGGTCCAATTTGGATAATATTTTACTACCAGGTAGATGTCTACATATATAAGGAGTTGTTTAGGCTATTCTTACTAATATTATAAATGCAAAGGTAAGTTTGTTTTTTTGATTTGTTATGCGTACCATGCTAGGAGTGTTCGTTATATAACGTAATTGAATCACTTAATCAAGCACACATTTGTTAAACACAGTTTCGGATTCGAGTTCATCTTGTGAAAACTTTTCATGCAAGTGAAGCCGTGGGCATGAGCTGATATAAAATAAAGAGATAATATCCTTACTAATATTATAAATGCGAAAGTAAGTTTGTTTATTTGTTTGTTATGCTTTTACGCTTAAACCACCGAGCCGATTTCAAAAATTCTCTCACCAATGGAAAGCTATAACGTCAGGGAGTGACATAGGCTATATTTTATCGCAGTATTCCCAGGGAAACGGGAACCACGCGGGTAGGACGACTAAAACCGAAGCGAAGCAAGGGTGGGTTGCTAGTTGTAAATAAATGTATTTTCGTACTTTTTTACCTGTTTACATGATCTTGTATTGAAAGAAATCCGAGCACTTTTTTTTAACTCAACCGAAAGATAAGATAAATATAATTTAATTTGACATCAAGATATGATTTTAGATAATGTTAGGAAACGTTTTAAATTATAATGCAATCCATACTAATATTATAAATGCGAAAGTAAGGATGTTTGTTTGTTTGTTTTTAACGCTTTCACGCTTAAACCACAGAACCGATTTCAAAAATTCTTTCACCAATGGAAAGCTATAATATCAGAGAGTAACATAGGCTATATTTTATCCCGGTATTCCCGCAGGAACGGGAACTACGCCGCGGGTAAAGCGACTGAAACCGAAGCGAAGCGAGGGCGGATTGCTAGTAATGAATAAATTCGGTAGGGGAAGTTTAGCCGCTAGACGTAGAATATTGTCACAATATTAAAAGTAATTATTAAATGCTAATCTGATCCAATGTTAGTATACTATTGTATTTATTTTTCAAGTTCAACGTTTCAGAGCTACCTACATTGCTGCTTCTTCAGGTGAATGTAAACAATATATGGAGATTAATTTGTGCATTTATATGCAAAACATGTCGTCAAAATTATTTTAAAATCGTCATTATTACATATAATTTGTCAAGACCTATCTAATTTAAAACTAAAAGATATTGGTGCTATGTACCTTCTTATCTGACGATTCCTTAATATGTTTGAAATATGGTTCGTTTTGGTTTCTTTATTTTTAAATTAGATTAGTTTTGGTAATGTTTACATGATAAATTAGGCTCAAAGTCGCTTAACGTGCTATGGAGAGGGCCATGCTGGGTATTTTTCTACGTGATAAAAAGCAGAATACGGTAATCCGTAGTAAAATGGGTGTAACCCTAAAAGTCTGTAGAATTAGTACGTAGAAATGGCAAAGGGCAGGCCACATCGGTCATCCAATCCACAACTGTTGGGGAAAAAGGTTCTCGAGTAGCGACCACGAATCGGACGACGCAGCGTAGGACAATCTACTAGGTGGACTGATGCAATCTTGAAAGTCACAGGGAATCGTAAGATATAAGTGGCACAGGACCATTCCGAGTGACATTGTCGTGGGGAGATCTATGTCCAATACTGGACGGTTATGATCTGATGGAATGAAAAAAAAGCATAAGAGATAATGATAATTTTAGAGTAATTGGAAAAGAAATGACTACGCGACAAATCGGCGGGATATATATTAGACTGGGCCAAAAAAATAAACAATTTTTTTTTTAAATATATCGAAAATATTATTTGGGATGACAAAAAAAAATGTTGTGAGAATTTGAGCCCTTAATATTTATATTAAGAGGTCTATCATCGCAACTTTTGATTTTTCTTCCGGAGCGGGTTTTTGCCTCAGAACTCATAAACCGTTGAGGTAAATGAAATTGACTATGAGATATTTTTTGAAGAGAATTTAATTGTCTACAAAAAAAGACTGATTGAAATTTTTTGTCAGATGAACCATTTTCTTATAACCACGCCTTGGAAATTGGTATGATTTCAGAATTTGATTTTTAACTTTAGGCTTTTGTCATGCACTTAAAAATTTGTATCCGGCAAAAATTCAATAGAGATTTTTGAAGGGCATTTAATTGCCTACAAAAAACGTCTCTTAACATTTTTAGCTAAATTCACTCCTTTGAAAGTTATTCAAAGTTAAAGTTGAAGTCAAAATGAAATTCTTGTTTTTCTCGCTATAAATTTAATTTTTTTGAGCCCATTGAAAAATTTGATCTTTTTATAGATAATAATTTTTATTTTATCAACAAAATTATGAAAAATTTGAAAAAATCATAATATGATTTTATTTATTAGCATTGAAAAGCTATTTTCTTCAGAAAATTTCATTTTCAGTGTTTCAATAGTTTAAAAAATAACAATCATGTTGTTTTCTCATTGAAAATTATTTACTTTTGATCTAATACAAATTTATGTACGAGAATCCACTTTGATTAAAAACCTCCCCTTACTCTTCTTGTTTCATTTTATGACATTATACACAGTACTACTGTCAAAAATGAAAACTAATGTGCGAGAAAAACAAGAATTTCATTTTTAAAAACTTTCACCAACAGAAAGCTACATTATCAGCAAGTAACAAAGACTGTACCTTATCTCGTTATATAAATAATAAATTTGACAAATTTTAAAAACTCTCACATCAATAAAAGCTGCAATATCAGGGACTAAGAAAAGCTATAAATATTTATCATCGTATTTCCACGAAAATCTGAGCTACGAAAGTGATAGTAATAGAATTAGTCAATGTGAATGTTTGTGAAGATGTTACTCAATCCTGTGTAAACCAATGACTCAATTTGGATGAAATTTGGTACATAGGTAAAGTATTTCCTTTATTAACATGATGATATGTTCCCTTGGAAAAATAGTTCAACTTTGGGAAAGTTAATTTTGACGCGGGTGAAACCGCCGGTAAAAATCTAATTAAAACATATGATAAGACTTCTATTTGACAGCTGTGTTAAGATGCAGTGGTAGATAATGAGATTCATCTATACTAATATTTTAAAGAGAAAAGATTTGATTGTTTGTTTGTTTGTTTGAATTGAATAGGCTCCGAAACTACTTGACCGATTTGAAAAATTCTTTCACTGTTGGGAAGCTACACTATCCCCGGTGAACATAGGATATTTTAAATTTTCGTCGGTCGAGGAGACGGTACTCCTCAGGGGTATTGCGTCGGGCCCACCACTGACGATCAGTCACCCAAGGGTCGGCCCAACGACGAAGGCGACGTTTCACGGGTGGGATGTGGGTGTGCGTGGTTAGTACTTACGCCCCTCTGTTGCTCCAGACGGAGCCGGGCGACTGAGGCACCGACTGTAGCCCACCCACCAAAAAAAAAAAAAGAAATAAAGTGCCACGCGCCTCACTCGCGCGGTCGACTCCCTATATAGCGATCGTGTGCGGAATCCGTTTTCACTTATTATTCTTAGTTTTGATTGTCCCTAGCGGTTGCCAGTGGTTCCGTCGGGAAACCTTGCCTAAATTTTTTTCATATATTTTCAATATATGCTTTAAATTTGTAGCAGGTAATTAAACCCAACAAAAAGTAATTTTTTAAAACTAAACAAAGTTCTTTTCATCTCAATCTTCATCAGAAACTGAAAATCATTTTGCAAGTTAATGAGAATACCTACACGTCGCAATTGCGTGCCAGAGAGTCAAGTATTGAGCACTTTTTGTTTTTTTTTTTTGGGTGGGCTGCGGTTGCCGCTCTCCTCGCACCACTCCGTCCGGGGCGTCAGAGGGGCGAAAGCACGCACACCCGCAACCCACCCGAACACCACGTCGCTTTCGTCGTTGGACCGACCACCCGGGTTACTTGTCATCAGTGGTCGGCCCGACGGAATACCTCCTAGTGGTGAACCCCCCCATCGATCGACGTCCCACCCTCGGGGAGGACTTCGTTCTTTCCTCACGAAGTATTGAGCGCTCGCAGAGGCTTGCTCAACAAAATTTGAGTACTTCTCAAGTACGCGCGCGAGAGTCGAATATCGAACGTTCGCAGCGGCTTGCTAAAGAAAATTTGACAACCTCACAAGCACGTGCGCGAGAATCGATTATCGATTGATCGCAGCGGCTTGCTGACGGAATAGAAGGTCAATTTATTTGTAGCAACCATTATCACCGACCCAGCAGCTGATCAATTAGCTCATATACCGATGATCACAGCTGATCTGCCAATCCCATTTAAACGACTTCAATTTCCAGTGAAAACATCTTTCGCCCTAACTATCAACAACTCCCAAGGCCAAACTTTAGAATTAGTAGGGATTGACCTACGAAAAGATTGTTTTATTCATGGCCAGCTAATAATCAATTAATTTTGCTGCCACAAAATAAATTTACATCAAATATCGTTTACAGGGAAGCTCTGACTCAATAAATTGATTTTTAGAAGCAGAGAAAGTAAATATGCCTTTTCACAAGCATTAAAATAAAATATTAAGAAAAAAAGGAAACAAAAAATATATAAAAAAATAACATTAAATTAATAATATTTAATATTCGAATTTTCTTCATAAATTTACTCTTTTTTTAATAACCCCACGCAAAAACAAGAAAGTATGTATTGGAGTGTGTGTGTAAAAATTTATAACTTTTGAAAAGTTTGTTTAATAACCTAATCCGTGTGAAGCCGGGGCGGGCTGCTAGTTTTAAATAAAACTGACTATATGTAAACGATTTGTATTTGAACACATCGTTACGAAGATGTGACGTGTGACGTAGGTAAAGAGCAATAAGATTTTCATAATGTTTCATTGTTTGCTTGTTTGTGGTGACGGAGTAAGAATGCAATTCACCATTCCCTATCTTGCCCGTGGATGTCGTAAAAGAAGGCTAAGGGATGTAACATGTATATAACATTTACCAAAGAAAAGGAAAACTTGAAATAAAACCCTATATCAAGATATCTGACCAGCATGGTATGGTAGGTCGATTTCTCTCCTATTGGGGCTCAAGCCCAACAGCGGGACGTTTTTGACTGCAAAAGAACCTGGTAAAGTGACTCTTTCTTATGCTTTGTAGTCCAACTGTACAACACTGCCCTCTGGTGATTAAAGCTCTCTGTCTTACCAGACGAAGCGCAATGCTATTATTCAGACGTCGATTTTTTGTACATATTTATTTTTATGTATATAAGTAAATACACTGCAAACATTAGTGGTCAATACATATTACATAATTTTATATACACACTGTACAAGTTATTAAGAAAAGGTGGAATTAAATAAAAATAAAATCTTCATACAGTTAAGCACGGACTGAAAAGTAGGCAGTCTCGTAGTACTTAATAGGGGGAATTTTATAGAATATACTTATACATGTCTTGCCTACAATCATCCAACAAGCGAACTGCTTCGTCATTCATAATATGCGCAGAAATTGAATAAGGTAAATTTTCAGTATCATTGTACCCGTCCGAGTACAATGTAGCCGCTTTTAAGGGAAGAGTGAATAGATTTACTAAGCTTATTAGATTTACTAAGATTATCTTGCTATATTTTTTATTTTTTGTTGGGCGGGCTCTGAACACATGCCGTCCGTTCGTTCCGTTCGGGGTGATGAAAGAGCAACTCATGGCCCCATAACCCACCGTGTTCCCTCTTCTTCGTCACTGGTACCGAGCCCCTTGACGCCCGTGGCCAGCGGGATATGTCCCTACGTCTTACAATACGAAATTTTTTCGTTACATAACATAGGTACAGTAGTATAATACACAAAGATATTAGCAGAAAATTTTATTGATGCGAAAACTTCTTTAGCTACATTGGGCGCTTTTTGGTAGGAGTATATCTTATGGGTTCGCGTCACCGACATGCTCATGACTGGCGAACGCAGTGTGCTGTACACTTTAGACGCTCTTTGTATGGGTGAATTCTTATGCGTTCGTGTCACAGATATGCTTATAACAGTATATTTGTAGCTATACAGCTTATAAGTGAAATTGAATGGATTTTGTGGAAAGTTCTGTGTGTATATACTGTGCATTGTTGAAATAGCGTTTTTGTTTGATTATTATTTGTATCGTTTAATTGAAGAATCATTGTCCAGTAAAATAGTGATTAAAATAAAAATACTAATATTTTTATGATAAAAAATAAATAACAGACAATTATTTTAAATACTGGTATTTATTTTGGCGCTTGATAATTTTATATTATTTTAAATTATAATACAAATTTTAATACTATAAATTAATTGTCACTTTTATCGGCAGTCTCTATAACTGCCATTTTTTTTTAATTGAGCTGTATTACGGAGTAGGTTGAAATCATTATCATCTAATCATATGTCCTTACCTTCGTCATTGGGCCGCCCACTGGTACTGAGTCCTTGACATCTGTGGCCAATATGGAGGGTTACTATAGCGGGTACCATCCTCCCCGACGCTCCCTCAAGGTGTCACTCTCACGTGGACAGGCTCTCAGCGAGTGACGGACTACAAACCCGTGGTACCGACTTGGGCGGCATCAGGCGGAGGTGCTTGCGAAACGTGTCTCTGTATGAGAGTTCTTCCCAGATACAATCTATCGCCTGCTTTAGTGAGACGACTGCCCCGGAGAAGGTGGCGACGGCGTTGCATTTCCTAAGGCTGTCGAGCATCGTACTAACAACGGTCTACCCACGTAGCATACACCTTGAGCGTGTGCTACGCCTGTTCATTACCGTTCCCTACTGACCTAGGATGCGCAGTGGAAGGGGACACCAGGCCAGTGAGGGATACCAAATGGGTAATAACATTGGCTTGCGATTACGCAAGGCTATTTTAAGTTCTCCTAAATGATAGTACAAGAACAGATTTTAACACTTACGAGTAGATACCGCGGAGGTAGCTATAACGTAACCTAACTCAGCGTTCGGTCTGGCCAGACAAATAGAAACTAACTGAGGGGTTACTTAGCTTGTATCCAAAAGCGCGGTGATGACAACGGCCTCGTACACTTCAAGGACCCAGGCTTGCTACTCGTACACACAATTTAATGTTCACAAATATATACTTAACTCTAATTAACTCGCGTACATAAGCGGTACACAAAACAAAGGGTGGCGCGCAATATTACAAATACCACGATTTCACGGCTTTAGTCCACAAAAGACATAGCAATTACAAAATATGTGCGTACGCGACCGTTACTTCCAACGCAAGTCGATCCGCGAACAAAGCGAAAGTGAAAGTGAAAGTAACCAAAAGGGCGGAAACAAAACGACCCCGGGGCCGGCCGACGCGCCGGCCCCGTGCCATCCGCGCACCAAAGTGAAAGGTGGCGGCCGGCTCCGAGCCAACCGCGAACCACAAAAAACAGAACTACCCTACATGGATTTAATTATTAAACTAATATAAAAATGTTTGGTACCGAACATCTACCCGCCTCGGACAGGTCTACCTGGCCGCTAATCAATTGGTAAACGGGACAATGTTGCTACCGCTCTCTTCAGTACCGAACCGTCCACCTGAACCTCAGCAAAACGAGGCACATTATCTGCGCCATATACTAAATTTAAAATTCGGCCGCGACGCCAGCACAGTGGCGGCAAATTGGTATCTTTTATCAAAACGAGGTCACCAACTCGAGGTGGATTAGTCTTGTCAGTCCACTTAACGCGCTGCTGGAGAACATGAAGATATTCTAAGCTCCAACGCTTCCAAAAGCTTTGAGTAAGCTGTTGGACCAACTCAAAGCGCGAGAGACGACTTGGTCTCACATCAACAAAGGGGTACTCGGGCAAAGCATTAAGTGGCTGACCAATCAAAAAATGACCCGGTGTGAGAACCTCCAAGTCACTCGGGTCTGAAGAGATCGGACACAACGGTCGCGAGTTCATTACGGCCTCTATCTTACAAAACACAGTTGCGAGTTCTTCAAATGTGAGTACAGACTCACCAATAACTCGTCGCAAATGTGCTTTAGCAACCTTAACTGCGGCTTCGAAAATACCACCCCAATGTGGGCATGCTGCCGGACTAAATTTCCAGGTTATACTACGACTGGTTAGTTTATTACCAATATTTGTGTGATTGCTGGCTAAAAAATCATGTACATCTTTCAAATAATTATTGGTTCCCTTAAAATTTGTGCCACAGTCCGAACGTATCAAAGAAGGCAGTCCTCTCCTTGAAACAAATCTATCAAGTGTCGCAACAAATGCCTCGGTGGAGAGGGATGACACTAATTCAAGGTGCGCCGCTTTAGTTGACAGACATACGAAGACACACAAATAGGCCTTGACTGTTTTACTGTTTCGTAGAGTTGAAGTCTTAACCAAAAAAGGACCTGCAAAGTCGGTGCCTACACCGGCGAACGGCCTCGATTCTCTGACACGATCAGAAGGGAGGTCACCCATCAAAGGTTGCATGGTACTAGCCTTCAGCCTGTAACAAGGCATGCAACGAAATACCACACTGCGAATCGTTCTTCGAGCAGACAAAATCCAAAATTCTCGCTGCAATATGGCTAATAAGGCGTTACAGCCAGCGTGAGAATTTCTAATGTGACGGTCCGTCACCAACAATTGCACAAAATGACCTTGCTTGGGTAACAATATAGGGTGCCGACTACCGTAGGGTAGACTAGAGTTTCTGAGGCGACCTCCAACACGTAAGACACCCGTGTTGTCCAAAAAGGGGCTCAACATACGCAAGGTTCCTGTTAGTTTAGCCTTACCAGCTTTCAAAATTTCAATCTCCCTTTCAAAATATGTATCCTGTACCACACGTATCCAATGGCAAAAAGCCTCCTGTCGTTCTTGTGGTGATAGAAAAGCCTCTAATTTTTTGTTCCGTAAGTGCTTACAGTTGTAATAGAAGCGCTTAATCCAAGCTGTTACACTTACTAATTTATCGAGGGAGCTATACCGATTCAATAAGACATTTGGATCGAATACGCAAGCACGCCTCTCAACAGCGAGCAGTCGCAATCCAGGCAACGGACCTACGTCCAAAACCGGCGTCAGTGGCCATTCAGACTCTGAGCGTAATAACCATTCCGGTCCCCACCAAAGGGAGTGCGTTACCAAGGCGGGGGATGTACAACCCCGAGATGCACAATCAGCTGGGTTAAGCTCACCAGGCACATGCCTCCAAATCAAGGGAGTCTCAGATTTCTGAATTTGGGAGACTCGGTTCGCTACAAATACCTCTAAGGTGTGAACTGAAGCCTTTAACCAGCACAAAACAATTTGGCTGTCAGTCCACGCGTAAGTGGTGCTAATGTTCACAGTATGACGCAACAAATTCGACACGTGATTAAGAAGACGCACAAGCAGAGTAGCCCCTGCCAATTCAAGTTTAGGGATTGTCAAAGCAGTCCGTAGGGGTGCCACCTTGCTCTTCGCCATGACCAGTGAGATCTTCACTTGGCTGTCAGAACCCACCGTACGCAAATATACACAAGTGGCGTAACCCCGTTCAGAGGCGTCCGAGAAACCATGCAGAGTTGCCTGGTACCTTCCTGGAGGAAGCATAGAACGAGGGATCGATACCTCATTGATCGCAGGAAGTGAGGATACAAATTTGGTCCAGTCTTCCATCAAAGCTCCCCGAAGAGGTTCGTCCCAGCCTAGTCCTGCCATCCAAAGCCTTTGTAAAAAGCATTTAGCCCAAAATATGACGGGACATATCCAACCATTTGGATCAAATGTTCTTGCAACCGTGGAAAGCACCAAACGCTTAGTCCAAATGCGCGGCAACTCTAAGTCAACATTGTAAGTGAATATGTCTGGGGCTGGTTTATACTGAATGCCGAGAACAGTCATCATAGCCGGGTTCTCGATATTCTCGAACAAATGCGGATCTTGCTGATGTTCATCCGGAAGTCCCTTCAAAAGCGCAGGTGAGTTGGATATCCACTTCCGTAACTCATAGCCCGCGGTGGCTAAGATGCCTATCAATTCATCCCGTAGAAGGATGGCCTCTTTCTCAGAGGGTCCACCAGTACAAATGTCATCGACATACAAATCCTCTTTCAAAATCGCGGCTGCGCGAGGAAACTTTAAGCGCTCCAGGTCCGCGAGCTCCCACAGAGACCGTATAGCCAAATAGGGGCTTGACTTTAACCCGTACGTGTTTGTATTGAGCTCATAAACAACCATGGGATCCTGGGGGCTTTCACGCCATAGAATCAACTGATACCGACGGTCATCCGGGTGAATAATCGTCTGTCTGAACATCATCCTTATGTCAGCCACAAATACAACCTGATGTCGACGAAACCGAGTGATGACGTCACAGAGATCCTTGATCAATTTAGGACCAGCATACAAACAATTGTTCAACGATACACGCGTTGAAGTTTGCGCAGAACCATCGAATACTGTACGCAATTTGCCATTTGATGCCTTAATTACAGCATGATGCGGTAGAAAGAAGTGATCCACTGTTTGCCAATCTAATTTCGACACAGACATGTGTCCCAACTCCTCATATTCACGCATAAAATCAATGTATTTCTCCTTTAGGAGAGCATCTCGAGCCATTCGGCGCTCCATAGCCAATAGTCGTTTCTCAGCAGCAGGCCGCGAGGTGCCAAGTGGTGGCCGTACGGCGAGAAACGGCAATCGAGTCATAATCTGACCAGTACGTAGGCGACTCGTATTGTTTTGGTAAAACAATTCGCACTCCTCATGCTCCGGATCAGTGCGCGGAGCCTGTGGTGGTTCTTCCACTTCCCAAAACCTCTGAACCGCATCAGAGAGAGCAGAGCCTACCATCAAGCCAATGTCAAGACGGGTATCCGTGAGGACCGGTCCCATCAGTGCAGAGCCAAATATGGTCGGGATGGCTACCATGCCTCCTGGTTGCATGACCTGAATGCTACCCAAGAATATGTTTCCCAGAACATCGGCGCCTAGCAACAAATCGACCGATCCAGGTATACCAAATTTGGGGTCTGCCAAGTTCAAACCCGACGCTAAACCAATAGCATACGGAGACAACTGCTTCTCCGGATGGGTGCCCAAAATATTGTTCATAACAATGGCTGAACACTCAAACAATGGGCTTGACGAGTTTATAGGAGAGAACGCACATAATACTTGGCCTTCAACATTGGCCACAACTGCGTTGCCAACACCTCTAGTGACATGAGGAAAATCACGCATACTTAGGCGTACCTGCCCCACCAACCAAGAAGACGCTATACACCCCTGAGAGCCTGTGTCCAGAATTGCCCGGACCACAACAGAGGCACCTGTCCGTCCCCAGACCCTTACAGAAGCAGTGGGTAGGAGTACGGTTTCAAACGGGGGTGGTGCATGACGGGGGGAGGCGCCGTGTTCCTAATGTCGTCTAGGCAGCGGGTGATTCTCATGTTCACGGGGAGCGTCATCAAAGGTAGGTACCCGCCCGTGACGATACGGGCGCGAATCGTGGTTATCACTCTTGCCACGGGCTTCCGATGACGGCGAGCATTGGCCTTGTGGGCGCCTCGCTGCGGCAGAATCTACGACGCGCGGGGGTGAGCGACTAGGTCTCGGACTGCGGTTTTCATACCGGTGCCTTCGCTCATAACTACCCGTAGGTGAGCCTTGACGTTCATGTTCACGACCAATCCCATTATTATTCGCACAAAGAAGTTTCAAATGCTGGCCTCCGCAGTATGTACATGGGCGAGGATTAGGGCAATCGCGCTGGAAATGGTTTCCCAAGCAAGAAAAGCACCAACCTCGAGCCTTAGCCAAACGCCTACGCGAGGCCACGTGCAGCGCAGTAAAATCTGAGCAACTGGCAACTTTATGACTCGGGGACTTGCAATAGGTGCACTCAGGTCGCGACTGTACAGCAGCAAAACGTGGTGGGTGACGAACCTCTGGCCTTCTAAAGGCGTGATTGCGGGTCGGAGCCGATGACCGCGGCAACTGTTGACCAAATGACCTGTCAACGACCGTCATGTCTACCATCCTACACTCGTCTTCCAAAAACTTCTTAAGGTCATCAAAAGCAGGCAAGTGAGTTGCATCATCACCTCCATATTTTTGCTCGAAACGAGCCCTAAGTTCCGCAGGAAGCTTTTTCAAAACAATATGCACCAGCATATATGACCAAGTGCTCACCGGAAGGTCTAACCTTTCCAGTGCGTTGATCGCAATCATCAATGGGTTCAATAAGTCGGACCTTAAAGCCGAGACCCTAGATACCACTGGCAGACCCAAGAGCTGACCAATGTGTGTATCTGCCAGGCAACGCTTATTTTGGTAACGCTTTATGAGAAGGTTACGTGCCACTAGGTAGTTTCCATCATTGATCTCCAGGTGCTGAACTAAACCTCTCGCCTCACCTTCCAACACGGAGAACAGGTAGGCCAATTTTTGAGCGGAACCTAAGTCAGAACGCGCGTGGACTAAGCTCTCAAACAAGTTTATGAAACCTAGCCATTGGTCCAAACGACCATCAAAACGCGGCAGGTCCAAAGTGGGCAGTTTACTCAATAAGCCCGACGTAGAAGGTTTCACATCCCTAGACGCGGGAGACTCACCCCTTTTCGACGCGGAAATTTCCCTAGCACGCTGTGAGATTCGATCTGCATAATCCATGATCTGGTCATAATCCGCGTGTACCAAGTCACGATACGTTTGTGGGTAATTTTCATCAGAAATATCTAAAATTTTTGTGTTGAAGTTACGGTACACATCATCAACAAATTGTAAGCGCGTATCCAATTTGCTGTACCTATCCAGGAGAGACTCATTTCGATCAGACCTATCAACCAAGGCGGTTGCAGTCGAGAACCATCTCAACTCAGAGCGCAGCTTACCTGCCGAGTCCTTAGCGCTAGCAAAAGCAGCCATAATAATCGAATAAAATAATTAAATTCCAACAACAAAAAAAAATATATATATAATCAACTAAATAAATCAACCAATTGAAACAACAATCAAAAAATACAAATTACAAAATTGAACAACAATTAAATTATTGCGCAAAGGGAAACGTTAATATTTGTCTGTATAAGTACCATAAACAAAACGCAAAATAATATTAAACTAATTGTCTATACAGTTCAATTCATTCGTTCATTCAATCACGAGACTGCACTACTCTGTGGCACAATGTACTACGCAAATTATTTTATTACTCTGTGGCACATTAAGTAAACAATGATATTCAAAATTTCAAATGTTGCAGTGAACTTATTTATATGATATTTTTAATAACTAATAACAATAAGTACACAAATGATCAATCACACAAATATTTAATGTGTATCTTTATACACCAGACTATTTATTAAACTGGGCCGTAATACATAAAATTCAAGTAATTATATATCGATTTATTTTTCAACACGGGCACTTGTAGATGTCAATACCAAACAAAACTACTAGATTCACTAGAACCACGCTCTGCTACCAGAAAGTGTGTTCATTACCGTTCCCTACTGACCTAGGATGCGCAGTGGAAGGGGACACCAGGCCAGTGAGGGATACCAAATGGGTAATAACATTGGCTTGCGATTACGCAAGGCTATTTTAAGTTCTCCTAAATGATAGTACAAGAACAGATTTTAACACTTACGAGTAGATACCGCGGAGGTAGCTATAACGTAACCTAACTCAGCGTTCGGTCTGGCCAGACAAATAGAAACTAACTGAGGGGTTACTTAGCTTGTATCCAAAAGCGCGGTGATGACAACGGCCTCGTACACTTCAAGGACCCAGGCTTGCTACTCGTACACACAATTTAATGTTCACAAATATATACTTAACTCTAATTAACTCGCGTACATAAGCGGTACACAAAACAAAGGGTGGCGCGCAATATTACAAATACCACGATTTCACGGCTTTAGTCCACAAAAGACATAGCAATTACAAAATATGTGCGTACGCGACCGTTACTTCCAACGCAAGTCGATCCGCGAACAAAGCGAAAGTGAAAGTGAAAGTAACCAAAAGGGCGGAAACAAAACGACCCCGGGGCCGGCCGACGCGCCGGCCCCGTGCCATCCGCGCACCAAAGTGAAAGGTGGCGGCCGGCTCCGAGCCAACCGCGAACCACAAAAAACAGAACTACCCTACATGGATTTAATTATTAAACTAATATAAAAATGTTTGGTACCGAACAACGCCATATCCTCATCGCAGTCGCAGTGGCGGCGTGATGGTGCTCTCCTTCCTCGCGGCCTTGTGTTGGTACTTGGCAAAGCAACCGTGCTCCGTCAATACCTGCACTAGTCAAAGGGCAAGCACGTCGTGCTGCCGACCCAACCACTCCGTCAGCTCCGATCTAAGGGCTTCGACAGTCGGAACTAATGTCTCATTAGACGGGACAATGACTGGATAGTACTAGTAAGTGATAATGTGGTACGTATACGGTACATTATGATTGCATGCCGCCCCTTTCGTCACCCCGGACCGATTGAGCGGAATGTGTGAATGCGCCTCGCGTTCTCGCTCCGCAGCCTCCTTCCTTGTAATAACGGCCTCGCAAAATGAGGACATAGACGACCAGCACCTGTCGCTGTCAAGCATCTGTGAAACGACGGTCGACAACGACAGGTCTATTCAGAGTTCCATCGATAGGACGTGGCACTGGGACCCCCAGGCGGGGCAAACTTCCAATGTGTGACGCGAATCGTCGATTGCTGCGCCACATTCATGGCATCCTGGGGTCCCTTCTCTTCCAATTTTATGCAGGTACTTACCGAAGACCCCGTGTCCGGTAAGCACCTGCACCATTCTAAAGGTTTTGTTGCCATGCCTCCTCGTGAGCCAGCGGTGGAGATGCGGTGCAACCGCCTCCACAGTCCCCTGCCCTGCTATCGGGGTCTCCAGGTCTTCCCTCCGCCGCCGGATGACTTCCCTTCGGGCTACTTCTTGTGCTCTGCCCAGTCTCCTTGCGGAGACTTGCTCAACGTTGGCCCGCACTGTGGCGCGGAACCGGTAAACCTCTGCCAACCCCTCAACCACAAGCGGCCAAGGTGGGTCGCCTGCCAGTACCGTCGTCGCAGTCCAGGACACCGTACGGTAACCCCTAATAGCCCTCACCGCCGTGCCTATATAGCCTGTACCAAAGAAAAAATGTATGCAACACATTGTTTTCGTCGTTGTCTCAGCCCATATATGTACTACTGCTGGCCTCGGGTCTTTTTAAGGAGGATTGAGGAGCCTCAACAGGGGTGGCGCAATGCAATTTCTAATGCCTTTTAATTATGGCAATTTTTTCGTCTGTTTGCGTATTAATGATTCCATATACACCTTTTCTGTATGATCACCCCTTCTTTACTCTAAGCTATAGATGATGATTAAGAAAGACAAACAAATGTCTTAGTGTAAGAGAAGGAAATCTCGAAAAAATACTAATGTCATCGCTAGTATGTTGTTCACAGACCTAACTTTAAAATTAATTCATGTAATATGCGTAGCTACATAGCTTTAGATGAAATTATATTCTGTTTTAACAATACAATATTTGTAACAAGGCCCATTATGTTTAGTACCATAGTAGTAATTAATACGTACAAGCGTCATAAAATATGCCTTTTAAATATAATACCAACATTCATCATATTTCTGAAACATTTATTCACGCGACTACTAAATAAAAGTATTACAATACGAATATAAACTAATTACAATAAATAAATTCACGTTATAAGAATTATGTGATCATAGCGCGTCGACCGTTACATGTTTTAAATTATATAAACTGTTTTATTGTGTTCATTATTTTAAAGATAAAAATCAGAATAACACGCAATCTAGCTTATAGATCTCCACTACTATAGAAAAGTATCTAATAAAAAATTATTAAAAGAAATATTTCATAACGTTTTTTTTTCCAAACCATGTCATGGGTTAAGAGCACAATGTGTCGTCACTTCTTAATTTCCCGGGAGAATCGTAATACTTATGGAGCACCGGGACAGTGCTATCCGGGGAAATTTATAATAGCAACTGGGCTGATTGCCAGGCTGATTTCCAAGCGTGGTGATTCTAATAATATCCTATCTTTGCGGAGAGGACTATGTGCAGCAGTGGATATACAAGTTGATGGTTTGTGTTATTCTTTCACACAATTTAAGCTAACCTTTATAATCTTCAGTCATATTGTCTTTGTATTTTTAGTAAAATCAAGAATTTAACTATAGGTGTGTCAGAGTAAGAATACAATTCACAAGATGATGAAAGCATATACTATTAATATGTATATAATACATATGCAAGAGAAGTAATTTTCTTTTAAAAACGTTATTTATTGCCCTTAAAGAAAGGTTTTACAATGAACATTATTAGTCATGAAAAATGTAAATTTATTGATATTTGTTATGCAAATTAGAAAGAATAACTATGCCAAGGCCTTAGTATAACATTTCCAATCGTATTTTATGCATGCACAAAATAATCAGACTTCGCCGAGCCGTAGCGAGTTTTAAAATTAGGTTTGTGAAGCTTATCGAAGCTAAAAACCGATATAATCGCGATTTAATGTAGTGATGTCATGCTTTATAAAATATCTCTAAATTTTTTCATATAGTTACAAAATTCTCTTCGGCCTTGACTTTGTTTGCGTGAACTTATTATTTTATCATATTGTTTTTAAATCCCTGCAAATACTGTTGTGATAAAATTGTGTAATTGATTCCACATTAACACATAAACAGCCTATCACCCTTTCAAAATTCCGAAATCAAACCAATTGTTTATCTGTACATGATGATGAACAAAACCAATTTCAGGTTAATCTTGCAATAACAAAGATGCCATCATAAAACTTAAATTTACTTAATAATTAATTAAAACAATTATATATATATATATACATACCACGTCTAGGGATGCAAATGATATATCGATATTATTGAAATAACGATGTTTCAATAAAAAAACATATATATTTGCCATCGATGATCATTATTGTAAAATATCGATGTATCGATGTTATTTTATACGATGTTTTGACATCGATGTTTTTTGCCTGCATGATTTAAAATGTATGGCACTTTTAGCAGAGTCTGCAGAAAAAAGGACTTCACATCACGCAAATATTGGTGTTTCATGTATAAGTATGTTTGATTTAGCTAAAAAAAAAGCTCATCTGCCATTTAGCTGCATCAAGGAGGCGCTCGGATACCACGGAGTGCCAGCTTACCTGAGACGGCTAGTGGCAGACTATTAGGAGGGATGCAGCGTCCTCTACGCCAACCGAGTAGGGGACGTTGGCGTAGAGGTCGGTCCTCAGACCAACTCTGTGGAACATCGGCTACGACTGGGCGTTGAGGGGGAGCCTCCCGCCCAGGCTGGGCGTGATTTGTTACGCCGACGACACGCTCGTCACAGCCCGCGGTGGGACGCTAGGGGAGGCGGCAAGCCTGGCGACTCTACGCACCGAAGAGATTGTCAGGCGGATCGAGGCGTTGGGGTTGAGGGTGGCCCTGGACAAGACGAAGGCCCTCTTGTTCCATGGGCCCTCCCATCGGCGTCTCGACTACCGTCAATTCGGGTGAAATCAGCATCCGGACCCATATGAAGTATTTGGGCCTGGTGCTCGACGGGCATTGGTGGTTTCGGGAGAGGGGATTTCCGTAGGCTCGTTCCGCGACTCGTCGGCGTGGCGTCCGCCCTATCCTGGCTTATGCCGAATGTGGGTGGACCGAGCGCTGCATGTTGACGGCTGTACGCGGGGGTAATCCGGTCGATGCCACTGTACGGCGCACCGGTGTAGGCGAGGTCCCTGAACGCCCGACTCAGGGCTACTCTGTGGCGACCACAGAGGGTCATGGCGATCAGGACCATACGCGGATACCGCACGGTGGCGACGGAGGCGGCGTGCCTGTTAGCCGGGATTTCCCCGCGGGACCTGGAGGCGGCAATTCTCGCCAATTTGTATTGGCGGGTGTTGGGGGTGTGAGCGGAGGGCGGTGTGATCTCTTTGAGGGAGTTTACCACCTGGCACGTCGACACCCGCCGAGACGTCATTGCCCGTTGGGCAGTCCGGCTGGAGAGGCCTCGGTATGGTGTTTGGACCGTACAGGCCTTCCAGCTGGTGCTGATGCAGTGGCTAAAACGGCAGCACGGGGTGCTTTGCTTCCGACTGGTACAGGTTTTGACGGAGCATGGATGCTTCGCCAAATACCTGTACACGGTCGCTAGGAGGGGGTCATATAAGCATAGGGTTTTATTTCGAGTTTTCCATCTTTTGCATAGATGTTATATCCATTTTATATCCCTTAGTCGTCTTTTATGACACCCATGGGCAAGAGAGGGAGTGGTGATTTGTATTCATACTCCGTCAACATACAGAAACTCTTAAAACCACATAATATTCATATGGTTAGTGATTTCCTAGTATCTATTGTAAATTTCATAGCAACCTAGATTATGGTTTCTGATCTTTACGCAAGTATTACAAATGTGATAAATCTATTATTAAAAATAAAAAACAATTTCTGTGTTTATAGAGATCAAAGGATAGGTCAAAGATAGGATTTCTCACTCGAGTCGGAGTTGTATAGTTAAACCACTGTAATACAAGGCAATTTTTTACTCTATAGTAGGTATGTACTAATTTGTATTAAACTATCGTACTATTAGCATTTGCGAAAATTAATATAGATAGCCACGGTTTCATTCGCGTAATTTTCATTCCCATGGGAATATCATTATCAGCGAATAACAGGCTATATTTTATCGGAGATAATATATTCGCTGATAAGTTATTCACTGATAATAAAGTATTGTCTTATTTATAAAATAATTTGTAAATCATGCATATTTAAATGAATGCGTATATTAATAATTTATACTCTACTAGCTGACTCGGCGAACTTCGCACCACCATAATTTTTTTCGTAAATAGATTTTCTAAATTTACGAAAATCTAGTCTCGGATTATGGCGCGCATGGATCTTACTATCTCTGTTGTTCGCTTGACGATTTCGCATTGCCAACTGACCCGTTTCACGTGCTGCCTCACTTTGTTTATACAATTTTACAAAATTATAATTATCAAATTTTCAACCATACTTATACATAACCAAGACGAAATTACGTTTAGCTGTCATTTGCATTTTGTTATTACATGTCACATTTCGGACCGGGGAATTGTCCGTCTCCCGCGGAGAGGCTGATCGCGCGACGGCGACCGACGTCCCAGGACGTCGAGAGGTGAGGTTGCCCGAAGGGGTATTCCGTCGGGCCGACCACTGACGACAAGTCACATCTGCTCCGGTGGTCGGCCCAACAACGAGGTGACGTGGGTACAGGTGGGTTATGGGCCCGCGCGCCATCCTTTCATCGCCCCGGACGGACTGGACCGCGCGTGCGCTTACCATAGCCCACCCATAAATAAAAAAAAAACATGTCACATGGGTATTTATTATACCACGTTGTATAGTGACTTATATTCTCTTTGACGTTTTATATCATGTCACACGGGAACGCAGTGGAACGGGATAAAAAGTATCCTATGTCCGTCTCCTAGTTCTAAGCTACCTCTCCACCAATTTTCAGTCTAATCGGTACAGCCGTTCTTGAGTTATAAATAGTCTAACTAACACGACTTTCTTTTATATAAATACTTCGTTGTCTGTCACAAAAACATTTTTTTTTCTAAAAATTACGATAACATTTAGAAGGTATTATACCATTTTGGAATAACGAATAATGTGGCCAACTTTTGAAATCACTTACCACTATGGTTTCGGTACATTTTTTTACAGGGTGGTGTGTTAAAGTCAAATGATTGACGTTTTCTTCGAAAAAATTAAGGAATACCCATAACAAATCTATATTTTTTTATGTCATTGTAACATGTCTGGTTTTAATTGTACTTGTGTTCGATAGTGCAGTTATCTGCGCTTGCAACAAGTAATATCAGATGCCAAAACTAGCCTATTTGTCGTTATAGTACTTGAAAATATCGTACAAGGTCTGATTTTTCACCGTTTTTAGTAATATGCTCATATCAAAAAAAAAGTGACTTGGATTTTTTTTTTCATAGCTGTCATAAAGTCATCTACCACCCACTTTACGTTGGACGTTTAATTTAGGGACATCCTGTATATAAAAGAAGAACTGACTGACGGACGTATCAACACACAGCCGAAATTACTGAGACTTGGACTCTGAAAGTTTGCATTTTGATTCTTTTTACACCGTAGGCGAGCACTAAGAAAGGATGTTTAAGAAGTTCATCTCCTAAGGTAATGAAAAGTGGTACGAAATTTGAATGAATATCCATCATTTTTGAGTATAGAATTTGAAAAATCGGTGTATAGCAAGCTCAGACAAATATTAAAAAATACCTGTTCCATAGTTTTCAAATTCAAACATGGTGTGGAAGTTCGTATGAGGAGAAAATAGTGCGTGTGTACAAAGTAAGCATGTCAGAAGAGAAACCTCTTGGGTCCCACGTGTTTTTTTTCAATAGTAAAAAATAAATTGTAAAATTAATTTATCAAAGAGATGAAACTGTTTACACAAATAAAAATGCATCATCAATCAACACGCTTCCTTTATATTAAAGCTTTCTAATACGCAGGCGTAAACACATGTATTAAATACATATTATACTAACATAAACACGTAGAACGCTCGGAACTGGAGGAAGATTTAGATATACTGACTATTCCACTACACAGGAGTATACATATGGACAATGCTTAGTAGACGATAGTGGGGACGCTACGTGAATGTGTTCTATCTCATTCTCTCGCCGGCTCAATCATTTCAACATTTACGTGTTTTTGTCTCTATGGACTCGCTTTTTCGTTTCATCCAGTTTGAAATCATAACGATTCTAAAGAAATTTCACTTCACAAAATCTTCATCAATTGTCTTAAATTTTTGCGCAATTACTCTTCAGTAAAATAAAATAAACACGTGTTTCGTTTGGCAATTTTGATTATTTAAAGGTCAAAATTGCCAAACGCGAATAGGATCTTAAATTTTACGGTAATACTTTCACTTGATTTTTTATTAAAATAAAAATCACCACATAAAATATAAACATAATTAGTCTGAAAATTAATCCCTCAGAGAACCCCACTCCCAAAGGGTGTAAAATAGGAGATGCATTTTTCTGTGATATTTTCAGCCTTTTTTTGAGCGGACTCTGGTCTGGTCATATCCCGCACAACTGTGGATGAGTGATGAGTGGGCGGCGTGCGACCCCATAACTTAGCGCATTCTCTCCTCATCAGCATTGGGCCGACCACTTGTACCGATACTTTGACATCCGTGGCTAGCCCGGCGAGTTATCTTTTCCGTTACCATCCTCTTTGGATTATAAAATTTATATGCTGTTTACTTTTGCACTATAGAGGAGCACTAAGAAAAGATTTTTGGCAATTAAACCCTTAAGTTAGTGAAAAGGGGTGTAAACGTATGTATAAAAGCAGTAGCAGCAAAGCATTCGTGTTATTTGAGGCAACTAGAAGTCGCAACGCAAACCACTGGATCACCTTCTTAAGTTAAATATATGCAAATTATGGCCAAGCCTATCACCTCTACAAATAACTGTCGTTACCACGGCTTTCAGGTGTACAAGTGTACAAGGCCACGATTGTCATGTAGAACCGGGGTCAATCTCGCTAAGTGGGATAAGTGATGCGGCACTCAGGATTCTCTATACTAGCTTACCCACATCCCGCACAGCTATCTGCGTTAACGTCTTTCACACATGACTTTTACTTGAAGCAAATCGCGGGCCAAAGCTAGTGGTAAATAAAATGTACATAATTTCTATAAAGATTAAAAACTTTCAGAAAATAGCGACTGAGATGGATGTGAAGCGAACGGGTGGGTTGAATGCAGCATTAAAGATGGATAACACAGGGCTCACTTGCACTGCCACAACAATAGGGGGGTAGCAAGGAGGGTCTTTAATCTTAGAATATTAAATGAGAGTCATTAATTTTAATTTTTCCCCCAATTAAAAGACGTTGCCGACATGCAAATTAGATTTACGATAGGCTGCTGCCTAATCTGTCCTTCTGGTATTGCAAAGCCAGATGAGCAATGACTTGTATGTATGCTTTGTTTGCTGTTTGTGTGTTGCTTTTTCGTTTGTCACTCTGAGAAATTTAAAAAAATACATCTATCAAGTGGTTCATTACTAAATTTCTTATAATCTATCTAATCTTGTTATCTCCTATAAAATAAATCAAATATATTAATAAAAAAATTGAGTACAGATGGCAATTCTTTCTGTCGATTCACGAGATCGTGTCATGAGTCGATTCAATATAAATATAAAAAAAACCGAAGTCTCAGTTCACATAGTTCTTGCGGTGCCGAACGTGCTATTTTTCGCCGAAACCTGAACTGTATACTGGACTTTAAATGCCCGCAACCGATATAGTAGGTATGTTAGTACATATTTGCCTCACAAGAAATTTTCTATCTATCACTATATCACGTAGATTATAATCTTACATGACTTTTCTTCAATAATGTCCATGAGTCAAGGCATCCCTCGCAGCAGTGTAGTTATTACCCGACGACGGCCGGAGGAGGATTATGAATTTGTCTGGCTATGTATGTATGTATGTTCATCGGTTCCCTCATAACTCTTCAACTACTGATTAAAACTGGACAAATGTGATATTGTTAGAAGAGTCTTGATCGTCTGCTGATTATAGGCTATATTACGTTTCAGTAAATCTAATGTGGCGTCATTTAGCGGTCATAGAGTAATGTGTTAAAAAATAAATTTCAAATAAATATGCTGTGTTTGGTATCATTGGAAAGGATGACATTTCAAAAATATATAGTATTTACTCGTAACTTTGTCCATATTTATTCGATAATTGTGATATTTCTATGGTATGCTGGTCTGTTCCATTTGCCTTATACTGGCTTGTAATTTAGAAGATATGACACTTTCTAAATTACAAGCCAGTATTATAATGATGAGTTCGATATATCAAAACATAACTTATATCGGATATGTCTTAGATATCATACCATATCGATATCTATATCAATGTAGCCGATATCACAAAAACCGTATCGAGTCAAAACTTCTACTAACATGCGAGAACTATTAAGTCAAAACTTAAAACTATATCGATATGAACACGTACGAACAAAACGTAAACTTCACAAACGATATTGAGATATGAACCATATTCGTTCCTCTCGTTCTAAGTATACAGGGTGACTGGTAAAAGATTGTACATATTGAAGGAGGGTATTCAGTACTCGATTCTGATACCGAATATATAAAAAAAATTGGTACTTAAATTTTGAACTAATTATCTTATAAAAATATTTAGTTATGTACACATGGGATAGGTCAACGTACGTCAGCACTTGTAGGTACTAAACAGTTCGCGTGATATTGAACTAGTTACATTTTAGGTAAATATTCTACCTATGCGACTCGACCCAGTAGGTATTTCTTTTGCGTCGCGGGCCGCAGACAGAGGTCAACGTACGCTGGCAAACCTATTGTTTTGATTAGAAACAAATCACTTTATCTTAGAATCTGCAACTAACTTTAGTGTTTTTATGACATTATTCCTACACCTAGTTTTAGTAATTCTAGTAATAAGTATCCATAATCTTGACAACAGTACTAACAAAACTGTTACTCGATATCGGTATCGGTGTATCGCCAGTAGGGTGACAATATTTTTGGAAGTCTTGTAACACTAATATTGTTGATGTTTACTATGTAGTTAATTAATAATATCTTCTTTTTACACTTTTATTAGTTACATGTGGCCATTATCTATCGTTTCCTTCAATATGTACAATCTTTTACCAGTCATACTGTATATTCTTTTATTAGTATAAAAGAGACGAAGAGAATATGAAATAACATTAGCCATGTTTGCGTGGTTAATACATCTTACTGTACTAACAATAAGGTTTAGTTTCCATTGTATAGTTATAGTTATGATAACGTTTCTGGCGGCAATGGCTACGGCTACTCGATATTAGTGAGACACTTACACTACAAAATAGAACTAAATTTCGAAGTTAAAAGGTTGAATTTGAGTTGTTACAATATGGACACAGGTCTGTAAGTATAATAATAATTGTTATTGTTTGGTGCCATATTTTGATTTGAAAACAAATTTTGTTTTGTTTGTGAGTTTTTAGTTGCGTAAAAGGATTTCCTAGTGTTTTTAAGTGTTTGTAGTGTGTTTACATGTGTCTTTACTTTGTGGGTACAAAGATACATTTAGTTTAGTATATAGTTTAAAAGTTAAATTATAGTTATACAAAATTGATTTTTTCATAGACAATGTCGCGTAAAACGAGTGAGATATGGACTCATTATAATAAAAAAGACAATGCTGTTGGTTTGGATGTGTGTAAATATTGTAATCAAAAATTTTCATACGAATCGATCACCGGAATTTTGAATTCTCATTTAAGATGTTCACATGCTTCTATTTATTTGGCGGAAAAAAAATATAATTAATGTCGGATCTGAGCAATACGACAATGTTGTGCCCAGTACCTACTTCCAAAGAAGCAAATTCAGTGAATGTAGCAGCTGCTTCTTCCAGCACTGGGGTCCTCGCCAATCAGATGAACCAAAACCAGCCATTAACGGAGCCCCTCGCAATGGTGGAGGGATTATAAAATAATTTAAGTACCCTATCGCATTTATTTAGAACAAAATGCAATATTGTGGCTACGTCAGTACCCTGCGAGCGATTATTTTCGAAGACAGGGTTTATTATAAACGACAGAATATGTCGTCTCAAGGCAAAAAAAGTCGAGCAGCTTGCATTCCTTAATGCAAATCTACCCTGATACCCTAGTCAATGACTAATAATAACTAATCTACTACTAACTGATAATTATATAAATAGAGTGTATATAATATTGTATATATAATCATTGTAAATATGTCAATTTTTAAATGCGCCAGAGAAGTAATCTCAGTTAACAATTTTTAACATTTACTAGTCAAAAATTTTTCTGCTAGTCCTAAGCCTAGTAAAGCATGCAGGGAAATCGCCGTAGTTACAATTAGCTAATTTTTAAGTAACTTTAGGTAAATACCTACACCTAAGACCTGCATCGATGTACCGCTGACTGTAAATGTGAGAGTTTGTGGTAGTTCGCATTTGTAGTTACTTTGCTCATTTTAATATCAATGTTAACGTTTGAAATCTGTACTACTGATATCGATATCAGAAAACCATTTTTGATATCGATATGCAAACTGTATATCGGATACATAACCGTTTGTGGCACAAACTGAGAACGCCCATATCTACAGTATAAGGTAAATGAGGTAACATGAGAAGCGTCTTAATTGTCCGCTATTTGTGGCGTGTCACGTATACAATATGGCGCACAATAAAACTAAGTTTAATAAATAAATTAAGACAAGCGTGTTTGTTATCATTAGAAGAAAAGGATTCACTAATATACTTCAAATATAAAGCATTTACTTGTGACTTGCTACAAGTGATGTATATTACGAGACTGACGCATTAATGACATAAGTTGAGGGTATCTCCACGCGGTGAAGGCGGAAAGAGATATATTTCCGATGATCCTTTCTTGTCAGACTACAAACTACAAGGTTTTACTCTAGACAAAGCAATTATCGATTTAGGAAAGTCATTGTTTGTTAAAGTACAGGACTATATCATTCTCAATAGAGTCAAAAACCTAGAGGGGTTGTTTATAAGTGCCTTAGATCATAACAAATTACTTAAACATCCTCATGATAATCAATCACTTGCAGAATTAGATAAATTAAGAAATCTTTCCAGGACCTCTTTATTTCTGACAATTTAATACTCGATTTAGTTTGTAGATTAAAATATACTTTGCAAATAAATTGACATTATAACGGCACCAAAACATTTTATATAAAAAAAAGTAAAAATTAAAACAACTACGACAAAAATGAGGCTAAAAAGGTATGAAATAAGATTTTCAGGACACAGGTTCAAACAACGTCACTGAAGAAGCAAAATAATCGACACATAGACTCGTTGCAGTTTGGTAATAATGTCATACGTTAATCTCCTGAAAATCTTATTTCCTATTTTTTAGCCTCGTTTTTTGTCGTAGTTGGGTTTCAGTTTTTACTTTCTTTTATTTTATATTTGCATTACACCTAGTTAGATTTTAACTATTTACATTTTTAATAATAAATTACTTCAGGCGTATATCTGGGCCCATAACCTTTTCGAGCGGTAAGAATTTTGTAACGCTTACGGAAACTACATAGAATCAGACCGAATAATATATGGAACATTAGATATTTTTTATTAAATAAGTTTAATTATAAGATTTTTATAATACGGAAATCTTGATTTCCGTATCATAAAAATCTTGGACTGGACTCTACCAGCGGGTGTCAGCGACGCTGGCGAGTAGTTGGCAGCCAGGTGGGATAGACAGTCTGGCTGAAGAGGTTTCGTATTCAGTATTCAGTCGTTAAGACCCTGTGGCCAATGCTGCTGTGGTTGGGCATGAAGTGGCACACGGGGTCCTTTCTTTATAAAGTCCAAGGTAGCATTGGCAAGTAGCTGCACACTGTCGCGAGGATGGAGATAATACCGTCTAGCCACTATTGCTATGCGGACACGGCGCAGTATACACTCGAGGTCTGTGTGGTCTGGGCCTAAAAGCGCAGTGAATGCGTCTTAATCATATATGGCGACATGTTGCTACCAACCATTGCTGAAACGATTCTAGACAGCTTCAGGAACTACGACGCTGTCACTGCCTTCTGCCCAGCGGTTATCTCTCAGAAGGAATATGGCAAACTATTAAATAATTAACATACCGCGCTGTTGATTGAATTCAACAACCTAAGTCTTATCCTTAGCATTGTAAAAAATAAAAGCAATGAAAGTACAAGTACAAACATAAGTACAAGTACAAAAATAATTAAAGAAATTTTTTGTACACCTATTGAAATTGAAAATAATATCACTGTAACAAGGGGTCGACGTATTGGTTGGTTCTTATTTACATATATTGAGATGGGTTTAGAACAAGAGATATCAAGCTACTTAACAAAATAAGTGCCTTAATTATGAACATAAACGGTTACGAATTTGTATTGAAAATAGGTTAAAATATTCCCAGCGGTTTACGGGTCATCGTGTAATGTAACCTGCCCATTGCCACTTCAGCGTGCTAATTCTTCGTGCTATGTCGGTTACACTCGTTCTTCTGCAGATTTGCGTATTTCGCAGAGATCTATCTCGCAGAGAAATCTCGAGCATAGACTGCTCCATAACACGCTGAGCGATTTTTTTTCTTTCTGCAATTGGATCGGTTGCGTACTCTTATCCTGGATACGAACTGACTTTGTGGCGTTCCTATACAAACACTTCAGCACTTCAATATAACGATAGTCGATTTGGCTCCGCTGAAGGGACGGCAGCGCCGCCCAAGTTTCGACTGAATCAAAGGCTTCCTCCATAGACCACAAACGATATACACAGAGGCCGATTGTACTCCTCGGTCTTCTGGATAATGTGCCAAAACGTGAGGATATGGTCTATGGTGCTATAGCCTTTTCGGAAGCTGGTTTATTCAGGCAGCTGGAAGTCATCAAGCTTGCACGTAAGTCAAAATGGCCATCACATATCGGACGACGCAGTGTATTTTGTCTGCTTTAAATCAAACTTTACAGTAAGTATTTTTGAATAATAATTATGAGTCTGCTCAGAGTTGTCCTTGAAAAATATTTACAAAATACTTATATTATTATGGTGATAGAATACGTTTTCTAAAACAGCGATATTTTTTTTATGAAGAACTTGTATTAAATCGACAGCGTTGATCGACTTACTTATCTGTGTTTATCTACGTTTGGCGGTGGTAATATAGATCCAGCACGACGTCAAATATTGCCTTGTATTTTGACACGTTATTTTCTGCGTCCAATTTTTGATATGTGGAACAGTATCATTTAGAAAACTATAAAATGTACTTGCGTATGTTTACTAAAAAGTATTTGAATTCGCTTGTGACTATTGTGAGCCTTTAGGTAGTAATGGTTCGACTGATCAATTCAAATGTGATTATTTAACTTTACAGCTTGTTAATTACATTTAATTTAGTTTTAGTTAATTATGTTTAGTTAATTAAATTGTAATTTTTCTTTACGTTTCTTTTTGAATATGACTACTGTGTATTATATTGATCACTTACTTTTTCCGACTAAAACAGGTTGAGAGACCTCAGCGCTTAATCATAAGTCCGAATAAAGTTGTCATAGCCATTTGCGACTAACAAGTATAGTCACACAAAAAAGCCTGAACTCGGAACCTAAAATAGTACAGTACTTTTGGACATGGACTTTACAAGGTATGAATAGTTGTGATAAAGTGTTTCTAGAAGTAAAAATAAAGTGTTCAACAAGTCCAGTAGTTTTTCTTAAGAACTTAAGGGTGTAGATCGTGAAAATCACCGAAAAGAGTGTTACGATTTTTCATATTTAACCTATTTACATATGATTGATATCAATGATAATTTGTATATATTACAATCAAAGACCAATAAGTATGT
This sequence comes from Lymantria dispar, assembly GCA_032191425.1. Lineage (NCBI taxonomy): Eukaryota > Metazoa > Arthropoda > Insecta > Lepidoptera > Erebidae > Lymantria > Lymantria dispar. The sequence goes on from CM063440.1 coordinate 16,775,625, forward strand.
TCATGCTTATATTAAACTCTTAAACCTAATAGTTGTTATATAATAAACGTCAACAAACGCACAAAATTGAGTAAAAATGCAAAAACATGACTTCGTATTTTTCAGATTTAACCCCATAAATCAACACAAATTGATAAAAAGAAACACTTTTTGAATACTGAAGAAACCAATAAGTATAGCTGTATACTTCTTTTTATACCTTTACAAACAAAGACTTCCTCTTTTAAAGCCCTAAAATCTAGATATATCGGTCGACGGGAGGGTACCCCGCGTAGGGGGTATTCCGTCGGGCCGACCACTGACGACAAGTAAACCTGCTCCGGTGGTCGGCCCAATGACGAAGGCGAGGTGGTTTTCGGGTGGGTTGCGGGAGTTGCGTGCTTAAGCCCCTCTGTCGCCCCGGACGGAGTGGTGCGGAGGCGCGCCGACCGCGACCCACCCAAAAAAAAAAAAAAAAAAAAAAAAAAAAAAAGCTAAAATTTTCATACACAAATGTATGGGATAATGCGTTCGTTTCATTCGTGCAATCTCGGTGGTCACTACGGCAGTTCCTTTCTGTAAGTGGACGCGACACCACGCTTGTCGTCTGCAGACAGCAGAATTACGTATTGTGAATTTGTGTTTTTTGTAAAAAACTGTAAGTATAACATTTTTATAATTAATTTATTTTCAGTTAGTAGAAAATATCGATATAATGAATGTCTGAAAGAAAACCATGATGGAACTAGATATAAATCGTAAAAAATACAATATCTACACTAATAGGTATTATAAAGAGGAAAGATTTGGATTCTTGTATGTAACAAATAAACTCAAAAAGTACTGGACCGATTTTAATAATTCTTTTATCATTCGAAAGCTACATTATCACTGAGTAACATAGGCTATTTTTTTCGCAGGACTGATTGAATTTGAGTGTCATGCCAGGGAAAAGAAAGTTTTGTACGCATTATAAAAATATGAAAGCCAAAAGATCTCGGAATAAAATGTAAGTTCCTCCCTACTTATTTATTATCGCATTTGAACAGGGTACATTACAAAGCTAATACAATATGTCATATGATTTAGATCGCCCGATTCAGACATATACCTACAATAACATGTAAATATTGGTTTGTATTATCTATATCTATACTGATAAATAAAATTGAAGTATCTGTATGTAATATCAAAATAATTGGATTTTTTTTAAAAAAAAAGGCGATATGGAGTTCGCCGGGTCGGCTAGTATTGTCTAAATATCAAATTGTGGAAGTAGGTAGGCGACAGCGCAACTTTGTCGACATACCTATACCGCCAAACAGACGCGAGGCGCCTAGCGTCTGGCTTAGGGTTGTACAAAATAAATAAAAAGTGGATAATATTGATGAATAATATTTCCAGTATTGAAAATAAAGAAAACTTTGGGGCCGAGACTCTGAGCAACAATGCTACGCGCTGTATAGAGGTAAGTTGTTATACGTAATTCTTGTAGACTTGTTACATAAATAAACAAACTACTTAGTTAGTGATGGGCGAAGACAAAATCTCAATACCTACCTATAGATTTTTTCTTGCAATATTTATTATTTTCATCGAGAGACAAACACCTTAGTACCGAAATACTTCTCAATTACTTTCTCAAAAGAAAATTTACGTTCAAATAGGTGACGTCATAAAAAAACAATACCGAATGCGTAAAGAAATTATAATTTCTATTCATCAGGAACCTAATATTGTATTAATTCTTTTGCATTTTTTTTAATTTTTAATTATTTTTTATAAAAAAAATCAAGCCATTATCTTTCTTTACAGGAACTAGTTATTGAAAACGACCAAGAGGGAAAGGTGGATGAAATGGAAGTTGGGCGTAGAGTTGTAGACGTTTCTTTTTTTTTAAAGCTCTTCAGGCCATAGGGGACCACGGTCCAATGGATTGTAAGTTAAGTTACCTCAGTATAATAGGTGAAGTAAAAGTTGGTCTGGACTCAAAACTCATCATGAAATGTAGTATGTGTAGTATGAAATTTACTGTGTGTTTGATTGAAAAGAAAGAAGATAGAATGGAAGTGAATCATCAAATTGTATCTGGTATCATATCATCTGGTGGGAGCTACTATCAGTTAAAAACATTAACTGCCGCAGTAGCCCTACCAATCATGTCACCTTCATTATACAATGAAATTAATAATACGGTTTGCGATTGGTGGGAAAAGACAGCAGCACATAGCAGAACATGGCAGAAGCTGTCAAGGAAGAAGCGGAGTACGCAGTGTCTATAGGTAGTGTTGATAAAAATGGTATACCATTAATATCTGTTGCTGTTGACGGTTGTTGGAGCAAGAGATCTTATGGTAAGAATTTTTCCGCCTTGTCCGGCGCAGCTGCGATAATTGGCATTAAAACTAATAAAGTATTGTTTTTTGGAGTTAAAAATAAATACTGCGTAGTTTGTGCACGAGCCGCAAAGAACGACAGTCAGCCCTCGGAACACCGTTGTTTCAAGAATTATTCGGGATCATCTACCGGTATGGAATCGACCATAATAGTTGAGGGGTTTAAACGTTCCATTGTTGATCACGGTGTAATTTATAATAAATTTGTAGCAGACGGCGATTCCAGTACTTATAAAAAAATATTAGATTCGCGACCGTACGGTAATTTAACAGTAGAGAAAATTGAATGCAAAAATCATCTTTTACGAAACTACTGCAATAGCTTGGAGAAACTGTCGAAAGACACTAAGTATCCTTGCGAATTGCGGAAATTCCTAAAAGAAAGGTATTTGCGTTTAGGAACGGGTGTAAAATGCGCTATTAAATATTGGGGCGATCAAAATCAGTCACTCGAAGAAAAAATAAAAAATCTTAGTGAAGATATCCTAAATGGTCCACAACACGTATTTGGTAATCACCAATATTGCAAGGAGTATTTCTGTAGACCTGATACTCGTCGAATAGAACCTGTTGGGTTGCTTCCAGCAATTGTTGGATGCGGATTAATGGACGCGGTACACATTTTAAGTAAAAGACTGTCATATCATTCTAGAAGTTTAATTCATAATTGTACAAGTAATATAGTTGAAAGTTTTAACGCAGTGATTGCCAAATTAGTAGGGGGTAAGCGTGTAAATTATTCTTCCCGTGGTTCTTATGCGGGCCGATGCGCAGCTGCTGTTGTGTCTTTTAATACAGGATCGATTCATAGTAAAACTCATGAAGTAATATTTAAATCTAGTCCTAATCCTTTGATCGCGAAAGTGGAAAATTGTAATCGTAGAATCCGTTTAATTGCTAAACCTAAATTAAGATTGAAAAAGAGCCACAGCGCTGTATTGAAAGACGCTCACTATGGACCAAACTGCGAAAAACCTGATCTGAGTCCAGAATTATATGAGAAAGCCAAGTCATCTTTTTTAGCCGATTTAAAGTTGTCTTGTGCTGAAAGAGAGGAGCTTGAAAGGTCGACCCATTTGCAAAGAAGTAGTTCTGAGTGGATGAGTACAAGGAGAAAATTACTAACCTCATCATCGTTCGGGGAAGTTTGTAAAAAACGAGAGAGCACAAGTTGTGCTGTTCTTGTTCGTAAAATCGTTTATGGTAGTAATATCGCCAGTTTGCCTGCTGTACGGTACGGTATCGAAAACGAAGAAACCGCAATTAAACAGTTAGAAATTCAAGAGAATATTAGTATACAAAGTTGCGGTTTGTTCGTCGACGATCAATATGAATTTCTTGGTACTACACCAGATGGTATTTATGCAAACGGTTTAATTGAAATTAAGTGCCCACATTCTTTAGCTGGCATGACTCTTGATGAAGGAATGGCCAAACATACCTTTTGGGTTAAGGACAAGGCTTCCAAGGGTTATGTCATAAATAAAAATCATAACTGGTATTTCCAAATTCAGGGACAGGTACATATTACTAAAAGAAACGTTTGCATGCTTGGCATCTGGTTTGGTGCTACTGTACCTATGAAAGTTTATATTATAGAAAAGGACGACAAATTTTGGGAGGAGAAAATGGAGATGAAATTAGTTAGGTTTTATTACGATTGCCTACTTCCAGAATTAGTTGATCCTCGGCAGTCACGAAGCATGCCCATTCGTGACGCGCCCAGTATCATAGAGGCTATGAAAGAGAGGAAAGAAAGAGCTTTACGTGTTATGAAAGAGAAGAACGCCTAATGATTTTGAAAGATACAGGTAACTTAACTACCCAGCCAGTCGATTCACGTAAACACGCCAGTCCAAAAGTCGTTTTAACTTAGGAACTTAGAAATCGCCTTTTGGTTTTCTGTTTTAAACGCACTTACTTATCTAGTCTTGGATTGTCATAAATCTTCCAATAGCTCAATTACTATACAATTTCTGAGTTACCTGGTGTAAAGAATCATAAAAATTGGTTCAAAAATACAGCGAATTGAGAATTCTCCTTTTTTTAAGTCGGTTAAAAGGGCTAAATTTGCAAAAAACGAAGTGACTTCACTGCGCTACGGTTTTTAATACGTGAATCGGGCAGCTGGTAACGTTTTCAATCTGATAGGTTTTGTGATAGCCATTGATTTTATCATCAAATTAGCAGAAATCAGAACTTGATCCGTAATCGAATGAAAAAACATTAGAATTTTGAACTCATATTTCGTTATTGTTTAATTACATACTTTTAATTAGTATATTAATAATTTACAAACTTCTGTTAAAATTAGTAAATAAATGAATTATTTACTAATTTTTGTACAACCCTAGCACGCTTTTGAGATAATACGAGTAATGGCGACTCATATTTGTTATTGTGTAGTAAATAAATCATTTTTATACTTGTGTTTCATTTATTAACATTTTTTTTAAAACCCTAGGATTTTTTTTAGATATCGACGAGGTGATCGTAAACAAAAAGTAAGTATTTGAGTTTACGCAATAGGCACATTTCCTTGCGTAGAGATAAACACACTTCCTACTGAATTTGCAATTATTTTATTGAATGAATATTTTACGAATTAGAATAAATTTTGGTAGTGAAATTACAAATAAATACATAGTTGGAATTTTAGGTAAGTAGAATACAAAAATGTCAGTCCGGACCTGCTCTTGATTGTATATTATATTATAAACTAGTAACCCGCCCTCGCTATCTTCGCTATCTTCGGCAATATTCACTTAAATTACATACTATAAAAAGCATATTGATCTATAATAAATGCACAATTTATTTAAGGTACTTAATTGGATAAGGATTAATGCTGTATTGTATAAAATCACTTAGTAAATAATCATTTTTTAGTAGGGGATAAAAAATGGTTATGGTGGGTTATCCCTAAGAGATAGACATATGCCATCGTGGACTTTTTTGTTGAACTTTTTAAGATGGATAATACTGTAGTACATTATTTTGGTCTATCTCGTAGGGTTCAGCCAACGTTTGCAATATAAGCGCAAAAAAACGTGCTTATTTACGACATCACATTAGAAACCTCTAAATTAATCAGCGTTTCTCTACTATATTATGCATGTATTATACATATAAACCTTCCTTAAGAATCATTCTATTTATTAAAAAAAACTGCATCAAAATCCGTTGCGTAGTTTTAAAGATCTAAGCATACATAGGGACAGACAGACGGCGGATAGCGACTTTGTTTTATACTATGTAATGTAATGATAGAAAAACATAAAAATTGTGTCTCAACTACTCTTATTAATCTTTTAAAAAGAATCAACAGCTAGTTTCCAAAAATTCAACGTTATTGTTATGCTGTAAATATTCAAGTTCAATAACAATTTCTCAACGTGGAACGTTTGTTGCAAAACATTTTGAAAATCGCGCTCTCTAGGTCATTCATCCGCCCCGTCGGATGTTACATTAAACTTTGGCGCTGCGGTCGCTCGAAATCGAGATCTCAGGCCAACAATCTACACCCTTAAGGAACAGTCCCAACAAGTATAATGAAAGTTTCTACTTTAAGCCCCCGCGTTCACGTTTGGAAATCCTGGGTGGAATCAATGAATTAAAATATCCTCCAGAATTTTTTACTAATTCATATTTGTTGCCCGTGGAAACTGAATATCAGTATCCCACGTGTCCCAGTTATGTGTTCTCATTATAATGGATTTGCATTCTCCATAATAATAAATCATCATCATTATTAATTTAGCTCATGTACGTTCCACTGTTGGGCTAGAGCCTCCTCACAATAGGAATTGACCTTACTTCAAGCAGGTTGGTATAGGGTTTTATTTCGACTTTTCCTTCTCTTGCATTTATGTTATATGGGTATCATATCTCTTAGTCGTCTTTTACGACAGCCACGGGCAAGATAGGGAGTGGTGAATTGTATTCATACTCAGTTACTACACGGAGAACTAGTATTAAAGTTCTAAATCTATAATATCTATATCTTCAGAATCTCGGCAATAACCAACAATTTCTATAAAATTTAGTATACATATCTTTATGTATAAATTTCTTTTCCGTGTGGTGACGGAGTAAGAATACAATTCACCACCCCCTATCTTACCCGTGGGTGATCGTACGAGACGACTAAGGGATATAAAACGCATATAATATCTATGCGAGAGAAGGAAAACTTGAAATAAAACCCTATATCAACACGTCTGACCAGCGTGGTATAGTAGGTCAATTACCCTTCCATTATGGAGGAGGCCCGAGCCCAACAGTGGGACATATATGGGCTGAGATGATGATGATAAATTTCTTCTGTACGTGTGTATGTCACTGAACTCCTAAACGGCCGGGCCGATGTTGATGAATTTTTTGTACGTTATCCTGGGTATTCGAGAATAGTTTAGATTCACAATTGGACCTGGTAGGGGGCGTTGCTGTCGATTTCATTTCATGTTTAAACAAAACAACGTCTGTTAGATCAAATTTAGTATACATATAATTATATACACATATTTATATACATATACTTACATACATATATAGTTAAGGCTTTCGGGGGTAAAAAAACGATCTAGCTAGGTTTCATTTATATTAAATGTTGTTTTGTCCGATTTTCAGCAATGAATAAAGAGAATAGAGTAGAGTAGAGTGGAGTGGAGTGGAGTGGAGTAGACTAGAGTAGAGTAGAGTAGAGTAGAGTAGAGTAGAGTAGAGTAGAATAGAATAGAATAGAATAGAAGTCTTTATTTGCTTTAAATGAGGTACATTTATGGGTGTAGGTGATCAAAATTATAATGACAATGGCATTACAAATGACATGCAAATATAAAATATGTACTTACAAACTACTTATCATTTTAAAATTATTTAAAGATTATATAATATTAATGCAACAATTTAAATAAACACATTAGTTATTTACAATTAGTTATGAATCAATTCTATAGACAATTTATTAAATAATTACAATACACTATTATACGTTAAAATTTTATTGTTGTTTCTAATAATCGTTGCATTTATTGACAAAAAATTCTTTGAGGTCATAAAATTTTTTCTGCATCAGCCACCAACGCAGTTTTGCTATAAATCTATTTGGCGGAAGTATTTTAATTTCTTTCGGTATATGATTATAAATTTTTACACACATAGCATATGAATTATTCTGCATGCGACTACTTCTTGGTACCACATTAAGTACAAGCCTGTCAGGATTTCTTATGTTTACCCGCCTAGTAATATTTTTAGCTCGTCTAAATACTTCAGGGTGTTGTTTGACAAATTTACCCACTTCTAATATATAAAGACAGACCAGGGCTAGTATTTTTAAATGTATAAAATACGGACGACACGATACATCTGGTGCAATATCACATATGGACCTTATGCATCTTTTTTGTGCAATAAAAGCTTTTTTTATTTCTGAGCCATTGCCCCAAATCAGCAATCCATACCGAAGAACTGATTCAACATATGCAGAATGAGCTGCGCGTGCCGTTTTTCGGTTTGCAATTTTAGATAACTTATACAGTGCAAATGAGAATCTGTTAATTTTGTTGACTACTTTTTCAATTTGTTCTTTCCAATTAAATTTCAAATTAATAATTAGACCAAGAAATGTTACATTATTCCTATTAATTAGTATATGTCCCTCGTAATTAATTTCAATACCATTATTTTTAAAATTATTAAAATTCATTAAGTATATTTGTTTTCGATAAATTTATTTTAAGATTTATATTTATCATTTAACCAATTAGTAACTGATGTCAAAGTATTGTGAATGTCATTTTTAGGTTGTGTATCTATCATATTTTTATCTGTAGTTACTATAATCGAATCATCGTCTGCGAACAATATTGTTTTATGGTGTGTTATTTTAGGCAAATCATTAATATAGACCAGAAATAATAGTGGCCCTAGAACACTCCCTTGAGGAATACCATATTTATTTCTTTTGTATTCAGATCTAAAAGTTTCTATGTAATCATTTGAATTTATTTGAGTTATGGCAACACACTGAAACCTGTCCTCAAGGTAACTCCGTAACCAATTTAGTGCAAGTCCTCTAATGCCATAATGTTCTAGTTTTGACAAGAGCTGTGCATGTGAGACATTGTCAAAAGCTTTAGACATACCCAAGAAGATTACTGTTGTATATCTGTGGCCATAGGTCAGAATATGATAAGTACAAATTCATTCATCAATATCCACATGAATACTACGCATTGTACAATGAATTTTAAGTAATTTTACAAATTAGTAATACATTTCCTTAATTTTTAAAATATTTTTTGTCATATATACCGATTGTCTCATATTTTAATAGTCCCTTCAAGATTTCTCAATAATTTAATTTGCTTGTCCTGTAAAGTAATTAATTTGTATTTATCATATTCTGACCTATGGCCACAGATATATATTGTCATTCACATTTTGTAGGATGTCATTTACAAGGAAGAAAGTGGCCTCTCTAGTATTTTTTTTTCTTTTGAAACCCATACTGGTTTTTGTCAATAATATTATGCTTTTCAAAAAAAATGTCAATTGTCATGCATGACTTTTTCAAATAATTTAGAAAAGACAAGCAGAAGAGTAATGGGCCTGTAATTACTAACTTCTGTTTTATCACTTTTCTTGGTATAATAGTTTGACAATCGAGTATTTGAGTTTTTTAGGAAATGTAATGAATGATTCACTAGAGATGTCATTATAGGTGTTACTTGGATACTACATGCTTTTAAGATTTCAGTGCAAATAGAATCATAGCCTGCCGATTTAGTATTTGTAAGGGACATTATCAGTTTATGCATATATGTAGTTTTCATCTATGGGTGACAAAAACATGGAAAATAACTGTTTCTTTGTATTTATATAATTACTTTCATGATTAATTCTGCTGGTGTTGATAGTAAAATATTCATTAAATTGCTTGCATTATGTTTGCTATTTCCAGCGGATTAATAGCGCCAGCTAACTTAGTAATATAATTATTTGTTTTTATACTGTTAGTCTCACTTTTAATAACTGACCATGTAGCTTTACACATATTCGTACTATTAGTGACATATTTTGCGTTAGCATACTTTTTAGCGCCAAATATGCATTTCTTAAATAATTTATTGTACTTTATGTAGTTATATTTATCTTTTTTACACTTAGTAGAGTAGTATCTGAAACGTAGTTTTCTTTTATTCATACAACTCTTTCTTAAACCCTTTGTTAACCAGTTTTGTTTACTAGTTTAATTGATTTTTATTCTGTTCATTGGAAAACAAAGACAATACAGGAGGCAGAAGTAATCATAAAATTTATTAAATAATATATTAAAATCATCATCATCATTGTACCAGTTTAGGTATTGTAAACTAGGTAAGTATTGCTTAAATCTGTGTATATTTTCAGTTGAATAGCAACTTCTGAAGTTGTAGATGAACTTAGCTATTTTTGGTTTATTTTTTACTGGCGAGGTTAGGATCTGGGCAGTATTATGGCCGGATAAATACAATGGTATAAGTGAGCCAGACGCATTTATTATATTGCTAATTATTAGGTCAATGCACGACTTAGCCCGGGTTGGCTGAGATATGTGTACATTTAAATTATATGTCAATATATCCATCAATCTACGCGTGGTCAGGCTTTGTGTGTCTAGTATGTTGATATTTAAATCACCAGAAATAATTATTTTATTTTTAGAATATTTTGATAAATATTTATATAACATAAGATCCAAATTGTCAAAGAAATAATCTAAGTGTTTTACATTTTTTGAAGGTAATCTGTATGTACATATTATTATTATATTACTCACCATAAGTTTTATCGCACATAACTCAAAATGATAATTAAAAATATATTCATCAAAGTATGTAATTTTTTTGTAAGAGGTATCTCTCTTGACTAGTATATATGTGCCTCCTCGCTTATTTTGTCTACAATAACATGACGCCAGTTCAAAGTCGCTAATATTAATATTTTGTTCTGTACCCATTTTTACAAAAGTTTCAGTAAAACATAATATGTCGGGATTGGTTTTCATATAAATCTTTGATAAGGTCATTTCTATTAGTTCTTTTTTTGAGAATATGCCGTGAATATTCTGGTGAAGTAATGTGAAAATATTTGTAAGATTAGGGTCGAAAAAGTCTAGCCTTATCACAACCCATAGACTGATCGATTGTGTTTTTAGGGCACACCCATGATTCAGGACTGTTTAGGGGTGTTATTGTAGTAGTTTTATGCTTTTTATTTTGGAAATAGTAGTATTGAAATAGTATTGTACCTTTCTTTACAATAGGTTTTAATTGTGACTTTAAAGCTTCTAATTTATTGTTATTTTTATTTGATTTCTTTAAGTGTAATTTTATTTTCGTTGGTTATAGATAATTTTGTTTGTACTCAATATAATTAATACTTAGGTTTACTTTACTACACACAAAATCAGTATAATTACGATAACGGATATCGTTATTCATCATATGAATACTCAACAAATATACATCTTTTTAAATTCATAGTCCACAGTATCAGTGACTTATTTAACATATAACTACTCAGATGTCCCTGTGTCAGATTGGAGTTAAGTAGATGTAGGCTTTACATAATTTGTTAATTATTAAACAGAGATTATAATGAAACATTTGTACATTCCTATCATTGTCACCAACATGGAGAATTACGACATCCTCTTTGGTAAATTTTTATAAAATTTTTTAATTTTTTTTTTAAAACATTTACTTATTTATTTTTATTTATTTATTTACACTTTATTGTACACCATGTTAAATACAGAAGTAGAAATTTATAATAATATTAGTAAGTGCAATGGGCGGCCTTATCGCTAACAGCAATTTCTTCCAGACAACCTTTGTATGGAGAAATTATTAAACAGAGAAAGTGGTAGATTATGGTGTAGTAGTGAATATAAATTACCAATACACATACATACATATACACATACAAATATACATACACTTATACATAGAATGAAAATACATATATTTAAATATAATTACAAATATATGAATATAAATAACAAATAGACAAATATAACATACATAGGAAATAGGTAAATTACAGTGTTTATTCAAGAAGTCAGAATAGTGAAGTTGACGTGGCAAGTAATAGAAAAAACGCTAAATTCTAAGATAATGCGTTTTTAACAATAACTTAAATAAAGATACAGCTTTAGCTTGACGTATTTCAAGCGGCAGTTTATTCCACTTACATACGGCTGTAATAGTGAAGGAGTTGGCAAAAATGTTGTGGAATGTAGTGGGATTTTTAGTTTTAAGTTTTCAGATGATTTTAAACAACGTTCATGCATACGTCGTTTAATACACGAAAGATCGTTTCGTGTACCTACACGAAATGATCTTTGAGGTAGGAAGGTGCTGAAGGATTAAATAGGACATTATAAAGCATAAGACATTATAAAAATAAACATTATTAGAATATGAACGTAAATTTAGACGTCACTGTAGCGGGTGAGTATGACTCAGTTGGAAAGTTGACCAGTCGCACTTAGACAGCTCGAGATCGATCCATGGTGGTATTATTTTTCTCTTTTTTAATATTGTTTTTAAGCCCCGACGCAAAAGAAAGGACCCGGTAGGTGGCACTGCTGTCGATTTCAAGGAGAATTTTATTTTATTTGAACAGAACAACGTCTGTTGGGCCAGCTAGTTATCTATAATTATAAATAAATTGCTTTGTGATGGATCAACGCACAGCCTAAACCGCTGGTCGTAGAGATCTGAAACTTTGAGGGTGTGTTCTTTGTGGGTCGTAGGCATCCGGTAAGAAAGGATTTTTTTTAATTATACCTATAAGGGGGTGAAAAAGCGGGGCGAAGTTTGTATGGGCCAATTCCGGGTTCCGTACTACTATCTATAAAAACAGTAAAAATATCATGTTCGTTGAATGAGAACCGCTCTTATACATTTTTATATTTGTTTTTTATTTGTTTTAATTATTTATTTCTAAATTGAATATAAAACTAAATATTCTTTAAATATTTAGAACGCCTACATACCTGTTGCCGCTATCAATATTGAGCAAAAAACCACATTTGTTGTATGGGAGCGTCCTTAATTATTATATCATCGTTTATTAGTACATAGTTGTCGTCATAGAGGCAACAGAAATACTACCGCCTGGTGACAGACAGGCAGACATATGGACGGACAGCGAAGTCCAAGAAGTTAGTAATAGAGTCTGGCCGTCATCATCGCGTCAACGAGCCGGGGAGCAATTCCAAGAAAATGCTCACGAAAACACTATTGCCCGTCGAGTTCTAAGCCCAAATCTTATCTGGGCCTCGACCATGAGAGGAACCGAATTAACGGTGTTTGATGTGCTGACGCATGGATAGTTACAACAATAAATCATTTGTTTTATATTGGGCCATTCTAAGCGGCAGCGCGATTTATCGAATCACCATCACGTGTGTGACCAAACTTATCGCCTATTATCGAAGACGGTCCAATCTTCGGTCCTGTTCGGTACGGTTCAATGGTAAATGTGAAAATGATATTGAAAGAAGAGTGTGTAAGGGAAATATGGTGAATAGTGCATAGGGGAGTCCTTGTACCAACCCTAACGTATGGAAGTGAGAGCTGGGTATGGCAGAAGAAACACGAAAGTAGAATAAATGCTGTGGAAATGCGAGCGCTGAGGAGCATGATTGGTGTGAAATTGAGTGATAGAATTAAGAACAGTGTAATCAGGGAACGTTGTGGTATGAATGATGATGTAGTGATAAGGATTGATAAAGGTATGTCAAGTTGGTTTAGTCATTTAGAGAGAATTAATGAAAGGAGATTGACGAGAAGAATTTATAAGGCGAATCTGAGCGGAAGTGTTAGTAGGGAAGACCAAGGCGGACGTTCCACGATCAAATCGGGGACGTTCTTAAGAAAGGCCAGGTTAGAAGTACCCTAAACGAAAGAAAATGCATGAAGAGATTAATGAATGTGGAGGAGGCGAAAGTGGTATGTCAAGATCGTAGCAAGTGGAGGGAAGTGGTCTCTGCCTACCCCTATGGAAAGAGGCGTGTGTATGTATGTCCAATCTTAAATAAGGTCACAATACAATCACCCGTAAATGCGGCCCCAGCAGGGCTTCGTACGACATAGGCATTAGCACTAAGTCCTCAGCGCGGTTCACGCAGAGGCCACTACGCCAAACAGGTTGACACCAGTTGCCTAGATATCAAGGCAATGAGTTGACGATATTTGAACAGACCGCCAACAGCACTCCTCCGCCAGTGACCGCCTTCGTAACAATGGGCTGCAGGCACAGAAAGGCTGCGATCGTCTGACAGGAACCTAACCGGGTATTGGATAGACCGCTACGGTACTGGGTGGTGTGAGCAGTCAGGATTTTCTTCACTAGCTTGCCTACATCATCCACCAATACGATTGGCCTGTAGACGGGCCTGAACGCCCTACACTGTGCTACCTGTGATTCCTGTGTACTATCTGTGATTGACGGTGCCACACATGATTTCTACGAGGACGATGTGGCAGGCAAAAGCTAGTATACATATATTTCTTCAGTAAGTAATTTGTCTCTTTCAAACAATCCGGATCTTGATATTGTTACTTCCCTTTTTTTCATTTTTAGGTGTCTAATTCTAATACCTATTATCAATATTTATATACTTTTTAGTTTGTTTTTAATTTTTATTCGGTGGTAACCAAAATTTATCAATTTATTTTTTATATATAATCTATAAATTGTATTGTTTACAGAATTGGTGTTAACCATTGATGTATATTATTTATTTACATTATACGTTATAAATAAATGATTAAAATATTTTTAAATCATCTATTTTACAGTTTTGTAGAAAAATTCTCATCATTATTATGTAAATTGTAGTACGTAACACAGTTTTTTTCGTTATAAAGTGCCATCTGTTCTGTACCTCAGCCAATGTGTTAAAATTCTCCTGCTATTGTAAGACAAATTCTACTGATAATATTTTATTGCGTCAAACAATAGATGGCGCTTTATAATAAAATAAACAGTGCTACATAATACCAATTATAATATAGTAAGAAGAATTTACCTGACAATATCAGGGGAACTGACGGCGGCTATGTATCGCATATGAATATATTAGGAAGCCAACACTCATACATGAGGGCGATTTATAATATGTATATTTATAATATGTAACATGTTGGCTTCATTTCAAGTTTTCCTTCTCTTGCACAGATATTATGTGCATATTAAATCCCATAGTCGCCTTATACGACATCCACGGACAAGATAGGGAGTGGTGAATTGTATTCTTACTCCGTCACCACACGGGAAAGTCGCTTACTCTATTGAAAGTTGGGCGGTGCCACACTCACTTCAGCGTTGCCAAATCGACTACCGTTATACTAGGCTACTGCTTAGTATTTGTATAGGAACAGTCCCATTCGAGAAAAAGGTCAGTCGATGAATCCAACTCGGCTGAAAAGCGTTAGGTAATCTTAAGAATTTATCGGCATTCCCAGTGTCTGAAATTACTGGTATATGACCAGTGTATATTATCCGTGATGACTTACGATACGGAAATGCACTCCCTAAATGTAAGAATTATAACTAAAATTAAAGTTGCTATGATCAGTGTTCCATGAACAGGCGATACTCGGGATTTCTCTGCGAGATAGAATCTAAAATACGGAGAGGTAGAAAGACGGATGTAAAAAAACGTATCTAGTACGACACCTGATCTGAACCGACGATCAGATGAAAGTTACTGGGAGTTCTTAGATGCGGGCGGCGAAGGACTACACTTCGTGTTGCAATATGAAGCAGGCTTACATCCAGCAGTAAACAGAGAAGGACTGAACGATCATATTTTGGAACCCTTTAATATCTAAATACATTAGTAAAAAATGCAACATATAAAAAAAATACCGTAGCTCAGCAAACCCGATATTGCAGCTTTTATGACCCTATCCCGTTCTTTGATTGCTCTGAAAGGCTACATAAAGCTGGCATATAATTAGTTCCAAAATAAATTTTTAACAGCAATTTATTGTATGTAAAGCCATCTGCCAATAAAATACTCTTAATACATTAGATAAATAACTTATATCTATCCATACTAATATTATAAATGCGAAAGTAAGGATGTTTGTTTGTTTGTTTGTAACGCTTTCACGCTTAAACCACCGAACCGATTCTAAAAATTGTTTCACCAATGGAAAGCTATAATATCAGGGAGTAACATAGGCTATATTTTATCCCGGTATTCCCACAGGAACGGGAACTACGCCGCGGGTAAAGCGACTGAAACCAAAGCGAAGCGAGGGCGGGTTGCTAGTAGTCCATAAAATATAGCTTGATCTCTGTGACAGATGTCAACGAAACCAACAAAGTAAGTTTGAACAAGCAACATGTTTACAATTTAATTTTGTATCAAATATATTTTCATTCTTTTCGTGCCAGTTTTATTGCAACTGAATTGCAATATATTATAAATCTAAAAATATTCATATTCATGCCTAAAATGTACCTCGTAAGTACTGAAATACCTAGCAAACATTTTATACATAAATGACGCTTACACACGTACAAGGTCATACTAGATTGAAAATAAAAAAGAGATGGGACAGTCGATATACGTAAATCGATAACCGATCTTTATTAAATTATTCATAAACGAAATGAACTCATTACAGTACCTATATCAAACTTTCAACATATTCTCTACAATTAAAACTGACAGTTACATTATAAAATAAATAAATTGAATTAATTAAACATTAAAAAAGTACTTTACGTCTCAGAGTAAATGATAATATTATGTACGCATTATTGTCAATAAACTAGAAATATTTATTTATAAAACAGTTGTAATTGATCGATTGATACAACGACTGTCCCTATTTGGCCAAAAAAATGATATATGTTCTAGCAGGAACGCTCCAGTGATGACGATAATAGTGACTTGGACCTTGATTGTACTCATTTTGAATAATTAAAACAATCGAAAAACAGTTTTTGTTTGAAATCAATTCAAAAAGATTTTCATTGATTGTATTTTAATTATAATAGAAAATCACAATTGTAAAAATAGAGAGTTTTATCGATAAAAAACTACGGACTTTATCGAAAGCGTGGCAGCACTAGGGACAGCTGTCACAAAGATCATCCTATACTTTATGGACTATAAATAAATTACGCCAGTAATATTCTTAGCATGTCATGACATCTATAGGAAACATTTGGTAATAAAAATGTTAGTAATGCCTCGCTTGTAGTGCTACACTGTGTAACTTATGTCAACTCTTTGGCAAATGTCTAGATGTCGCTGAACACAATGTGCTCGAAACCAATGTAATACTTGTTTAATATTATGCTTCTAGATAGATAGATGCTTATCGATAGATAATGACTAATCTTGAACAATCATCGAATAAAACTTATGATAAACCATTTATCTATTATTATATATAATTAACCAGCATTTTATCTATTTTACTTTAAACACCATGTAAGTAAATACTCGTATATAGATAGGGATGTTATAAAAGTCCATTACCTATGATCTTCAAATAGGGAAATTATTACTATAGTCCGGCCGCTCTGAGTTTGCGGTCCTGACACATGTCAATTCGTCATAACTAGTGATGCACAATAAATAACATTCATTATATTTAATAATGTGATTTACTGCATTCATTGTGCATATTTATTCAATTCAATATAGATTTTGTTAAATTTATAGGAATTATTTTTAAAAGTGCCTTCATCTTTTTTATGCCTTACGGTGAAAGAAGTATTATGGCCGGCTCCATAATCTTTAATTGGGGCCCAAATTAGCTATATGGTATTGTACTAGCAGTGAAATGGGGGAATTCGAAGAACGCAATAAGCGTTCTCCAGAGTCAGTTCATCTAAAACATAACGAACTTATACCGGCTTATGGTCATTGACTAATTTCATCAGCTCTGCTTTTAGTGTAGACATATTTTCGTCATTGCCACGTCTTTGCAGCCACTGATTCCTCTTTTTATTAGCTTTGGTAGGTGCTTTATTTAATTGCACTGAATGATGAGGGGCGTTATCTATTAACATAACTAAAAGCTCTGGGAGGCTAGGTAGCAACACATCCTGGAACCACTCCTTGAATGCAGTCGCATTCATTTCTTCGTGGTAGTCAGCAGTAGTTTTTGACTCAAAAACCAATAAACCGCTTTTCACAGAATCGTATTTCGCACAATCAGCATATTATGAGTCGTGTTCCTTTAACCATTGGCACTTTCCACGATGACGCTTGAGTGTCATTTATCCAAGAACGAGAAAGCGTGTGGTTGTGGTTTAGCCTCGTCTCGTCGATGAAAGCGGTATTGTCTCAATTATCAATATTTATCGCTTCTTTCAAAAAGTTAATTGTTTTTAAAATTATGTTATTCCTTTCTAAAAGAATTTTCCAGGAGAAACAAATCAGCTGCTTACAAAGATGCTGGAACCGACGACCTATTAAGGTATTCACTTCTGATATAATAACTATTATGTATATGCTTCCGTGTGATGACGGAATAATAATACACTACACCCCCCCCCCCCCCTTTACTGCCTGTGGGTGTCGTAAAAGAAGATTGAGGGATTATAATATGCATACAACATCTAAGCAAGAGAAGGAAAATTCGAAATAAAACCCTATACCAATACGTCTAACCAGCGTGGTGCAGTCGGTGAATTGCCCTCTCAATGAACTGTGGTGAGTGATGATGAATGAATGTGATTTCTTATAGCATCAGCCTCAAAGCTATCATTGTCTGTTATAGGTTCATTTCTGCATTTCCTTTTTTGGTGTTCGTAAAATATTTTCTCCAGTGCCCGAGGAGCCGAACTTTTCTGTATTAATGTTTGATATTGTCCGTTCGCTTATTCTAAGCGCCTGAGAGATGCGCTCTTGTCTTGTTATAATTACGGGGTCCGCCATTTTGTCTTTCAAGCTCAAGGTAATATTGAAGCTTGATAATTAGTTCTCGTGTTTCACTTTTTAATATTTAACCGTGTTTCGGCATTATTTTTTTTTGCACCGAGAGTGCAAAACAGTAATGTACGATACACAACAAAAGTCTAGATTAGCGCAGAGGCTGACCTCTTACTCACATAAAAAGGAAAATCAATTAAATAAACAACAATAACAGTCACGAGAAAATACATATTGAGAAACACTGGAGAACGTAGTCTATGCGCGCGAGACTACAAGAAATGACTCTTTGTGACTGTCATAAAATGGCGGTCCCCACAACGCTATTACGGGTAGCCACTTTCACTAGTTATATAAAGTAGTAAGTCATTTTACTTTCATTATTTTTAATAGATCTGATTGTTATCACGATATTTATTTTCTTAAGTTTTGATCGCCCGTACCTTTGTCATATTACTAACTTTAATAAATAGTAAATACATTATATATTATAAAATAAAATTATAACGTTTTATTTATATTATACCAACAGATTATATTAAGATTATAAAAATATGCGATTACAATTGCCTCGTTATTTTGTCCCATCACTACAAAAACAAACATAAGACAAAACCTTGAAACAGTGAAGTTTGACATGTTTTGATTTTTAAAACTATTGCTTTTATTTTGTTGTTATTGTTTAATTGAGTAATTGATAATAATTTTAGCCGAAAATTAATATGTTTATTGTAAGTTGGCATAATTATTAAATTTTTAATGTTATTACTCGTTAATAAGGTAAATATAAGATATTTAAAATTGTGATATGTAAAATTGTAAATAGTACGCTAGTTCAAAGTTACATCGCCCATTTAATCATGACCTGTCAGAAATGCAATCTCTGAGCGGCCGGACTATAAAATAGCGTATTGTCTATTTTATAGGTTCAAATTTTTTGAGCGTTTATGCATAGGGATGGGCGATCTTTCTGAAAAAGATCGATCTTTGAATCGATTTCAATCGTCATCCAAAGAATCGATTCACAAGAAAATCGAGATCTGCAGAATCGAATACCGATCATCGATTGGTAATCGATCTATCGATCTTTTATTTCGAATTATCTTCGAATTCAATACGAGATCTGTTTCTGTGGGGATTGTGATGAGTTTCTTTTAGGAAGTCTGGGGAGTAATGTCTTACAATAATATAGACATGAATCGATTAGAAACTGAACACTAGAATCGCCCACATCGGCTTGAATATTTTTCCGGGATGGTAATACAGATTAATTCAGCAGCTGCCACTAACATTCACTTACTTGTGAAATTTGTGTTTGTGATTTGGGAATCTAGCACTAGTCTTCTTTATATATAGGTATGTATATTTCATGAGTACATGTGTATGTCACTGAACTCCTCCTAAATGGCTGGACAGATGTTGATGAAATTTGTTGCGAGAGTTCAGATTCACAATTGGACACGGTAGGTGGCATTGCAATCGATTTCATGTACAATTTATTTTATTTTATTTGAACAGAACAGCGTTTGTCTTGTCAGCTAGTATAGTATAAAACACTAACATTCGATACTGAACACTAGTATCGAATGGGCAGAAAAAAATCGAATGACGTTTTTCTAGGTAGAGTATCGATTCACCGAATCGATTCAGTGCTTCGTATCGATTTATAAAATCGATTTATTGGGCTTGAAAAATCGATTCCGCGATTAATTGATCTCAGATCACCATCCCCACTAAAAACATATATTTCGTCTCTAATGTCTTAACGTATAGGATTACGAATAACGATTGAATAAATAGTAACTATTTTATTCTCAATCATAGCATCAGATATTTAGAAGTTATTAAAATAATAATAGTAATTTCGATAAGTGCGTACGTTATCCTCATAAGTTTGCCGGGTCCAACGCTTAATGTAAACTCAGTATGCTTCTGATCGATGGTCTTCGGGTTCGCGACAGGTTTTCCAGGGCATTGCTATCTGAAGCCACGAGTGGTGGTATTAAATCCAATAGGGGGGCTATTATTAATCTATGCATCAGCGTATAGACGTCCACTGTTAGACATGAGTCTTCCTAGGAGAATGCCACTCGAAACGGTCCCGTGCCACTTGCATCCAACGGTTCCCTGTGACTTTCAAGATGTCGTCAGTCCACGCACAGGTGGTCGTCAGTCTACTAGTGAGGGATCGTTCCACATTGCGTCATTCGATTCGTGGACACTACTCAAGAATCTTTCTTGCCCAACGCTTGTTAGTTGGACGGACGATGTGCCCTGCCCATTGTCATTTCAACGTGCTAATTCTGCAGGCTATGTCGATTACACATGATTTCCGTAAGCCGAATTTTATCACGTAGAGAAACACCGAGCATAGCTTTGCGACTTTGAGCCTTTTTATGAGGCCGACATTTGGAGACCACGTTCAGATGGTAACACACATGGGATTATAGTGATTCACATTTTAGAGTTGTACGTAAGTATCCATAATTACATTATATTTTGGAACGAAGTGTAGATAAATTTGTAATATTAATAGGAATTTATTCAAGTTACAATGGGCACAAGTAGCTTGTGCCGGCTCCGGGATCAAGTGAGAGGCCGTGTTCGGCACCCTCCGACTGCTGACCTCAGTTTACCGTCTTATACAGCATGATATGTAATATTAAATTTCTCTATTTTAAATAGCAGGTGGCACTTTAATTATTTTAAATTAGTTCGTAGGTGTTATTTTATGTTTTATATGTAATTAGAAAGTGCCTAGCGTAATTTCTGTTTCCGTGGGAATATCGAGATCAAATATGGCCGAAGGTATTCCTTATATAGACAGCTACATGGTAGTAAAATATTATCCATATTGGTCCAGCTGTTTTGAAGATTACCCAGAACAAACAGATAGACAGACAGACAAAAAATATTTAAACTGGTTTTTTGGCATAGATATCGTGTCAATAACCGCGTGAGTATAAATAAAACGTATTATTTTGTTATTTTGATATTACAAACCGAGATTTGAATTAAATTATTTATTTGAATAGATTTGTAGAGTAAGCTTTTTAATATAGATGTAATATGTTTTGTTAATATAGTTATTACACTTATTAGCACGTTTTCGTGTGGTGACAATACAAGAATACAATTAGTCACCTCCTCCCCCCCTTCCTTGCTCCTGAATATCGTCAATGTTGACTGGGAATTCCACCGGCTCTTTCATGAAGAGTGCTTCGGGGAACTGTTTGGTTTGTTACCACCGTCAACGTTTTACCAACGTATGTACTTTCGCCACTGTAGCAGGGTTTACCATTGCCCCTAGAAACACTATGGTCTTTGACTCTGTGTTACCAGCAATCATTTCTTCCAGGTATGTGCAAGATCTGGAATGAGCTACCTCTGCTGTGTTTCCCGAGCGCTATGACATACCCATGTTTAAACGAGGTTTAAGAAGGTCATTTTCATCACGATAGGCAGCGATCTGGCTGTACTCCTTTTATTGCGAAGGTCCATGTTTAGCAGTATCACTAACCATCAGTTATTCTGCTTGATCGTTTGCTACCGTAATTAATAAAAAAGAATTATAATTTGCAGACAGAGAAATCCAAGAGAAGGAAAATTCAAAATGTAACCATACATATCTGATCAGCGGGGTATAGTTGGTTAATCTTCCTCCTGTTTTGGAGAAGGCTTGAGTTTGTCAGTGGCACATATATAAGCTAAGATTATTAACAGTTTCAGTTTTAGTTTGAAATCAAAGGTATGTTGGAGTAAAGTTAAGAGATATCAAAATAAAAGACAGTCATAACCGCATAATATAATGTTTTATATAATAATAAAATTACATACTAGTAAAGTCAGGAATATAGCCAATAAAACAAGTATTTAAACACTAGGAGAATATATGTACTACAAAAATAACTCATTTTTTAAACATTAAACGTAATAAAAATATAACTCGCCGAATCATAGATTATATGTATAAAAAAGTAAGTTTTGAGAATAAAAAAAGGAAGTTTTGAGAATTCCTTACAATTTTTCTACATAAAATGATGCGTTTTATGAGACATTTTAAGGTCAGCACATAATATGCATATAAAAATACGCAAGAAATATAAGTAACTACGAGCTTATAATTGAATTGATTGTGTAATAAGGAAACTAAGAAATCGCATTTGGTTGCAATCATATTTGCAGGATATGGTTTGATCTGCGCATCACTGTACCGCCCAGGTTATTAGAGAAACCTGTATTTTTCTTCTCTATTGAACAGAACACAGGCTTATAAGCGCCCACTGGCCTTGTCTCCGGTCTTATTACTTTTGGCTTCTGCTATAATGCCGATTTATACCTAGTTATTTAAATACTTGCTTAGATATGTTTCTAATTATTAAGATGTTAGCATATAAAGTAAATATTTTAAGCTCAAAATACTTGCATCTAGATATAACTACAATTTGGCAAAATAGTATAAGCCACATCTAATAAAATATTGAATAACTTACATGAAACTAACAACTATATGAAAATTTGTAAATATTATGAGGTATTTATAATTTTATTGCTTGGCAGTGGTACGCGTGGTAATTTATCTACTGACACTGTATTTAATATGCTATAAGGTAGCGACTACGAATACTACCAACTACCTTGTATTGCTCGAGGCAGTCGTAAAAGGCGACTGAGAGCTTTACATCTCCAACTGATGCCATCTGGTTAACAATTACATTCCCAAAGAGAGTTGACGTTAGGCAGGCAGACGGCCTTAAAACTATTGCCAATAACTCTTGCAATTTCTACAATTGAAAAGGAGTGCATATTGCGTTGAATCCAAGTAATTTATGGATGACTGTATTTAAATTATAACTTCTTTTTTTATCAATGATAGGAAACATACGTAATTTGTATCTCTATTAATAAATATAAACAAATCAAAATTTATAAATCGTTCAATTAATTGTCAATTTGTATATAATACCAACTATAACTACATTGCATTAATCGAATTTAATTTCAATGAATTTATACAATATGTATAAATTGATTGAAACTAAATAATAAAATGTAAATGTCATGTTTACATACATTTTTTGTACTTTATAATCATACAAAAGTACTACCGATAATTTTACTATTTAGTCACACTACTAATTATGCATTTTTGTTGGTTAAATAATACACGAACACGACTATAATAGTGTTAATTAAAAATGTAACGGTCAAATAGTAAATGTTCTCTTCTCTCAGTTAATACATGTCCCACTGCAAGGCGAGCGTTATCCCCAATAGGAGGGCAATTGACCTATTATACGATGCTGGTCAGGCATGTTGGTCTATGGTTTTAGTTCAAGTTTTCCTTTTCTTACACAGATGTTATATATGAATATTATATCCCTTAGTTTTACGATATCCCCGGGCATGCCTACTACGTCACTAAAAGTAAATACAATAATATAAATTAATGTGATAGTGTAATATTAACTTTAGAAATAAATAATTAAAATAAATAAAAAAACAAATATAAAAATATTTAAGAGCGGTTCCCATTAAACAAACACAATTTTTTACTGTTTTATAGATAATGGTAAGGAACGTTTCGTGCGCGACTCCGACTCGCACTTAACCGGTTCTATGAATAAAATCGAATTGAGTTTTCAAACATGTGTCAAAATAAAAGGTTATTTAAATCAAAAACACTAAGGAGTATTGATATCAATTTGAAAGCAAACCACTCTCAAAATAACTTTCGACCCCTTTTTAACTCTGTTTGGAGATGAATTTCAATAAAACACGAAACACGTCCTTTATCAATTCGGTTAAAGAATGTTTATGAAAAATTTGAAATAGGTTGGACCAAGGAATCTCATTATCCCATGCAAACTTCACCTCGCTTTTTCTCCCTCTTAGAAGGATAAATTTTTAAAAATCCCTTTTCAACGGATGCCTACGTCCCACAAAAAACACGCCTTCAAAATTTCAAATCTCTGCGACTAGCGGTTTAGGCTGTGCGTTGATACCTCACTCAGGACAAAGCATTTTATATAAAACCTTATATAACCTTCTCCGTGTGGTGATAGAGTAAGAAAATAATTCACCCACTCTATCTTACACTTGGATGTCGTGAGAGACGACTAAAAGATATGATATGCTTTTAACATCTGTGCAAGGGAAAGCTATCTTGAAATAAAAGCCTATTTATACCAGTCTGACCATCGAGGTATAGGAGGTTTTTCCCTTTCTTTTGGGGAGGCTCGAACCCAGTAGTGGGACGTAAATGATCTGAGATGAAGGTGACATGATAACCTTAAATACTAATTTTATTATAACTTCATAAATATTAGTGTATTTAATTAGAAGAATGATCATTACGTTTATTAGATGTATGTAAATCGTAATTTGACAATAATTTTGACAACAATTGTCGGTAAATGGAACTTATAACCATAGTTGTAGAATTATCCATTAATTGAAATTTATAGACGTTGTATTGAAATTAATTATAATATATTGCAAGTTATGCATAAAATTGTTTACTTATTACGATGTACGATAAAATAGTCACAGTGAAATACTAAGACTAGTCACTAATCAAAACATCATCCAGAAGATACACAAAATCTAAAAGTTTAATATTGCACCTGAGTAATAAATAGTACATTATTGTAGCGACCAGCAAAAGAGGCATTGACGGACAAACGTATAAATGAGGGCCGAAGTGAAGCTGAGGCATACATACGTAACTCCATCAATGCCTAGTTGTGGCCAAGGCTTGTATAGTACTTTTCCCAAATAATGCGCGGAAATTAAAACTAAGTAGTACTAAGTAGAACTTCTTATTTGAAAATAGATACGAATTACATTTACGAGTTTTCTATTATTGCTCTTGCCGCCTCTCGAATTTCAAGTGGCGTTAAAGTAAATAAAACTACAGATTTTATCGCGATTGTATTTGATTACCCGACATTTCGAACACTTTACAGTATTAATGGTCATGGGCGGACTAAGATGTCTGACGTCCAAACAAGTCATAGTTATTACAGATATTTATAATTATCTACCCGCTACAGAAATTAGTTATTAAATTTTGACCCACATATTTGGTGCAAATTTATTGCCAGTACAAGAAGAAAGTGATTCTAAATGAAAAATTTGTATTTGTTTTTGTAGCAGTTATTATGAGAATTTTGTTAATTTAAACCTAACAAATCACCTGCCTAGAATGGTTTGCGAGGCTATTGAGATCAAAAAACACAAAAATATTATTTATTTAACCAGGCAATAAATTTATCACACTTATATTGTACTTGATCGCAACTTTCATTCGCTATTTTCATTGCGTTAATTAATGTATGTGTTTTGACATACCTAGTAATTAATTAATATGAGAGCTAATGGGAACCAAGCAACCATAATAAAATACTTGTTCATACATGTTGTTAATGATACATAGTTTGATTAAGAGAATTATTTATTTCTCCGGAACTGACATTACTGTTCCTATGTATAAGTAAAGATTATGACAAATTACATAAGCTTACACTTTTATCTCAATAAACTCGATGTGACCGAAGCTAACGTTTATATATTTTTAATTGAACTTACAACTGTAACTTGCCATTCAAAATTCTGATTCTGATTTGTGATATTATTAACAATATTTAAGAAAACTACGTAGATGTTCTTAAAAATCTATTTGTTTTTTATTGCCAATGTACTATTTTTTATTTATTAAAGATTAAAATATTTAATTTGAAACTTCATTTTAAATTTATGATAGTAGAATCTACAATGCTATCTACATAATTTAATCTGTGTTTGTAATGTGTCTTTCTAGATCTACTTAACACGATAGCTTAGGTTGTATATATATATATATATATATATATATATATATATATATATATATATATATATATATATATATATATATATATATATATATGAAACTCTATGTAACACAATAAGATTAGCGTGTAGATTATTGCTTCGTTACGATGCACTGCGAATTAAAATAGTTATTGACTTACTCCAAAGTGCTCAATTAGTTATCTTGTATAAATAGAATGTATACTTATATTCATAAATAAATTTATTCGTTATTGTACAACTAATTCAAAAAGTACTATATATACACATATATAGAACTTTTCGAAATTATAAGTTCAATAATGATTATTATATATAGATATTATACACTAAATATGAAATGATCATATACGATATATAAGTTAATAAGATAAGCGTGTAGATTATTGCTTCGTAACGTGTAAATATTGCAAATTGATATATTTATTGCTTTAGTTCAAAGCGCACAATGAGTTATCATCTATTCTCTTACTTTACGATATCCCCTCATGAAAGTTTTCATTTAATATACCTCATGTTAAGAAATAGGGGCTATATTTTATACCTAAACATTTAAAGTAATTATGAATGGTTGACGCAATCAAAATCTTATAAAAGATCAATTGTTATCTTCGAAGAATAACGCAGTACATATGTATATTTCAGCATGAAAATGTTAGTTATTAATAATCAATAAATTACTTCAAAAGCCATTTTTCTATTCAAAAAGTATTAATTCTATCAAATTTAAGGTATAAATTTTATTGTATTAAATTTCTATAACTTGAATTTTAAAATTATTATTTTAAAAGAGAAGTTAACTTGGTACTAACAAATAGATGCGGCTAGTAATTTGAAATAAAGTAATTATATCTTTTTTTCTATGAATGAATAAATAATTTATTGATATTCTATTATTATTCATACATGTGAATCCAATATACGAAGAATACTGACATCTTTTTATATTCATAAATGATTCTTTGCTATATAAAACCAAAGATCTTTTTTAAAATTTGCAATGACGCTTTTCTAACAAAATTGAATAGCATATAATTTTAAATGTACTCTTACAGTTGATAAAGATCAACAGCGTTGTTAGTTAGCTTGGTTTTTGAAGACTGGTGTATGTTAACACCGGTCTTCTCTGCGGATCAGACGTGTGTGAAGCTCGCATGTACAGCATCTTCCTGGGCTACTTGCGTTCCGGTGGCAAAGTACTGTGGAATTTAATAGAAATTATGTTAGAAATTAATACATTATGATAGAAATTAATAGGTACATAATGTTTCGACAATTCTTTGGTAAAATGTAAAAGTAAAGTCTGATTAAAACTTAATGATGGCTTTTATATGTGTGTTGCGAGCACATCTTCGTCTAAATTAACTAGTTGTTTTAAAAATGTTTACATTAATTGTTATTAAATGTATTTATTAATATGTTCCGTGTGGTAACGGAGTAAAAATATAATTCACCGGCCCCTATCCTGCCCGTAGGTATCGTAAAAGATGACTAAGGGATATAATATGCATTTATCATCTTTGCCAGAGAAGAATCACTCCAAATAAAACCTTATATCAACCCGTCTAACCAATGTGATATAGTATGATGTATAGTGATGTAATAGTTCCAAATGTTGAAGAGGCTCGAGCTCAGTAGTATGACGTAGTATGACTTGGAATATACCCAAGTTAGTCATATAGTTTAGCACAGAGTTTTGTTTCGAATTTGCCACCTCTTGCATAGATATTATCTGCATACTACATTTTTTAGTCGTGTTTTATGGCACCCATGGGCAAGATACGTCGTAGTGAATTATATTCTTACACCGTCACCATACAGATAAAGAGATAGTACGAATATACTAGTAAAAATACCATAAGGTAATTTATTTTTCACCGTATTTTGTCACCATAGTTAGATCAAAATTTTAGCTTTACTAGTTATCTACCCTGCGATTATTATTTAAATATAAAGTTTATTTAGTTGGATACGATTTCTACACATAAGATAAAAGAATTTAACTAAGGGGTTTCAGGTATAGAAACCGTAATAGGTATTACACATATTTTATGATTTATTTATTAATAAACAAAATTAGATATTTACAATGTTAGTTCATTAAATATTACTAGTGGTCGCTGAGGGGTCGAAATTCAGCCATAATTCATATAAATTAATTTTTCTGCTACACAATTTTCTTTTAATTTTATTTATGTATAATTGTATATTGAGCAAGCTGTATTTCACTAATAACTAATATATGAGTACAAATGTCTATTAAACATTGTCAATCATGATTGTTTGTCATTCATTTCGACCCGGAATTTTAACCGTAAACAAAAGTGTCTAAGCGCTCGTGTATGTGTATGTGCGTGTGTGTGGAGCGATTGCGTGATAGTGTGTGTAATGCCTTTTTTAATGAATTTAATGTATTTCTAGTCCATTATTATATGAAATTTCAGTTTTATGCACTTCTCCTCATTATATACTTCAACTGTGCCAAATTTCATACTTGTCCATCCATGTAATTTTCGTAAAAATGGGTACAAAGTTTTTGCTTCACGTATTAATATATACATAGATAGTGGTAGGACCACACTGTTGACAGTTGTCTGTCTACAGCAGAGGGCCGGTCCGTCCGTGGTAGTACCACACTCTCGCAGAAAATCGACGTCCGAGTAGTAGTAGTAGCAATTTGTTAATGTACTTCGTTCGGTGAGCGAGAGAGCCGGCAGCCCAACTTTCTGAGGGTGTTTGCGTGTAGTGGGTTTCAATGATGCTTTCAGTATCACCAAACCTCATTGCACGCATTCACACTCCCTTCCCTTTCTTCGCGGTAGGTAGCGCCATGACCGGCAGCAACGCTTACCATCAGGTATATTCTATGCTCGTTTGACAACATTTGCAATTAAGAAAAATATATACTTTTTAAACATAAAAGCAATCTATAAATAAGAATCAATAAGGAGAATGAACTACTTGCAAGAACAATACAAAAATAAGACTTCAATGTACTACTTGTGAGTGCCAAGAGAAAAAAAAAAAAGAACTACTCCTGTTGATCTCTGAGGGACGACTATGTGATAGATAATATCTTACTAGAGCCCCCTGTATTATGGTTTAGAAACTTATAATATTTTTGATTGATCGAGGTTATTTTACGATTTATTTATTTGTTTTGTACATTTGAATACTTAATAGAATATATTCTCTAAACCAAGGCTGTATGGTAGTGCATAGTAAAATATCTTGTATATATATCTGCATATTTACTTACATTGCCTGTTCCCCAACTTAAGCCATAATTAATTTTCAATCTGATTATACATATGGGAGACACTGAAATAACATACAATTAAATTTAGGTAGATGACATTATATGATTTAAGTTACTAATAAAATGACTATAAAGAATTTTCAACACCTTTTGACATTAAATTTACCATTATATGCTTGCTTACGCTTCTAAATACCGGAAGATAAATACGCTTCAATATATATCTATACCAATAAATAAAATTGGAGTGTCTGTTTGTAATGTCAAAATAATAGGCTTTTTTCATACTCTCACGGTTATTTGCACGACACCTATGCCTAAAATAGAAATTAAAAAAATTTTGTCTGTCTGTCTGTCTGTTTGTCTGTCTGTTTGTTCCGGGTAATCTTCAAAACGGCTGGACCGATTTCAAAAATTATTTCACCAATGGAAAGTTATAATATCAGGGCGTAAATTAGGCTATATTTTATCCCGGTATTTCCACGGGAACGGGAACTACGCGGGTAAAACGACTATAACCTATAACCGAAGCGAAGCGAGGGCGGGTTGCTAGTATTAAATATAATCCAGTATATACATTTACATATTAATGCCTATATTAGAGATATGATGAGATATTCAATGTTAACCTGCTGCAACATCTGCGAACACAACGAACATACCATTTCAAATTATTTTATGTCAAGACACTGTTCAATCATACAATATGTGGATTGTATAAAAATGTTGATTTTTGTTGATGGGAATTAATTGGAAATAAAATATTAAAACAGTATATATCCGCGAAAGGTCATGGAAATCTTAACATATGCTTGAAATTGTGAATCACTGATCTCACATGTTGATAATTCGATTAACATACTTGGCAAATGTTCGAAGTGAACCGTCTATAGTTAAACAAATATGTAGGGCAGAAACTATTAATTAGTTTGCATATAATGTTGTATATTATATTATTATATTGATCAGAATATCAAAAGTTCAGTGCACGTTCCAAGTAAAATTTGAAGACGATATTAAACCACAAATGAAATAAATTGCCTGAACTGAGATAGCTTAGCTTTTTAGGTACTTTTCAGTAGTCTTTTTTGGTATGTTATGGGCATTTCACATCTTTAATGCGTTTAATATATTCAAAATTATAACGTTAAATGCTGTTGTTGAGACTAAGGTATCTTGAAACTTTATGCTTTGGGTCTCTTGAATTCATTTTGTTTACTAACAAGAAAGGTAAGATTCGTCTTAAGTCAAGCAATTTCTAGACAATATTGCAACTTCACTGCAAAGACAGATCCGCTTATCGAAACGATTCAGCTGACAGAGATACCTCTTCAACTTGTCGCTATTTTAATTAATATAAACTTGGCATCGACTCTAGCAAAACTTTGCTGAATAATTTTATACAGAGTTAAGAATCGTGTGGTGACCGAGTAGGAATACAATCCACCACCCACTCTCTTGCTCCTGGGGGTGTCGTGAAAGACGACTAAGAGATACAATATGCATATAACATCTATGCAAGAGAAGGAAAACTTGAAATAAAGTCCTATATCAACACGTTTGATCAGCGTGGCGTAGTAGGACAATTTGCTTCAAATTGTGGCGAAGGCTCAAGCCCAACTGGGGGGCATATATGAGCCGGAATGATGAAGAATCTATGAAAGTAATAAATCCTGTATAGTGATATTGCTGTTATCTAATAGCCCATTACTTCAATCTATAAAAGATTGAATTTAGCTATATTATTTAAAACTATTTTTTTTTTGGCCAGTTCAACTGCTAAGGATGTTTATCGTTGAATGTGGGCTGTATAGGACCGCGCTTGTTGCGTTTTATAACAGAATTAAGAATAAAAAAGACAACAATCATGATGATGAACCGCTGACTAATAAACGAGACGTGAGTCTTTGTAGCCTATCGTATTTCTCTCTCTACAGTGGCCTACCGATCAAACCTAGACAGGGCTACACTTTTTGATAATTCGCCCGTCAATGTAACAAAACAGAGTACAACAACTTCACTCTCACACAATAGGTGTCTGCAGACAGTGGACTAATGCACGGTCTAACTTTCTACGACCTCTTATACAGTGGCTGCTGTGTGATGGTAGTGATTATGTTCTAGCTTGTTGTGGCATCGTCATCATCATCTCCGCCTATATAAGGCCCACGGTTATTCAGACGGGTTAGAATAGCGTTTTATATTAAATTTTCCATTTCTTGCATAGATTTTGTAATTAGTGGAAGTGGCACATATGAAGCAGGATAAAAGTGATGTTGTGAGATAAGTTTTAAGTATGAATTTTGAAGGCTTTCGGGGTAAAGGAAGACTAAATAAAAGATGGATGGACTGCGTGAGGCATGACATGGATACTCTGGAAGTGACTGCAGAGATGAGGTCTGATAGATATATCAAGAAAACGAGGAACTACTCATACGTGACACCAGTGCTTTTTAGTTGTATTTTTACATGTATTTTAATTATATGTTCATTAATTATCAGGCACCCATAAATTTATTGGCCTTTTTTGTTATTATATTTACTTATTTCAAGCATGACAATTATAATTTTTATTTTATTTTTATTTATAATCAAAATTAGGAAAATATGTATTTAAAAAATTGCAATTAAGCAGGTATAGTCAAACAGAATTTATCATCAGATGTGAAAATGTACACTTTTGTTAATCATGTTAATATTATTAGTTCGAACTTAAACTGAGAGCATGTGCGTGATGTCGCCTCCCGGTACCAACGGAAGATCAGCGCTGGTCATCTATAGCCAGCATTATGCTGAGTTGGGACCGGATTGTGGCACACACTTCTCGAAATTTTCATTATTTAAATTTGTTTTTTCTTATGCTTTGTGTCTGTCATAATAATAAATCATTTCATTTCATTTCATGATAGTATGGTATGGAAGAAGATGACATATTGCGTCGACCCCAATTAATTGAGATAGGAGCAAAGATGATGATGATTATGTTATAATCTTATATAATATTATAATCTCTTAGTCGTCTTTTATGACACCAGGGATGATAGAGAAGATGTTGTGGCTAATTGCTATGTAATTTAACATTGGATAATCACATTATTCTCAGTATATAAAACTAATTACATTTATTATAATTGATAAAACTCATCTAATGTAGATCCTTTTTGTATTATTTAAGGCATAAGAACGCTCTATTGTAGGGGATATCAGACATAGAATTTTTAACATATATCGAAAAATAAAAATATTTCCGTTTGATGACAATAAAAATATAACTCATCAGTCTTGGCCGTGGATGTCGTAAAAGACGACTGCGCGATGTAATACCCATTTAACATCTATGGAAGAGAAAGAAAACCTGAAACAAAACCCTATACCAACCTCTCTGATCATCATGGTATAGTAGGGTTCATTTCCCTCCTATTGTGGAGGAATCTGGATATTATATATTCAATAGCTATCAATCTAATAACTATCAAATACTTTTATCATTTCGGCTCATATACGTCCCACTGGGCTCGAGCCTTCTCCATGATAGGAGGGAATTTGACCTTTCCTTCTCTTATCAAATATCATCATCAAATACTTTACCTTAGTTTAAAAACGCAGGATATGTACAAAGAAACAAACGCGACCATGCATATGATAAACGGTGATGTGGTAGCGGACACTAAATAAAAAAAAAAAATGCGTGCGTACAAAGTACGCATGTCAGAAGTGAAACTTCTTTGGTGCCGTGTTTTTTGTCAATATTAAACAAAAATTATAAAAAGAAAATAAAAAACATGAGAGATTCACAACAACAGAGGGTGACTCTCTCACTCTCTGTCTCTCGATATTTCTTACTCGCTTGCTCCCTACTCTTGCTCAATGGCTATGTGCTTCGTGCTATGTTCGCTCTTTCTCACTCTCTATCAATCGCTCTCTCCCTCTTCTGGGACAAAAACGTCCCGTATTTTCATGTCACTAAATTGTGCTTCATCCGTAAAAAATTACTCCCATGGGCGCAAAGAAGTTTCACTTAAAAAATTCGGTTCACGGTATCAAATTACATATTGTTTGGAGATTTATGTGAATTAGGTTGACACATATCCATATGTTAATTTCACTTACGTTTAGTTACTATTGTTTAATATATCCTGCGATGGACATGATCCATTACTTCCCTTCCTAGGAGGAAATCATTGCACTAGACATAAAATAAAATAAGTTATTATAAGAAAATCTTTCAGAATATAGAAAAAAAAAAACAGAATATCTATATTGCCCTATCATTAATTGTCTGTTTATTTGTATGCAACAACTTTTCTATGTGACACATATCATGTCTAAAAATAATTACAATTTATTGCATATTATCAAGAGAATTTTGAATATATGAAATCAAAGTAGTACATTGCAACGTATACTTATTTGAAAATGATTTGAAAAGATTTTGTAAAAATAAAATAATAGAAAATTTTAAATTCAACTTATGATTGATTTTCATCATTGATTATGAAAAATAAAGAAAGAGCTCCTTCTAAGTTATAATATTATATTATGCACAACTAGTTGCTTTAGCAGCTTCCCTAAAATGAATGACTTATTGACAGCTACGCTATGCTATTGTTTTATTTTTGCACGAAAATAGTAATAACATAATCACTAATAACTCATAATCACCATTTATGTTATTTCAGCAGTTGTTATGACAACAGCAACTACGCAGAAGCGTTCCATCTTGAGAATATTTTCAAATATTAACATAGTGATATTTATAACTCTGCTAAGAGATTTATCTTAACATAGGTAATACGCACCCCAGGAAAAGCAGCACCGTTCCAGCCGAGTCGTTCATGATCACCTTGTGTACGTTGGGTCGGAGTCTTGCGGTCAGAGCGGGAAGCAAGCCTGGCTTTCGCCCGTAAAGCAGCACGCAAGGGTACGTTTGCCCTTGCAGCCTCCGCGCGTCCATGCTGACAAAATTCGATTAGCGCAACTCCTAAAGCAAGAGCTAGGCCACCCAACAGCACGTAAAATACTCCCGCTACCTGGCTCAAAGTCATTTCCGTGATGGTCGATTCCTTGAATAAAGAGAAATTTTGCTATTTGATTGATAATGATAGTTATATTTTCTATTAAACTTAATTCGATATTTTATAATACATTATGATCAAATTCTTAGTGTGGTGTCGAGTTGTAAATAAAATATGTCACCACCTTTTCGGTGGCAGTCGTACGCCCGATTAAGGGATCATAGTTGTCCTAGGAAACTTGATATTATTTGTGATCGCCAAATCAGCTGCTAACATCATGTTTAATCTTTTCATAAATTAATATACCCATTTTTTCTTTGAGAATTATGAGTTTTGAGCTTCATCAATAGACTCTAAACACAAGTTAGATAAACGGTGAGGTACAGGATAAATCCAAGATTGCCAAAAACGAAATTGTATAGATAAACCTTCTTAAGATTCCAAACTACATTATAATATACTGAATATTACCAAAATCTGTATACGTTAAGAGTTCAAGTACATGATAAGATAAATTCAAGATGCGAAAACATGATGGAGTTTCGCGGTAGGTGAAGATTGCTTAAAACCATCTTCAGACTCTATTAAGACAATGAATAATATTTCAATAGAGAGAAGAAGAAAGAGACTGTATCTCTCAGCTCATATATGTACGTCCCATGGCTGGGGTCAAGCCTCCTCCAAAATAAAAGAGAAAATAACCTACACTATGACACCGGTCAGATGAGTTGGTTTAGGATTTTATAGGGAGATTTCCTTTTCTTGCATTCATATCATTATGTCTTAGTCGACTCTTACCACAACCGCAGGCGGGAAAGGGGGTTGATAAATCTATCTTTAAATCCTGAATATATATATATATATATATATTTTCCAGGATCTCGTAAACGCCTCCAAGGATTTTAATGAAATTTGGCATCATAGAGGTTTCGGGGCCAAAAAATCGATCTAGCCAGGTTTTATTTATAGAACATGTTGTTATGTAGTCTTTTTAGCTAATCAATACAACGACCTAAAATGTCAATAGCATATGGATTCAAATTTCGCCGTCAACGTCAGGAGTGGCGATAGCTCAGTTGGGAAGTTGTCCAGTCTTCTTTTTGTTTTGTTTTGGCATTCAAACAGCGTCGGATGGAATCTCGGTGTTATTATTATTCTCTTTTTGTAATTTTTGAAATTTTTCATTATTTAATTTTTATTTTTTATTAATACCTATATATCTAAATAAATTCGACAAAAATACAACAAAAATATTCTAAGCGAAGCTCGGTTGCCCAGATATTTATATTTATACTCCATTACTATACGAAGAAAATCTATAATATTTTATCTAATATGTCTTTAACAATAAACAATATTTAAATCTACGGTCTCTCGACTCATATTTGTCCCACAGCTGGGCTCGTGCCTTCTCCAAAATAGAAGATAAAGCTGGTCGTTTGCCACAAGCTGGTCAGACCAGTTGGTATTAGATTTTATAGCGAGTTTTCCTTCTCTTGCACGCAAATTATATATCTTAGTCATCTTTTACTACAATCAGAGCAAAAAAAGGGGGTTTTTTTTTTGTGGGTGGGCTGCGGTCGGCGCGCCTCCGCACCACTCCGTCAGGGGCGACAGAGGGGCTTAAGCACGCAACTCCCGCAACCCACCCGAAAACCACCTCGCCTTCGTCGTTGGGCCGACCACCGGAGCACGTTTACTTGTCGTCAGTAGTCGGCCCGACGGAATACCCCCTGAAAAAGAAAAAAAAAAATGGGGTGGTGAACTGTATTCTTACTCTGTAACCATATGTAGAAAATCTATAATACTTTTATACTTCTTTTGGCACCTTAAGGGAAAATAATAAGAGTAAATATTTACTATGTGTGTGCACACCAGCACAAATGTTAAGTAGATAATACGTTATAATAAAATTTTCCATGTTTAAATATCTTTATATCTATCTATATATCGTTTTTTTAAACGTAAAATAAAATGCTAAATTGTAAGTAAATAAATATCATTCTATCGCCGCTCTCTATAATACCTAAAATTAGCATGCAAAGTTAATTGTTAATGATCTCTAGAGGGCATCTTACCTCATCTATTTTCATGTCACAGTCAGGCTTTTTGGCATAAGTAATCCATTTGTGCCATAGCTTTGAGATTACTGCATCCTCTTTCAAATCCATAATCGCTAAGTTTATAGCTTCCCTGTAAATCAGTGGTTGAAACATCGGATTATAATTAATCATCATCATCAATTCAGCTCATATACATTGCCTTTTTGAGCTCTAGCCTCCTTTACAATAACAGGGAAATTGACCTACTATATCACGCCAGTCAAACGTGTTGATATAGGGTTTTATTTCGTGTTTGCCTTCTTCTGCACAAATGTTATATGAGTATTTAAACCGTTAGTCGTCTTTTACGACATCTATGGGCAAGAGAGGATGCGGAATTGTATTCTTATTCCGTCACTACACGGTATTAATATCGCATTATTACTTTTATTCTTGTAACGATTATTTATTGATTTCACTATTTAAGAAATGGAGTTAACAAAGCCCGTTCAAAAATTACATTGTCAAAAGAATTTACGGAACTATAGTTCGTAAAATATAGGATGATCTCTGTGACAGTTGTCCCTAGTGCTGTCACGCTTACGATAAAGTGCGTAGTTTTTTATCGATAAAACTCTTTATTTTTATAATTGTGATTTTCTATTATAATTAAAATACAATCAATGAAAATCTTTTTGAATTTCTTTCAAACTAAACGTGTTTTTTGACTGTTTTAATTATTCAAAAGAAGTAGAATCAAGGTCTAGGTCACTATTATCGTCATCACTGGAGAGTTCCTGCTAGTACATTTATCATTTTTTGCCAAATAAGGACAGTCGTTAGATCAATCAATCAATTACGACTGTTTTATAAATAAATATGTCTAGTTTATTGGCAATAATGCGTACATAATATTATCATCTACACTGAGACGAAAAATAGTTTTTTAATGTTTAATTAATTCAATTTGTGGTTTTTTTATAATGTAACTGTCTGTTTTAATTGTAAAAAATATGTTGAAAGTTTTATATAGGTACTGTATTGGGTTTATTTCTTTTATGAATAATTTAATGATGATTGGTTATCGATTTAGGTATATCGACTGTCCCATCTCTTTTTTATTTTCAGTCCAGTATGACCTTGTACGTGTGTAAGCGTCTACATGATGTATGAATAAATTGTTTACTAGGTATTTCAGTACTTACGAGGTACATTTTAGGCATGAATATTAATATTTTTATATTTATAATATTTGGTCTTTACTTATGAAATTGCCGTTATGTATGAAAAAAATTAAACGATTTTTTTCATGTATTTTTTATTTATATTAATTAAAGTAATCACCCATGCAATCAATGCATCTTTGCCAACGCAGCGGCAGTTTATTGATGCCGTTCTTAAAGAAATCAGCTGGACGGGAAGCAACAAATTCTTCAAAGGCATTTTGTACTGCCTCTCGGGTATTGAATTTCTTTCCCGCCAAAAAGTGATCCAAATTCTGAGAAAAGAAGTAGTCTGTAGGCGCAAGATATGGTGAGTATGGCGGATGACGGAGAGTTTCCAACCCCAGTTCTTTCAACTTGGAGACCGTCTGCTGTGCAGTATGAGATCGCGCATTGTCGTGCAGGAGCAGCGGAGACGAGCGATTGACCAATGCTGGTTGGAGATGTGCCAGCTTCTCCATCATTGTGTTCAGTTCTTCACAGTACACATCTGCAGTAATGCTCACCTCGTTTGGTAAGAAGCTGTGATGAATCACACCGGCGCTAGACCACCAAACAGTGACCATCACTTTTCTAGGAGTAAGTTTTCGTTTAGGGCATTGTTTAGGTGCTGAACCAGGATCCAACCAACTTGCTGAGCGCTTGCGGTTATCGAACAGAATCCATTTTTCATCGCAAGTAACAATGCGTTTCAAAATTCCTTAATTTATGTGTCTGTTGAGCAATGCAAGGCATGTCTCGATGCGTACTTCGCGCCGGCGATCATTGAGTACGTGGGGCACCCATTTGTCAAGTATTCTTACCTTGCCAATTTGACGCAAATGGACCAATATAGTTTTGACGCTAACGTTGAAAGCTGCTGCTAATTCAGCCGTAGATTGTGTATCATCGGCTTCCACAATCGCCTTTAATTTGTCATTGTCGACCAAAGTCTTCGGACGACCGCGAGGTTCATTTTTCAGATCGTAATTTCCAAAACGGAAGCGAGCAAACGAATAACAGGCGGTGCGTTGGTTTGTAGTGTTAACTCCGTAAACGTCGTTGATGTTGCGTGCAGCTTGTGCCGCGTTGCTGCCACGACGATACTCATATTCCATAATTACTCGAATTTTTAACGTATCCATGATGACGAAAAAGATTGAAATGCGATGAAAACGTAACACTAATCAATAAACAAATGACTACTTTTGGAAAATGAATTCCATGTTTTAAAATAAAATTAATTTGAAATTAGAATTCTTAGCCAAACAAAAATTATTTTGATTTGAAATGGCCAGTACTGCAGAATGGCAATTACATAGGTAAAGAGTTAAAGACCTATTATATTGCAATTCAGTTGCAATAAAACTGGCACGAAAAGAATGAAAATATATTTCATACAAAATGCAATTGTAAACATTTCGCTCGTTCAAACTTACTTCATTGGTTTCGTTGACATCTGTCACAGAGATCAAGCTATATTTTATGGACTATAATTTATGTTTACTACACGATAATGTGTATACATTATATAGCACGATTATAGTTTTTTTTTTTTTTAATTATTTGTGAGCAATTTCCATCTAAGTATTTTTATGGTCGTCAAAATAATTTCAAGAATCTTAAGAATGTTTAGTCTTGTAGGAACCTATATTATAGAACTTTCTTCTTACGAAAGTTTATTAACTTCTGGAGTCTTGTTTATTCATTAGATAAGTATCTGACTTATTGAAGTTAAAACTTCTACAGACAGGTTTGGATTGGAAGTAATTTCATGTAAGTTATTATCGACATCATGTGTCGTGTTCACGCTAATCTGTAGATATACTAATGATAATTAATATATCTGTGCCCGAGAGATGTCATAGCCAGATAAATTTGTTAAGTTTATATTCATCATCAACATTTCAGCTCATATACGTCCCACTGTTGGGCTCAAGCCTCCACCATAATAGGAGGGAAATTGACCTAACTATAACATACTGGTCAGACAGGTTGGTATAGGGTTTTGTCTCGAGTTTTCCTTCTCTTTCATATATGTTATATGCGTATTATATCCCTTAGTCGTCTTTTACGACATCCACGGGTGAGATAAGGAGTGATGAATTGTATTTCTACTTCGTCACCACACAGAAAACAGTTTAAATTACAAATTTTAATTTAAGATCAAACAATTAATTTTAATATTCAAAAATAATAACTGTTGAATCGTGATTTTCAGTTTTCACTTCTGTCAGCAGGCCTCATAACTGCTTTGTATTTTTCTTCTTTATGTATTATTTTTATATTATAGGTTTTATATTAAATTCAAATTCAAAGTAATATAGGCAATTTCAATCTGATAAATTTAAAGTTTCGTGTGGTGACGGCATAAAAATACAATACACCACTCTCTGTCTTATCCGTGGATGTCGTAAAATACGACTAAGGGATATAATATGCATATAGTAAGAGAAAAAAAACCCGAAACAAAACCTTATACCAACCCGACTGAGCAGCTAAAGTCAATTTCCCTCCTATTGTGGAGGAAGCTCGAGCCCAACAGTATACATACTTGTATACAGTATACATCCCGTATATGAGCCGAGATGATGATAACAAAATTTAAAGTGATAAAATTTAAATAAATTAAAGAGTATATTTAAAGTTTTTTTGTAAGTTAATAAAATTAATTAAAGTAATTTTTAAGTATATGTTGTGACTTTGATTACTGTAGAGCCGACAACAGTAATTATATTTTTTTCAAACATGAGTCACAAAATCATAATCTGTAAGTAAAATTATTTTTAATGATAACGTATCTCTTGTAAACGGTATATCGTATACGTTATTTTAAAAGCACGATGTACCGCAAAAATAGTGAATATAAATCTGAAACGTGGAGTGAACCGCCTCCTCGATCTTTTGACGGAACACTATCTAAATTTACAACCTCTCAGGATATCGCTGGAAATTACCATATAGAGGTAGTTGAGATTTCAGAACTACTTAGTTTACTCAAAGGCAACTTGTATAGAGACTACGTTGCTACCTCACCTACACACGCTATTTATGGTACTTTTGATAGTAAGAAATTTCTAAGATTAAATTAACATGTTATTACAAAATTAAAAATAAATCAATTCCAGATCAACCATAAAAATTATGAAATATGTAGAATTCTATTCTGTTCCTCCTCTGTCCGATTAACAAGATATTAAAAAAGTTCTATGAGAGCGTAATGATAAAAAAATTCTTACAAGATAAAAAGAAAGCTTTTTATGTCTTTGCATCTCGTAACGGCCAACTTTTCAAATTAAATAATTGTATAGCGATTACAATTATTGACTTTTTTAATATGTTTTAAAGGCAATTGTTGTACAATTGAAATCGTTATTAAGGCTTTAAATTTATTAAAAGTTCAGCTAGTGCAGATTAAATATTATACAGAATTGTGTTATGAACTGAGATCAACAAAAAGTTGTTGATAGTTTAACCAACGTTCTGCCCAAGTTATAGTAATAGATTTGATTTAACATAAAATAATATCTGTACGGTTCTAGTTGATCCCGTACACCAATATTGAGCACAAAAATCTACACAAGCTGTGTAGATTTTTGTAAGTAAAGTTATATTTAAGTTAAGTAAAGTACAAGTATTACGCGTGTGTTGCGGTTGTCGTATAGCTTTGCACTGGTCAGTTACATAGCAATTACAAGTAAATTCCATAGTAAACAAAACATGTACGTCGAACCGTACATATTACTAAGCCTAAAAAAGAAAAAAAAAATAAGAATAAAAAGACAAAAATTAGTAACTTAAGTAAATAATACAAAGTTTAATAAACGATAATAAAAGATAAAATTAATTAAGGTTCTAAACATATGTCAATATATCATAATAATAATTATTATTGTTATTCCATCCATCCATCAGCCTACAGACGTCCACTGCTGGACATAGGCCTCCCCACGAGAATGCCACTCGAAACGGTCCTGCGCCACTTGCATCCAACAGTTTCCTGCGACTTTGACAATGTCGTCAGTCCACCTAGTGGGGGGTCGTCCTACGCTGCACCGTCCGATTCGTGGTCGTAACTCAAGAACCTTTCTTCCCCAATGGTTGTCCAATTGTTGATGTGGCCTGCCCATTGCCATTTCAATGTGCTAATTCTGCGGGCTATGTCGGTTACACCTGTTCTTCTTCGTGTTCCGAATGTTATCATGTAGAGGAATATCGAACATAGCCAGAGAGCTATAAAAGCTCAAAGTCGCTCAGCGTGCTATGGAGAGCCATAGCATTTAGAGACCACGTTTGAGTGCCGTAAGTCATCGTTGGTAACACACACTGGTTATAAACCTTTGTTTTCAGACACTGCGGCATATTGGACG
Source organism: Lymantria dispar (assembly GCA_032191425.1). Taxonomy (NCBI): domain Eukaryota; kingdom Metazoa; phylum Arthropoda; class Insecta; order Lepidoptera; family Erebidae; genus Lymantria; species Lymantria dispar. The sequence continues at coordinate 16,817,703 of CM063440.1, forward strand.
AGAAGATCCTCTTAAGTTTCCCGAACGCTGCCCAGCTGAGTTGGATTCGTCGGCTGACCTCTTTCTCGAAATTGGATCTGTTTAATTATATATTTAATATATTTAAATAATAAACATTATTCAAACTCATATGTATGTTCTAATCTGTCAAGTTCTAATTTCTAATATATTTTTTTCTCATAATAATCTAGCTTCCAATAATAATAATAATAACCAAGAAGTATTTACATTAATTGACATAGAAGCTTAATACAACAGGATCTACCTAATTGGACTGCTTATCCTAGGTAAATATAATGATCCACAACTTTGAGAATCGTATTCCCAACTAGGACCAGTAAAGGAATGACATGGGCATTAGACATGATTTTCGCCTTGTCCATGTTCATTTGTAGACCCACTAGTTGAGATACTGTTTAATTAAATTGACAGGCGTTAGTAGGTGAACGTCAATGTGACCTTTGTATACTTCGACAAGGGCATTCAAAAGCATTTCTTGAATATTCTTCAAATTTGTCAGTAATAAATGCGCAGATAATGCAACTAAACTGAAGTAGTTGATAGCCATTACTGTTCTAATCCTGGACTCAAGTTTTTCCAGTTTTATACTTGTTTCATTTATGTAGTTATTCATCCGTTTGAATTGATGCCGTAAGTATTCTTCGTTTTTATGCATCATTTTATTTTCAATTTCAATAATTGTAGTTTGATTTTTAATAAGTGCCAGAAGGTATTTTTCTGTTCGGGATGTGAAGACAGGGCAGTACCTTAGTAATCTTCTCCAAGTGTTGTCCGAATATTCCCGTAGTTTACGATGAATTTCGTCAACCCTCGAATATCCTTAATATTCGGTGCATTAGTGACTCGTAATTACGAAATTATGCGCCTTCTCAACAAGCCCGGTGAGACCCGCTTCTGGGAAGCCAAACTGCCGATTCACTTTCATAACTTAAAGCCACAAATTCACCAAGAATAGCTCGAAGGACCAAAAAGGATTGTACGGTTCTAGTTGATCCCGTACACCGATGTTGAGCACAAAAAACTACACAGCTTTAAGTAAAGTTATATTTAAGTTAAGTAAAGTACAAGGATGCCGTGATGTGTGTTGCGGTTGCGGTATAGCTTTGCACTGGTTAGTTACATAGCAATTACAAGTAAACTCTATAGTAAGCAAAACATATACGTCGAACCGTACAATACCTGTAATAATTCCAAAAAAAATCAACTGGTATAAATTGAAATGAGACCACACGGGAAGCACCAGATGGCAATAAAAAAAAATCATCAAAGTTGGTTTACCCAGTCGAAAGTTCTGAGGTAACAAACATAAAAAATACAGTCGATTTCCGAGTCTCCTTTTTTGAAGACAATTAAAATAACTCTTTTTTATTCATAGAAGGTTCAGTATTCTTAATTTTTCAAATATGGCAATTAATAGACGGGTCGATTATGCATCGGTTTCATATTCGTAATATTCACTCTTTTTTTTTTTTTTTGTGGGTGGGCCGCGGTCGGCGCGCCTCCGCACCACTCCGTCCGGGGCGACAAAGGGGCTTAAGCATGCAACTCCCGCGACCCACCCGAAAACCACGTCGTCTTCGTCGTTGGGCCGACCACTGGAGCAGCGTTAACTTGTCGTCAGTGGTCGGCCCGACGGAATACCCCCTATTGGGGTACCCTCCCATCGACCGACGTCCCCCCCTCGGGTAGGACGTCGGTCTTTCCTCACGCGGTCGACCTCTCGGCGGGTGACGGACTAATCCCCGGTCACGTCACCCGCGGCCTCGGCTAAGGCGGCATGAGGCGCAGATAGTTGCGCCTGCGCCGCCCCAGTCGCAGGCGGCGGATCTCCTCATCGAGGCTGCGCTCCTCACGCAGGCGATCCGCCGCCTCCTTCCGCGAGATCACTGTCTCGCAGAAGGCTGCGACCGCGTCCCAATTCCCGACGCTGTCGACCATCGCCCTAGCGATAGCCGGCAGCATCAGGTCCGTACCGATGATTGCGACGAGTTCACAGCGCTGCACTGCCCAAGCCCCGCAGGCCTCGAGCGTATGGCGCGCCGTGTCCTCGTCGCAATCACAGTGGTGGCAGGACGGTGTACTCTCCCTCCTAATGACCTTGTGCAGGTATTTGGCGAAGCACCCATGCCCCGTCAAAACCTGCACCAGTCGGAAGGAGAGCACTCCGTGCCGCCTCACCAACCACTGCATCAGCACCGGCCGGAAGGCCTCCACGGTTCGCACCCCGAACCGAGGCCTCTCCAGCCGGACTGCCCAACCGACCGGATTACAGGGCCATCGACCGGATGTAATATTCACTCTTGTAGTTTTGAAAACATGTCAATGTTAGAAAATAATCTGTTATTTAAACGAGCGAGAAATTAAATGTAGGGGCAATTTTTTTTTATTACATTTATTATCTAATTGTTATAATTATTCATTTTGTGGCAGACCCATAGTCTCCTTCTGTTCTTTAATAAGATGTCACACAGATTGTTTTGTGTTACATAAATATGGCTCGAGCAATATCGATTAAAATTAATGTATAATAGCACCATATGCCTGCTCAAATGATTGGTTATTTACAACAAATTTAAATCTTGCTGTACCAAATTTTAAAGATAATTTTTAAATTATTATTTAGGTATTTATGCCGAGATATATTGGGCCTCGTTTGTATATTATTGTATTGTATAATAAACAGATCAATTTAGTTATTTTACTAATAATTTTAAACACGAAACATCTATGTACAACATATTTTAAAATATGTTGTACATAGATAATCGTTTTATTAGGGAATTTATTTAGTTTTCTCTAACAAGTACTTATAATTTTATAATGCCTATTTTTAGGTTTTCTAAGAAAATAAATTCATTAGTAAATTAATTTTGTTTTCCAGAATTTGTTGACATTGATTGGCACCGAGGCATTTTTTAAAAGTTGAAGTGTTATTTTTTAGCCTTTCATGTAAAGTAGATTTTGTAGGTGGATTAATAATTTCTGGGCTAACTATTTTCTCCCCATTTCAAGAAGAAGTTTATTCAAAATATTAAGTAAATCAATAGAAGTATTTTTAAGAGATGAAGCGTTATTTTTGTAGTCTTTAAAGTAAAGCAGATTTTCTAAACAGATTCATAATTTTTGTGCAAACAACTTTCTGCCCATTTTAACAAAAGGTTTACTCAAATTAGTAATATAAATTATATATAAATCATCAATTAAAATTACCTTAGCGGCGATCCCTTCGCAATGACGACAGCAAGATTAAAATGTCTGTATCGACAAGTTCGTGAGCTGGTACATCCATCACCTAAGGGTTCTACATATTGAGATAATACACCATCACTGACAGTGTTCTCAAAAGTATTTCGTGATTCCAAACCCTGAAATATGTTTTACCATTAATAAATTGCAATGCTGTCAGCATTCGCATAGATTTAAAATTGCTATTCTTATAATTCTCATCTTGCTTTGTTTTCTATCTAGTCTGATCAATATGAAGGATAGACAGAATAAACTTACGTAACTATACACGTACTTATACGATGACAAGACGATTATATTCTGCTACCGAAGACCTTATATTAAAAGAAACAGATTAGTGTGACAGAAAAAAGTAGCGAAATTACTATTTTAATATATACATAGAAATGTTTAAACGAATATTTCTTACATCTTCTTACAATTTCGCTTTATAATGTTTTGATAATTTTACTAAATAGTTCCTTAAAAAGCCATCTACAGTGTTATGGTACTTGTTTGCATTGTACTATAACATTAACCGTTTAAAATGAGAATTCGCTCATGAGCGTGGATAGGTTTTTCATTTTAATTTTTTTTTTACATTTCAAGTATATATGAAACATATGTTAATTTAAGTATTTTTTTTAATCCAATCAATACCACCTAACCACGAGCTTCCTCCAAAAATAGAGAGAGACATTTACACTACGCTGCTTCAACGGGTTGGCGCTGAGTTTTATTAAGACTATTATTTAATTTACAGGGTTACCAAGCAGTGACCTTTCAGTGTTATGACTGAATATTTATATCAAATCCATACCTTTATATCGAGAATTATATAAATGGAGTACTTATTGTCAAATATATAAAATTTTCTTAAACACGTACAATTGTGTTTTGCAATATCTTCTACTTATATATTAACGTATTAAATGTAAATAAGTGTTTAAATAGCCAGTCCTGAAGTATATTAAATATTGCATTATACGACGCCAAATTTATAAACAAAATCTGTTCAATTCGCTTCAGCAATTTAGCAGCTTTATCTATTTGTTACCTTTATTTTGTAAAAGTGGATGTAGTTCTTACTTCAATATATGCCAGATTTGATGCATAGCTGATGGATTGTGTTGGTTCCGATATACGCTCCACTATTAGATAAGCAGCCAGATTAGCCGTATATGAGCAGACCAAGATTAGAGCGAAGAACCACCAAACTGTGCCAACAATCCTGCCCGACAGAGATCTAAATAAAAAAGCGCTATTAGTTGTCGCCCCTAAGATACTATGTATTTTAATAAGCTTTTATAAGTTTCACCTGTATGTATATATATATACCTATGTATGTAGCGGAATCTTTGAACGTCATTTTGCCCCACTTTGAACGAACAAATTTTATTTAACCTTTGCACACCCGTCAAAGGCCCATGATAATGCAATAATTCGATCAAAATAGCGGCATATCCTGATTTGATTCGACACAATTTAGAAATTCCTAATTGTATCCGTACCATTTGAAATTCAAAACTTCTATGATTCGGGCTGTCAACTTAGCACAATGCAGCAAAGACGAAGCTATTTATTAAACCATAATAAATTTATTTAAATACTTTCATATATATATTTTTTATAATTTAATTTAAATACTTTGAATATATACTATTATATACAAAAGAAAATAGTGATAACATGTTTATTATGTAAGTCTACAATTTTGCTTCTATTGTTTATTTTTAAATTCGTATTAAGACAGCACGAATGTATTAACCACTGAACTCTGGCGCTTTAAGAACAGGATTTCCTTGGTATACTTCGAATGCAAAAAAACAAACAGTAGATAAATAATCCATCGTCTATGTTTTAAAATCATTACGTATTCTAATTTTTAAACTAATCATATTTATCTAATTTTGTAATAATTTATGGAATATATATATTTTTTTTTCTTATATATATATATATATATATAAAAGAAAAAAACATTACAATTAAGGTAGGACTTACAAATCATATTCTTTTAGATAACCGTTCCAACTACTTTAACTAATTTTTGTAAGTTTAACTTTACAGAGATAAACTAGGTATATGGCATATTCTAAATTATATGCAATATATCTCGCTGGAGTAACAGATTTTTAAATTATTGTGGGTTACCCAACTGAGACGAACTTTATTTTACCATCTAATATGATATAGGTAAATAGTTGTAAAGTATTCATCCTAATAAATAATATGTTTATAAATACAATAGTACATTTGTTTGTTTGTTAGGCTTTCACGCCTAAACTGCTAAACCGTAAAAGCTCTGTCACCAATAGAATCCTACATTATCAGCGAGTAATAAAGCCTATATTGTATCCAAGTATTCGCGTAGGAACGGAAACTAGGCCGGTAAAACCACGAGCAATTTATTGAAAAATTCTTTCACGCGTAGCTAATTTATCAACGAGTAGCATGCAAGCTATATTTTATACCCGTATTCCCACGGCAACGGACACTACGCGGATAAGGTCGCGAGCTTTTTCGCATTTTAAGAAAATTTATATTCAAAGACATGTTCATCACTTAACAACATGATCACAAAGTGTCTGTAGATTTATTTGTCGTTAATTCACTACAGTAATATTTTTACATTTTATTTTACGTTTCTATTTTATAGCTTTCCTCGATAAGCTTTTAAAATGTAATTTTCCAGTGCAAAATATAGTTCGGCTGTTACAGATGGAAGGTCAAAACGTATATAAAAGACAGATACGATGTGCTTCAAACAGAAACTTGCAACTTGTGCAGGAAATTACGTGCACATTATATTTTATTGACAGTATATCGTAACGCCGTGAAAGTTTTTCGCTTAAAATAAGTTACTGTGAAGTTTTACTTAAAAAATATTGTAGAAACTACTAATATGTTGCAAAATCTCAGTAAAATAAGACATAATTGCGAGTTATATTCAAATATAGTAAGGAATTTTAATAATGTACTGTATAATGTATATATAGAACTATTAAGCCGGCTTTTCACTATGGGATGTAAGATATATCACATCTTGAGCTATATATTTTATCCCGCGGTTGCTGTTCCCACTGTAAGATATACCTATATTTTCATCAGTTGATACGTCTGCACACGAATATCACCATTCAAACTGAGGGAGGCAAGGGTAGGCGCAGTGTCGGGGACATGAGGTAAAATATACTCTTTGAAAATCGCTCGAAAAAATATTTATAGTTTGGGATGTAATATATATTATAGCCAGCTTTAAAAGCCGGCTATAATCCTTACTAATATTATAAATGCGAAAGTAAGCAAGCAGACATATCAACTGATGAAAATATATATCTTACTGTTCTTTTTTTTTTTATTGCAACCGGTTGCAAACGAGCAAACAGTACACCTGATGGTAAGTGTTGCTGCCGCTCATGGACCTTTACAGGGTCGCTGCCCACCGGGAAGAAAGTGAAGGGAGTGTGAATGCGTGCATTGAGGCTCGGTGATACCAAGGGCACCACCAAAACCCTCCACACACAAAGACCCTCAGAAAGTTGGGCTGCCAGCTCTCTCGCTCACCGAACGAAGCGCAGTAACAAATTGCTACTACTCAGATGTCGATTTTCCGCGAGAGTGTGGTACTACCCCGGACGGACCGGTCCGCGGCTGTAGACAGATAACTGTCGACAGTGTGGTCCTACCACTCTTATTACAGTCTGATCAGCAACCGCGGGATGAAATATACAGCTCAAGATGTGATATATATTATATGCTATAGTGAAAAGCGGGCTTTAGACTTTTTATTTCTTTAATTACTCTTCCATTATAAGAGGCATCTGATTCTTTTTTAAAATGCGTAAGTGAACATTTAATATTGGAACTATCATTCGATGATTATCGTCCGAAAATCTACCATAAAAATAATTTACATTCGTTTTATACCATAGCCGAATAGCCTGATCGTCTTATATGTAACATAACGTACTCGAACTCAAAACCGATATATGAAATTTAGTAGTGAGGTTCACCAACAGCAAATAACCGATGGTAGAATTTAAATGACTTTAATACTAGGTAAACAACAATGCACTATTAGGTCCTTCATTGTTCAAATTTCGTAGTAGATATCTGTATCAAATAGTAGGACATCTAATAGTAGGGGTGCTATTAGACTTGTTCAAAATAATGTTTAATAACGTATATAAATTAATCAGTCATTTATTAAATAATATGAATTTATCATATATTATTAATCTTTTAATTTTAATAATATATGCTTTAACATCATAATGTTGATGTTGTTGATGTTTAACATCATAATATGCTGTGTGGTAGCGGCTTCGAATACTACCAACCCTTGCTTTGCTCGTGGGTATAGTAAAAGACGACTAAGAGCCCTAGATTGACCCGGACCAACTCCATTTGGTACCATTTGGGTCAACGATTACATTCCCAAGGAGGGTTGACGTCAGGCAGGCGGCTGGTCATACAAGTCATTGCCGAAACTTTTTGCAATATGTCAAAACAGATGACATATTGCGTCGACCCCAAGTAATTGGGATAAGAGCAAGATGATGATGATGATGATGATGATGCTTTAACATCATAATAACGAACGAATAAAAAATAAATGTAAGTTCATGTTTTGCCATATACATAAAACGAAAAGAAAATATATGAAATTTAATCTAGGACACAATAAATATTCAAACTTGTTTCATAATAATCTGCAGTTGGTAATTTTACTGTTTTCAGTATCGTATATCAACTTTTGAAATATGCACAATGAATTTATAATTAAACTTTACAACATACCTCGGTACTACGTCGCTACCTTGTTGCATAAAAGATCCTAGCGAAAACCAGAACGAATTCCATATACTGAATTCATTGTGTAAAATTATCTAAAACAATATAAAATAATTATTTTAGAAAAGAAATATTTCAGGTATATAACTACCAATAAATTATGTGAGCCTTACCTCGCTGGTGCTGCTCATAGTATGTTCTAAATGTGGGTCCGATATGGACATAGATTTCCATTCATGAGGTGAAAACCTTGAAACTAAGAAGAGTACGATACTCACTGCAAAAAAGCTGAATAAAACGCAGATCTGTGAAGGAAAATAAATATATACACCAGATCAGAACATGGAATTAAAGATAACGACATGAAAGGAACATCCTCTATAAATAATGTTCTGCCTCATAATTTTAATTAATGATCGTTATTTATATTATTTTAACATAAGCAACTTTATAAGACTACAATTTTATTTTCGTTAGAAAATCAACTACATCAAGCTGTAATATAAATATACTGGTATTTTAAATTTGTAATTTAATACTTACCCACCTAATTGTCAGAAAATGATGACTTTTTTAAATGCTATACGGAATGAACACGATGAATAAATCTTTGGAATTAAGACTTGGATAGAATAACATTCGATCAGAATGAGGTTTTTATTTATGATAGAGATGGAAGTATTTAAGTTTTGTCAGCTCCAGCGATTGATTTTACTTTATTTCGTATTAGTTGTAATCAATGCACTAAGCTGCTTCAAAGCTTTTGAGCCAGCATCTACGCATTGTATCCATATGGAATTTAGCTAAATTCATCACGGATAGAGAGCGTAAATCCATAAATTCGCAGACATTGAGATTTTATTCTTCCACTGAGTCAATTTGAATACGTTTTATATTGTTATTTATTTAATAACAATAAATTATTGTAAAATTTGATTTTTCATAAATAAATGTATAAATATTATAGTTTAATTTTTAATAACACCTATCACCGTATATTGAGGACTTTTTCAACGTCACCATATATGAATTATATGTCAATTTTAAAAGTAAAAGATTACTTTTAAAATATTACTTATTGTGTTGAATTATTTACTCCCTTAGGGAGGAACCTTTCCTGAAATGTTACTATTTAAGTAATCAAAAAAAAATATTAATTATTCTTTTAAGATTCAATGCGTGAAAATGTATTTTAGGTATATTCTTGGAAGACAATAAACGATAAAAATAACACATTCCATTAGACACCAATATTACAGTCACTCACCCATATTTCTTTTGATAACGGCCGAAGGAAACCGAATGTGTCGGATAACCGCTGTGACGTCCTTGTGTAGGTGATAGGAGTATCCACACTTAGGAAAGGTTCACTGAAGTCCACTAACCGTTCACGATCGGGCGTTATAGCTAGTGATGTTACCGCAAAATCGGCTTCCTGTAATAAAATTGATTGGTAGACGCATCAAGAATACTGAAGCTCTTTTTATATGTAGTTTGACGTAAACTATAACTATATTTTATCCCATTTATTTTATAAATCGTAATGTTAATGATAATCTATTTTCGAATAATATCCTTTGTGTTTTATGTATATCAATAAATAAAATTGGAGTCTCTGTTTGTAATGTCAAAATAATAGGCTTTTTTCATGCTCACGTGGTTATTTGCACTATACATATGCCTAAAATACACTTTATATTTTTTTTGTCTGTCTGTCTGTTTGTTCCGTGTAATCTTCAAAACGGCTAGACCTATTTCAATAATTCTTTCACCAATGGAAAGCTATAATATCAGGGAGTAATATAGGGTTTTATCCCAGTATTCCCACGGGAACGGGAACTATGCAGGCAAGACGACTGAAACCGAAGCAATGCGAGAGCGGGTTGCAAGTAGATTAATAAAATGTCATGCCTTAATAATTACATCATCATATACGTCCCATTTTTGGCTGAATGAATGATTATAATCATTGATAAAATAATTATATATTCATACAAAAATTTATGTTAACGATTATTATGATCATCTCAGCTCGAAGTATAACTTTAAAAATAATTTTCTTATAATATGTGGGCGATTAGGTTAGACATTATAATCCCAGTAACACCAGGTACATCTATTAGTTTAAGAAAACATTATTTTAACTTCTTAACTGAATACATTGTAAGCGTCATATCCGAATTATTTCTGAAATGCCAAAATATGAATACCAAAGGTGGTAAAATGCTTCGCCTATTCGGTTAATTACCTACACAATAATTTTAGGCAGGCTATACTTTAGATGTGGATAACTCACTCCGCAAACATGTCATTAATTCTTGATATTATGTATGAAATATTTAAAGTCGTATATACTATCAAGTTAGATATATAGAGATTTAAAGATAAAGAATAAGCCGATATTAGGTTATCTAGTTAAACTTAAAATTTGCTTAAATTAATTTGTAAATAAAATATTCTTTATTCATAATTTGTAAACATATTTTCAAATAATAATGTTTACCAAGAGTTTATCTTACTATTTTCTTATTTAAATAATTTCGCGGACGAATTTAGAGTGGGTACCAAGATGTATTCAGCGTAATTTAAGTATTTATGCAAATTATATCTATCTATATATAAAAGAAAGTCGTGTTAGTTACACTATTTATAACTCAAGAACGGCTGTACAGATTTGGCTGAAAATTGGTGGGGTAGGTGAGGTAGCTTAGAACCAGGCGACGGACATAGGACTTTTTATCCCGTTCTTCTTCTTCTTCTTAATGACAATGAGCTATTTATTTTTATATTTATTTTTATCCCGTTCGATCACGTTCCCGTGTGACGTGACATTAAATGTCACATGGGGTTTTTTTTTTTCTGTTTGTCCATTCGGGCAGACGAAGGGATCAAAGCCCATACAGACAAGTATGATACAATTTTTTTTCATATTATTTAACATTTCTTTATATATAGTAGTACCTATAACATTTCGTTATATATAATAGCTTATTTATAGTCATGTCCGTCAGCACGTCACGTCGTTACCATTATTTAGGAGCTAAAAACCTAATTAAGTGATTTCTCTAGGAATTTTGGTAGAATATGAAAATACACGTAAACCACTCTTATATCATATTCATCACACTTCAGTACCTTAACTGTATTATATTACTTAAAATATCAGCAAAATTATTCAATATAATACTATAAAACACTAAAAAAAATAATATAATACAAGAGCTTAACATAACATTTCCATATTTGCGCCGAAACTCATGTTAAAGAGAATACAAGTCACTATTAAACATAAAGAAATAAAAACGCATTTGATATGTAATAACAAAATGCAAATGACAGCTAAACGTAATTTTGTCTATAGTTAAGTATGGTTGAAAATTTGATAATTATAATTTTATCAGAAATCAATAATCAGTAATTTGGATTCTCTTTGAATCATCATTAACAATGCCGCGACCAAGACGATCAAATCTTTCTCGCCAAAGCCGTGATGGTTCTTCCATTAAAGACTATAACATATATTCGGATATTTAGAAAATATATTTTCGAAAAAAATTATGGCGGTACGAAGTTCGCCGGGTCAGGTATTGCTCGTTTGCCTCGTTTATACTGTTAGCTCGTTTGCCACCGTTTGTAATAAAAAAAAGGCGACGGCAGAGCGTGTTACCGTATTCTCTCCCTATCACTAGTGGTGGTCGTTGAATAAACGAACAGTTTTATGCGACTGTTTCTTTGCCGTGAACTAATAAACTAGTTTATAGTTGACTGATAAACATGTTTACGTATGAACAGCTTCGCGAAACGGTTGTCGCATCAACGAATGACACGAACGCGACGACGACTTGCGAATATTCGAAAGCGCCTGAATCGGCCGGGAGATTGCAATTCATTGAACTCTGCTATCATTTGATGGGACTATCATTACATATTGAAGCATCAATGTATATTGTACAATGAAACTTTTGTCTAATAAAATTCGTTGAAGTTTCGTTGTCCGTTACCAATGGACGATCAACGTACGTCTTAATATAAACTAAACGTCTCGTCTTGTCTAAGCGTCTATGACGTAAACTAGTCGAAAATTAGACTGTTTATTCAACTAGTTTATCATCGACGATAAACGGTCTCGTTGCGTCGACTGTAAAATCGTCGACGACCCACTACTACCTATCACCATTGGAATAGTGACTTCTATCGATTCCTTGCCCTCGATGGCCAATCCCTCGTGGTTCCTTCCAAGAGGCGTCCCCGTCAAGACTCGACAGCAAAAAAGTGATATCAGAGCGTCGCCTTCACGCGGTCGTCCTCTCTACGGATGGTGGACTAATACCCGATCCGTCCACACAAGCTTACATTCCCCTAGTAGGTTTTTAATATAGCTACACAAATGGCTGTTGAATTTTGTATTCTTCCTCGATCATAACACTACATTAAAAATAGTTTTGAGTAAATCTTCTGTATATAACATGTCCGTAATATATCTGTGTTTATTGTTCTTATAATATATAATAACAAAGCATTGGTCGTAATATATTATATCCTAGCGACGGTCGTAAACTTGTGACATCCATTGCGTTATTACATTACCGCAGTATGTGTCATAATATTTCTATTAGCCAAACCTCTACTGGTCCCTTTGTTTACATCGCTAGTGATAATAAGGTTTCGTCTTAAAAATACGTATGTAGGAAAATAAGTAGCAATAAAAGAAATGTTTTTCAGACCTTATTCTTAATAATAATATACATTGCAAAGGTTTGATAATGGGTAAATAGGAATAATGAAATAAAAATGTAATTATCGTCGTCATCACAGCTTACACACTTTTTACTTGACTATAGGAAATCCAAAGGAGCGTTAAGAATTTGACACGCTATGTATGTATGTACAATATACCCCTATATGGCAATAAATGGGTGTCCCTTATATGGCAATAATTTTTTTTTTTTAGAATTCGCAACGCATACCCTCTACTTTTTTTATAAATGCTAAAATGTACTTAAATATGAAATTTCATATTTGTAGCATGATTGCAACCCGTGCCGACCGAGCTCTAAAGTTTAATAAAAAATGGTGTTTTGGCCTGACATTTTGGTTTGATCCAAAACTAATTAAAATGCAACAAATAAAGTAAATATGAGTAAGAATAAAATAAGATCAACATAAACTTTTATTTAAATACAAATTATAATAATAATTAATTAGGGTAACTTCTATTAGTGTAGTTTTTTTACAGTCTGGGTACAGATTTCTATGTTCCTGAACACAACGCAACAAAAACTGTTTTTGCCCTTCTTCAGCCGTGATAAGTCCATTAAAATCATGCATTAATTTAGCAGCTCTTTCAGCAGTGTCATTTACGACCTTCAAACGACTTATTCGTCTTCTAGCTTCCAAAAAAGTAGGATTGTCACCCCAAGAAGATACATCCTCCCGAAGAAAACTGTCGTCGATCTGCAGTCGAGATAGAAATTGTTTGCTTCTTTGAGTCACAAAATTATCCAGCGTCATATCTGAAAGAAAGAAAAAACAGTTTAAAAAAGAAAAAACTAAGCCACGAAACTTTGAAAAAAGAAACACGAAAATATTAAGCTTACTAAAGAAATTTTGCGTAATTTCTTCCTTCGATGGGATATAGCGTTTGGTGGAATCTGAACTTTCATCTCTGTTTAAATTATTAATCATTTTTGTCTTGGTTTTGAAATCAACTTCTTCATCAAAGAGTGATAACATGACTGTTTCTTCACACAAATACCATAAATGATGAACAAACTTGCTTATAGATGCCTTGGAACTTGTCGCGTCTACTTTTTCATATTCTTTTAGAGCTTTCAAAAAGCATAAGTCTTGGTTAGGTACTTTAATTGCCACTGTGCATTTGAGCCAAGGTTTAGTATACAAGGTGACGATAAATAAGCAAACATCTTGTAGAGCATTTTTGTCCTTTACAGTAATTTTAAGTTGCGATTGAAGCAAACATATTTTTATAGAATAGATCGCTCTCGCCATCCATCGCGCTTGATGCAAAGCTAAGTTTTAGTTTATTCTCTGTATCTCCTCCTAAGAACACAACGCATAGTTCCACCAATTCGCGGTAATCGTCTCTAATAAAAGGTTTTTCCATTCAGTCTTATAAAAAGTTAACAAATATGTAATTTTTGTCTCAGCAATATGTGCTTTAACGAAATTCAGAAGTCAATATTATCGGTGTTAATATTTTTCCAATTATCTCTTAACTTTTTGAAAATTGAAATATCTGGGCTACTTGTAATTTGCTTTACCTTGGTTTCAAAAACAGCTTTAAGGACTAACTCATAAATATGATGACGACAAGCAAAAAGCAGTAATTCCCTTTCTAAAGTCTGCTCTAAAATAGCACAAGCTCCACTGAAACGGCCAGTATTTGAAGCTGTTGTATCGCAGCACATCTGCACATTATCTGTACTTTATCATGGAGGTTCCAGTCAAAGAGTGCAGTTGATGGCTTTAGCTTGATGTTTTCCAGAAGAACTCTCTAATTTTGGCACTGCAAGAAGCTGTTCTCTATCGTCAAATGAAGCAGGAATTAGCAAGCGTTCTTCTTTTAAACTTCGTACATCCAATCCAGGTAATAGTTTTCCATCCCAATGGACTGTGACTACGTCAGGCAAATTATTCTGGAAGTAAGTTTTTATTGCTTCTGCCCTGGATTTTCTCGCCTGAGTACGAATTCGCTGAATCGAAGATTTGTTAATAAGAAAATCATCGCTGTTCAGACCAAGCGCTTCTACAACCGCATGGAGAATGTAAACTGAGTCTCTTATGCTTAATTGGCATCGATCTAAAGCTGCTACCAGTTTAGGACTTATGAAACTTTCGTGCCTCTTTTAGAACTTTTTTCAGGGCAAGGAATCTGAGTACTAAGTTCAGAGTTCGAAATCTGTTCCTCATCCGAATTCTCCAGACATTCCAAGCTATCTATCGAAGAAGTAGATGCAACAGCCAATAACTCTCTTTTAACCTTTCTTTCCTCTTCTACCAATCGTCTTTGCCTAACTCGTTCTTCTTTCTCCGCCAATTTTTTGTCAATTCCACCTAAGCATCCCGGTCGATCTGCCTCTCTCTGTTTCCTTAAAAAATCTTTGTCCTCCTCTATCTTTATTCTGTCGTAGGCATCAGCATGTGTAATATCAGATAAGTTATCAAGGTCTTTTACAAAATTATTTTCACGGTTCTTGAACGTCACCTGAGTTTTCTTACAGATTTTTTGCAGCTCCCTCCAAACATGATATAAATCAACAAGTTTCTTCACGCAGTTAGGAAATGCCTTCGTAGGAATTCTGGCTATTTCCCAAAATATAATGCACTCTCTTATAACAAGATTCGCACTTTCACTAACAGTCAGCTTGACTTCACGTATATTGTAAAATAAAACGGTGACAACTTGTCGATTAGATGGTAATTTTGCACCATTTATATGGTGGCTTGGCAGTCCGATAAGGTAAATATTTTGTTTATCACTTCGTAATTCCACAGACATCTTCACACAATAAACAACAACGCACTAATAATGTTAGAAATCACGTATGAAATGACAATTGAAACTCGCAGTAACAGGTCGCAGCGCTGCACCCGCGCAACTTGTATGGACAAGTTAAAAACTCAAGTCGGCACGGGTTATCGTTTATAAATCGGGCTAATATTTATTTCTGTACTATATTAGGTCAATACAAAAGTTTTTAGAAGGTATGCGTAAAAATATATTGACATTGAAATTTAAGGGACACCCTAATGTACATATGGTCGGACCAATGGCGAAGGTGGGAATACGCTGGGTTATGGGGCCGCGCTTCGCTCTTTCGTCACCCCGAATGGAGGGGATGGGGTGTGCGTTGATCATAGCCCACCAAAAAAAAATGTATGTATTTTCATAGCTCCTCGACTACTTAGTAGAACTGGGCAAATGAGGTATCATTCGAAGCGTCTTGATCGTCCGCTAGTTATAGGCATATACAACATGTCACTGAGTCACAATCACTGAAAAAAAAATTTTGTGATAAATATGCCGTGTTTGGTACCATTAGAAAGGGTAACGCCCTTTGAAAAGGGTAGCATGTACTGTAACATGTACATGTATTGAATGACGTTATTATCAAATTGCAACGAAGGCATCTTGGTACATCCACACTTAGACTCTCTATGTGTGGATTATCTTGCTTCTTCGGTAATATTTTTTTTTTTTTTTTTTATTGCAAGCGGTGGCAAACGAGCAAACAGTACACCTGATGGTAAATGTTGCTGCCGCTCATGGACCTTTACAAGGCGCTGCCTACCATGAAGAAAGTGAAGGGAGTGTGAATGCGTGCATTGAGGCTAGGTGATACCAAAGGCACCACCAAAACCCTCCACACGCAAACACCCTCAGAAAGTTGGGCTTCCGGCTCTCTCGCTCACCGAACGAAGCGCAGTAACAAATTGCTACTGCTCACACGTCAATTTTCTGCGAGAGCGTGGTACTACCCCGGACGGACCGGCCCGCGGCTGTAGTCAGATAACTGTCGACAGTGTGGTCCTACCAATATTGTTTAATTCCGTGTCCTGAAAATCTTGTTTCATCCTTTTTCAGCTTCATTTATTTGTCATATTTGGATTTTGGGTTTTACTTTTTTTTATAACACTCAGAAATTATTATCCTCTTTTGGTTGGTCCTAAGAGTAGTTATTTTTTGTAGCCGAAGGTTTATTCGTATGCCACCACATACAATAAAAACAAGAAATTGGGATTATTTACGTACCTGCTAGTTATTTGGTCCGACTTGGCATAATCGCTATATACCTACATAAAATAAATGAAAAAGAATTTGGTACCGTTGTGCACAAAATTATCTCATTCAAGAATTTTGTCCGAATATCAGCAACGAAAATAGTTTTAACAATTTATGATGTGTACTTTCTTCCAACATAAATGTAATTAACATTTAGTGATTTGTAAATATACGATCTCTTTTTTTGGATTACCTTTTTTTTAAATAAAATATTTTGTGTATAAAAAGCCCAATGTAAAGCGTAAGTACGTTGGGCTTATTTTATTGCAGTTAAATTTATACAATAGTAGAAAGGCTTATTATTATTAAGTACATAATAGGTTAGCTTATAGGTTTACCTTTCTCAAGATATCACCAATTACACTGGCATAGATCTCCGAAGTAGCATCATTTACATATTTGCCTTCTTTTGATAGTCTTATTTCATCTGAAATTATTAAACTTATCAATATCATATTAAGGCCCGGGAAATGTATCTAATATTACGTCTATGTATGCAGATATAAAAACTTTGAAACTTAATACAACTATTCTAATTTTAATATTCTGATCTGTTATTTGATATTAATGATAAATTCTAACACGATTACAACGTTGGCGTTTTATATTTATGTAACCTTAGAATAATAAAGTATAGAAGGATAGTGTCGGTACTTCGAGAGATCAAAAACATGAAGCCAAAAATACTATATGTACGCAGGCGATTACACACGTACACCACTATATAAATTAGGAAATTAAATTTTGTTTTTATTAACATAAATCGTCAAAATACCTTTAAAAGTAATGTTAAAAACCTTTTTATGTTTATCAAATGTGTTGTGACACCATTTGAATATACAAATCGTCATAATTACCTATTTATTTTATAAGAGTTACGTACGTACGTGCAGTACAAGTGACCTTGTACATTACGGAACGGTTCGACGTAAACTCCATTAGGCTCCAATTTAAATGCTTCATTTTTTGTCCGTTAATTTACCTTCTATACATTAATATTCTAAGTCATCATCATCATCATCTTGCTCTTATCCCAATTACTTGGGGTCGACGCAATATGTCATCTGTTTTGACATATTGCAAAAAGTTTCGGCAATGACTTTTATGACCGGCCGCCTGCCTGACGTCAACCCTTCTTGGGAATGTAATCGTTGACCCAAATAGTACCAGATGGAGTTGGTCAATCTAGGGCTCTTAGTCGTCTTTTACGACACCCACGAGCAAAGCAAGGGTTGGTAGTATTCGAAGCCGCTACCACACAGCTAACACACACACATTATTATTCTAAGTATGTAACATTAAATAAATGGACTAGAATTCAAATATTTTATTGATTTATTTCTTGACACTTTTGGTTACAAAGTAAAAATTTATAAAAAAAAATTATCATATAATTTACCACTCCCTATCTTGCCCGTGGGTATCGTAAAAGATGAGTAAGGGATATAATCTGCATATAACATATATGCAAGAGCAGGAAAACTCGAAATAAAACCCTATACCAACCTGTCTGACCAGCATGGTATAGTAAGGTCAATTTCCCTCCTATTTTGGTGTAGGCTCGGGCCCAACAGTGAGATGTATATGAGCTGAAATGATGATGATGATGATTATCATAGAACATAAAGAATTGAACGTGTATAATTTGGGCACACCACAATTTTGCTGTTGGTGAACTAGGTTAGCGTGAAAACTGTCAGTCCAGGCTTGAACCGCCTAATGTTTATGTGAAATCACGGTCACATAATATAGGCTACATTAATTTAACTTTCTTTCTTCTATTTCTTCTATTCGTTTCTCCAAAGTTACGCATTAACTAGGATATACTAGACAATACAAATAAATAATACAATAAAGTGATTCCCTATTATTGGTATACGTTCTATTTTTAATTCCTTTTTTCTTTTATTATTTCATAACAGTCCATACACATCCTACTGCTGGAGTCGAGCCTCCTTCACAACGGAAGGAAAATAGACCTACTATACCACGCTGGTCAGATGCATTGATATAGGGTTTATATAGATTTATCCTTCTCATGCAATGCTATTTTATGCATATTATATCCCTTAGTCGTTTTTTACAACACCCACGGGTAAAAGAGGGGGTGGTGTATTATATTTTTACTCCGCCACAATACGGCAATTTTGATTAGTTACTTGTCAATAAGCAAAGCTTTCTTTAATATTACGTAAACGTGAAATCTCAATAAAATTTTGTACGAATTTTTCATTCTTACATTTTTAATAAATGAATATTAACTTTATATGAATACTTACATTTAATTCCCATATTTTTTGCAATCGCATCCATTAAGTCTTTGCAGAAACCAAAATACTCCTCTTTTTGACCATACTCTGGTTGCTTCTGCATTAAATACGGTTCTTGAAGAACGGATGTCAATATATATGTTTTGTTCATTTCAAATGAGGCTGGAGAATGAAGCTGTACATATTTTGGTGATATAACCTGTAATCCATGAGTATCGCTCCACGTGGCCACCTTAAACAAATTTTAATATTGTCTATATTTAAATATACTAATTATGAAGTTTTGGCTTTAATTTCAGTATCGAGTTGTATAAATAAAACTGTTGTTGTTGATTGAACTACAGCTGTTGTTGATTGCCCAACGTTACGAGCACGTTACAGCGTTCACGGTCACCGGTGGACTAAGTGTCTCACTTGCAACAAGACATTGTTATTAAGTCACTATTATTAATAACGATAACAGTTTTATTTATAATGTGTGATAGTCCCGTAAACAACAAAAATCATTTTGTAAATAAAACTACCTTACTGATTTTAGGTCACGGATGTTTAGATTAGTCTAGTCCGCCCTTGACCATGAATGCTATAAATTGTTCGGAACGGCTGGCAATCAAAATCAAATACAAACGCTATAAAATGCGTAAAGTAGCTTTATTTACAATGTTTAATACTCGCGTAAACATCAGAAATCATTAGAAATCATTATTAGTTTTCCAATTAGCAGCTTCAATATAGGTACCCAATATACGCAATATAATAATACTATTTGACTTCGTGTAGCGATATATAATAATACCATTTGACTTCGTGACAGTCATAAACTTACTATATCAATATTAGTAGTGCTTATTTTTTTTTTGTCGACAGGTAATAGACACACTACGTTCGATACGTCTGGAGCGACAGAGTGATCGGAGCGTGACCCAATAACTTACCGTATACGTATTTCTCTTAGGCCATATGGGCGACCCACCGGGACCCATCCATGCCTCATCAGTGGCCTTAAATTTAAGTCTAACAGTTGATCTATGTATATGCTAAAATATATAAAAGATTATTATAATTACCTAAATATAGATAATTAGAGCAAATCAACAAGTTTGCTGTAAGAAGAACTATTCTAACTTTTGATTTTATGTTGAACTTTCAAATTGGTATCACCAATATTTGCTACATTACAGTTCACGCTGTAGATAAACATTTATTTAATATAATGGTTTCTGTAGATGAATATTACAACAATTAAAATGAATATTTATCACATAATTAAATTAACTTACATTTGCTATATTAAAACCAGGTCATAGCATAGTATTAATTTACATTAAAAAACAAAGATTCATCAGAGTAATCCTGGAATATTTCAAGTGAAAATTAAAAGAATAATTGTAAAAGTTTGTATGCATTGATTTATGATTGCCCCTAAAATCGTTAGAGTAACAGAAGTAAAGTTCAATAAGTTAAAATTACCATTAGCCGTATATACGTACCTGTTAACAAATGTTCAAAGTTTACCTTGAAAGAAACACCTACAATTGATCTACGTAACGAAAATATAAATCGGACTTAGCAAAAATAATTTTCATCATTACCACCTTCATCGGTCTATCAACATCACACAGCAGGACATAGACCTTGTTGGCGATCACAATACATTCTATAACTATGCTATGACCAGCTCCTACACCGTCCAATCCATCTGAGGCGACGCAAGAGTAGCGCGCGGCCCAATAACCCACCATAATCATTTCCTTTCGCCATTGGGTCCACCACAGGAAGCGACTTTCTTGTCGTTTGTGATCAGCTCGGTGGGAACATTCCACCATAATACCCCGCCTTCTTTTCTTACGATAATCTCTCAATCGAATTTTATAACTCCCATAGGAAGATAAAGTGTAATATCACCTTGAATTCCTGACTTATACGAGTATTTATTTCGAAGATTAAAAAAGAAATCGTATAAAATATTTGACATACCTTCAACATTGAATTTTGTACAGTCATTTCTACCACTTGTATTGTAAAATTATGTCGATGTCCCTCTTCGTTGAAAGAAATATTTCCAGTGAGGCCTTCAATATCTGTCTAAATATATTAATATAAAATATATAATATCTGTATAAAGAAGAATGTGAATCTAAAATTAAAAGTCACTATAATATTTACCTTTTTTATTAATCTAGAAATTTTGTCACCGTGCTCAAAAGGTACAACCCAGCTTTTGCCAGGATTACAATCAATAACTTTAGTAGAATTTGCTTGGCCTGCAGCACGTCTTAACGCACTTCTAAAAGCATCGGGTTTCTTCCTCCATAATCTCCCAAGGGCATCCATGAGGACTTGAACACCGTCATACATTAACGCCGTCTTCGCCTGATTACAATTTATTGATAATTTAATTAACTATTTGAAGTAAAGTTTTAATATTATTTAAAGTTTTTTTTTTGTGTGTGACTTAGTTGTTAGCCTCAGATGGCTGTGACAACTTTACCCGGACTGGTGGGTGAGCGCTGAGGGCTCTCAACCCGGTTATTTAAAGAGAACTTTGTATATATTATATACGACATGGTCTACTTCAAACCGGGGCCTTGAAAATAATTCCAGATAGTACGCCGACTACAAAAATGCTGCCCTTTTAAAAGTAATTATTCATTCACATTCAGAGCTGATTTTTAGAAAAAGAATAATAATAAGATTCATCATCATAATCATCACCACTCCTAAGAATTCACCAATATCATCATCACTACTAAGCATTCATCAATAAGAATCATAACCATTACAACTCATACATATACGTTCCACTGCTGGGTTCGCGCGTCCTCCATAATGGCGGCGAAATTGACATATTGTACTAGTCAGACGGGTTAATATAGGATTTTATTTCGAGTCTTCCGTCTCTAGCATAGATGTTTTATGTACATTTAATCCCTTAGTCATCTTTTACTACACCCACGTGTAAGATAGGGGTTAATGAACTGTATTGTTACTCTATCATCATACGATAGTACAATAAAAATGCAGTAGGTATAAAAACTGGTCTTGATATTAATAATTATAATAAAAAGGAAAGCTTTTGTTCATCAAATAAGGCAAGTGTTGTGGAAAGCTTTTATGACATATAAATTCTGTACACATTAATAGAAATGTTTGAAAAATTATTTCTTCATTTCAGATATTAAATAGAAAGTCGTTTTTCTTTCCTTTCATTATTAACTTTTCTAAAAGAGTTTAATTTATTCTTCTTAGTGTATACTAGGATCATATTCAATAAAAAATTCTAATGAAAATTAAATAATTGTCGTTTTAATATGCTTCCTTAATGTGGTAATGGAGTAATTATAATAACTAGTGGTCGCCGTGTGGTCGAAATTCGGTCATAATTCATTTTAATTAGTTTTTCTGCTACACAATTTTCTTTGATTTTATTTATGTATAATTGTCAATTGAGCAAACTGTATTTCATTAATCTACACTAATATTATAAAGAGGAAAGATTTGTATTTTTGTATGTAACAAATAAACTCAAAAAGTACTGGCCCGATTTTAAAAATTCTTTCAGCATTGGAAAGCTATAATATCAGGGAGTAACATAGGTTATATTTTATTCCCGTATTCCCACGGGAACGGGAACTACGCGCGTAAGGCGACTGAATCCGAAGCGAAGCGAGGGCGGATTGCTAGTAACTAATATATAAGCACAAATCTATATTAGTCATTGTCATCATATTATTATAATTGTTTGACATTCAGTTCGACCAGAGATTTTAACCGTTAACAAAAGTGTATAAGCGTTGCTACGCAACACACTCACACAAACGTGTGTGTGTGTGTGTGTGTGTGTGTAGCGATTGCGTTGTAGTGTGCGTAATGCCTTTTGTAATTAATTTAATGCACTTCTAATCCATTATTATATGAAATTTCAGTTTTATGCACTTCTCCTCATTATATACTACAACTGTGCCAAATTTCATACTTGTCCAGCCACGTAAATTTCGTAAAAAGGGGTACAAAGTTTTTGCTTTACGTATTAATATATAGATAAAAATAATTTATCAAGTTTGCTCTTGCTCATTGGTATCGCATAGGTCGCCTAAGGTATATTATATGCAGATAACATCTATGCGAGAGAAGGAAAACTCGACATAAAATCCTATGCAAAATTTTATCAACAGTGTCGTATGGTGGGTCAATTTTCTTCCCGCAGTGAAGGAGGCTCGAACCCAATAACGGGATGGGCTGAGAACATATTATATTTTGAATGAAATAATTATCTTCTATACCAATAAATAAAATTGGAGTGTCTGTTTGTAATGTCAAAATAATAGGCTTTTTTCATGCTCACACGGTTATTTGCACGACACCTATGCTTAAAATACAGATTAAAAAATGTTTGTCTGTCTGTCTGTTTGTTCCGGGTTATCTTTAAAACGGCTGGACCGATTTCAAAAATTTATTCACCAATGGAAAGCTATAATATCAGCGCGTAAACTAGGCTATATTTTATCCTGGTATTCCCACGGGAACGGGAACTACGCAGGTAAAACGACTAAAACCGAAGGGAAGCGAGGGCGGGTTGCTAGTCATTCATAAAATAGATATCTCGTATATAAGAAATAAATTGTAATAATAGTACCAATTTTTTTTCTGTGAAATCTTTATTAATTTAACTTTACTAAACGACATTTTTTTAGTTTCAATCAGCAGTGAAACCTTTTTTTGAAGTGAAACTTTTTTAGAGTCGTTGTGATTTCAAACTCGATGAAACGAAAAAGCGAGTCCATAGAGACACAACACGTAAATGTATAGGATTCAGCCAGCGATAGAATGAGATAGAGGATAAAGGATGGAGGTCGAAGCACGAAGCATGAAGGATAAAGGGTAAAGGGTAATGGAGTTTTACTTCTGATATGCGTACTTTGTACACACACTCTTTTCTTTGCTTATTTTATTTATTTGAATTAATATGGAAGAAGTAAAAATAATCGCAGTCTTACTAGAAAATATACATGAGATCTTTTTTAAATTTTAAAGACATTTTAAAGAACCTACAAGGGCCTTTAAAATGTTTAGAGAAAATTAAAAGAATTGTCCTAGTTGTTAGGAATTGAATCCATTCGAAGTACTCAATAATGCATTCGAAGCACTCAAAATCGATATTGAAACGAGTACCCTTTCTATGTAATCATTATTTATAGCAGATTGCGTTCGTGTGTGTATTCTATTCAAAGTGCATAAAGCCTACGGTTGGAGGTTCATTTTTCGGATGGCTGATTTCACTGTTGTGGCAGTCACAGGGAGTCCGAATTCATAAGAGCGATAACCTAATACTTTACTGTCGGGATATCAACGGGGTAAGTTATCTGTAAGTAAGTTCTGTATCCGTAGGTAAGTTATCTGAAAAAATAACATGAAGATTATACAACCAAAGTTATGGAATCGGTTGCTATGGCCCGGTCAATAGTCGGAGAAGGAAAATACGATAGGATAATAGGCAACAAGCCAACCATCCAAGGGGTAAAGTCAAATCACAACCTATAGAATAAAAGGTCTTACGTCCTCTGATTTTAAAATAAAATACATTTAGGAAGTTTCACAAAGGAGTAAAAGCCGTATAATATATTAAAACAGTTTTTTCATACATAATTATTTAAATTCCATTGATTTTTTTTTTTTAATATTCAACTACAAATTATTTACACATTATCTTCACCTCGGCTCATATACGTCCCACTACTGGACTCAATCTTCCTCCAAATTAAGAGGAAAATTGGCCTATTATACGATGCTAGTCAGACGTGTTGGTATAGGGTTAGTTTACTTGAAAGGAAGAAAGAAAACATATTAATAT
This sequence comes from Lymantria dispar, assembly GCA_032191425.1. Taxonomy (NCBI): domain Eukaryota; kingdom Metazoa; phylum Arthropoda; class Insecta; order Lepidoptera; family Erebidae; genus Lymantria; species Lymantria dispar. The sequence continues at coordinate 16,842,670 of CM063440.1, forward strand.
TGGTCTCAGAAAAAAAATAGATGAATATGTTTATAACTTAATAATATAAAATTGAATAACCCCCAACACAAACTGAAATATAACAATAACAAAATTTTTAACAAAAAAAAATCGACTTCATAGAAAAAAGATCATTAATGTAGACATTGTAGATAAAATTTTAGGTTATTGTTGATTTTTTAAAAACCGCTTGTCCGATTTTAAAAAAATTTTCATGGGACCATTTGGGTAGAGCCTTTCCACCAAAAAATTTTTCAAATCGGTTGGCTAGCGATGGAGTTCAATTCACCACCCCCTCTCTTGCCCGTGGGTGTCGTAAAAGACGACTAAGGGATTTAATATGCGTACAATATCTATGCAAGAGAAGGAAAGCTCGAAACAAAACCCTATACCAACACGCCTGACCAGCGTCGCATAGTAGGTTAAGTACCCTCCTATAATGTGGGAGGCCCAAGCTCAATAGTGGGACGTAGATAGGCTGCGATGATGATAATGTGATTAAAAAAAATACAAACAACCGAATTGAGTACCTCCTTTTTTAGAAGTCAGTCAAAAAACCTCTTCAACAGTAATTATCCATTAATTGTCACTTAACTGTTATAGTAGTACGCGTGAAGAACTAAATCGAGAATTCATACGACATTGTATCATTTTGGAAGAGGGCTGATATTCTGATACTGATGGACCGATATTAACCAAACGTAGCTGAGAACAACCGAAAGGAAACTGGCTTTCAAATGGAAAAAAAACTGCATCGAAATCGGTCCACCCGTTTGAGAGCTACGATGCCACAGACACAAGTACACACACAGACAGACATTGACATCAAACTTATAACACCCCTCTTTTTGCGTCAGGGGTTAAAAACTAAACTATAATTAGGTAAGCACTTATACAAAATATGATAAGGAAAAACAGATAAATTAACATGTTAGCAAATAAAAAACCGAAATAGATCCTATTCCAGCATAAGCTGCACCGAGGCGCAGCACCGCTGGTTTTCAAATAAAACCATGATGCAGCGACCACGGCCAGTCACGTCAAGAATTTCGAGTTTTCTTTCTTTTGCATAGATTTTATATGTATGGTATATCCCTTAGTCGCTTTTTATGATACCCACGGATAAGATAGGCAATGGTGAATTCTTATTCTATTACCATATAAGAAGAAAACACATTTTTACATATTTTATAACAACACCTAGCAATAAGAAAATAATCCATGTATTGTGGGGGACTTTACAAACATATACATAGACACACATAATGTGTGTCTATGTATCTAGACTGAGAACAACAATATATGAATCGTGCAAAGTTTTATCCTGTGTGGGAATCGAACCCCTGATACTGGCACTGTAGGTCGATATCTTGACAACTACGCCATCAAACGCTCATATATTTCAATTCAGGCAAGTGTTTTATTATTAACTAGCAACCCGCCTTTGCTTCGGTTTCAGTCTTTCCTGCGTAGTTTCCGTTCCCGTGGAAATACCGGGATAAAATATAGCCTAGTTTACTCCCTGATATTATAGCTTTCCATTGATGAAAGAAGTTTTGAAATCGGTCCAGCCGTTTTGAAGATTACACGGAACAAACAGACAGACAGACAGACAAAAAAAAAATATAAAGTATATTTTAGGCATATGTATAGTGCAAATAACCGTGTGAGCATGAAAAAGCCTATTATTTTGACATTACAAACAGACACTCCAATTTTATTTATTGGTATAGATTGACTTTACATTTGGATAATTTTCATGGTCTCAACAGTTCTATAATAACTATGTACTTATATATTACATAGAAAAGGTATATCACATGATATAATAATTTATGTAGGCACAACCCATTTATCTTTTCATTACGGTGCTCGTGAGTTAGTGAAATCTACATAAACGAATTACTCGAAGTTAAAATTTTCATTTATATAATACGAGAATACGAGTTCGTCAATAACATGAAATTGCTTTCATATTTTGTAACTTTTAATTTATATATAACTAGCTATCCGCCGCGGCTTCGCACGGGTGCAACGCTGATATTAATCCTCGAACACCTGGGACCCCGCCTCAGGAGGCTGTTCGACGCTTGTCTAGCGTCCGGATGGTTCCCTGGGTGCTGGAAGGAGGGAAGGCTCCTGCCGAAGCCGGGACGGTCTCCGGAATCGCCTTCGGCCTACAGGCCTATCGTGCTGCTCGATGACACGGGCAAGCTACTGGAGAGGGTGGTAGCTGCCCGCATCGAGCGGCACCTCGTCGGCACGGGGCCCGATCTGTCGGACGCCCAGTTTGGGTTTAGGAGGGGTCGTTCGACGATCGCGGCTCTGTTGCGCCTGAGGGCCGTGGCGACTGAGGCCGTCACCGGTGGGGGAGTGCTGTTGGTGGTGTCCCTAGACATCGCCAACGCATTCAATAGTCTGCCATTCAGCTGCATCAGGGAGGCGCTCCGGTATCACGGGGTGCCAGTTTACCTGAGGCGGTTAGTGGCAGACTATTTGGAGGGACGTAGCGTCCTCTGTACCGACCGAGCAGGGGACGTCGTGCGAACGCCCATGACGTGCGGTGTCCCACAGGGGTCGGTCCTCGGACCCACCCTGTGGAACATCGGCTACGACTGGGCGTTGAGGGGGAGCCTCCCGCCCGGGCTGGGCGTGATTTGTTACGCCGACGACACGCTCGTCACAGCCCGCGGTGGGACGCTAGAAGAGGCGGTAAGCCTGGCGACCTCTGGTACCGAGGAGCTCGTCAGGCGGATCGAGGCGCTGGGGTTGAGGGTCGCCCTGGACAAGACGGAGGCCCTGTTGTTCCATGGGCGCCATATGAGCCCTCCCATCGGCGTCTCGATCACTGTCCACTCGGTCGACATCAGCATCCGGGCCCATATGAGGTACTTGGGCCTGGTGCTCGACGGGCGATGGTGGTTCCGGGAGCATTTCCGCAGGCTCGCTCCACGGCTCGTCGGCGCGGCGTCCACCCTATCGTGGCTTATGCCGAACGTGGGCGGACCGAGCGCTGCGTGCCGACGGCTGTACGCGGGGGTCATCCGGTCGATGGCCCTGTACGGCGCACCGGTGTGGGCGGGGTCCATGACCGTCCAACTTAGGGCCCTTCTGTGGCGACCACAGAGGGTTATGGTGGTCAGGGCCATCCGCAGATACCGCACGGTATCTGCGGATGGCCCTGACCGTGGCGACGGAGGCAGCGTGCCTATTGGCCGGGACTCCCCCGTGGGACCTGGAAGCGGAGATGCTCGCCGGACTATATCGGCGGGTGACGGGGGTGCGAGCGGAGGGCGGTGTGGTCTCGTGAAGGGATCTCACCGCCTGGCGCGTCGACGCCCGCCGAGACGTCATTGCCCGTTGGGCAGTCCGGCTGGAGAGGCCTCGGTTCGGGGTGCGAACTGTGGAGGCCTTCCGGCCAGTGCTAATGCAGTGGTTGGAAAGGCGGCACGGGGTGCTCTCCTTCCGACTGGTGCAGGTTTTGACGGGGCATGGGTGCTTCGCCAAATACCTGCACAAGGTCGTTAGGAGGGAGAGTACACCGTCCTGCCACCACTACGATTGCGACGAGGACACGGCGCACCATACGCTTGAGGCCTGCGGGGCTTGGGCAGTGCAGCGCTGTGAACTCGTCGCAATCATCGGTTCGGACCTGACGCTGCCGGCTATCGCTAGGGCGATGGTCGACAGCGTCGGGAATTGGGACGCGGTCGCAGCCTTCTGCGAGACAGTGATCTAGCGGAAGGAGGCGGCGGATCGCCTGCGCGAGGAGCGCAGCCTCGATGAGGAGATCCCCCGCCGGCGACTGGGGCGGCGTAGGCACAACTATCTGCGCCTCATGCCGCCCTAGCCGAGGCCGCGGGTGACGTGACCGGGGATTAGTCCGTCACCCGCCGAGAGGCCGACCGCGTGAGGAAAGACCGACGTCCTTCCCGAGACTGTCGGTCGATAGGAGGGTACCCCAATAGGGGGTATTCCGTCGGGCCGACCACTGACGACAAGTTAACGCTGCTCCAGTGGTCGGCCCAACGACGAAGGCGACGTGGTTTTTGGGTGGGTCGCGGGAGTTGCGTGCTTAAGCCCCTCTGTCGCCCCGGACGGAGTGGTGCGGAGGCGCGCCGACCGCGACCCACCCACAAAAAACAAAAAAACGCTGATATTAAATACACTACAGAAAAACTGTGAACGTTGTATATATTAAATTATAGTTTAAAAAACTAAAAAAACACGCTTTTAAAATTGATTGAATTAAAAAATTAAAAATAAAACTGTAGTAATCAATTTAAAAATTTATATAATTGCATGGAACACGTGGGGTGTTTGTGATAATAACTATAGATATAATAAACTATTGATAAAATATTAACAACAGTTAAAATCGAGCCTTATTCAAGCCAAGCATTATTTGTCGTAAAAAGTAAATGACAAAAAATTTTATTGTGGGATATCCATAAGAGATAGACATATACCATCGTGGAGTTTTCTGTAGACCTTTTCAATGTGTACAATACTTAGTACATTATTTTGATAAATCTCGTAGGGTTCAGCCTGCGTTTGCAATGTAAGCGGAAAAAATTTAATTATTTATGACATCACATTAGAAACCTCAAAAATAACAGTAGTTCTCCACTATTTAATGGATGTTATTTATATGTATAATAACCTTCCTCATCAATCACTCTATCAATTAAAAAAAACCGCATTAAAATCCGTTGCGTAGTTTTAAAGATTTAAGCATACATGGGGACATGGGGACAGAGAAAGCGACTTTGTTTTATACAATGTAGTGATATACATATGTAACAGTAATTATTTTTATATTGTCTGATATTATTTTTGAGTCAAAAGTATACACATATTTAATACACAAATATTCTCTGTTATATACTTCGAAAGCTTCCAACTGATGCGCACTAAGCAGGTTTCTTTAGAAAGGAAATAATGCCTCGATTTTAGACACTTTTCCATTTTTTGGCAACAGATCATGCATCACGCAGCACCCAATCAATCTCAGGAGACGGGAGGGCGTAGTGAACGAGGTCCTAGCCCGCCGGGTGAGTATCTCTCTCAAGACCAGTACCCGACTTTGTCATTAGTGGGTCGTCCAGTGGAAGTGTGCCATCAGGGCCTCGCGTTCACGCGATCGGACTGTACTCTGGTGATTGGATATAAAACCCGGTTCAGTCACCCGCTGCTGGCTAGGGTGGTATCAGATGTAAGTTCTTGTGCCAACGCCGCAGTGAAATAACAGTAATAGAAGAAAATCTCGAAATAAACCCTATGCCGGCATGCTTGGTTGGAGCGGATGCACGGGGTGCTTTCCTTCCGACTGGTGCAGGTGCTGACGGGGCACGGTTGCTTCGGAAAGTACCTGCATAAGATTGTCAGGAGGGAGAGCATACCGTCCTACCACCACTGCAGTTGTGACGAGGACACGGCGCAGCACACGCTCGAGGAGTGTGCTGCATGGGAGGGGAATCGCCGTGAATTCGTCGCAATTATCGGTACCGACCTGGCGCTGCCGACCATCGCCAGGGAGATGCTCGTCAGCGTCAGGAACTGAGATGCGGTCGCCGCCTTCTATGAGGCCGTAATCTCACGGAAGGAGGCAGCGGATCTTGTGTGAGTAAAGCTCCTATTCGGCAATACGTTCCGCCGTCGGCGACTCGGGCGGCGCAGGCGCGAGTATCTGCGCCTAATGCCGCCCTAGCCGAGGCCGCGGGTGATCGGACCGGGGAATTGTCCGTCTCCCGTGGAGAGGCTCACCGCGTGACGGCGACCGACGTCCCAGGACGTCGAGAGGTGAGGTTACCCGAAAGGGTATTCCGTCAGGCCGACCACTGACGACAAGTCACATGTGCTCCGGTGGTCGGCCCAACAACGAGGTGACGTGGGTACGGGTGGGTTATGGGCCCGCGCGCTGTCCTTTCATCGCCCCGGACGGACTGGACCGCGCGTGCGCTTACCATAGCCCACCCATAAAAAAAAAATGCCGGCATGCTTGCCCAGTGTGGTATAGTTAATTTTTCTCTCACAATTTAGGAGGCCCAACCGCAATCCATATACGTCTCTTATGGACTGAATTGATGGCATAAAAAAAATTAAAAACTATAGTCCATAAAATATAGCTTGATCTCTGTGACAGATGTCAATGAAACCAACGAAATAAGTTTGAACGAGCGACATGTTTACAATTTCATTTTGTATCAAATATATTTTCATTCTTTTCGTGTCAGTTTTATTGCAATTAAATAGCAACATATTATAAATATAAAAATATTAATAATCATGCCTAAAAAGTACCTCGTAAGTACTGAAATACCTAGTAAACATTTTATAATATTTTATACATAAATGACGCTTACGCACGTACAAGGTCATACTGGACTAAAAATAAAAAAGAGATGAGACAATCGATATACATAAATCGATAACCGATCTTTATTAAATTATTCATAAAAGAAATAAACCCAATACAGTACCTATATAAAACTTTCAATATATTTTTTACAATTAAAACAGACAGTTACATTATAAAATACATAAATTGAATTAATTAAACATTAAAAAACTACTTTTCGTCTCAGGGTAAATGATAATATTATGTACGCTTTATTGTCTAATAGTCTATTTACAAAACAGTCGCAATTGATCGATTGATCTAATGACTGTCTCTATTTTGGCAAAAAATGATAAATGTTATAGCAGCAACGCTCCAGTGATGATGATAATAGTGAACTAGACCTTGATGGTCTTGACCTTTTGAATAATTAAAACAGTCAAAAAACAGTTTCTGTTTGGAATTAATTTAAAAATATTTTCTTTGATTGTATTTTAATTATAATAGAAAATCACAATTATAAAAATAAAGTGTTATATCGATAAAAAAATACGGATTTTATCGTAAGCGTGACAGCACTAGGGACAACTGTCACAAAGATCATCCTATATTTTATGGACTATAGAGACATGATATCAATTTTCAAGTTGACCGTACAAACATTTTCTAAAAATTAAATAAAATGCGTGCTACTTTTTCATGTAGTAACACATGCCGGGTATCTTCTAATATCTAATAGATACAGGTTCAAATATAAGTTCAAAAGCATAACCAGTTCTTGATAAGCACTTTCACTTACTATGTCTTCTTCATTTTTATTCAATTTGAATTTTCATTGTGAACAAGAAAACGACAAGCAAGAATGTAATCATTTAAATGTGGGTCTTGGAAAACCTTTGGAAGGATGTGTTCTGTTAGTAGTTTAGTTTACGATAGTTTGATGGATATGCGCAGTAGGAAATAAATAGAAATAAAAATACGCTACTTGTATTAGAATGTATTCACAACTGTCAATATCATTGAGATAATTGAACTACATGACTATTTTTCGTGTGGTGACCGAGTAAGAATACAATTTATCACCCTTTATATGAATACGTGGGTGTTCTAAAAGATGACAAAGGGATATAAATATGCATATAACATCACTGTAAGAGAAGGAAAACTTGAAATAAAATCCTATACTAACCCCTATAATCAGTGTGGAGTTGTAGGTCCATTACCTTCCATTGTGATAGTGGCTCGAGTCCAGTGATGGGACATATCTAAGCTGTGATAATAATGAATTGAACTATAAAACTCATCGTATTTTGTACTTTATCTACGCTGCCGTGCAATTTGGTATTACTTAAGAGAATGTGAAACTTTTAATATATTTACTCCAACCGTCCGAAGCGACAGAGGGGTGCCGAATGGCCTCATGACCCACCCGTGGCACGTCGCTTTCGTTGTGCGGCCGACCACCAGTACAGAGTTCCTTGTATCCAGGGCCGGCCCGACGGAATACCCCTGCAGAGTACCCTCTCCTCTCGTCGTCCCCCCGTCGGTCACCGTCGCGCGGTCGTCTTCTCGGCGGGTGACGGACTAAATGCCCGGTCCCTATACCTACCAGACGCTAGATCTGTTATAAACTAATTACCAAATATCGATCCATCTATGCACAGCCTATGAACATTTATTTACTATTAGTCAAAACATTCAAGCGATCGCAGTTAGTATTTTGACTACGATCACGAGAAAGTAAGAAATTGTGACATATAATTGTATTATTGACCAGTCCCTACATAAAAGTTAGTTATCAAATATATATAATAATGAATAAATAAATTATAATCATGACTACTGAAGTGGGCTAAATTTATTGCAAATAGTTTTACTATACTTTGCACATATTTGACGCCAAAGTTACCACAGCATCGATAAGCCTGTAAGAAGTTGGGCTAGGTGCGCATTATGAGGCTTTGCAGCGCAACTATAAAGCGCTGCAGCATAATGCCAGTACACAAAGTCATACTTTATACATTGTATTGAGCGCGAGTAAGTAAAGACGATGTCACTGCAGCTGTAACAAAACTTGGAAACTATTTGCAGCGTTGTGATGTAACATCTTGTTATAAATACAAAGAAGTTTCATTTGCGCTCACCGCACTGATTATTTCTGACAGTCTCATATTTTAATATTTAAAATATTCATGTAATAATGAAGTAAAAGTACCAAGATTACTATCCCTTATTCTTCCGTGGGTGATTGTTAAACACGACTAATATATGCATTATTACTACCATACACTATATACTATAAAGACTATAATATGCATATAACACAGATAAATTATATACATATTATGCACAGATATGCAAGAGTACTTTTCCGTGGTATAAAGAAGTAGGAATCCCATCTCCTGTCTGTGCGCGTTGTTGGAAGCAGGTGGCACAAGACCCTACTTTGTGACAAAATATGAGCGCGGATTACGTCCAACAGTGGTCAGCGATAGGCTGAATAATGATGATGATGTTGATGGAGGGGGTGATGATAAAGTAGGAGGCTTGAACTCATAAGTGGAAAGTTACTGAGGTGAATGAGTGAATGAAATTTGTATAGTAAGCACCTAGCATTTGGTAATTTTTAAAACAACAACTTTCAAGAACAGGTTTCAATAACAGTTGTCGTTTTACCATGTAATAACTTTCATCTCCTTATAATTTATATTAAACCTTTCATTTAGTAATTTAATCGTAATAGTAGGTGGGTTCTGGAAGAATGATCTTAACCTAAATATATTCAGCTAAGAAAATGTTGATCTATCAACAATGTGATTCATAAAAGTAGAAGGTGGAAGGAAAACTTTGCATTTTTTCTAATAGCTGAATACCACGTGCTTCATTCAAACGATGATATCTAGAAAGTCGCAGGGAACCGTTGGATAAAAGTGGCACAGGACCGTTCCAAGCGGCATTCTCGTGGGAAGGCCTATGTCTAACAGTGGACGTCCATATGCTCAAGGATAGATGAATAGAATTCATACGATCTCAGTTAACCTTTTATTATCACTTTACTCCATATAAACGTCTATAATTTGATATTAATGTTCATTCCCCAACAATATCTATTATCCATCCTTCGACCTATAAACGTTCACTGTTAAATATAGGCCTCCTTTGAAGTGGAATAATAATTGAATATTACTTGGAAAGTGAGGTTGCAAATAATGTTATTTTAGTATTTACCGCGAAAAGCGTCCTCGTCAAGTACTCTGGTGCTCTCCTTAGCCGTTTAATATGACTTCGAGAGGAAAATAATTGGTGGCCAAATAGTATTCTAAATCTGTTCATACACAAGGTAGATGCATTTATCCAACTATAGTAAATGATATTTACAAAACCAACGGAATTGCTTATTAATATTGGATACAAGTTTATCCTTATGCCATAGAACGTAATGTCTACAAATATCAGAACACTTAGCTGTATGAGGTAATGAAAGCACTTACCGATATGATCCCCTTGAATCGGGGGTCCATTCGTCGCAAACCGTCCATGAAATCGCGTACAATCTTGCGCGAGTGGTCGACGATGCGAAACCCAGTTATATTAACTGCCCCGTATTCCGTTACTTCGTTCTCCCAATGATCGTCCATAACCTGTTAATGAGAAACATTGAAGTGTTATCATAGGCAATAACGTATTTTAATTGCTATAGTAAATCTAAAGACCGTCTATCCCTAAGTTAGAATGACAATAATATATTTACTACCCGTCTCATCGAATTTATTATATCCATATAGGTATAAATAGAAAGAGAGATGCGTTAATGCCGTTATAATGAGAAAGAGGAATGCTTCCCTTTTGACGCGTTTACACGGCAGTACTAACAGTATCCTAGGCGTTTTTACAGATCGGTTGGAGAACCATCGGGTTCTCCAACCGATCTGTGTTTAAAAATTGGTTATTTATTCATACTGAATTTTAAAAATATGTATTTTTTTTGCTTTTGGGGGTTTATTACGGTCGGCGCACTTCTCGCACCACTGCGTCCGGGGCGACAGAGGGGCGTAAACACGCACACCCGTAACCCACCCGTGACACGTCGCCTGCGTCGTTGGGCCGACTACCGGAGCAGGGTGACTTGACGTCAGTGAACGTATATACTAACACTAGTTCTTAAGCAAATTGTTACTCACACCTATGAAAATTGACATAAATGTTTATTATTATTATTATTATAAATTACATAACCGTATGTAAACAGTATGTACCTAATGAGTAAATAAATATCAATTCATTCTATTAATCGTAGATGTAGGTATATTATTATTATTTCTTAGATTTTCATGTCATATTATTAGGTACGAGTTATCTCTATAAAATAATTGAAACCTATTAAATCGCACTAATCCTGTAGCCATAGGATTTTGCATTGAGTTTTTTATTTATTTAGTAATATCTTTATTTAAGTTATTTAGCTTTTGCTACACCAGTGCGAGGGTAAAAGGTAAGGAACACAATATACCCATAGATAGTCACTGTATGTGACGCCTTGACGGTGACAGCCTCTTGATCCCGTCGCCCGAACGGTTCGGACCAGTGATGGGCAAATTACACCTCGCGGGCCAACTCCGGCCCGCGAAAGTATTTAATCCGGCCCGTCGAGAGTCCATCCATCTTAAATATTCTAGTCAACACTTTGGCGTGAAAAATAAAATCTGACGTTTATTATTGAAAAGCCTTCATTATCTCATAATTAACTTGCTGTAATTATAATAATCGCGGCAGTCTGTCACAGGTATTAGTATATTTATTGCAAAAATTCCATTCTATTCACCTATCGGTGAAGCTAAACTATTATGGAAAATCAAAAACAATTCCATATGTTTCACACGCCTAACAAGGCGTAAAAGTAAAAAGTATTTTGTTTATAAAAAGCTTTAATACAAATGCATTTTTTCTATAGCTGGCCCTCCTCTAGAATTTCCTAAACTTTGTGGCCCGCCACTAAAAAACTTTGCCCACCACTGGTTTAGAAGGTGTGTGACGCAACTATAGTCAGCACTTGCAAAAAAATCGTCACAGCACTGACGTCTATATTATTGACTATAGATCGAAACTAAATATGTAGAAAGTAAAAATACTCACCAAACCACTTAGCATATAGTGATAAGTCCTGCGGCCTAACTGCACTTTACGAACATGTTCCACTAATATGCTTTTAGCGTTTTTTGCGTTACAATCCAGTACAATGCGCTTGTTGCCCCAGCGGTCATATTGTTCTAAAGCCAGCAAGAATTCCATGGCATCCGATGCGTTATTAATTCGTTTTACAAGTGTAATTTTGAAAGCAGTTCGACCAGGTTGCATGGTTTGATATAGTTGCTGTAATCTCAGTAACCCTGATGATCAAAAGTTGAAATTTTTTAATATTAAAATTCTTATTAAGTTTATAGACTATTCTTTTTAAGGTTGAATTTATTAATTATATCATTCATATAAAAACAGTTCATGAAACGTTAGGAAACGCTATCTTAACGGGCGGCTCAATACCCGACAATAAATATTGTACATCAAATTTTGGATAGCGACAATCAGTTAATTTCGACTTGGGATCTTTGTCTTTATCGCACACTATGTGACCTTTTAGTCTCATCATCGTCTCAGCCTGTATACGTCCTACTGTTGGGCTCGGCCTCCTCCGTTATGGAAGGGAAATTAACGTACGATATCACGGTGATCAGACGTATTGGCATAGGGTTTTGTTTCGAGTTTCGCTTCTCTTGCATAGATCTCGTACGCATATTATATCCCTTAGTCGTCTTTTACAACACCCACGGGCAAGAGAAGGTGTGGTGAATTGTATTCTTACTCCGTCACCACACGGAAAGTCTAGTCATTTTAGTCTAGTCAACAAGTTAGATAGCGCATTAATTCTTGAAACTAAGAATTAAAATACGCGCGTTGGCTTATAAGACTAGTCGTGACATTTATGAAAATGTGCGAATATTTCAAATCCGCACATAAACAATTTCAAAAGTCATAAACTACCTAAAAAAGCGGAGTTTACGTTTTTTTAAAATAACTCAAAACTATCAGTGTTAGGGGAATTTAAAGAAACTACGGATTTTATCGCGTTTATATTTGATGTTTGATTGCCCGATGTTTCTAACATTGTGCAGCGTTTATGGTTACGGGCAGACTAAGATGTCTCACGTCCAACAAGTCATCGTTATTGCAGACATTCATAATTATCTACCATATAGTTATTAAATTTTGACCCACATTTTAGTACAAATTTATTGCCATTGTACAAACACGATAAAATCCGTAAAGTAGTTTTATTTAAAATGTGTAATCCTCGCCTAAACATCAGAAATCATAACTTTAAGAAATTTTTGAAACAAGAAGAAACGGAACTATAGGACCATCTGTGCAATAAATCTGGTCAACACTGTTTTTGCCACACGAACTTTGTGATGATTTTTGATTATGTTAGTGTACTCTCATTAAAAATATATAATCTTTCTTTCAATCACATTCAGTTTTTTTTGTGACAGCTACATATTCATTTCTCACCTCATATACGTTTCTGTTTGAATAACTTCATTTAGGTGACTATTTAAGTATTGTATTCCAGTAACTCACGCTTTATTTACTTTAGTTACATCGTAAATATGTCATGAAAGTGTTCTAACAACCTCGACAGTTTCTGTTATGTGTGTGGAGAATTAATTTTCACATATCAACGTCGAAATTTCACATCATTAATTGAACAATGCTACTAGACTATTTTGGATTTCCTATAAGGCATCAAGATAAATCCTGGATTCTACTTAAATGTTGTGTAACATGTGTGAGACTCCTATTAGGTTGGGATAAATAAGAACCTAGGCATTTACCATTTGCTCTACCTAGGATTTGGACGGAAATAAAGGATCATCTAAGTGATTGTTATTGTTCTTTATCTCAAAGAAAAGGTATTACAAATAAGTCTAAACACACTATCCGGTATCCAAACTTATCATCGGCCAGCAGACCCATACTTTTACCATCATTACACATAAAGCTGGGCCTGATAAAAAAAAAACTGTAAAAAGTATGCCTAAAGATGGCAGTGGATTTTTATATCTGAAAGAGAAATTCCTCAAGCTCAGCGAAGCAAAAATTAAAGAGATAATATTTTTAGGTGCACAAATCGGCGATTAATGAATGATAAGAGTTTGGAAGGAAAACTAAATGATCAGGAAAAACTCGCCTCGCAATGTTTTGTGATTGTTGTCCAAAATTTTCTTGGAAACCATAAAGCGGAAAATTACCAAGAATTAATAAATGAACTTTTAATATCATATAAAGCTTTGGGATATAATATGTCCTTAAAAATACATACGCTGGACTCTCGTTTGGATTTTTTTCGGCCAATTTGGGGGCTGTGTGTGACGAACAAGGTGAGAGGTGCCATCAGGACATTTTTTAATGGAAAAACGCTATCAAGGGAAATAGATTCCGGAAATTCTAGCACATTATTGTTAGAGACTTAGAAGAGACCTACCAAATGCTAAATATTCACGAAAATCATAAGTTTATTGTAAATTAAGGAATAAAATGTCTCAAAGAATAGCTAATTTTTGTATTTTTAACGAAAATAAATGTATTAATATCACAAAAAAACCTAACGTGTACATTTTTTTTTGAATGATATATTGTTGCTTAGTGGCTCTATTACATTCAAAATTTCATATAAGTATTCATGTGGCAAAAAAAGTTTAAATTTTGTTGACCAGTGTAATTATTAAAGAAAATCCCTTAAAATTAACCCTTTGTGGTAAATATATTTATAAAGTACCTAATCATAATGCGACATTTTTTATTCTTATTATCTATTAATTGCAAATTTAAAGAAATTTTAAAAAATGTTGACCCTCAAATAGTGCCAGAGTAATTATAATTAAGTTGTTACAAAGTTCGTGTAGTGTATACACTACTGTCTACGTCTGGGCTATAGCCCAGACATAGCTTTCAGACTGTCTAGCTTAAGGTCACACTCGTTATTATGTTATTAGAGCTACATAAAATACGTTTCTTAACAATTAAAACTTATTAAAATTCTGTATAATTTATTTGAAACCTATGAACACTTTCATCTTCACCCACCTGCTAAAACCAAAGACTACAACACTTTTTCCTCATTTATGGAGGAAACCTACGTTTAATAATGGACGGTGAAAGATTGAATGGTGATGATTGTGATGATGATAATATGTTATTTTGTCATATTTTATGAAAAGGATCAAATTTTATAATACTATTAATACTTGCTTACCGTGTGGGGATGGAGTAAGAACAATTCACCACCCTCTCTTCCCGTGGGTGTCATAAAAGATGACTATGGGGGATAGGATATGCAGATAACATTTATGCAAGAGGAGGAAAATACGATATGAAACCATATGCCAACACGTCTGTCCAAAACAGTATAGTAGGTCAATTTCCCTCCTATCATGAGGCCCGAGCCCAACAGTGGGACTTATAAGTGCTGAGATGATGATTATTTGCCGTTTTCATAGAGTAGAAGTATACGTATTCATTTTAAATATTCTTAAAATTCCACCTGGTCATTATTGGTTAATTTTGATTGTGTATTTTGTAAAACCTAAAGTGCTTTCTAATAGAGATTTATACTAAAACGAATAAGACCCATTTATATTACTTTTATCTTATCTAAGTAGTATAAAAAAAAAATTAAGAAGACAAAAAGGAAATAATTATTTATTTTTAGTCTATTTTCCAGCACTCCTAAACCAATTCACGCCCCCACCAATTTTATCAAATTAATCGCCTCATATAAAACAACTGAAACGAAAAAGGGACAAAGCGGCAGAGGCAAAAATAATACTCTTTTACTCGGTGAGTGGCTAAAAAGATGGCTGCTGTACTTACAGTAAAATTTATACAAATAAATGCGTATACTATTTCATTTTCTTGAATACATGTTCAATTAATTTATTGTATAATATATGTAAAATATATTATTTATTTTCTCAATAAAATTTCAACTTTATTCTTGAAGTTTAGTGGCAATTAAACGAAGGGAAGCTTATCTTGCCGTGTGGTAACGAAGTAAGAATACAATTCACCGCTCCCTATCTGGCCCGTAGATGTCATAAAAGACGACTAAGGGATTCAATACGCATATAACATCTATGCAAGAGAAGGAAAATTCGAAACAGAACCCTATATCAACCTATCTTACCAGCATGATATAGTAAGGTCAATCTCCCTCCTATTGTGGAGAAGGCTCGACCCCAACAGTGGGACGTATATGAGCTGTAATGATGATGAGATGATGAAGCTTATCCTTGTACTGTGGAGTAAGAATACAAATCACCACCCACTCTCCTACCCTTGGGTGTCGTAAGTGTCAATTAAGGGATATTATATGCATATAACGTCTATGCAAGAGAAGGAAAACTCTAAATCAACCCCTATATGCCAACACATCTGACTAGCCTGTTATAGCCTGTCATAGTAGTTCAAGTTCCCTCCCATAGTGTCGGAGGCCCGAGTCCATTAGTGGGACTAAGGGACTAAGATGATGATGATGGCGAAACTTATGATTTAGGCATGCGTGTCTCGACCTTGTATTAAAAATCTCTATTTAAAATCTTAAAAATAAAATTATAAAACAGAATAAAAACGTAAAAAATATTTTATTTCATATATATATATATATATATATATATATATATATATATATATATATATATGCGGGATAGCTAAACCACATTGTGTGTGGTGAACTGTAGCTTAATGAATGCCTTTTCATCCCGAAATGCTCGAGTCCAATTACAACATACATTTAGAGCGGTGAGAGAACGGACAGCATATGTGGTAAAAATATATTTTATTTATTTATGTTTGGAAGATACACAGAAATTCAATGTTATTAAAATACTTTTAATATGTTATACATCACTCATTATTTCAGCTCATATATATCCCATTGTTGGGCTCGAGCCTCCATCACAAAAAGGGGTAATTAACCTACATTTCCGCGCTGGTTAGACGTGTTGTTATATAAGATTTCATTTCAAGCTTTCCTTCTCTTGTATAGATGTTATATGGACACAAATAAGTAATAATGTTTATCTTATTAAACTTACTGAAAATCACATAATTATGGTCTAAAGTGATTGTTAAATATGAGACATTGACTAATAAGAACGAATCTAAGAACGAAGAACTAAAATGCATATATTTATTTTTCTAATAATAAATAGAGGAAGCTTGTATGTATATGTATATCATCATCATCATCTTGCTCTTATCCCAATTACTTGGGGTCGACGCAATATGTCATCTGTTTTGACATATTGCAAAAAGTTTCGGCAATGACTTTTATGACCGGCCGCCTGCCTGACGTCAACCCTTGGGAATGTAATCGCTGACCCAAATGGTACCAGATGGAGTTGGTCCGGGTCAATCTAGGGCTCTTAGTCGTCTTTTACGACACCCACGAGCAAAGCAAGGTATTCGAAGCCGCTACCACACAGCACTATGTATATGTATATAAGTTTCATATACCGTATTGCCGTAAACCGTATGTAATCATTAAATTATTATTACACATTTTATATTTCTCTTGCAAAAGCTGCTCATAGGTATGATAAAATAGGTACTTCCCAATCAATAAATAATTGACTCTGCTGGGGCGTAACTTACGAAAATATTTTATTTTATTGTTTTTTGGGAATCTTGATGTTATGTTTAAAAAAAATGAAACTACTATATTAAATTTCAGTGGTAAGCTATCTCAAATTTCTAATTATTCCTGTTATAATGTGTGTCTTCTCCTAATTTACAATATTTATAACAACCACTTTACCTTCCGTAGTAAGCAATAGTGAGCAATATTTTTATTTAAACAGTGTCTTAGGACAAACCGTTACCTCTCGCCCGGGCTGGGCGTGATTTGTTACTCCAACGACTCACTCGCCAAAGTCCGCGGTGGGACGCTAGAGCAGGCGGCAAGCCTGGCGACTCTAGGCACCAAAGAGATCGTCAGGCGGATCGAGGCGTTGGGGTTGAGGGTGGCCCTGGAGAAGACGGAGGCCATCTTGTTCCATGGGCCCCGCATGGGCCTTCCCATCGGCGTCTCGATCACCGTAAATTCGGTTGATATCAGCATCCGGGCCCATATGAAGCATTTAAGCCTAGTGGCCTGGGCATTGGTGGTTTCGGGAGCATTTCCGCAGGCTCGTTCCGCGGCTCGTCGGCGTGGCATCCGCCCTATCCTGGCTTATGCCGAATGTGGACGGACCGAGTGCTGCATGTCGACGTATGTACGCGGGGGCCATCCGGTCGATAGCCCTGTACGTCACACGGTTGTGGGCGGGGTCTCTGACTGACCGACTCAGGGCTATTCTATGGCGACCACAGAGGGTTATGGCGGTCAGGGCCATACGCGGATACCGCAAGGTGGCGACGGAGACGGCGTGCCTGTTGGCTGGGACTCCCCCGTGGGACCTGGAGGCGGAAATGCTCGTCTATTTGTATCGGCGGGTGTCGAGGGTGCGAGCGGAGGGCGGTGTGATCTCTTTGAAGGAGCTAACCGCCTGGCGCGTCGACGCCCGCCGAGCTGTCATTGCCCGTTGGGCAGGCCGGCTGGAGAGGCCTCGTTACGGTGTCTGGATTGTCGAAGCCTTGCGGCCGGTACCGATGCAGGGGCTAAAACGACGGCACGGGGTGCATTGCTTCCGACTGGTGCCGTCCTGACGTGCCCAGGATAGAGTGGTGCGAAGAGTGCGCCGAACGTAACCAAAACCCAAAAAAAAAAAATTAGAACTACATTATTAGAACTATCATATGTAGATCGCGAATTATCCTTCGCGAAATTCGAGCAATAAACGTTAAAAAAGAAAGATTCAAGACTGTAGTTGAAATACTTTCGATAAAGAATTTTTTATAATCGTTTTAGTGTCATCACAATTCCGGGGATTCAGTACGTCACCGGCTCCGTCCGCCCCGGATGAAGCCGGGCGGCGAGCGAACTGACCATAGCCCAACCCGAAAAAAAAGGGTCATCGCAATTATTGAAATAGAAATTATGCCTTAAGTATTAACTTTAGTATTGCCTAATAACGTGAAATAAGTTGATGTAGTAGATTATAACAGCACTTTTAACCGACAGCATTTGAAAATCTTGAATATTACAATCTTATTAAGTAAATAGCAATAATATATTCAACTGATATGACTTGATCACCATAAAAATAAATTAAATACGTGATTTATAAGTATTTTAAACAATATTACTTATTATAAATGTCATGCTTCCTCCTCCTCCCCACGGCTTACATACGTCCCTGTCCCTTCTTCGCAATTGGAGGCAAATTGACCCACTCATCTCAGCACACACGTCCCACTGCTGGGTGCCCCAATAGATAGAGCCACTTACCCAATAGGAGAGCAGTTGACTTATAGTAAGTCATGCTGGTCAGACATGTTAGTATAGGGTTTCTTTTTTCAGTTTTTCTTCTCTTACAAAGATGTTATATTATGCGTCTTATATCACTTATGGCCGGGTTCTGAGCTTCTCAGTTAAACTATCAATAGCTATTGGTTCAATAAAGTTGAACGTCAGTTAAACTTCCGATAACTTTTGCTGGGTTTCTGAGTATCTAACGCTCTGTCAAATAACTATGAAACCGATAACTGGTTTCTTAAATTGTCGCTAGATGGAGCTCTTCACAAGATCGAGTTTGCAATTGATTTTTTCATTTTATTTCATCATTATTACCAAATATTATTAACACGAATATTTTTTCGAAAGTCAATATTTGGACCGAGATTACTTTAGTTATAAAATATTTTAATTCATTATTTTTTCACGGCTGTATGTGCGACTCATCGCTAAAACATTATTAAAAAAAGTTGTTTTGTTTGTGTGCGCGCTTGTATGTTCCATCTAAACAACTAATAAAATTTGTATATATATAAACTATACTGTAAAATTGTGTCTTCACTTCTCTAAGGTTATCAGAACTTGGCATATTTATGTAAGCACTGGCAAGTTTTGCCATTTCTTTGCTGAATTTAAAAATCACTTTTGACAATGATTTTATGCACGTTATAAACGTGTAATAATTTGCTCTAAACTGTCAAAGTAAATCTGTAGCAATAGAAGTTAATGCACTGTTAATTTTTTTCACAAAGATACATCACAGTACCTTTGTTAAAATGATATCTCACTTTAAGTTCTTCATCCGTGAACATTCCAAATGGATTACTGCGATTTCTTAGGTTGCGAGATATGGACATGCTATAAACAACTTCCAAAACTTCCATATCAGATTCCATTCATTTAATTATAACTATTATTGCGTAAGGTGTAAGTATAAAGTGAAAATCCCAATTAAAATAAACAAAAATCACAAAATATTTTTAGGTTAGTTCTGACACAACTTCAAACAATACTTATCGAACCGATAAACGTCCCTTTTTGGTCAGTTAAATTAAACCAAGCTTAACTGACGTTTACCGTATGACGGTGTGTTCAGCAACGTAATTTTACAAGTTATCGGACTGATAGCGCTATGGAACAGTTAAACTCCAGTTAAATGTACCTCAGAAACCGGCCATTAGTCGTCTTTTTTGACATCCACGAATAAGATAGGAAATGGTGAATTGTATTATTAAAATTAAGTAATTATGATGACAATGTCTATAGTTGTCACAAAATAAAAGGCCCTTTTTGACAGTTCGCGCCCAAGAAATTTTCTATTTTTTACCGATCGAAATGTTTTGAAGTTAATTACATTTTTCAGTGACGGGTACCGCCCACTGGGCTAAGTGCTGTGGCATAACGATTTTTTTCATATTGTCCACAGACTATTAATAATCAGTTAAGGAAAAATAAATCGATCAAGATATATTTTTTAAGGCGGACTCGTACTTGGCCGGCGTTATTAATTTGAATACTAGTATTTAGACCAACTAATTACAGAATTTCACCAGCTGTGTAGTGATTTCTACTGAAAATATGAGACGTCAATATTGACAATATGAAAATGAAATAATATATATATATATATATATATATATATATGGGTGACGATAGCTCAACTCACAATTTTGGCTCATCATCTTAAGAAAATGATTGACTGAAGATTCACTTTTTCTCGATATTTTTGTGATTTGAGTGAATGTTATTGTAACAAAATTATTAAATGATAGAAAAATGACCATTCGTAACATTGTATCATTTCAAAATATCTACAATATCACAATTTAAGTAAAATTTTCAAATCAGAACTTTAATCCAATACACTTTACAATACATATTCAAATCGATTATATGTATACTCATATAAACTTGATTCGATTTAGCGTGAGTATCGAGTACTGAGTCGTATGGTTCATTACTAATTACATCGGTAAGACCAAGTGTCAAAACGGGCCTCTTATTTTGTGACAACTATAATAGACATTTGTACTTTTATATGTTATTAGTGAAGTTCAGCGCGCTCAATATACAAATTATCATCATCATCATCTCAGCCCATATACGTCCCACTGTTGGGCTCGGGCCTCCTCCATAATGGAAGGGTACTTGACCTACTATACCACGCTGGTCAGACGTGTTGATATAGGGTTTTATTTCAAGTCTTCCTTCTCTCACATAGATGTTATATATTTTATATCCCTTAGTCGTCTCGTACAATCACCCTCGGGTAAGAAGGTGGTGAATTGTATTCTTACTCCGTCACCACACGGAAATTAAAAAACATATTATACATAAAATACAAATTATACATAAATAAAATTAAAAGAAAATTGTGTAGCAGAAAAAATATTTTAAATAAATTATGGTCTAACTTCGACCACTCATGGACCACTAGTGCGAGACTAATAATGTTCAATTGATTGTAGTGTAGCGTGGAGCTTAGCACCCAAAATGAAAGTTGTGGTACCTAACAATTAAATTTCTGTTGTCTCTGACAACTGCCAGTGTACGTAATCATTTCTTGGCGTTCGAGTGTAAATGCATCAGCTGATTTATAAGAAAGAAGTGAAACAAACACTTTGTACCCTTTTTTACGAAATTAGCTTTACGAAATTATTTTAAATATTTTACGAAACAAGTTTAAGCATTAAAAATATATTAAATTAATAAATAAAAATATGACGTAATCAACACACACACACTTATATTATACATATACACTTTTATGCTTATACATAATTCATCATCATCATCATCACTTCCGATCCTAAATGTCTCACTGTTGGGCTCGAGCCTCCTCCACAATAGGAGGGAAATTGACCCTACTATGTATACCACGCTGGTCAGACAGGTTGATATAAGGTTTTAGTTCGAGATTTGTTGTGATATGCGTATTATATCCCTTAGTCGTCTTTTACGACATCCACGGGTAAGATAGGGAGTGGTGATTTGTATTCTAACTCCGTCACCACACGGAAAGTTTAAGTAAAATATATAATTTAAAAGAAAATTGTGTAGAAGAAAAATATATTTCAATGATATAAATTTAAATGAATTATAGTTCAATTTCGACCACTCAGTGATCATTAGTAACTCTAATTACATCAGTATTCACGATAAATTTATTGAAAAATAAAATGTGAAATTGAATGTAGTACAATTACATTACATATATTATAGAAAAAGCACGTAAATTAATGTGAGCGTCAATTATTTATAGAGGTTACAGCTTGATAGATATATTTACGATATTTTTGCATTCTACTAGTTGTATCACTTTACATAACTATAGTACTGCTACTAGTTATATCACTTTACATAACTATAGTAGATAAAAAATATGACACAGACCAAGACCTTTTTTTTCATAATTTCTATGTAAAAATCTCAAAAGGGTATAACTCGACTTAAATGTCACGTCACAGGTGCGCGTGTGTGCGTGTGTGGTGTGTGTGTGACGTGTGTGCGTGTGCGTGCGTGTGCGTGTGCGTGCCTGTGCGTGCGTGTGCTTGCGTGTTTGCATGTGTGCGTGCGTGTGTGTGTGAGTGCGTGTGTGTGGGAGTGCGTGTGTGTTGCAGTAGTAGATACATCTGACTGTATATAGTTATTAGGCAACGCTTTGTTGTTAAACTTTTTTTACTGGAGAATAGAATAAATGTGTTTGTTATATTCTCATAATGATAATTAATGATATTTAACAAAAACTTAATCTCAATAACAGAAGAATAGACTTTATAATTTTTAAAAATGCCAACAATGTAGCTCATAGAAATGTATATAATTGCAGTTTGAAGTTAAATAATTTATAACATCCTGACTGTGAGAGCTGCAACAATTTTGACACTGCAAAACTTTCACGCCAATTGTTACGAGCTCAAAGTCACTTGAACGAAGCAATTATGGGCAATGTTAATAGTTATCTTTAGTACTCAACTTTATGTGAAAATTTTGAAGCAAATGAAAGTATTTTTTTAGCTGAGTTGTCGTGTATTTTCCATCACAATATTATATAAAGTTATTTTTTTTTTAACTGTATACTTCGTTCAGCATCTTCGGTGTGCAGGTGTCATTTGTATAATTCAGAATTTCGAATTTTTAGTTCAGCATAGAATTGCTTTTGAGTTTACTACCAAAAATCACGGTACAACACATACGCCACTAGAATAGGATTGATCCTATTATGTAAAAAAATAAAATGAACACACACACACACACGCACGCATATATTTGAATTATTACACACCTATGTATTTATTATTTATTGTATTTAAAGTAAACACGTAGAACAGGTTAGTGAATTGTTATTAATTTTGCAGTGTCTGTAAATTATACCAAATCATTGTACTGTCGATATTAGCAAATTGAAACACTTTTACCGCTATTGATAGATAGTACATACCCACTATATTTCGTATCTACGGTTTCGTTTTGTCGCCTCAATTTCTATACCAATTTTATTTGATGGGATCTTTTTGTTCTTTTCCTTCTATTTCAACCCTATATTCCAATATCCTTGCTTATAGGTTACAAATTGGATTAGAAAGACACGGTCTGGTGTCTCACCCAAATTGATTTTACGAGAGCATTTTATCTTGACAGCACTACGATACATTCTTTGTTATTATTTCCCTCACACCAAATAAACTACTTATTTTTTATAGTAATTCAGAGACAATATTAATATTTTTTGCATGAAATTGTCTTTTGAAGATATTATTTAAGATATTTATTTATTTATCGATATGTTTACATTTAATAACATTATAAATATATAAGTACTTACCGCCTAGTGTAGTGACGGTATAAGAATAATAAGTATTTACAGTCCCTATTTTGCTGGTGGATGTCTTAAAAGACGACTAAGGGATATAATACGTTTATAACACCAAGAGAAAGAACGTTCAAAACAGAACCCTATACCAAATTGTCTGACGAGCATGTTATAGTAAGGCGAATTACCCTCCTTTTGTAGTGGAGGCTCGAGCCCAGTAATAGGACATATATAAAATGATATGTACCACTCGTATAATATTAAATTTTATATTATTTTATACAACTACTAGGTACTTATTTATACCGGCGACAAATTAACGGAATGTTGTCCATTCAAAAAGGCATATACAGATAGAAATTTTATTCCACTTACATTGATTAAATGTTACCACAATGAAGTGTAAAATTCTGCGGCAAAGTAGATACAATTTTATTTTCTTATCATAATATAATAGAAAACAACTTGTATGGACTGATTGATAGAGCAATCAATATTGTACTGTAACGAACAGCAACAAACTGTTGTGAAATTTTAGGTTATTTCTATTATTTTGTAGCGACTGATTTATATCAGTATGCTTATGCACAAACAAGGAAAATACGAGCGCAAATTTATTACTTATATTATTTGATTCTTTACTTTCCCAAGCCTTTTTTTGGGGTGGGTTGCGATCGGCGCACTCCTCGCACCACTCCGTCCGGGGCGACAGAAGGGCGTAAGCACGCACAGTCCGACGGCATACCCCCTAGTGGGGTACCCTTCCATCAACCGACGTCCTCCCCCTGGGGGAGAACGTCGGTCTTTCCTCACGCGGTCGGCCTCTCGGCGGGTGACAGACTAATTCCCCAGTTACGTCACCCGCGGCCTCAGACTTTCCCAAGCCTTACGACTTCATTGAAATCGCCTGAGAGATCACCGGTAAGAGATAACAGCCCTAATCTAAGAAACTTGAACACAAACTTCGAATGTCAATACGCCTGCCATGCATTGTAACGTTATAATCCTCCATCGGGATCTCTATATCGAGTAGTAGACATCAAAAGTAGTGTTGCCCAAAAAAGTCTTGGTCTTGCGGTCTTGGTCTTGGTCTTGCGAGAAATGCGAGACCGAGACCAAGACCAAGACCGCTTAATTTTTGCAAGACCAAGACCAAGACTGGCCCTGCAAAACTTGAGCAAGACCAAGACTGGGCCTGCAAGAGTCTCGCGGTCTTGCATTTAATTCAAATCACCATTTCAGCTTATATACGGTTGAGCTCGTGTCTTCTACATAACAGGAGGAGAATCGGCCGTGGCCGGAGGGGAATCGCCACGGTGATCGGCCCTGTTGTTACAGGTCATACATGTCAAGTTTTCCTTCTCTTGCACCGATGTTATATATTATAGCCCTTAGTCGTGGGTTCGCAGTCACGGGTAAAATAGGGGGTGATGAATTATATTCTTACTCCGTCACTACACGGCAAGTCAAATCAGTCTTGAGATATCCATCTATTGGCCAATCGATTCCCAATGTTGGTGTTGGCTTTTCAGAATTACTCTTCGGAAAGGCTTAAGGACAAAAATACCGTAATCACGAGAGTGCTCTTGCCCATTATACATATTTATATATCCGTTTATTTATTAGCCCAACGACGTTCACTGTTGGACATAGAAATATGCCTACAATTAATCTATATAAATGTCCATGTAGGGACAGAGTACGATCACCATCAGGCAGTACATGAAGCGTTGCTCCCAGCGCTATTTTGCCTCTGCCACGACTCACCCCAATCCACTAGTGGTTGGGGCGGTAAATTACGTCCCCTCAAAAATATCCGCGGTCCGACGTCCTCGTCATCTTCTTGAAGAAGAAGATGACGCTATTATGATCGCCCAAGAAAGGACCTACACAGCTCGCGCAGCGATAACAGATAAAACTCCGCGGTATCGGCCTCGCCGTCGAGGTCGAAAACCGCGCCGTGTAAAAGTCATTAACCTAAACTTGGCCACGCCCACTTTGCTCTCAGCGACGCGCCGAGCCGAGGTCCGTTCTCCACAGGGGGGAGCCCTCGGGCGATGTTCGCTTAACTTACTTACCGGGTTGAGAGCCATCAGTGCTCACCCATTAACCGCGTTAAGCTGTCAAGGTCATCTGCGACCAACAGCTACACAAGCACAAAAAAAAAGACAGAGTACGAATATAATTCACCACTCTCTTACCCGTGGATGTCGTATCAAATCGGATCGGGCAATGGTGTTAGGAACCCATGAAAAAAAATTGAAATAAAAATATCTATTCGTTAATGAATTGAGAGACATGTAAGTTCTCAATTTTGTCATCGTTTTTTCGTGTAAATTGATTAAAATGTATGAAGGAATGATACTTAATCTACAACATATTCGTATTTTGTTAAATGTTCATTAGAATTTGAATAAATCAATGATTACGTTTGCATAAGCAAGACAAACTTCGCTTTAACATAAATCAGCTGATCGGCCGATGACCGTTGATGAGTCGCCTTTGTACCTACGTAACCATTGAAAGGTTCGCGCAAATCTAATACCTATTTATACTGTCGAAATTTTACATGCTTACATATATCCTGTCTGTACATACCTACATAATGCATAAAATTTAAGGCATAAACTCTTAGACACACATTTTTGTAATCACTATAACTTTTACGTTATATTGTTTTTGTGTAATATACATTCTAATCATGATCTATGACTGTTGAACTACAACATACATGAACAGTTGTCCCATAACCTGATACATCCTGTGTATATATGTGTAAGAGAAGTGAAACTAGAAAGAAAACCCTGTACCAACATGTCTGACCAGCGTGGTATAGTAGATCAATTTTCCTCTTACTGGAAGGAAGCTTAAGCCCAGCAGCGGCACTTTTATGAGCTGTGACGATGACGACAAATATCATACATTTTACAAGTATTAAAACCATAAAATTTTAAATCAGTTTTATATGTTCTTGAATAAATAGTATATTAAGAGCTACATGGATCCAGCGGCCAAAGTATTTATATAGGCAATAGAGCAACAGGTTTTTTCAAGTATCCAGAGTATCAGTAAATAAACTGGAAATACAATAGATACATACCACTTAACTTGAAGGGGAATATAAACAATCGCATTAATTGTAAAATATCGCATTGATTATAAAATGACATAAAATTTATTGTATCAACTGGCTCGTGTGGTGACGTCTTAAGAAAATAGGGTCGAAAGTCCTGTCATAAGAGTAGTAACGCTGTCTAATGGAACACCAGGGGAATAGAAGAGTAATTTTCTCCAGTGGTAAGTATTGTATTCAATAGTGAACTATAGGCTAGCAGATGGATAGATAGGATAGGATATTTGATTAATTTAGTTGGATTTTTCATTGCCATGATAAATTACTGTTACGTTATTCTAACTGCAAAACTTTGCGAGACTCTTGCTGCAATACCAAGACCAAGACCAAGACTCGGGTGCACAAGACCAAGACCAAGACGAGACCAGGTGTGATGCTGCAAGACCAAGACCAAGACCGGTCCAAGTCTCGTCTTGGTCTTGCATTTGGGCAACACTAATCAAAAGAGAGAGGAATGGATATGTTTATTATATGATTACTTAAAATAAAACTGGATATGAAAAATTAAATTTAGTATGGAAAGGAACTTCAATTTATAATTTTTGATGTAGCAAAATAATAATGATAAAATCTTCATTTGACATTTATTAGATTTTTGGTAATATCTTTTCAAAAAACATTAAGTAACGTTCTACATATTATTTAAACATACGTTATTTTCGGCATCAAATCATTCAAATTCATTTTGTAGAAATCTTAAATATTATGTCACGCTTAGATTGAAAAGATATCTATCTATTCCTAAAAAAAAAGAACACGTCTGTTTATGCTATTGAAATATCGATATCCCAAAAGCATGCCACGGCTGCCATTTGTCAGGTTTAATCTTGTGCCAGCTGAAGGGATCAGAATATCAAAACTTCTAAATGTTTAAGACCATAAATATGGTCTTAAACATATAGAAGTAATGGTAAATGCCCGCGGTTTCACTCGAGTAGTTCTTGTTCCTGTGGGATTCCCTGGATAAAATATAGCCTATGTTACTTGTTGATAATGTAGCTTTTCACAGATAGAACAATTTTGAAAATCAGATTAGTGCTTGAGGCGTGAAAGGGTATCAAAAAGCAAACAAGTTTACTTTCGTTGTAATACTAAAAGTGAGGATATGAGGTCAAATATTAATTATACGTAATTAAATTAGAAATATTAAGATTTTTGAGAGTTGTATATATGTATATCTTAAAATTGCTTGTACATATAATAAAATCAATACAATTTAACAACATTATCGAATAAAATAAAAATAGAGCATAATTACAAGTACATTTACTTTAACATGTTTACATTTTCATCATCCACTTCTGAGCTATGGACCAAGTTTCAAGTATCTAGCTCATTAAGCAATTAGTTTAAAATCAATCGCAATATTCCACTCGGACAAGAATACAAGACAACGAGTTGATTAAAACATTACTATGTCACTAATCTAAAGCGAGGCAAGACCAACCACTAGTAGTGACGTAGAATGTGACGAAATAGTATGATGTCCGTTTTTAGCAATGACATGGGAGTTTTAACCTTAGGAGCCCTTAGGTCCGTTGAAAAGTTTCAATTGCGTTAGTAAAAATTGACATTAAGTGTGAAAAAAAATAAACTACTTACATTATAGGAACAATTTAATCCTACATAATGTTGTAAGTTGATCACAAAAGTATTACGTAAATACACGTTCACTTTGAAACTTGATCTTTTGATACAATAATGAGAAGAAGGTTTCTAACGGTAGGATCACGGGATTCAAGAGCGGGTAAGGGCTTTTGTCGGCCATTTTATTTTCCCTTTTCCTTCGCATAAGCTAACTATAGGTTATAGTAGTAGATATAACACTAAATCAAATACAATATAGTCATATTATCTATGTTTATATATAGTAAATGTGAAACCATGCATAAAATTAACATCTATCTATCTATACATATAATAAAACTGTAGAGATCGAATGTCTGTATATAGAAAAAAAAACGCTAAAAACCAAGTCAGGGGGATGTTAGAAGTGAAATGGAACACATCCTGATTTTTTTAAATATTTTGTTTCTCTGTATGTTTGTCTGTTTATCTGTTTGTACGGGCTAATCTCCGAAGTTATTGGACCGATTTAAATGCAATTTTGCATGGTGGTACCTTACATCTCCGGTCAACATTTAAGATACTTTTAATCACGAAAAATTAAAGAGCTTCCGTGGAATAGTTAAAAAACTATAGTAACTTTACAGCTTAGTACACGATCTAATTAATTGGAAATCGATATAAAAATACTCATTATACAAGAATATTCTTAAAATCAACCCTTTAGAGGATATATGTATTCCTTTTTAAGGGTGTAAAATAGTGGATGAATTACTCGTATGTTTTGATATTTCTCACTTTAATACACAAGTTATAAATTCATACAACGCCAATGACTAATTTACTGCATTGATAGCATAGTGGTTAAGATACCAACCTACCGTGTCAATGTCACGGGTTCAATTCCAACGCCGAACAAATTTTTGTGTGATCGACAAATAGTTGCTTTGAGATTAGGTGTTATTTGTGTCCGTCACTTACATGTTTGTGAAGTTCCTTAGTGGAGGGTGTAGTGCGAAATTCATAGTTTGTGGAATGATTAGAAAAAGAAGGCTGTGCAGGGTCATTCGAACAGCCTTTTTTGACCGCAGGCAGCAAATTATGTTGTCGTGGTATTGGCCTCGCGCGGTCAGTTACTTTACGGGTGGTGGACTAATCCTCGGTTCAGTCATCTGTATCTTTGATTAGGGTGGTTTATTTATTGCCATTTTTGGCAAACGAGCAAATAGCACATCTAATGGTAAGTGATACTGCTTATGGACTTTTGCCAGGTCGCTGTCTGCCGTGAAGAAAGTGAAGGGAGTATGAATACGTGCAATGAGTTTTGGTAATACTAAAGACATCACCAAAACCCACCACATGCAAAGATTGGCTTCCGGCTCTCTCGCTCTGGAAGGACCGGGTCGCGACATTAGATGGACGACTGTGGAAAGTGTGATTCTCTTACGTAAAAATAGTAATGCGCAAGCACTCGGGCTAGCCACCAACCGACGCCATAGTGGTGGAACGAGTCAGCTTGGAAGTTTTTCTTCCTGACTCGCTCCGCCGAGTTCTTATGCGAGACAACTGCCAAGCTGAAAATGCCAACCTCATACCAGTTCTTGACCTGTCGAATATGATCTAAATGATGGTCGGCAGCTTCGGAAGTGATGTTGCCGATGAATTCACAACGCTGCTCTATCCGGGCTACACAGACCTAAAAAGTATGTCTGCTATATCTTAGCTGGAACCACAATTGTGGGAAGGCACCATGTATTTCCACATCTAAGTACCACGGGAGAGTTGGCCAAAGCGCACTCTGCCTCGGTCGACATGGTACGGTATCTGCGTGTAGCCCTAAGCACCATGGCTTTCTTCGAATGCCAGAAGAAAGTTCTAAGATAAGTGGTCAGAACTCACCCACACAGATGCACTGTACAGGGTCATTGATCGAACCAGTCTTGCGTACAGCCGTCAAGATGTAACACCGCGTCAATGAGTCGGAGAGTAATTTGATAAAAATGCTCCTGAATGCTACTATCTTCCGTCGAGTATTAATCCCAAATATTTTATCTGGTCCTTGACTGAGTGGAATCAAGTTAACGGTGATTGCTGTGCCGACAGGTGTATAGTTACAGGGTCTATGTAATAGCAAATCATTCGTTTTATATAGGGTCACTCTAAGCGCATCACCACCTCGATACTGAGTACGGCCAAACGTATCTCTTATTTAAATTAAGCCCAGTCCGGAGAGGGTCCAGCTTAGCTGAAGCTCCATAAGCATAGAGAGGCTACGAGTCTGCCAGAAAGAATTGGTCAGAGCAACACGGTGGCCTGTAGAACCCTGAACACAGTACACAGTTATCTGTGATTTCCTCTGCCACAGATGATTTCTACGCGGACGAAGTTGCGGGCAAAAGCTAGTTTAGTAATAAATGTACAAATAAATACTGCAAAGAATTTATACCCGATATATTTGAAAAGTGTAACATAAAAGGATCGTATCATTCTAATATCAAAATTTGGTAAAATATGTACAAGATATGGATTGTCCATCAAAAACTTAACTAGGTAAAATCAATTTTCAAACTATATTCAATTATGTCTATTATTTCGAAATAAACATACCAAAGTAGGACTATAACTTTTTACTAAACATTTCTAAATTATTAAGGCGAAATGTTGCAGATAATAGAAAAGACATAGGTATAAAAAACGTCTAGAAATTATATGACTCATTATTACTCTAGAAATAAAATTCATAGAGCTATATTATAATTAGTAAAGTAAAAGATAGCATTTAAAGCCACATAGTACTCCCAAAGCAGTATGATACTCGGCAAATTATGTAACTGAAATAAACTATTCTCGCTACTTTAATAGGTATCTGAGGAAATTTCAATTTTACCTAATAATTGACTGAGCAAAGGATTTCATTTTGAGGCTTCTTATAGTGATGTTACCTGTTTTTGTATTTTAATCATCATTTAATAGGGGTTTAAATATGAAATTGCCGTTTTAACAACAACGTTTAATTGAAAGTGGCTAGTAAGCCACTTAATTTATTAAAAAAAAAGCTAATAAGCCAATTAAACCTGCATGGTGTCAGATATCAAAGTGAAACTATTTTCAAACGGAAACTATAACATTCTGAATTTAAAAATGTATTACATTTGTTCGTTCGATGTTCAATTATTTTTTCATTCAGCTTTTGAAGTGAACAGGGATACGTCGAAAATCAGAGTAATTTTCGAATACGAGTGCCGACGTGGGACTAACACAACAGAAACGGCTTGTAATGTCAATGCTGTGTTTGGAGATGATACGACTGCCGAACGCACCGTGCGTCTTTGATTTAACCGCTTTCGTAGTGGAAACTGGGCTTTGCAGAATGAACCACAAGGAAGACCAGCCACTATGGTCAATAATGATGATGGTGGAAACCGCTCCAAGTCAAACTACCAAGGAATTAGCGACATAGTTTGGCGTTAGCATACCCACAATATTGACCTTCCATTTGAACCAAATCGGTAAAATAAAAAACTTGAAAAATGGCTACCTCATAATTTGACTGATCCGCAGAGAGAAGCGCGCGTTGAAGCTTGCTTTATCTTGTCAAACCGGTATAGAAATGAAGGGATTTTGGACCGAATTGTGGCGTGTGATGAAAAGAGGATTCTTTACGATAATCGCAAGCGAACAACGCAATGGTTGACCCCAGGTCAAACGCCACATCAATGCACTAAAGTGAAACTTACATATAGAAAGGTAATGATAAGTGTTTGGTGGTCGCTTCATGGTGTAATTCACTACAGCTTCCTCAGATCTGGTCAAGCAATAAACGCAGATTTCTACTGTGCAGAACTCCGAACAATGATGGCGAAACTCGCAGTAAAACAGCCCCGACTTGTCAATTGATCTTGCCATTATTGCTCCGTGATAACGCAAGATCTGTTTGAGAGACTGATTCAAGAGACTGTTCGAGAAACTCTTATAACACTACAAGACCTGTAGTTAGAAACCATAGGTAATCCTCCATACTCGCCAGACCTCGCCCCAATCGACTACCATTTTTCCGCGATTTGGAAAATTTTTGCACGGAAAAAAAAATCTGCCGAGGAATCAGTACAAAATACTTTCACACAGTTTGCAGAGTCCAGGACCCCAGACTTCTATCGCAAAGGTTTAAATGATATTCCAATAAGATGGCACAAATGTATAGATAACAAGGGTATAATACTTTGATTAAAGAAATCTGTTTTATGAACAAAAATGGTTTCAATTTATCAGTACGAATTTAATATAATAATTTATTTATCAGTACGGCAATTTCATACTTTAACCCCTAATATTGTAGCCCACCCACAAAGAAAAAAAAAAAAAACCCCTAATATTGTGACACATTTCCTTACGCCAGCACCGCAGGACTGTTTTTTCTACTGTATAATAAATAATTATCTTTATCACAGCTCATATATGTTCCACTGTTGGGCTTGGTAGTAATAGAGAAATCGACCTATTATACCACGCTGGTCAGACGGATTGGTATAGGGTTTTATTTCCAATATTCTTTTTCATTCATTGATGGTATATGCTGATTTAATTGTATCGTGTTTTACACGACCCTTCAAGGGTTGGATAGGGGTAGTGAATTGTATTTTTCTCCGTTATCACACGATAGTCTTTAAAAATAAATAATATAATAATAGATCGGCTGCAGCGCCGTGCAATGATTGTCGATATCACTGTTCCGCATGACGGGAATCTCGTGAAGGCTGAGAAAGATAAACAAATAAAATATGAAGACTTATATCACGAGATTGTCGACTTGTGGGATGTGGACTCGGCAATCGTTGTACCGATAGTCATTTCGACCAATGGGTTAATAGCTAAGAGCCTCGATCAACACCTAAAGAGGCTCGCGTTAGGTAGTTGGATTGCGGGTCTGATGCAGAAGGCGGTGTTACTGGACACGGCGCGCATCGTGAGAAAGTTCTTCTCTTTGTAGCCCTAACCATCGGCGGCTTGATCCTTGTATTCGCTGGCGGTGAGTCAAACGCTTTTTATATTTTTGAATATTTTATTTTTTCATATCATATTTAAAAATGTTTTAAGTTAAATAAACTATAATAATAATATATAATAAAGTAAATAAAATTGAAGTGTCTGTTTATAATATTAAAATACTGCACTTTTTTCATTCTCACACGGTTATTTACGCGACATCTATGCCTAAAATCCAGTTTATTTTTTTTGTCTGTCTGTTTATTTAAGGTAATCTTCAAATAGTTTGGACACTTTTTGATAATATTTTACTCTCAGGTAGCTGTCTATATAAAGAGTAACTTAGGCTGTATTTTATCCCGGTATTCTCACGGGTACGGTCACTATGCAGGTAGGCGACTGAAACCGAAGCGAGGGCGAGTTGCTAGTAATAAATAATGCTCAATTTAAATTCCATTTTAGGCAGTACTAGGGACACGATATCGAACATAAAGTATCGATACTGTACTCATGAGTAGTATCGAAGAAAAAGTATCGTACTCAATAAAGTATCGAACCAAAAGTATCGATACTTCAAAGTATCAAGTATTGAGTATCTTTTTTTTTTAGGAATTTTGATCGTAGGTGAACTTATTGTGAGCCACATTTTACAAGGTTCATTACGTTTGAACTAGATGGCGTTACCATGAATATAAGCTGTAAGGTCAAATTTAATATGGGCACTCAATAGTCTTTATTCGATACGATACCTGCCAAAAAGTACTCATTGAGTAAAAGTATCGAAAGCAAAGTATCGAGTACAACAGTATCGGTATCGAAAGAAAAGTACTCGATACCTAAAAGTATCGATAATTTTTTTCGTGTCCCTTGGCAGTACCAAAGAACATTTATTCAAAGTACACGTAACATTTAATTTTACGTGCTTTCTATATAACTATAACAAGACACATAATACGTAAACAAGCGCGCAATCAATTGGTTCTTTGCTGAAATGTAAAAGGATCGTATCAATCCTCTTTGGATTATAGAACCTTAATATAAAATGATGTTTCGTAATAAAATCTACCTCGACCATTTTTTTTTGTATCATTTACATATGCTGGGTTTTAGTCACAAAGACTTTATTATTAGGTATTATTAGGATCTTGACTGATATTCCCAAAGTAGAACTATAGTTTGGGGCGGCGTAGGCGCCACTACCTGCGCCTCATGCCCGCCCTAGCCGAGGCCGCGGGTGACGTGACCGGGGAATTAGTCCATCACCCGCCAAGAGGCTGACCGCGTGAGGAAAGACCGACGTCCTCCCCAAGAGGGGGACGTCGGTCTATAGGAGGGTACCCCACTAGGGGGTATTCCGTCGGGCCGACCACTGACGACAAGTAACTCTGCTCTGGTGGACGGTCCAACGACGAAGGCGATGTGGTGTTTGGGTGGCTTGCGGGTATGCGTGCAAGCCCCTCTGTCGCCCCGGACGGAGTGGTGCAAGGAGTGCGCCGATCGCGACACACCCGAAAAAAGAAAAAAAAAATAAAGGTAGAACTATAGTTTGTCTTCGAAATTGTTATTGAAGCTGTTTTAATATTGATTCATCAATAATACTAATTATTAATGGCCTTTGCTCTTTTTATGAAAAACAAATCTAAAACCATATGTTTTATCTATTTTTCAAGTATGAATATGTGGGTAGATATGTGCTATCTAATGATAGCGTAATTAATTTATGTTCCACGTACCGCGTCTGTTGTGTCGGCTAGTTATTTGTTGGCACGGGTTTATTTCAAGGAAAACCCAGCAGATTTGAAAAAAAAATCTATATTATATACTTATATAAAGAAACTTCAAGGGGATGAGTACGGAGTAATAACCACAAATGTTAGCTAATCTGTGAATTCGTGAAATTCAGTAATCATATGAACACAAATGTATGTTTCGCAAATGTTTCATTACTTCTCTTCTTTAATTTTCTCATAAAAGACTGAAAATAATGGTGTTAAAAAGGGGTATATTTTCAATTAACTTATTAATCCTTTCACCCTAACACTTATCCACCCACTTACTGACGCGCTGCAGTAAGTTTTAAATTAAAACAGCGTTATATTTATGGAGCATATTTCAGTCTCAAAAGTTAGTCCCAACGGACACAGCGGTCGAAGTAGAATATTATATTCTAGAAATATGTGCGTTATCAGATTTGCATTCTTTACTATCACAAACTCATGTTACATACATATAATTTCAGGAATAAATTTAAACTTGTTTAATTTCTTCAGATTTTTTTTTTGATCACCACCACCGTGCTTTGCCAACGGTGGCAAAGCATCCCTCAAGGGGTATTCCGTCAGGCCGACCACTGACGTCAAGTCACCCTGCTCCGGTGGTCGGCCCAACGACGAAGGCGACGTGTCACGGGTGGGTTACGGGTGTGCGTGCTTACGTTCCTCTGTGGCCCCGGACGGAGTGGTGCGAGGAGTGCGCCGACCCCTCAAAAAAAAAGACATAATAACATTAAAGCCCTAGCCGAGGCCGCTGGTAGATGGGCCGGGAATTAGTCCACCCGCAGGGAGGCCAGTCGCGTGAGGGCGATGCTCCGAAAACACTATCTTGTTGCCAGGGCCTACCAAAAAAAAAGGATAACATTAAAGCAGCTGCTTTGGGCAACGAGTTAAGTAATATCACTAAACCTTGCTTTCCTGTGAGAATTGTAAAAATGAGGCAATCATAATTTATAGCCCATTTGTAGAAATCTGCGTTCATTAATAATAATATGTAATAGTTCATAATCTTGAAACCATTTTTTTAAGTAAAACTTTTAGTCACGTTAGGCACTTTTTGGTAGGGGAAAATCTTACGGATTCGCGTCACCGACATGCTTTAAGCCTGGCGTGTGTTGTGTGCTTTAGACACTTTTTGTATGGAGGAAATCTCGTGTCTTCGCGTCAACGACATGCTTATAGCAGTATATCTGTAGTTATACACCTGACGTATAGTGCTGTGTATATTCTTATAAGTGAAATTGAATGTATTTAGTGAAAAGTTCAATGTGTATATATTACGCATTGTCGAAATAGTGTTTTTGTTTGATTACTATTTGAAAAGCTTAAATGAAGAATCATTGTGCATTGAATATTGGGAACTAAATAACAATAGCATTATTTTTAAAATAAGAAATAATTAACAGAAAATTATTTTAAATACTCGTATTTATTTTGGCGTTTGGAATTTTATATTATTTAAAGTTATTTTCGTAACTATTGTTCGTATTTATAGATTCGAGCGTTTCACAATATTGTATTATTTATTTTCTAATATTTAACCTCTGCTATACATCACGCGTGTGGTGACGGAGTAAAAATACAATTCACCACCCCCTATCTTACCCGTGGGTGATCGTACGAGCCGACTAAGGGATATAAAACGCATATAACATCTATGCGAGAGAAGGAAAACTCGAAATAAAACCCTATACCAACACTCGAAATAAAACCCTTGACCAACGTGGTGGTTGGACCAGGTCAATTACCCTTCCATTATGGAGGAGGCCCGAGCCCAACAGTGGGACGTATATGGGCTGAGATGATGATGATGATGATGATACATCACGCAATGCGGATTAGTATTTTATAGCGCCTTCGACGTTGTCTTACTACCGTAGTAAAACAGGCTTCTAGTTGTTCAATCTGGGTGCACTGCAGTACCCCCGCCAGGCTGAGCAAAGAGTATCACTTTTTTTTTGGGGTGGACTGTAGTCAGCACACACGCCGTCCACTCCGTCAAGGGTGATGAAGGGACGGCGCGTGGCCCCACAGTCCACCATGGAAAGTTAACGGGGTAGACCTTATTACATGCAGTCATACACTTAATTAGGCTGCAAACTTGGGGCCAACCCGAGTTAAAGAGTCGGTAGAGTGCTCAATCACCTTATTAGGGCAACACAGCAGCTTATGTTGGAAGTTGTGTCAATATTAATAAATACACAACTTAGCCTACGGACACAGTTTATCCAAAAATGTAGGACATTTAATAAAAAATGATAATCACTTTGTAAGAAAGAACACATTCGAATTTAATTTTGTAAAGTAATAAACTTCATTTTCAGAATATAGCTTATTACCTTACATTATTAGCAAAAGTCTGATATATCTTAACAGGTTTATTTATTAGTAAAGTCGTTCTGACTTTACTAATAAATAAACCTGTTAATATATAAGCTCTGTTATTTTATTTATATATTGCTTGGGGTTCTAAATTTAAGAGAGTCTTATCTGGCTCAACAATTTATGTCAGCGCAGAAATATAATTTTCCTTGTTCACAATAACTCCAGATTTTTGATATTAACGCTCGACCAAAAATTATACAAGGCTTGATTATAATATTTTTTTTCCCCACGTACATTTATCTTAATGCAAGGAAAGCACCAATATTTTATTTATTTTCCTTAAAGGTTTTAAACGTAAGTGATCATCATCCTCTTGTTCACTTGAGATCAACACAATATGTATGTATTCCTCCTCAAACGCTCATATTGCAACAGTTTCTGACAATGGTTTTATTACCGGTCGTTTGTCTGACGTCAACTCTTTTTAAGAAAGTAATTGTTGAGCAAAAGGCATTAGATGGATTAGGCCCAGGTTGACGTAACACTCTTAGTCATTTTTTACGACACGCACGAGTAATGTGAGCAGCAAGTAAGTCTCTACATATAAGTATGGCAGGTTAATAGTTATTAGCCGAGCGGTACCTCACACTGAGACAGAGTCTTGTGTAATACAAAACACTAGTTCGTCTTCATAAGGACTGCTCACATCTCTGGACAGTCGCGTCTAAACATCAGCTAGATTTACTAAAATTCCCGCTGCTTGAATCATCGAAGATCCTAATCTTATGGACACTTAGGGTCACTCTGTATACTCTACCAACTCTTTCATGGGAAGTGCTCTGAGTAACTCTTTGACTTGGAACCATCGTTACCGTTTTACCAACGTATTCCGCGGCACTGTAACAGGATTCATACATTTCACCTGAAAATGTTATGGTTTGCAAATGTACGTTTGAAGCAATCGTGCGAGGCCGCATGCCACCCATCCGTCACCCTGGATAGGTAGGGCGGGGTGTGTCCAGACCAATACCAATATTATTACTATTGTATGCAAAACTCGGATGTCAGTTGCTCGTTAGTGGCTGATATTTTACAGTGTTTATACATGTAGACTGAAGAGCTTATTTTAATTTCATTATATTCAGGTTATGTGGCCAGTGTCACCACGGCATTCTCTATGGATAAATATTAATAATCTCTTTTTGTAAAAAATAACTATATGTAGTTCGTTATCTCAAATTTAAATAATTATCTACTTTTTATTTAATTTTCCAAAAGTATTTTATACGAATAATTTTTCAATTCATCAATAATAGTCATTATTTTATTTTTACACTTTCCGTGTGGTAACGGAGTAAGAATACAATTCACCACCCCTTCTCTTCCCGTGGGTGTCGTAAAATACGACTAAGGGATATGATATGTAGTTAAGGCCTGTGCAAGAGACATGAAACCCCAACACGTTTGACCAGCGCGGTATAGTAGGTCAATTGCCCTCATATTATGGAGGAGGTCCGAGCCCAACAGTGGGACTTATATGGATTGAAATGATGATAATGAGTCGATATTTTTAAACCAATTATCTAATTTTAATATTGTAAATCTATACATATAATAAAACTGTAGAGGTCGAAATTCTGTACATTGGAAAAGACGCTAAAAACCGAGTCAGGGGGGTGTTAGAAGTGAAATAGAACACATCCAGATAGTTTTAAATTTTTTTGTTTCTCTGTCTGTTTATCTGTTTGTCTGTTTATCTGTTTGTACAGCCTAATCTCAAAAGTTATTGGACCAATTTAAATGAAATTTTGCATGGTGGTACCTTACATCCTCGGTCAACATTTAGGACATTTTTAATCTCGGAAAATTAAAGAGTTCCCGTGGGATAAGTAAAAAACTATAGTAACTTATATAGCTCAGTACAAAGATTAATTATAAATGGAAACTATTCTGAAAATCCACCCCTCCAAGTATATATTTTTTTTTAAGGGTGCAAAATAGGGAAGGAATTGCTTTGATATTATTCACCCTCATACACAAGTAATCAATTCATACAACCTCAATGATTAATTAACTGCACTGATAGCGTAATGGTTAAGATAGCAACTTACCATGTCAGTGTCACGGGTACAATTTCAACGCCGGACAATTATTTGTGTGATAAACAAATTGTTGCTGGGTAGAGTAGACTAGATAGTGGTAAATTGAGTGTAATTTGTGTCTGTCACTTATATATTCTTGTGAGGTTCCTTAGTAGAGGGTGTAGCGGGCGAAATTCATAGTTTGTAGAATAACCAATAAAAATCGGTCAAGTGCGAGTCAGACTCGCGCACGAAGGGTTCCGTACCATTAACTAAATAAGCAACAGTGGGTACACAAATTTCATATTGTAACCTTCACCTGTTACCGTTTACTAATATCAAGTAAAAATAGGCAAAAAGTAACGCGATCGCGTTTGTTGTTGTAGCGGTAACAGAAATACATAATTTGTAAAAAATTCAACTGTCTAGCTATGTGGTTCCTGAGATACAGCCTGGTGATAGATAGACGGACGGACAGACAGCGTAGTCTTAGTAATAAGGTCCAGTTTTCATCCCTTGGGTACAAAACCCTAAAAAAGAGGGCTGTGCAGGGTCACTTAAATACCCTTTTTTGACCCCAGGCAGCAAATTATGTTATAATGGTATCACCCGTGCGCAGTCATTGTTGACAAACGAGCAAACAGCACACCTAATGGTAAGTGATACTGTGAACGAACTTTTGCCAGGTCGCTGCCTATCGTGAAAAAAGTGAAGGAAGTGTAAATGCGTGCAATGAGGTTTGGTAATATTAAAGGTAAGGTATCACCAAAACCCACCACATGCAAACACGGTCAGAAAGTTTGGGTTCCGGCTCTCTCGCTCTGGATGGACCGGCTCACGACGCTAGATGGACGACTGTCGAAAGTGTGATTCTATCACGTAAAGATAGTAAAGCGCAAGTAGGTACTTGGGCTAGCCCCCCACCCGAAACGACAGCTTGAAAGTTTTTCTTCTTGACTCGCTCCGCCGAGTTCTTACGCGAGATAATTGCCAAGCAGAAGATGGCGACCTCATATGGTCTATGGTCTAAGTAATGGTCGGTAGATTTGGCAGTGATGCTTGCGATGAATTCACGACGCTGCTCTACTCCGGCTACACAGATTTTTTCTTTTTTCATTGCAAACGGTGGCAAACGAACAAAGAGTACACATGATGGTAAGTGTTGCTGCCGCTCATGAACCTTTGCAATACCAGGTGCACAGCTAGACCGCTGCCAACCATGAAGAAAGTAAAGGGATTGTGAATATTTTTTATTGCAAACGGTGGCAAACGAGCCAACAGTACACCTGATGGTAAGTGTTGCTGCCGTTTATGGACGTTTGCTAAGCCGCTGCCTGCAGTGAAGAAAGATAAGGCAGTGTGAATGCATGCCATACGCAAACGCCTTCAGAAAGTTGGGCTGCTGCCTCTTTCACTCACCGAACGAAGCGCTGTAACAAATTGCTACTACTCGGACGTAGATTTTTGTGAGAGTATTGTAATACCCCGGACGGCCCTACCCGCGGCTGTAGACACACAACTGTCAACAGTGTGGTCCTTCCACTATTTAATAAAAAAAAGATTTCAAAAGTATGCCTGCTGTATCTTAGCTGGAACCACAATTGTGGGCGGGCTCCGTGTATTTCCACATATAAGTCTCACGGGAGGGTTCCACTCAAAACTCACGCTGCCTCGGTCGACATGGTACGGTATCTGCGTGTAGCATAAGCACAATGCCTTTCTGCGAATGCCAGAAGAAAGTTTTAAGACAAGTGCTCAGAACTCATCCACACAGATGCACCGTACAGGGCCATTGATGAAACTAGCCTCGCGTACAGCCGTCAACATATAACACCGCTCAACGAGCCGGGGAGTAATTTGATAAATATGCTCCTGAAAGCACCGTCGCCCGTCGAGTACTAAGCCCAAATATTTTATCTGATCCTTGATTGAGTGCAACGGAATTAACAGTGATTGCTGTGCTGATAGGTGTATAGTTACAAGATCTATGAAACAGCAAATAATTCGTTTTATATAGAGCTACTTATTGAATCATCATCTAGATACTAATTATGGCCAAATGTATCGCTTATTTAAATTAAGCTCAGCCCGAAGTGAGTCCAATCTCAGCTAATAAACCATACCCGCATCACCCGCACGAACTACCTCAGCTGGGAGTAGAACAAAATAGGCGTTAGCTCAAAGTCCTCTGCGCGCTTTACGCAGAGACCACTTCGCCACTTCTAATAATCTGGAATCAGCCGCTTAAGTATAGAAGCACCCCCTGATAATAGCACCTCCCTTATATACCAGATTGGCAAACTATTAAATGAGTTGACGACATCTAAATACGCCGCCAACAGCACCTCTCCACCAGTGAACGCTTTAATGACAACGAGCCACAAACATAGAAAGGCTGCAATCGTCTGCCAGAAAGAGTTGGTCTGATCGAGACAACCTCGCTAACGTGCTGGCTGATGTGGGCAATCAAGATTCTCTACATTAGTTTGCCATCCAGAACAACACGGTGGGCGTGTAGAACCCTGAACACACTACATAGTTATCTGTGATTGCCCCTGCCACATATAATTTCTACGCGGACGAAATCGCGGGCAAAAGCTAGTATATAATAAAAACGCTCTAAATACAGTATTGTTAATTTTATTAAATCCGCAACCATTCGACTATAAGGTTAATAAAGACTTGTATAGTAAAGTTATAGTAGTTTGTCTCATTTCTATATTTAGTGAGCTAAATTGAGGTACAAATAATAAGTTCTTGTGCGAGAATAATAATCGCAAGTCATAAAACAAATTTTTCAGTCTGTATTATTTATAAGCTGTGCCCGTAGCATCACTTAGGGAGATTACTTTCATATTTTTATTATTTTGAGATACAACATTACCACAGCGTTGAGCACTTAAGCCGCGTTCAAAAAGCCAATTAATAAAGGTTGTCTATATATATGTTTGACGTAACTTTTAGAATTTAAGGCGTGCCCAACCTTTCAATGACTGTTAAGCCATATTAAATCTTTCAATAACCTAATTTTTATAAAAAAAAATATATTCAAAAAAATATATCATACTCGTAAACTTTATAATAATCAATTGTATGAATTAGCTTTTGAATTAGTCTTTCAGTCTAAGCATAACAGAATTACTATCAGAACATAATTTAATTAAATAATATTCTCGGTACGGTTACGAAGAAATTTATTTTAATATATTATATTCCAACGATTACATTTAGTCTTAAAACTTAGAGAAGGCTAAATATTTTACTCTAAAATCAAAATGTATACACATAAAATGCTTTGACCTGAACAACTGACTGAGTGATGGAAGACCTTGGACGAGGAGTTCTTTGCCATGCCTGCGTGGGACAAAGTAATTCTTTGGTCAAATATACTTCAAATTTGGCACACATACTCGTATTCTTTGACAGAAGTGATGGAAGATATGACATTTTTTGTGTAGTGACGGAGTAAGAATACAATTCATCAGCCCTCTCTTGCCCGTGGGTATAGTAAAAGACGATTAAGAGATTAAATATGCATATAACATCTATGCAAGAGAAGGAAAACTTGAAACGAAACCCTATACCAACACGTCTGATCAGCGTGGTATAGTAGGTCAATTTACGCCTATTGTGGAGGACGGTCGAGCTAGTGAATAGTAGACGTATAAGAGTTTAAATGTTGATGAATGATTGTTTCGAAGTTGACATCGATACTCCCCGCTTGCTTTCTGAATTACATTTTATTTTGCTTTTGAATCACATTTTATTTTAACATATTTGAAAACTTAATCCGATTTTATT
Source organism: Lymantria dispar (assembly GCA_032191425.1). Lineage (NCBI taxonomy): Eukaryota > Metazoa > Arthropoda > Insecta > Lepidoptera > Erebidae > Lymantria > Lymantria dispar. Next base: position 16,885,932 of record CM063440.1, read on the forward strand.
CAAAAAGGTTGGACTCAAATAAAAATTTGGTGCAACGCTAATACCCTTTAATATTGAGTGTCTCAAATGTCACTGTATTAGAATAGTACATATTTGAAAGTATCTAAGCTTTAGAGTGTAGTAAGCTATTTTATAAGCGAGTGATATGTGTAAACTATTTTTATCCTGACATTCCCACGAGAATGAAGCACTACACGAATGAAAGGGCGGCATGTTGCCTGATTTTAAAAATTCTTTTACTGATGGAATGATACATTATCAGCGAGTAACATATGTAGAATATTCTTTATCACAGTATTTCTACGGGAACAGGAATAGTGCGAGTAAAATCGCGTGATCGTAATTGATGTTAAAAATTCTTTGAAGGCTACATTATCTGTGTACATCATCAGTAACGTAGGCTATTTTATATCCAGGTATTCCCGCGGAATAAGAATCTACGAGTGTTCTACTGCAATTTCAGTGGTTGTCGCTGGATGTTGAACGATTTTATAAATTCTTTCACCAATAGAAAGCTCCATTCTCAGCGAACAATATATGCAGACTAATTATTATTCTGCTACTCTCACGAAAATGGGTATTATGTGAGTGAAAACGGTATATTATGTTGACCGATTTTAAAAATTCTTCATCAATGGACACTACATTATTAGCAAGTAACAAAGGCTATATTATATCCCAGTATACCTACAGGAACAGGAACAAAAACAGGACCTACAGGAACAGGACCTACAGGAACAGGATTACGCGGTCGATGGCGCGTTTGATTGGTTTTAAAAATTATTTTACCTGCGCTAAAACTGTATAAACTTTTTTCTTTATTAGTTTCATTTTTGAGTCACCTATAAGCAATAGATAACATCTCTGTTACGAAGTTAGGTGTCAACATTTTTTTTTAAATCTTCTTGTACTTTAGTTATTAAAGCAAGAAATCAAATCTTCTTACTTTTCTTTGGGTTTTGTTTCACTTTCTTCTTCAGAATGCCGCCCAAATATAAATCTAACCTGTCTAAAAATTTATGACCAATCTGCTCGGCAAAATTTAATCGATCAGAAGAAACTTCCGTTCATGCAGAATTTAGAAGACAAGAACAAACTAGGCGATAATCTGCTTTAAGAGCCAGAGAATCAACTTCTCAGAGACGAGAAAGGCTAAAAGGCCAAGCTGAACGCCAAGATAATTTACGAGCTTCTGAGAGGTCTCTTCAAACCGAAATACGTTTAAATAAGCAAGCTGAACGCCAAGCTACTTTAAGAAGTTCTTAAACACCTCTTCAAATGCAAATACGTATAAATGAGCAAGCTGAACAACAAGCTACTTTAAGTTCGTTTAAATGAGCAAGCTTAACACCAAGTTAATTCAAGAGCTTCAGAAACGCCGGTTTAAAAGCAATTTCGTTTAAATGAGCAAGCTAAACGTCAAGCTAATTCAAGAGCTTCTGAAACGCCTCTTCAAACGCAAGTTCGTTTAGATGAGCAAGCTGATCGCCAAGCCAAAGTAGCCACTTTGAGAGATCCTGAAACGCCTGCTCAAACTCAGCTTCGTTTAAGGACACAAGTTGAACAGCATGCAGCTATAAAAGCAAGAGAAACCCCAGCCCAATTGGAGGTGAGAAGAACCATTGATGCACATTTGCAAACCGCACGATATCGAAACTTTGTGCGTAACAATTGGTCCGTATTTAATAACGGTGCGATGAATAAAAATGCCAGTATTTCAGCGCTTTAAAATGGAAAAATGAGACGCCTGTAATGTGCTGTTCAAATGGAAAAGTTTCACTTGCTTTACTCGGTGAACCAGAAGAGCCTATGAAATCACTATATTTATGTGATACGAGTGAGTCGAAGCAATTTTTAAGCAACATCAAAAACTACAACTCGTGCTTTCAAATGACGTCATTTGGAGTAGACAAAATAACAAAACTGCCCGGGCTCTCCTCTCACCAACTTTTTTTATACAAGGCCAGATATATCATCAAATTATTTCCCTTTTTCCAGCAGATAATGAACAACGTAAATTTTTGTAGATTTATTTTATAGGCGATGAAGAAAATGATGTAAGCCGTTATTGTCAGCATATTGAAAAATTTGAAAGAGGTACAGTTTTAAAAATTCAAAGAATGTTACATAACATATTAATAAATACCTTCAAAACTGCAACAGAAAACTGGTCCTCGGATGATTATAATCTGGTCATCCATGCTGATCGGACTCGACACGTGGTGAACATGAGAGACGTTATAATGCACCGATGACCAATGAAGTTATTGTTTTAGTTACTGGCGACCAAAGCTCTCCACAAGACTAAGTATTAAGAGCACATGACAATACGCTGACGTGCGTAGCCGATACTCATAAATTTTATGACAGTTTGCAATACCCATTAATTTTTAGTAAAGGTGAGCCAGGATATAATTTTCATATACCAATCATTAATCCAATAACAAAACAGGTAGTTCCCAATAAAAAAGTTTCATATGATGCTTCGAGAAAACGATTTTAATATCCTTCTACGGTCAAGGCAGCTCTATCATCAATATAGGTTTTTTAAAACCCCTTTTGTAAATAGTCCCCGTTATCTGTGTATGAGTACACTTGAGATGCTTTTGCTTATGTACAAACTTACGGCAGGCCTGATTTGCTTATAACTTTTATCTGTAATCCTTCATGTCAGAACGTGAGTAAAGGACTGATTCTAGGCCAAAAAGCCACTGATCGACATGACATAGTTGGCCGCGTATTTCGTTTAAAGGTTCAAAACCTTATACATGGAATGGAAATTTTTTATAAAAAAAAAATCCTTATCAATGGAAAAATATTTGGAGTTATACAGTGCCATGTGTACTCCGTTGAATGACAGAAACGAGCTCTACCACATGTACATATGCTAATTTGGCTGAAAGAAAAGCTGCAACCCAACCAAATAGATGTTATAATAAGCGCTGAAATTCCAGATCCAGATTTAGATGAAAATTTGTACAACACTGTGATTAAAAACATGGTTCATGGTCCCTGTGGAGCTCGCAATCCAGCATCACCTTGCATAAAAAATGGAAAAGTTTCCTCGACAGTTGATAATGGAAACAGGTTACAGTGATAGGGGTTACCCTTTATACAGACGAAGAGCACCCGAAGATGGCGGTAGAACCGTTACAATTTAGGCTCGCGGTGGGATACTCAAGGTTTTTGATAATAGCTGGGTTGTGCCTTATTCACCCATTTTATGTAAGTTATTTAATTCCCACATTAATATTGAAGCGTGTGACTCTGTTCGTATATTTGCAAGTACATCAATAAAGGCAGCGACCAGGCGATCTTTAATCTTCGCAATGAAGGTGTACAGCATCCTCTTAATGAAATACAAACCTATCAAGCAGGGCGATATGTCAATAGCAATGAAGCAGCGTGGTGGCTGTTTGGATTTCCATTACATGAACGATATCCATCTGTTTCACACCTTGCCGTACATCTAGAAAACGGCCAGCGGGTTTTCTTTGATGACAGTAATTTTCAAGAAAGGATTTCATCTCCTCCAGAAACCACGCTAACTGATTTTTTCACGTTTGTCAGAGAGATCATTTTGCAAAAAAATTATTGTATTCTGAAGTTCCCCGTTACTATACCTGGAAGTCTTCAAAAAAAAGAGTCGCAACGTAGTATTCAAAGTACACCTGTTGAAAATCAGCCTGGAGTTAAAGCATCGGATGCTCTTGGTCGTATCTACACTGTACATGTAACGAATGTTTAATGTTTTTGTCTGCGTATGTTATTGCATTATGTTAGTGGTCCAACTAGGTTTAGAGACCTTAAAATTGTCAATGGTCAAACATACCATACTTACAGAGAAGCGTGTGAAGCTCGGCGATTGTTGGATAGCAATAATCATTGAGACGAAACTACGATGGAGGCCATACAATGTCAATCGCCAAATAAAATCAGGGAACTTTACGCCATATTGATATTATCTTGCGGTCTTTCTAATCCTCAAACACTTTGGGATAAGTACAAAGAGTACACGGCGGAAGATATTTTGCGACGACTGCAGCAAATACATGCAGATATAAATTTTAATGAACATATCTACAACGAAACACTAATAATAATTGAAAATAAGGTTGTCACAATACTTGAGAAGAAGCTACATGATTTTGGAATGGTTTGTCCACGATGAATCGACGAAAATGACATCGATAATTAAATTTTTCGAGAATTAAACTACGATTGTACAGCATTGCAATATCAACTAAAGGAATTAATCCCTCAATTAACTTTAGAACAGAGTCATGTTTTCCAACAAGTGTTACGCAAAATAGAATCTGACAGTGGCGCACTCTTTTTTGTCGACGCACCTGGAGGAAATGGAAAAACTTTTTTGCTAAATTTACTATTAATGTCTATTAGAAAAGACAAGAAGATAGTAGTTGCTGTAACTTCTTCCGATATAGCCGCGACGCTACTGATCGGCAGCCGTAATGCCCAATCTGTTTTAAAATTACCGTTGAATATTGCACATGAAGATTCATCCATCTGTAATTTCAGCAAAAATAGCAATCGAGGCAGGATGCTTCGACAATGTAAGTTAACTTTTAGTATGGGATGAAGGCACACTGTTTCATAAGAAAGCTATAGAAGCGTTAAATCAGTCCCTTCAAGATTTACGAGATAGTACAGACATTATGGGAGGTATGGTATGGGAGGTATGGTAGTTTTATTGGCGGGTGATTACCGATAAACTCTTCCAGTAATCCAGAGGGGTACACCGGCAGATGAAATCAAAGCCTGTAATATATCATCAAAGCCATGGGCGAAAGTTGAAAAATACAGTCTAAAACAAATATGAGGATGCATCTACGTAATGATGTAGATTCGGGACGTTATGCGAAGACACTATTGAAAATAGGTAATAGATGTTTAGAAACGGATTCTGAAGGTTATATTTTACTTTCGAGAGAGTTTTGTACGTAATTTGTATAAAATGACCTGGATCTTATTGCTCAAGTTTACCCGGACTTGCAACATAATTTAAATTGTGATCAGTAGTTATGTGCTAGATCTACATTGCCACCTAAAAATGATATTGTTAATAAAATCAATTCCAAAATATTAAAAAATGTGCAGGGTGAAATGAAGGAATATTTGTCAATAGATTCGATCATGGATACAGAACAAAGTACTTCATATCCTATGGAGTTGTTAAATTCGCTTCAGCTTTCGGGTGTATCCTCGCATAAACTTCAATTGAAAGTAAATGTGCATAACTGGCACATAATAGCATAACTGCTATTATGAAATGTTAATGCCCTTCGGCTATGTAATTGCACTAGGCTTCGGGTCACAAGATTGATAGATATTAACAGGTGTTGGGAAAGGCGAAATTGTTATCATACCTCGAATTCCAATTATCCCCACTGACCTACCGTTTCAATTCAAACGAGTACATCTTCCAGTCAAACTCAGTTTTACTGTTACTATAAACAAAGCTCGAGGTCAAACATTGCAGGTAGTAAGGGTATATTTAGAAAAGCCATGCTTTTCTCATGAACACTTATATGTATGTGTGTGTATCCAATGCCCGAAATCTTCACATATATTCACCAGACGGAAGAACACATAATATAGTGTACACTAGCATTCTAAAATAATATTCTTTAGACTTTCAACTTTGAAAATATTTGTAGTTATTATTTTTTAATTATTATAATAAAATATGTTTTCAGTTTTTTATAGTTATGAAAAGACATCCTCGCGAGCGATGTCGCTTTTTATAACTTTCTGTCTGATGTCTCGAGCCGCGGGTAAACTTTAGTAGCTAACAATGTAAAACCTTCAATGGATATTAAATACTTTCGTTTGTAAGATTACGATTGGTTTGATATCGTATATCGACTGTCATTCGTTATTCACGACAGTCATGAGAGATGATTCTTAGGCATCAATTCCACTTATCTCGATATACATTTTGTTGATTGTGCTACACATTTAAACATTTTTTTTGGGGTGGGCTATGGTCAGCGTACCTGCCGCCCGGCTCCGTCTGGGATGACAGAGAAACGGCGCGCGGCCACATACTCCACCCGTAGCACGTCGCTTTCGTCGTTGGGCCGATCACCGTTACCGAGTTCCTTGTCTTCAGTGGTCGGCCTGACGGAATACCTTTAAAGGTACCCTCTCCTCTCGACGTCCAGGGCGTCAGTTGCCGTCGCGCGGCCAGCCTTTCTGCGGGTGACGGACTAATTCCCGATCCCCTCACCCGCGGCCTCGGCTAGGGTGGCATCAGGCGCAGGAACTTGCGCCTGCGCCGACCGAGTCGCCGGCAGCTGACCGTGTGGTTGTGGAGGCGTTCCTCACGTACGCGATCCGCCGCCTCCTTCCGCGATATGACTGACTCGCAGAAAGTGGCAACCGAGTCCCAGTTCCGGACGCTACCGAGCATCTCCCTGGAGATAGTCAGCCGCGTCAGGTCAGCATCAATGATTACGACGAGTTCACGGCGCTGCTCAACCCACGCGGCACACACCTCGAGTATGTGCTGCGCCGTGTCCTCGTCGCAATCGCAGACATTTAAACATGCAGGAATACTCAAAAATTTTATCAATTATTAGAAATTATGATTTAATCTGACAATTATTAATAACAACCCTCGTTACTACCGCAAACCACAAAATACACTTGACGCCATTTAATGAAGGAAAAATTCGATGCATTGTAATTTTGATTACAACTCCAATGCATAATAATGCTGACAAGCTCTAACTCTACTGGACAGCGTTCAAGAAATTTAGAAGGATCACATAATATACCTCAATATGTGAAAGCACAGGTCTACGAACAGTATGTATTACCATTGATAACTTACGGTACGGAAGCGGGGTCTCTAAATGTAGGCCTCATAATCAAGCTCAAAGTCGCTCGGCGTGCTATAGCGTTCCATATATGCTATGCTCGGACTTTCTCTACGAGATAGAATCCGAAATACGGCATTCCGTAGAAGCACAGATGTAAACGGTACAGCACGAAGAATTAGCACGTTGAAGTAGCAATAGTCCAGGACACATTACTCAACGAATCGACAACCGCTGGTAAAGAAAGGTTTTCGAGAGAAAACCACCTTTTAATATATATCCAATTATCTAATTTCTTTCTTGGTCCTGGAGGGTCCTTCAATGTAGCTTTTAACAACTTTTATTTTGTAATAACTTTTTGAGTGCCAAAACCAACCACTGAAGCAGTTTAATTACAGTTAACATTAACCATTTTAAATAAAACTACTTTACGGATTTTATCGCGTATGTATTTGAGTTTTGATTGCCCGATGTTTCGAACACTTTGCAGCATTCATGGTCACGGGGGCGCTAAAATGTCTCACGTCCAACAATTCATCGTTATTACAGAAAATTTAAAATTATCTACCCGACACAGAAAATTAAGTTATTAAATATTGACCCACATTTAGATACAAATTTAATGCCAGTGTAAGAAGAAAGTCATTCAATATGAAAAAATTATATTGTTTATGGTTGGTATTCATTATCATCTTGCTCTTATCCCAATTACTTGGGGTCGATGCAATATGTCATCTGTTTTGACATATTGCAAAAAGTTTCGGCAATGACTTTTATGACCGGCCGCCTACCTGACGTCAAGGGTTGACGTTGGGAATGTAATCGTTGACCCAAATGGTACCAGATGGAGTTGGTCCGGGTCAATCTGTTTATGGTTGGTAATTATTTAACATTAAAATTAATAGTAATTGTCAATGTAAATGTCAAGTCAAACAGCAATATATTGAATTTTGAGTAGATTCTGCGTTCGAAAGCGTTAGCGAGTAAACGTGTTGGAGTTTTCTTTGACAGTTCGATAGTCATTTTTTTTATTTTCAAGAAAATTTCCCATTTTCTTTCATTTAGTTGTAGTTTGTGATAAATTAGTGGATGTTGGTAAGTTTGCATTATTATAATTGAATTGGGGGCATTCCCAAAATCTAATTTAGAGACCATGGATCCCGATCCTAAACCTCCTGATCCACCAGATCAGGTAATGGTAGCAACTACAGCTACGAAACGCCGCCTCATTTCCGAGGAGCAATTACCAGCCAAGAAAACTATCACAGTACCGAAGCTGGCATCGGCGTCTATTGAAATGGTGTACACTGATGCATCAATTGTTGTTAGTGGCTTGACGTATTCTTCTTTAGATTAGGGACCGTATATTGTTCACGTGTCACGGACGGAGCCGGATCTATCGACTGGCACTTCTATTAGGGCGATTAAATTTGGACAGTTTTTAAAGACAAATAAAATAATCAACATTTGTGCAGATGGTGTTAAAAGAGTAGGCAGGAGTAAAATATCGGTTGAATTTACCTCTGCGGATGTTACCAATAATTTTTTGAACTCACCCATCTTAGCAATATCCAAATATTCAGCAGTGATTCCAACATATAACATCACGCGTATGGGAATTGTACGTCAAGTACCTACAGATATTCCGATGTCCGAGTTTGTGGAGTCATTGAAACTTCCTGCTGGCTGTGGCAAAGTCTTAAAAGCTAGGCGTCTTAATAGGAAGAACATTAGTGAAGGTAATACTACATGGATTCCTACACAGTCTGTAGTAGTAACATTTCAAGGGCAAACACTACCTTCTAAAGTATTTTTGTATTACACATCTCTTCCTGTAGAGATTTACCACTATCCGACCATCCAATGCCACGCTTGTACTAGAGTGCAGTGCAGATCAAAACCCAAGTGTTACCGTTGTGCTAAAGATCATCTAGGAGACAGTTGTGAAGTAGAGGAAAAAGATGCCACATGCCTACACTGCTTAGGAAAGCATTTCTCAATTAACAAATGCTGTCCTGAACAAGATAGGCAAAAATCTATCAAAATTGTAATGGCTCAGGATAGTGTTTCTTATGAGGAAGCTGCTTCTCAATTTCCGAAAGTCAGCCGTCTGTACTCAGAAGTTGTGCAAGAGTCATTTCCTACCGGTCCCATTCCTGGATTTTTGTTGCCTTCACAATCTATTTCTTCGCAAGCCCAGTCTTCCCACTCTATTTCTAGGAGATCACATCCTAGAAGTATTCGCACCCCATCTTATTCAAAAGTGTTAGGTAAATCTTATGATAAAGCTGCACATAATAAAATTGTAGTTGATCCTCCATCGTCACTATCAAATAGCTGTGCCAACAGCCAAATGACTGATACACAAAATGGAAACATGCTAGAATCTCTTGTTAGCTTAATTATTAATTTAATCGTAATGAATCCCCAGCCTCTACCGTACCACGTAGCCTCCAAAATTACACAATTAGTTTCTTTATCTCATCAGTATAGACCCAGCAGTAGTTCTTCAATGGAACATCTAAAGCATATGTCGTAGGAAACATGAACTATTGTTTTTAATCTCTAAATTTCACCCATCAGTCATTGCCATCTCGGAGACATGGTTGATACCTGGTGCTCGGTTTCGAGTACCTGGATACGCATGTCTGCGGGATGACAGAGCTGATGGTTATGTGGGTACTAATAATTTTTCTCAAATCGTCTTTCCTCACCATTCTCCTGACATTAATATAATTGGTGTCAGATCCTTAAATATATCTTTTGTCTCCATCTATATCCCACACCCCAATTCAACTTTAATTGCTGACATCCTTCTCCTTCTCTTATCCATCCCTTCCCCTATAGTTATTATGGGGGACTTTAATGCGCACTATACTCTGTGGGGCTCAAGTCATTGTGACTTGTTTGGCCTCTCCCTCTTAGATATTCTTGATGAATGCAACTTAAATGTAGTTAATGATGGCTCCCCTACACGTAGAGTTCTCCCTCATCAAAACCGGAGGAGTGCTGTTGACCTTACTTTTTGCTCTCCGCCCTTATCTTCTGTTTTATCCTGGAAGTGCTTTCTTTTACATATGGTAGTGACCATTTTCCTATCCTTATTTCTATTCTTAATAAAGTCTCGTCCTACTACTAATCCTTGTCTTTCTTTAAAATATACGCTTTCATTAGCAGACTGGCAATCCTACTCTTCTTCTCTTGATATAAAATTTAACACCTCTTCAATTTTCCCTGTGGAAATTGATCCCATTAGATCCTACAATATATTTGTAGAAAATATAACAACTGTCGCGGCTGCTCATATTCCTCTTAAAAAACCAGCTAAAAATTTTAAAGTTTTCACTCCTTGGTGGGATTCGGAGTGCACAGAAGCTGTTAATAAACGTAGACAAGCCGACCGCACCTACAGTTCTTGCATGACTGAGCAAAACTTTTTAATTTATCAACAAGCAGCAGCAAAAATGAAAAGGTTGGCTAGGAAATAGAAAAAAAATGCACGGTTAGAGTTTTGTAAAAGCTTATCTCCAAAGACTCCCTCTGCCATAGTATGGAAGCAAATAAGGAGATTTAGGGGTTATTATAACATGGATAATATCACTCAAAATGATCCATCATCTTGGCTAGAGGGATTTATAGATAAACTAGCTCCCCCTTCAGTTCCCACACAAGATTCTCTTCCCGCAGCACCATATTTTCTTCCATCACTCAATAATTTTGACTCTCCATTTTCTTTTTCTGAATTAACATTAGTACTTGACCGACTTACTGACTCGATCCCTGGTCTTGATGGCATTCCTTACTCTTTCATTACAAAATCATCCAATAGTACAAAACAATCCTTTTTAGAATTATTAAACCATTTCTTCAAATATGGCATAGTACCTAAACAATGTAAGACACAGGTAATTATACCAATCCTAAAGCCTGGTAAAGATCCCTCAGATCCATCCAGTCGAAGGCCCATAGCTCTGTTATCGGTATTAGCTAAGATAATGGAACATCTTATTAAGAATAGGCTACAGTGGTTTGTAGAAAAATAAGTCTATATTAGGTAAATCTCAGTTTGGCTTCAGGAAGGGCGTAAGCACCATGGACAGTTTAAGCCTGTTGGTAACGGATATTCAACTTGCACTTAAAACTAAACATTATTTGGTAGGAGGTTTCCTTGATGTAGCAGCAGCTTATGACAGTGTACTACTTACAGTACTAAAGAGAGAACTTTCTCAGCTCAGTATTCCAGAGAGACTAACTTGTTATATAATTAATATGTTAATGGAACGATCTATAATAGTTAAGTATAACCAACACTTTTCGCCATCCAAAACGGTCTGGAGAGGATTGCCACAGGGCTCAGTTTTGAGTCCTTTACTCTATAATTTGTATACTTACGATCTGGACAGATCTGTGGATTCATTCTGTGAAATCCTACAATACGCCGACGATTTCGCTTTATACGTGAAAATGCAATCCGTAGAGTAGGCATCAACTAAATTAAATGCGGCATTATCATATCTTGGTGAATGGATGATAGAGCATGGTCTAGCTTTGTCAGCTTCCAAAAGTGCAGTAATAGTTTTCACCAAAAAGAGATTAATTCCATCCATCAACTTAAATCTACATGGAGATATCATTCCTCAAGCATCCAATATAAAGTTTTTGGGTATTAAACTTGACTCCAGGCTGACAGGTTGCCAGCATTTTGAATATATTGCACAAAAATGCCAAAAGAACGTTAACATACTCCGTTCTCTGTCGGGAGTCTGGTGGGGTTCTCACCCTTATACCCAAAAACTGCTTTATAATGCAATAGTGCGTAGTCACTTTGATTATGGTTCCTTTCTATTAAATAAGTGCAATAAGTCAGGACAGGATAAACTAGTGAAAATTCAATCCAAATGTCTCCGAATTATACTTGGCGCTATGAAGTCCTCGCCTATAAACGCCATGCAGGTGGAATGCGGCGAGCCTCCCATCATTCTACGTTGGCAATTGCTAGCAGATTGGTTTCTTTTTAAATTAATTCAAAATTATAATCATCCATTTCTCTCAAAATTAAAACAACTTTTGGAATTCACTTGATATAGGCAACATTCCTTGTATTCTTCTCAGCTTTATCAAATTTACCAATTTACCTATTCCTGTTTTTCAATTTCCTTCTAATCCATTGTACTTAACTCCTTGTGAGGTTTTAATTTATAAACCTAAGGTTTTATTAGATTTTGGGGTAGCTAAAGGTCATCTGAACCCTAAGGAAGCTTTTAAACAACAACTTCGATATAAATTTTTCACCTGGAACTGTATTTTCACTGATGCATCCAAGCTTTCTGCTGATAGCTTGGTTGGATTAGCTGTGTGGATTCCTTCAACTAAAATATGCTTAAGTTTTAAATGTCCTACTTACACCTCGGCGTTTACTGGGGAAGCTATTGCTGTTTTAGAAGCAATACTTTTTGTCCAGTCTCACCATCTTAATAAAACAAAAATTTTTCAGACTCAAAAAGCTGCCTTCAATCCATTGTCTCTAACCCCTTCCATTATATATCCCCTATAGTTCTTAAAATAAAACAAAGCTTGTTTGATTGCCATAACCAAGGTATCAATATAATCATTGCTTGGATTCCGGGGCACTCTGGAATACCTGGCAATGAAACAGCCGATTTATGTGCTAAAGCAGCCGTACAAACTGGGTCCCTTGAATATTTTAAGATATTCTCTAATGACCTTTGTCTCCTCCCTAAAGTCCACCTCCAAACATCTTGGCCATAGGATTGGGAGTCCTCCAGAAAATTAAAGGGCAATTACTACGGAGAGATTCAACCAGATATTCCTATTAAACCATGGTTCTTCAAGATGCGTCAAGCCAATAAAAACGTCACTTCTACAATTTGTCATTTAGGGTTGGGTCATGCTTGTACACCAACCCATTTAGCTAAACTTAGGATTCGGGATCATTCAATGTGTGAATGTGGGCTAGATGAAGGAAGTATTGATCGCATGTTTTTCAATTGTTCAAAATTACAATGTTCACTGTATGATATTCTTCCATCTAAAATCCCTCGTCCAACATCTGTAAGAACGCTTTTATCATTTGTATTTACCCCATCAATTATTCGCATTTTATGTAAATTTTTAAGCAGAAATCATATTAAGTTGTAAATAAGTACCCTTCAAATAGTTCATTTTGGCATTTCATATTAAGTAATATTAATTGTTTAATTAGATTATACATGTAATATATTCATTAGATTAGTGTATATTTGTTCATAGATAATTCATCAGTTCATCCCAGCCAACGGTTGTGTGAAAACACCGGTCAAATTCCTAAACAACTCTCCACCTCATGTTTATGACACTAATATGAACCGGACATTAGCAGAATTGTATCAAGCACAACTATTCGTGTCATTGAATACAAGAAATCAAGCGAAGGCTATCACAACTATTAAAGCACCGATCATATTATTACTTAACTGACATTGGCAGAATGGTAGCTCACTTATGCTGCTAAGGCCATTAAAAGAAGTAGAAGAAGAATTTTGAGTACTCCTTGCTTTCGATCTTATCAGTAGCTGGAGATACTGGTCTTCTCCACTCGTATCACTAGTGATCTTGGTGCGACCCCGTCTGTGCGGGAATATATTATGTGCATCAAGTGAAAACGGGCCAATATTACCCAATATTCATCGAGCTTTGGGAACTTGCGAATATGTTATTACTATTTTACATTTTTAATCCGTATTCAAAATTTACGACTTGTAAATATATTATTAGAATAGACTACAGCAATATTAAGTTGAAATAAAAGGAGGATTACCAGAGGCTTGAGGGCCGCCTGGTTAACGAAAACTTGTTATTAAAATTTCAGTCTGCTTGGCTTTTGTATTGCTAAGAACCCTAGAAATTATAGTATAAATAAGAGAAGATAGTTTTTACTGTTGATCACTGATAGCAGTCATGAATATGTTGAGTTGTGGAGGTTGTTGTCTCGATGGCAGTCAGAATAATTTAGAGAAATTCGGCGGCAACGAAGATGTTTTATATATTAACCTCCCTATTAATATAGAAGGGAAAAAAATCTCTTGATTGAGAAAGATGAATCCCTTTCATCCTTTTTCCTTTATTAGCAGCAATAAATAAATAAATGACCTATGGAGATTTAAAGAACAGGTTTATACTTATATATAGAGTAAAGATTTCAGTGCATTTTTAAGGTATGCAACTTATTGGATTATCTTATATAATCGCTAATTTGGCAAAATATATTTTGTTCTTTCCAGATAGTTGTCATCAAATCTGGATCTGATTAATTCTAGGAAAATTGAGGGGATTTTAAAAATATTTTAGGTACTTATCAAAAGTATTTTTTTTTTAATTCAGAAAAGGACCATTTTGTAGAGTGAAACAACTGATGCTGTCCGTTTAGTAGCACCAGAACTATTCAAAACTAATAAATATTTCAGAGGTTTCGATGCTGTAAAATACCTATTTTAAAATAAAAATAGAAATAAATAAGTATTAAAATACCTTAGTATTTTAATACCAAAATATGTTACTAATTAATATCCAATTATATTAATACGAAATAAATGTCAAATTAAAATACCTAAGTATTTTAATCTATACATATAATAAAACTGTAGAGATCGAAATTCTGTACATTGAAATAAAACGCTAAAAACGGAGTCAGGGGGATGGTATAAGTGAAAAAGAACACATCCCGATTGCTTTAAATTTTTTTGTTTCTCTGTCTGTTTGTCTGTTCATCTGTTTGTACGGGCTAATCTCTGAAGTTATTCCACCAATTTAAATGAAATTTTGCATACTGGTACCTGACATCACCGGTCAACATTTAGGATACTTTTAATCACGGAAAATGAAACAGTTCCCGCGGGATAGTAAATAAACTATAGTAACTGATACAGCTTAGTACACAACCTGCTTAATTGAAAATCGATATAAAAATACTCATGATAAAAGAAAATTACTCTGTATATCAACCCCTCAGAGGATATATTCTTTTCTAAGGATGTAAAATAGGAGATGAATTATGCTTTGACATTTTTCACTCTAATATACAAGTAATAAATTCATACAACGTCAATGGTTAATTAACTGCACTGATAGCATTGTGATTAAGATACTATGGCAGTGTCGCGGGTTCAATTCCAACGCAGGACAATCTTTTGTGTAATCGACAAATTGTTGCTCTGAGACTGGGTATATTTGTGTCACTTTTATATTTGTAAAGTTGTAAAGGGTGAGTGAATGCGTGCAATGAGGTTTGGTAAAAATTTGGTAAAAATTAAAGGCATCACTAAAACCCATTACACGTAAACACCCTCAAAATCGCTCTCTCGCTCTGGACGGACCGGCCCGCGACATTAGACGACTGTCGAAAGTGTGATCCTATCATCATCATCATCTTGCTCTTATCTCAATTATTTGGGGTCGACGCAATATGTCCTCTATTTTGACATATTGCAAAAAGTTTCGGCAATGACTTTTATGACCGGCCGCCTGCCTGACGTCAACCCTCCTTGGGAATGTAATCGTTGACCCAAATGGTACCAGATGGAGTTGGTCCGGGTCAATCTAGGGCTCTTAGTCGTCTTTTACGACACCCACGAGCAAAGCAAGGGTTGGTAGTATTCGAAGCCGCTACCACACAGCACGAAAGTGTGATCCTATCACGTAAAAATTTTATCAAGTAAAGCGCAAGCACGCGGGCTAGCCACCACCTGACACCACAGCGGCGGTTCGAGTCAGCTTGGAACATTTTCTTCCTGACTCGCTCATTCCAGTTCTTACGCGAGATAACTGCCAAGCACAAGATGGCGACCTCATATCAGTTCCTGACCTGTCGACTATGATCTAAGTGATGGTCGGCAGTTTCGGCAGTAATGCGATGAATTCACGGCGCTTCTTTACCCAGGCTACGCAGACCTCAAAAATATGTCCGCTGTGCCCTAGCTGAAACCACAATTATGGGAGGGCTCCGTATATCTCCATCTCTAAGCCCCACGGGAAAGTTAAGCCAAAGCGTACGTTGAATCAGTCTACATGGTACGGTATCCGCGTGTGACCCTAAACACCATGACTTTCTGCAAATGCCAGAAGAAAGTTCTAAGACAAGTGGTCAGAACTTGCCGACAGAAGTGCACCGTACAGGCTCATTGAAAATACCAGTGTCGCGTACATGTACAATACTGCGTCAACGAGCCGGGGATTACTTTGATAAAAATGCTCCTGAAAGCACCATCGCCCGTCGAGTACGAATTCCAAATATTTTATCTGGTCCTCGACCGAGTGGAAGCGAATTAACTATGATTGCTGTGCCAACAGGTGTATAGTTACGGGATCTATGAAAGAGCAAATCATTTGATTTACATAGAGCTCCTCTAAGCGGCAACGTGACTCATCGAATCACAACCTCGTTACCGAGTATGGCCAAACGTATCGCTTATTTAAATTAAGCCCAGTCCGGAGAGAATCCAGTCTCTGCTAATGTACCATACAATCACCCACAAGTACGACCTCAGTTAGGAGAAGTACAACGTAGGCGTTAACAAAAAGTCCTCTGCACGCTTCATGCAGAGACCACTGAACCGCTTCAAACAATCTGGAATCAGTCACTTAAGTATAGAAGCAGCCTCTGATAACAGCGCCACCCTGATATACCAGATTGGCAAACTACGAGTATTAAATGAGTTGACGACATCTAAATACATCGCCATCTGACTACCGCGGAGAGGTGCTCCGCCAGTGAGCGCCTTGACGACAACGGGCCACAGGCATAGAAAGGCTGCGATCTGCCAGAAAGAATTAGACTGATCGAGACAACTGCGCTGGCTGATGCGGGCAATCAGGAGTCTCTACACTAGCTTACCTACATCGTCCAGAGCAACACGGTGGACCTGTAGAACCCTGAACGCACTACACAGTTATTTGTGATTGCCTCTGCCACACATGACTTCTACGCGGGCGAAATCGCGGACAAAAGCTGGTACGAAATAAATGTAAAATTAAAATAGCTAAGTATTTTAATGCGAAATAAATGTAATATTATAATACCTAAGTATTTTAATACGAAATAAATGTAATATTAAAATACCTAAGTATTTTAATACGAAATAAATGTAATATTAAAATACTTAAGTATTTTAATACGAAATAAATGTAATATTAAAATACCTAAGTATTTTAATACAAAATAAATGTAACATTACAATACCTAAGTATTTTAATACGAAATAAATGTAACATGAAAACACCTCAGTATTTTAATACGAAATAAATGTAATATTAAAATACCTCAGTATTTTAATACGTAATAAATGTAATATTGTAATACCTAAGTATTTTAGTACGAAATAAATGTAATATTAAAATACCTAAGTATTTTATTACGAAATAAATGTAATATTGAAATACCTAAGTATTTTAATACCAAATAAATGTAATATTAAATTACCTAAGTATTTTAATACGAAATAAATGTAACATTGCAATATCTAAGTATTTTAATACAGTTGCTATGCAATTTATGATAATCAAAAACTAATCAGTCAAGATAATACTTCTCATTTTTTGCATTTCTGTTAATATTCGTTCATTACGGGCACGAAACCGCACACTCTGGTATAATATGAAGGAGGTCTACGTCCAGCAGTGGACGCCGATAGGCTGAAATGATTATGATGAAGAGGACGGGATTATGAATTGCATTGCTGTCCATTGCATCGTATTGCTGGGCTCGAACTTTCCCTGCAATGGGAGGGATATTGACCTGCTATACCATGGTAGTCAGACGGATTGGTATAATGTTTTATTCAGAGTTTTCGTTCTAAATATCTGTGTATTAGTCGTTGTTATTGTCTCTTAGTCTTCTCTTACGATACCCACGGGCAAGAAAAGGGGGTGGTGAATTGTATTCTTACTTCGTCACCACACGGAAAGAAATTATGTTTTAGTTTATAGAAATAAATAAAGTTATAATTTGGACTACCATGATGCCGTAGAATGTTAATTAGTAAAATATTTTGCTCTTAATCACTAAATGCAACACTATCTAAAATTTTCTCTGTACTTAGGGCAACATAAAATTAATTAAATTAAATGCATTATCGCTTCCTATATGCTTTTAAGCGGCCTGTACATTAATATAATGCTAAGTTAAGTTACCATTAAGTTAGCAATATTTCAATTTATATACCTAGTCTTGCCATAAATACTGTAACGAAGAATTTTTTTTTCTATTGCAAATAACATTTATTACTTTTACAGTGTATTAGTTTAATACATAAATATAAAACAATTTAAAATATAAAAAGTTTATTCGAAGTGGTCTCCATTGGCTGCGATACAGTCTTTTAAACATTGAGGCCAGTTGACAATAGAAGCACGCACTCTTTCGTGTTGTTTCGGTTTTACCACCCTATTAGTTTATAAATTATTAGTTAAGAAATAACCAGTACGTCTTTTATAGACTGCAAGTCATAAGTCATCTTTTAAAATACGCGACATGGTTGTAGGTGCTATCTTCATATCCCGAGATAAAATATTTTGGTTTCGAACAGGATTCCTTCGAATTCTTTCGCTTACCACTTTTTTACTTACCATCTTTTTCATACGAACACTGCATAGACGGCCAGATCTTTTTCTATCACAAACAGAGGAGGTCTCAGAAGGTACTTATTAATAGCCCGGTACACATACATTTTACTAATACCAAGCGTATGGAGAGTTTTAACAATTGCAATTATTTCCACACATTGTGTAATGTAATCACAACGATTTGGTTCTCTATATCACCCCCCAATCCATTTTAATAACGCAAAATATTGTATAATGTATTGGCGTCAAAATGAAAAAACTTCAACTTCAACTTCTTAAACACAATGAACAATTATATAAAAATGACAGATTCCAAATTCAAATATAATATTTTGTTTATTTTTAATTGTAACAGTATTATAGCCAGACTAAGTGTATATATATATATTTACATCATTATCATCCCAGTTTATATACGTCTCACTATTGGACTCAACACAATAGGTTTCCACAATAGAAAATTGAGCTACTACACCATGTTGGTCAGACGTGGTATAGGATTTATTTCGGGTTTGCCGTCTTTTGCAAATTAATCCCTTAGTCCTCTTTTAAGACACCCACGGGTAAGACAAAGGGTAGTAAATTGTTTTCTTACTCTGTAACCTCACGGAATACATATTTACAACATAGACGAAAAAAAATAATTAAAAAACGGTCGATTAATTTAATGCAAAAAGTGACCTACTGGATTGGTTGGTCTGAAATCGGTATCGATTTGAGACAACTGTCACCGACATCTACCCACTTGAATTGATTTGCTCACGATGATAAATATTTGAATTGTGGTGAGAGTGAGATATCTATAAGCTCAATGACGTTCATTTTTGGATATTGCCCTCACGAGACAAAATCATCAAGCTTGGGTCTACCAAGCCTGATTTTGATCGCTAATGCGTCTGCATTAGCGATCAAAATCTATTTATCTAATAATTATTAATATATAACCTTATGCTTATGTCTAAAAGATACGTACAGAAAAAGTTTGAGTTTATTAGATTGGCACTAACAAGTCCTATTCATTATTCTTTATCTGATAAAGAACGTCTATGGATGAATCGAAAAGATCGCTAAGAAAGAACTTGAATGGATTCTTGAAAATATGTACATCAAGTTTGATTAATAGTAAGATGGAAATTACACTGTCGGTATCCGTAACTTTAGAATATCTATAGACCTATTTTTACCGCCGAGACGTCATTGCCCGTTGGGCAGTCCGGCTGGAGAGGCCTCGGTTCGGGGTGTGAACCGTGGAGGCCTTCCGGCCGGTGCTGATGCAGTGGTTGGAAAGGCGGCACGGGGTGCTCTCCTTCCGACTGGTGCAGGTTTTGACGGGTCATGGGTCCTTCGCCAAATACCTGCACAAGGTCGTTAGGAGGGAGAGTACACCGTCCTGCCACCACTGCGATTGCGACGAGGACACGGCGCGCCATACGCTCGAGGCCTGCGGGGCTTGGGCAGTGCAGCGCTGTGAACTCGTCGCAATCATCGGTACGGACCTGACGCTGCCGGCTATCGCTAGGGCGATGGTCGACAGCGTCGGGAATTGGGACGCGGTCGCAGCCTTCTGCGAGACAGTGATCTCGCGGAAGGAGGCGGCGGATCGCCTGCGCGAGGAGCGCAGCCTCGATGAGGAGATCCGTCGCCGGCGACTAGGGCGGCGTAGGCGCAACTATCTGCGCCTCATGCCGCCCTAGCCGAGGCCGCGGGTGACGTGACCGCCGAGAGGCGGACCGCGCGAGGAAAGACCGACGTCCTCTCCGAGGGGGGGACGTAGGTCGATGGGAGAGTACCCCAATTAGGGGTATTCCGTCGGACCGACCACTGACGACAAGTTAACGCTGCTCCAATGGTCGGTCCAACGACGAAGGCGACGTGGTTTTTGGGTGGGTCGCGGGAGTTGCGTGCTTAAGCTCCTCTGTCGCCCCGGACGGAGTGGTGCGGAGGCGCGCCGACCACGACCCACCCACAAAAAAAAAAAAGACTTATTTTTACAGTGCTATGGTATGTGGTATGACGTTATGTAATAAACAAAAAAAAAAAGAATACAAAGCAGCCATGAACACTGCCAACAGAAGTGAAAACTTAAAATTATGTAGTAACAGTTGCCATTTTTGATTATTCAAATTTTCTGTTTGATCTTAAGTACATTAAAATTTGTTAGTTAAAAATTTTACATTTATGCGGTATTTAAATCTAATTATTAATCCGTGTGATGACGGAGTAAGAATACAAATCACCACTCCCTATCTTGGTTGTCTTAAAAGACCTGCCATGGTTGTCTTAAAAGACGACTAAAAGATATAATACGCATATAACATCTATGCAAGAGAAGGAAAATTCGAAATAAAACCCTATACCAACACGTCTGATCAGTAGAGGGACGTATATGAGCTGAAATGATGATGATGACATCTATGAATAAAGATATAATGATATTGATATAGCAACAGATATATTGATCCTCATTCCTCTTAGATCCCATCAAAATCAGCGGTTTCAGAGATTATTCATAATTCTGAATTTCGCTCTTGAAAATAACAAGCCACCTAAATTACTCCTTTTCACGAAAGCCAGAGGAAGTCCCATCAAAATCAGTTCAGCCATTACGACGATTATCCATAACAAACAAACAGATACACATTTATAAAATAAACATAAAAATACGTAATTTAATTATCATAAAATAATGACAAGTGAGATATTTTGGCTATAAACTGAATAGGTGATGATACCTTAGTGATTAAAAAGCATTAAAATAAAATCGATTTATTGCACAAAAATATATATATTTGCCTGTAAAAAGGCCCCCAATAAACAATTTTTTTTTTGTGCAAAATTCAAACATTTACACTAATTATGACATACCTTACTTACTGTTAATGAAATATACGTTGCAATACTTCGAATTGATGGGATAGTATTAAGCATAACAGGCGTTGATAATTTTAATTAATACATGAAATGTCATACATTCTTATATCAGGTATAAGCAATTGGCCTTATGTTATTGTACATTAATTTTAACTAACATTTAACTATTTATATTTATATACAGTCAAATTTGAGTAAGTGGGAACTTGGTAAGAAAATTCCATTAGTGGTAATATTTTGCAGGTCCTGTCATTTTATCTACATAAAACCTACTGAAATATGTTTTAAGTAACAGGTCACGAGTGAAAAGCGTTTCACTCGTGAACCTCTTTGCTATTTACCTGTTCAGAGAAACAATTAAAACTCGCTTATAGAAATAAGCGAGAATTTAACAAATGCTATTTATGATTCTCCGTGTGTTCCTCCATGTGGTGACGGAGTAAGAATACAATTCACCACTCTCGATCTTGCCCATGGATGTCGTAAAGACGACTAAGGGATATAATAAGGATATAACATCAAAGAAGAAAAATTCGAAACAAAACTCTATTCCAGCACGTCTGACCAGCAATGAATAGTAGGTCAATCGTCTTCTCATTATGAAGGAGATCTGAGCCCAACAGGGAATTCATCCCCTTCCAAACTTGCCCCTAGAATTTTCACTTCAATATATTAATACTAGCTGACCTAAAATACGTTGTTCTGTTCAAATAGAATAAAAGGAATTCACATTCTCATTTTCCAATTGTGAATCTAAACCATTCTCAAATCTCCTTGAATACACACGAAAAACTTCATCAACATCGGACCAGCCGTACACAAGAAATATATATAAAGATAAAGAAATACCATGTAGTGGTACAAAAAGTTGGCTTCATAAGTAAAGACTTAAATTTAATAAATCAGAATTCAAGGTAAACGTTAGATTGCCCTTAGAAGAACCAAAGTTGTGAAAGCCATCCAAAATAACGATCTTTAAGTTTTCAACAACTCTAATCTCGCATAAATCAAGTTAAACTTAGTAAACGATTTCAGCCTTAATCGAAATAAGTAACACTTTCAGCGGTAACGTTGATATAAATATATTTTGATTAAGTTCTATAAATTTTGTTCTGTATTAAGGAATAACGAAAACGTAACATATTACATTAGGTGCCATACATGAGCAAAAGTAACTTATGTAAAAGTACCTATATAAATTAATTTAATTTAAAAAAATGACTGAGAAAGCTCGCGAACTTATCTGCTTATTTTAATTTGACTTTGAAGTATAAAAGTATTTGTGAAAGGTAAACTGCTGCTCAGTCATATTTTTACATGCAATTTTAGAAATAATAGTTTGGCAATGTTCGAACGTACATAAAACTTAACGATCAACTCCACAAACGTTGTGATAGTCAAATTAAGTATTATAGAATCTACTAGAATCACGTTTCCAGTCACAAAATGTTATGGCGATAATTTGCAAATGGACCAATTAAACGTTATTTATGAACATTGACAAAAATTGTTATTTGAAAGTTTTATTATATGAAAAACATTTTAAAATGTTAATATCACTGTGACTAGAATTAAATTCTCTTAAGATTTTGCTGACATCTGTATATATAAATTTCTTGTGTACGTGTGTATGTCACTGAATTCCTCCTAAACGGCTGGACCGATGCTTATTAATTTTTCTGTGCGTGTTCAAGGGGTTTCGAGAATAGTTTAGATTCACAATTGGACCCGGTAGGTGGTTATTTTATTTGAACGGAACAACGTCTATTGGGTCAGCTAGTCTTTATATATATACATATATATATATTTCTTGTGTACGTGTGTATGTCACTGAACTCCTCCTAAACAGCTGGACGAAATTTTTTTGTGGGTGTTCAAGGGATTCGAGGATGGTTCAATTTCAAAATTGGACCCGGTAGTTGACGCTGCTGTAGATTTCAAGGAGAATTCCTTTTATTTTATTTGAACAGAACAACATCTATCGGGTCAGCCAGTATATTATATATCTGAACAGGACGGTATGGTAAGTTAATTTTTCCTCCTATTCTGAAGGAGGCTAGAGCACAGCAGCGGGACGTATATGAGTCAAGATGATGAGATGATGATATGTATTAACGTGTTAACGTGTATGAGTTATATAAAAATTATATAAAAATTAACGTGTTATCATTAGCTATAAAAAATAATCTGTTATTTAACGGATATTATGAAGGCAAAATTCTGCAAAATAGGTATTTGGTAAAATGAAAATTCTTCAAGAGGAAATTTGCTTCTTACACAAACTAATAACCTACGTTGAACTTGGGAGTTTCATCATACATATTTAGTAGATAATATAGTTTCATCATACATAATATATTTAGTACTTTGCTTATAAATCTGACAAAGTTTAATAGCTTGGAGATAGGAGATGATTTGACGCTACTGGATTCGTGGTCTGCGGCAACTGTTATAGCCTTTGATAATGGTGATTTCAAAACCGCAATAGTTTATAGAAACGAAAAAGGCTGCATCTATTGTTGTGACTAGAAAAAGCGCCAAGTATAATAACTAATAATTAGCCCACGGTCATTTGAACCAGGTATGTACGGATTGTACCATCATGGGACATTCGTTCGGCGCGTATTTTTTATTAAACTTCGTACAATATCTATATATAGTGTGCATATGCATGCACATCTTAAGGCATATAAGATCCGCAAGTGACAAAGACTTGAAAACAGTTTCTCATCTAATATTCTATACGGCCTGCGAAAATTCGGGGTTTTTATTCTCCTTCTCGAAATGTGTAACTACGCCACGAAAGAGTTCATAATTAAAACGTGGTGGTGTGGACACTTGGGCTTAAGCCTTACCCCAAGCCGAGAGCCGTAGCTCGCAGGAGGCATCCTTAGACGGTGCCATTTGGCTTTCTTTCTTCGAGCTCGGAGCTTAGCGTTTTTTTTTTCCCAGAGGTTGAAAGTACGGCCAAAGACGAAAACGAAAACTCAGGTTTTCGTAACTTTGAACACTTCCATAAAAATAATGTTTAAACATATTATAGATATCTTATTACTTGGATTTTAATTACGCAAGATGAAACAAAATTCTCGAGATACGATGCCAATTGTGGATTTACTAAGCATTGTTTCAATGACGGGGCTCTCATAGTTTAGATTTTATTGACATTTATAAAGCCCGATATTGTCACTGACTAGCCGATGACCATTAAAATCTTGAAGCCCTAAATAGTTCAAACTTTGTATGTTAGCTAGTGTTAGTGCACAAACAAATAAAAAATTCTAAAGGTTACAATTATTACCTCTTCCAATCCCTTAAACTAAGAGATGGAACTTTATATAAGACAAGAATCTTGATCCTCGAGATTTGAAAATGAATATAGGTGTGTCCCTATATAAATATCCTTATTATGGATTATTAAGAAACCACACTCCACTCTTTAAGGAGAAAAATGTGGAACGAATAGTGTTTTGCGCATGTTTAGCTTAAAATGCCAAATTAGTACCCGCTGTGATTAATAATGAAGCAAATTCAGCAAAGATCAGCATCTCTGATTCTGCCGAAGCAAACTTTGTTCCAGCTGTTATAAATCTCACGAAGTTATTAAAGCTAGCCATCCGAAATTTGTGCAGTCGCAAAATACCAACAGTCGGATAACTTAAGTTAACTTCTACCGCTTTTTATTTATTAAAATAAATTACACATTTCTTTTTATATTGAGTTTTTTTTTAATCTATACCAATAAATAAAATGTCAAAATAATAGGCTTTTTTCATTTTCACACGATTATTTGCACTATACATATGCCTAAAAATAACTTTATAATTTTTTGTTTGTCTGTCTGTCTGTTTGATCCGGGTAATCTTCAAAACGGCTGGACAATCGGTCCAGCCGTTTTGAAAAAGCCGTTTTCAAACCTTCTTTCACCAAAGGAAAGCTATAATATCAGGGCGTAAACTAGGCTATATTTTATCCCGGTATTCCCACGGGAACGGGAACTACGCGGGTAAAACGACTATAACCTATAAGCGAAGCGAGGGCGGATTGCTAGTTATTTATAAAATTGCCATACATTAATTAAGGTTCAATATCGTTTTGTTTGATTCAAAAGCATATACAAATACACATATTTTTATAGCAAAAATTTTAATTGAATCCTTAAAAGCACGATAACACTATTCTAAAATGCTTTTAAAAACGACAAACATTTCCTAGATTTCAAAGTAAAAAGTAAGTAGTAAGTTTTAAACCGTGACAAGCTCCCCATTAAAGAGACCGTAGCCACTATTAGTTAGGACCAACATTTTCACCGCAATCTCTTTCGTGTCGACATTTTATTATCGGTAGAGTCAGCTTCGTTGTAATCCCCAACGAGCGCTACAATTTACGATTTATAAAACCACCGTTTTCTGTAGTAAACCAAAACGATAAAAAGTGCGACCCGAGTTGACGCTGCTCAATCCGTTCTTTGTCCTGTTTTTATCTTAATATTCAGTGATATTAAAAAGTTAATCTGAAAAAACAACACAGATACTAAGTTTTCAGTTTTGTTATCAACGGGTGGTTGCTCTGAATTTATTTTCCATAATCACCGGTTAAGTTTCAAACATTATAAAGGAGTTGTAGGGCTTATCTTTGAATTATTCTCCATAATAAGCATTTCATTCAATATTTATGAAGAATGTATATTATTATACCAGTATTATAACAATATACATCATCATCATCACCATCATATACATTATACATATCATCTTATATCTTTAAACGAGCAATTCTTGTGTATATATATATATATATATATATATATATTCAGGATCTCGGAAACGGCACCAAGGATTTTGATGAAATTTGGCATACTAGAGGTTTCCAGGCCAAAAAATCTATCTGGCTAGGTTTTATTTATAGATAATATTGTTTTGTCGGTGTTTTTAGCAAAACAATACAATGACATTCAATTTTAAACGAATATGAATTCAAATTTCGCCGTCAACGTCATGAGTTACGATAGCTCAGATGGGAAGTTGACAGGTTCTAATTTTGATTTTGTTGACATTCAAACAGCGTCGGTTCGAATCTCGGTGTTATTATTATTCTCTTTTTGTAATTTTATAATATAATTTTTATTATTTATTTTTTATTTTTTATTAATATATATCTTAATAAATTCGACAAAAATATTCCGAGCGAAGCTCGGTCAACCAGATATTATATATATATATATATTCAGGATCTCGGAAATGGCACCAACGATTTTGATGAAACTTGGCATACTAGAGGTTTCCAGGCCAAAAAATCGATCTAGCTAGGTTTTATGTATAGAAAATGTTGTTTTGTCAGTGTTTTTAGCAAAACAATATAATGACATTAAATTTTAAAAGAATATGAATTCAAATTTTGGCATCAACGTCATGAGTTACGATAGCTCAGTTGGGAAGTAGAGCAGTTTCCTTTTAGTATTGTTTTGGCATTCAAACGGCGTCGGATCGAATCTCGGTGGTATTATTATTCTCTTTTTGTATTTTTTTATATTTTTTTCATTATTTAATTTTTATTTTTTATTAATATACATCTAAATAAATTCGACAAAAATACAACAAAAATATTCCGAGCGAAGCTCGGTCAACCAGATATTATATATTATTCATAAATAGTGTAAATAAGTAAAATTGAAAATTTTGAACAAATTCCATCACAATATATAATAATAAAAAAAAAAGGATTACGTTCTCTTTAATAGGAATCATCAGTTAATTGTCATTTAATAATTATACTGGCACGCGTGAAGCACTCAATCGAGTAATCATACGTCATTCCATCGTTTTGGAAAAAAGCTGATACTCTTACACTACTGGACGAATATTAACCAAGCTTACCTAAGAACCACCGCAAGGAAACTGGCCTTCAAATGGAAAAAAAAACGGATTGAAATCGGTCCATCCGTTTGAGAGCTACGATTCCAGAGACAGACACTCACACAGACAGACTGACAGACATTGACACCAAACCTGTAACACACTTTTTTTTGTGTCGGAGGTTAAATCGAGTAAGACTACACGACATTATAAATATGAAATAAGGACACAAGGATTACCTAATTACCTCTTCATAAGGTTTTTGGATATTGTCAGATATGATTAAATGAAAGCAAGGAATGGTGATAAATTGTACTCATTACTCGTCACCACAGGGATAAATACCAGCACACTATTACACTTAATTGTCAGTGGTTTTAGAATACCACTAAATAAATGCAGGATATGAGAAACGTAAGAACTTAAATTATATTGAACCTAGTGATGCGGTAGCGTATCAAGCAAAGTTGAGAAAGAAGAACAAAAGAAATGGCACGTCGCATTATGTGTGTATATTAACACGAACCATTTTGAGACACTTGCCCTTTCATAAATGTGTTAGTCTCACAAAAACACGTCTGCGGCTGTACTTATTTGTCTAATATTGATTTTTCAAATGTTTGTGAAAGACCAATAAAGGTTTCATCTATACAAATAAAAAATAAATAAAATTTAAATGTATATTTTTAATGTCAAAATACTGGGCTTTTCTCATGTTCACACGGTTATTTGAAAGACACCTATGCCTAAAATACAGTTTAATTTTTTTTTATCTGTCTGTCTGTCTGATTGTTTGAGGTAATTTTCAAAACGACCGGATCGGATTGATACTATTTTACTACCAGGTAGCTGTCTATATAAGGAGTTACTTAGGCTATAATTTATTCCGATATTGCCACGGGAACGGGAACTATGTGGGATACGGCGACTGAAACCGAAGCAAAGCGAGGTCGGACTGCTAGTCTATATCTATACCAATAAATAAAATTGGACTGTCTGTTTGAAATATAAAGTGGGTTGCTAGTATGAAATATAAAAAAATGCATAGTAAATAGTAAAAACAACTATTTTATTTTCTCACACAAACTGTTTCTACCTGTCAAAAGTTTTATGGCTACGTTCAGAAATTTATTTCGTAAACTTAGAGATACTTAGAGATAGAAGTTTGTTTCCTGAGTAAACTTCGATCTACATAAAAAACATATTAGGCCCCGAGAACTTTCTTTGAGTACTTTTGTATAGCTAATCATCGCAATAATATAGTATGTATAATATATCTACGTAACCGTTTATGATAAGGCCAGTTTTTTTTAAGTAGCAAGATATCACTTTTCTAAACGTAACCAAGTTGATAACCAATCAATACGATATTCTTTGTCATAATGACATTATTTTGCATTTTTTAATTAGTCCTCAACTTTTGACGTTAATGTTAAAATGTCATGTAGCTTTCTCTTCTCATACATGTTCTTCAGTTCAGGGTACTCCTAACCTGGCCTTTCTTAAGAACGTTCCCGATTTGATTGTGGAA
The DNA here is from genome assembly GCA_032191425.1 of Lymantria dispar. Taxonomy (NCBI): domain Eukaryota; kingdom Metazoa; phylum Arthropoda; class Insecta; order Lepidoptera; family Erebidae; genus Lymantria; species Lymantria dispar. The sequence continues at coordinate 16,914,647 of CM063440.1, forward strand.
CGTCCGCCTCGGTCTTCACCTTCCAACAGTTCCGTTAGTCTATGCTACTCCCTGATATTACAACTTTTCATTGGTAAAAGAATTTTTGATATCAGTTCGGCGGTTTAAGCGTGAAAGCGTAACAAACAAACAAACTTACTTTCGCATTTATAATATTAGTAAGGATTTTAGTGTTTTAAATTGTTATATTGAATAATTTGCTGATATTTTCAGTGATATAATGCAGACAAAATGCTGAAATGTAGTGAATATAATATAATAGCAAATTGCGTGTATTTTCACATTCTGGCAAAATTTCCAAAGGATTTGGTAGATTTGGTTGTCAGCACTAAATCAATGCTAACGACTGACTAAAATACGAAGACTAAAGACGTGAATAATCAATATTAAAACTCCACACTGGCACCAAGAGCTCACATTATTGTAGCTTATTGACATTAAACAAGAAGAAGAAATTTGTGCGCGAGCAATTTTTTTATTCTTTATTGTTTGCGCGAGGACTTCCCTTAGCTACTTTTATTAACTGGTGCCGACCTGACGCTGCGGACGATCGTCAGGGAGATGCTGGACAGCGTCAGGAACTGGGATGCGGTCGCCGCCTTCTGTGAGGCCGTCATCTCATGGAAGGAGGCGGCGGATCGTGCGTAAGAGGAGCTCCTCTTCGGGGACACGTACCGCCGCCGGCGACCCTGCGACAACGACCGACATCCCGGGACAGGGACGTCGAGAGGTGAGGGTACCCGAAAGGGTATTCCGTCGGGCCGACCACTGACGACAAGTCACCCTGCTCCGGTGGTCGGCCCAACGACGAAAGCGACGTGGGTACAGGTGGGTTATGGGCCCGCGCGCCGTTCTTTCGTCGCCCCGGACGGAATGGACCACGTGCGCGCTTATCATAGCTCACCCATAAAAAAAGCTACTTTTATTAACTACAATGTCAAGGAGAAAACTTAGATCATCGACGCAGTGCTATTTTATTATCACTGTTATATTTAATACTTTACAACCCGCCCTCGCTTCGCTTCGGTTTCAGACGCCTTACCCGCGTAGTTCCTGTTCCCGTGGGAATACCAGGATAAAATATAGCCTATATTACTCCCTGATATTATAGATTTCCATTGGTGAAAGAAATTTTGAAATCGGTTCGGTGGTTTAAACGTGATAGCATAACAAACAAATAAACTTACTTTCGCATTTATAATGTTAGTAAGGATAGATAAAAATATTACATTCATTTCAATTGCAAGGAAATTTCATGTAATTACCAAAGACAACAAAAATGATACCCCACAACATTTTTGGCAAGCTATGGTCTGGGCACACGTCCCAATCCGTCTGGAGAGACAGCAGAGGCCCATATTTCCTCACCAGGCGGATAACTCTCTTGTTATCGTCGGCGAACCGCCCAGATGCATGACAAGCGTAATACTGTCTCCTGAGGCGCGATAATAACAGGTATTCAAGAATTAATTTGCCGTAACTGGTAATAACCGAAAATAAATTTTAGGTCGATGCTTATTGGCTGAGATAAGTATTCTAAATACTATGTTTAATCCATGACGTGCGAAAGGGAGACCCTATTATGTATAGATAAATAGATTTAGGTGATAAGAAATTCATCGGGTCATCAAGAACTAGATGAAATTTAATGGCTCGCATAATTATAAAAGCAACAAACTTCTCTCTTCTTCGCAAGAGAGTAAGTGCCATATGGTTATTTTTACTTTTTATAGGTACTTTAATACTATTTGTTTATAAAACTCAAATTTATAGTATTTGAAAAATAAGTAACCTTGATGTGAACACGGCCGAGTTTGAGTTTTGACTCGAGTAACCAGTAAAATGTTGAGAATTGTAAGCAAAAATAAATCAATACAGCGTAATTGTAATAACTTTAAGGTAAGCTATTTGTATCGCACCGATAATGTAAATACGAGAATTGAAACCAAGTTCAATTATGGTGTGATTTTAAGATATCCATGTGGTGACGGAGTTGGAATACAATTCACTACAGATCTCGTAACAGATCGATCATCGTAAAAAATAACTGAGGGATATAATATGCATTTATATGCATAGCTTAAAGTTATTATAGCATAGTATTATCTATGCAGGAGAATGAAAAGTTGAATTAAAAACCTATACCAACACGTCTGACCAATTTGGTATAGGAGGTAAATTATTTTGCCCTTGCGGAGGGGGCTTAGGGGCTCAGCAGTGAGACGTGTATGAGCTGTGATGAATGTGATGATGATATTAAGATAATTATGATGTGGTATGTGACCTTATCAAGAAAAGATTGTTACAAAAAAATAATTCCTAAACCTAATAAAATCAACACCATTTTAACAGTATGAATAATGATTCAATAATTCCTATATCAATTATTTCTTGAAAAAAAGAAGAAATAGCTGGCTCCGTCATCCATCCATCCATCAGCCTACAGACGTCTACTGATGGATATAGGCCTCTCCACAAGAATGCCACTCGGAACGGTCCTGTGCCACTTGCATCCAACAGTTCCCTGCGACTTTGAGAATATCGTCAGTCCACCGTGGGGGGTCGTCCTGCGCTGCGCCGTCCGATTCGTGGTCGCCACTCAAGAACCTTTCTTCCCCAACGGTTGTCGGTTCGACGAGCGATGTGGCCTGCCCATTGCCATTTCAACGTGCTAATTCTGCGGGCTATGTCGGTTACATCCGTTCTTCTACGGATTTCCGTGTTCCAGATTTTATCACGTAGAGAAATACCGAGCATAGCCCTCTCCATAGCACGCTGAGCGATTTAGCGGCTCAGTAGCTCGGTCATATCGGCAATAAAATTAATAATCATCATCATCATTTTCTTAGCCCATAATACGTCCCACTGTTAAACTCGGTCCCGGGAGAGAAATTAACCTATCACGCTGGTCAGATGTATTGGCATAGAGGTTTGTTTCAAGTTTTGCTTTTTCTTGCATACATCTTACGTATGTATGCATGCATGCATGTTACGTAACACTTAGTCGTCTTTTACGACACCCACGGGCAAAAGAGCGGGATGATAAATTACAAATAATTATATCAGCAAAAATAATTTTGTGAATAGACAAATATTAAGAAATAGATAATAATAACACTACTGCGCGACCATCTTTACAGAATATCCTCAGATGAGAATAATTTCTCTCAGATATATTGTTATACAAATATATTTGCCGTGTGCAGTAATTTAAAATAATAATAATTAGGATTCGAGAAACTTTTTCAAGTACATAAAGAGCTATGAATAATAACTTATCATCGTCTCGGCTCATATACGTCCTACTGCTGGGCTCCACCTCCACAATAGGATGGAAATTGACCTTACTATACCTTGCTTACCATGCATAGGGAGTGGTGAATTGTATTCTTATTCCGTTACCACATAGACTATAATAATGACTTATAATAGAACATTTCTATTTCAGAACAAAATGAATGTTCATAAAAAGTCTTAGAGAGAAGTCCAAAAAATCCAGCCATATTTTCCAGCCAGCAATAAAAAGTCCAGCCATTCTTCGCTTCTTTAATTCTTTAATTGTTTTTGTCTTGTACTAAATTTTGAAAATTTATACATATATACAATTCGGAAGGGAATTACACTGGAGCTAATACCATATATGTTGTACGAAGCATAAAATTATGTATATTTAAAAGATTAAAGAAAAAATGACTGCCCGCTGAGTTTCTTGCCGGATCTTCTCAGTGTGTGGCCGCGTTCCGATCCGGTTGTAGATTATTGTATTGCGTTCATACGTTGTGTAATTTGACAATATGTAAGTGTCCATAAGGGGCCTATGCAGATTAAATTATTTGATTTGATTAGAAATACAAAATATAATGAAATAAATGACTTACCATCGTGAGAATCATACATGTAAATGATTTCCTTCCAACCGTAGTATAAGATTGTGTCTACAATGGCTTTATGGTAATCCGGTCGCATGCTCACTGCGTGGTCGATTAGTCCAGATGATGGTGGTATTACCTATTAATCAAAATAAATTATATGTTACATATTATTTATAAGCAAAAAGTGATTGTAACAGAGAAAAAACATATGGTCGACATACTTACTATACTTTGTAAGTATAGTAAGTATGTCCAAATATTATTATCCAAAGCTGTTAAAATACGTGTCTAAAACTATATATTATCCAATTTGGTTTTTCTAACGATTTGATTAGATTAACTAAAGGAAAAATAAAGTACGAAAATCCATTAGATGCATTCTCGTTAAAGTTATTAAGAGTTAATTATTATCGACTGCCTGTTATAAATAAAATATATTTCTATAGTTGAAAATTGCAGGGCACATAATCCTAATATCAAATTTTCCAAATTTTCCTAATTCCGAATTTTCCCAAAATAGTTTTCAAAAATTAGTCTCAGTTGGTTTTAGCCAACTTTTGTAGTTTATTTCTAAATAGCTTTTCAATTAACATTCCAAACATACTATTAATTGAGTATTATCATATGTTGATAATACTGATTTTAATAACACTTCAAACATGATTATACAAATATTTCACGCATTATATAATATCCATGTAAGAGAAGAAAACTCCAAACAAAACCCTATACCATGACATCTGACCAGCGTGGTATAGTAGGTCAAATTTCCTCCCATATTCGAGGATGCCCGAGCTCAACAGTAAGACATGTTGGGCTGAGATGATAATGATGTTGAAATATTTCACAGCTAAAAATTGCAAATTATCATAAATCTTTATGTAAATAAAGGTCTGACCTAATGATATCCCAGCATATTTTATTCATGCATTCACTGATCACGGCTCATATACGTCGCCCTGCTGAGCTTAAGCCTCTATTGGATGGAGAACGACCTACTGTACCATATTGGTTAGACGTCTTGGTGTTTATTTCGAAGGTTATTCTTAGATTATACATCTTGTTCTTGCATAGATGTTAGATATACCTATATGCGTATTTAATCCCTTAGTCTTCTTTTGTGACACCCATGGGCAGGTGACAGGGTAGTGAATTATAAAATTTTAATATTAATGTTTTATATTACACTAAACCTCCCGTTGTCCCTAATCTTCAATTATTCACTTTCAACAGGGGTGTTAGGAAATGCTTAGAAATTAACTAAAGCATTTTCTATACTTGAAAGTAGCAGCTTCAGCTGTATAAATTTATTAATAAATATCTAAAATTGTAGAAGCTTAAATACACCTATTTTTAAAACTCCTTTCAAGTCATTTTCACGTTAATGAAAAACATTGTTTTGTAATATCGCGTTCTACTATGTAATAATCTTGTTCCTTCTATAACAAGCTAGTCGACGCAATTGATGCGAGTCTGCAAGTGAATGCAGTGTAATTAGTTTTTGCAAAACATTTTACAGGGTTAATCATAATATTTTTAGTTCAAACGCTTGCTTGCTGGAATAAAAGATCCTGTACAGTCGGAGGTACTCGCCAAACTTCATTGGCTGGTGTTGGTCATATTGAGGGAGATGTTATCTCGCTTATTCATCTGATCTTCTAGGCGATGTTTATTGGTAGTTTGACAGTCTAGCTGGAGAGCTTCGGATGGTCCTTTGAATCGCCAAACTGTTCCAGCCGGAGTTAATGTAATGATTAAGTTGGCGGCACACGAATCATCGAGATATTATAGGGCATGTTTTCTTCGAAAAATACCTGTGTGCGGTCAAGAAGAAAGAAAGGACACTGTCTTGCTATCACTGCTACTTTCACAAGAATTTGAGATCAATGTGGTCTGGATAGAGCAAAGACATGAACTCGTTGCAATCATCGCTACTGAGAGTGTCAGTAACTAGAACGTAGTCGTCTCGCAGAAACAGACTAATGTCAGGGTGGGTCTGGGGGCAGACGCTTCACGTTGATATGCCCCACCGTCGGGATGGCACGCGGCGTAGGCAGGAATACTTGCCCCTAATGCTGCTCTAGCCGATACCACGGGCGATCAGATCTAATTTTAGATCTTCATCCGTAGAGAAGTCAACACCGAGAAGGCAACGCCCCGGTAACACTATTGTTTTATTTCACGGTAGGCAGCGGCCTAGCAAAGGTCCATAAGCGACAGCATCACTTACCATCGAGTGTATTGTTTGCTCGTTTACCACCGTTTGCAAAAAAAAATATTGTGCTCAAAAAAAGCAAGAAAAAGGGTATAAAACGTTTTATGCATATCTGAAGTAGGCTAGACATATGTACATATGTCTTGCCAAGAACGACAAACAGCATAAATAGGAGGCGTCTTGGCCGCGAGCTTTAGTATGAACTAGCGCTATACAAGCTTAGTACACATGCTTTCGTTCATAGAAGCACTTCAAACCGACCTTCATACCAGTCCAATAGGCAACCAGTTGTGATAGGACATCCGTTATATCCTCCTATCATGTCATTCCAAATCAAGGCAAAACACAGTACAGTTACATGTTGGTAGATGTACATGGACGCGGTCTGGGCTCAATGCAGCGTATTAGTATAAATAATGTATCCCTGACTGAGAATAAGGCTACTATATGAAGATTACATAGAACCTTAGGACTCTTGAAAATATACTTTACCTCACAGTTATCTAGGGACCAGATAACTATCTGTCCCCGGATAGTTATCTGTCGACATATGTATATAGCGGCACATTATGATAGGGTATTAAAAAAGTGTAAAACACCTAGTAGGGTATCGAAGTGTAGATAGCTTTGAACTAGTCAATAGACGAGGAGAGGCCACTCAGACCTGATTCCATAACCAACGAAAAAAATCATATTTAAAGTCGTCACCCTTAACTTTCCCTCTTCTTCAAAATTAGCTAAAGAATACCCAGCCAGTAAAAGGAAAAGTGTCAGTATTCTACTGGAATGGCGCCGCTTATATGATTATGTAAGATTAATGAAGTGTTTTCTTGTTTTATTTGGATTAGCTTTACAATGTATAATCCAGTATATTAAAGCAAAGCGAACCATACTTTTAAACAGTCAAATATCATTTGTTGAAGTGCTCTTATTCATATACTCAAGGCAAGTGACAAGAGCAAAGAAATTCTAAATATATTGTGTTTTCTCTATTACCTTAAACATAATAATAATTTGAATCACAGAGGACCTGTCAATTATACGCGTATTATTGATTCACTCACTGAGAGCACTTGGTTTCGTAGAATGATAAACATTTATATTAGGTCCTTACATATGAAATTAACGTTCTCTTTGGTTAAGAATTTTAACTATCTATGAACTATCAATGAACTACCTATGAGATGGCAAAAGTGCATAAATAACAACATACTTTAATTAAATATATTTTACAAAAAAAAGTTACTTTATATTCCTTCCGTACAAAACGCCAATTTCTTATAATATTAAACTAAGAGGACTACAGTCAGATTTGAAATGCCTTTTTATTTATTAGAAATTAGAGAGCAAATAATATATTTTAAATCTATGGCTTGCCACTGCTTGGCTATAAAAGCTTTACAGTAACTTGAAAAGAGTTTTTTTCATATACTGCTTTTATTCTTGATGTTTTAAGCGTAGGTTTAAATATACCTTTCACCAAGTACTTTTTAGTCTTACTAACAACTGCATTTCGATGGGTACTTTGATCCTCTTTAATAGCGGGTATTCTCGCTAACCAGGTACATGAAATTTTGTGTTTTCGTAATCATAGAAACTCGAAACTTTAGCCTGTCGCCGTGCACTGCTGGACGTAGGTGTCCCTCATGAGAGAGCACGGTCCTGTGCCTCCAACGATGCCGAGCAACTTTTACCAGGTCATCCATGCACGTAGTGGGAGGTCATTCTACACTGCGTCGTCCGATACGTGGTTGTCACTCGAGAACCTTCCTTCCCCAGCGGTTACCGGTTCGTCGAACGATGTAACCTACCCTTTGCCACTTCAGAGTACTAATTCTTCGTGCTATGTCGGTTACACCCGTTCTACAAATTTTCGTATGCCGGATTCTATCTTGCAGAGAAATTACAAGCATAGCCTGCTCTATAGTACGCTGAGCAACTTTGTGCTTAGTTTCCGAAAGCTGCCCAACCGAGTTGGACCGTCGTAGGCTGAGCGATTCGCACTCGTCTAGACATTGAAAATTGTATAGTTCGAGTTGAAAGTTTTCGAGGTTCTGGTATTGGACAGGTATAGGTCGGAAGGAAGACTTCATCAAACGTGACCGCTCGACTATTGCGTGTCTCGTACTATGCGGTAATCGCGCCCAGTTTTAATCCTGCCGACCCTTGAGACATAATTGAATATCTGTCGTTTGTCCGACAAGATGAAGTCCATCTTATTTTTTGTTGGACCATTGGGGTAAATCCAGGTACATTTCCTTTATGGCTGCTTTCTGAAGAAGGAATTCAAGAGGCAATTCAAAGAGGTTTTCCTGTTTTAGAAAATCAGGCAGTTTCTGGCCCTCTTGTTTCTCTGTCCATATCCATGTTTCCTCACCCTCAACTCATCATCACTTCCTATGCCTAATTTTGCGTTTAAGACTGTGCTGTATTTAAGGTGGGTTTTGGAGGCGTGTATGGCTTTCGAGATGTCCTCGTATCTGAGGTCGATGCGTATAATTTTCAAGAGTGTAAGTTATGCTATCCTTGTCGACATACTCTCGATCTACTCCACGTTGTCTACGAGACACCTGCAAACGATAAACCTTGGGACGAGTGATCACCCACCCGGTAAAAATGCAAGTTGCCGCAGATCTCTTCGCACTTTTGATAATCCTACGAAATCCCAATGGATTTTGCGCAATTCCTCTTCCAGCTCAATGACCCTCTCGTCAGTGTCCGAATGTTGTGTGTTACCTGGGCCAAGGATCGCTTTGGTTGGTATCACAATTGCTGCCGGAGATTCTTAGCACCCCCCGCTCCACCACTATCAAGCTCACTACCAAAATAAGCCCGTAAGGGGAGCTGCGGTGACTGGGGGTCATTTCTTTTCTACTCATCATGAGGGATAATACCGTAATCGCCACGCTTGGCAGGCGGGTTGGCGATCACAGTCAAATGTTTGTTATATATTTCCGAGGAGAGAACTGCTGCCCACTCTCCTGGTTGAACCCTTAGCCGATTTTTACGACTCCCACAGGCAAGCAAGGGGTGGCGACGGCGGTAGTATACTTTGGCTGACCTGGAATCGAAACTAAGACCGCTGTAGTTTGGACTAACGAGAATAGTAATATAATTTTATTTAAAATTTTTGGATTCACTTAAATATTATTTTAATTTGGATATTTAAGGTACATACATAAATAAACATGTAATATCAATTTTTTTTAGTGCGTCAAATTTAATAACTGAATTTTATTCCTTTAACTTCTATAAAATATATTTAGAAACATAAAAAACAAGATGTCTTCTGTCATAAAACTGCGTCTTACATTATTCTTTCAAAAATTTAAATAAGCACTAAATGCATTAAATAGGATGTAAGATAACGAAGGAAAGTCTTAACTAGTAGAATATAGTATAAAATGACATCTGATGCAAAATGGCAAATTTCATATTTATTACAAACTACTTGAAAAATGAAAAATAGATATTAAATGAAAATGCTTTACACGCGGAACACAGTGCATGATCGGTTATAGAGCTTAGACATAAGATCTCTTCAGAGTGGTGACGGAGTAAGACTATAATTCGTCATTTCCTCTCTTACGCGTGGGTAAATGATGACTACGTATGGAAATATCATTTATGCAAGAGAAGGAAACTTGACATAATACCAACACGTCTGAACAGCGCAGTATAGAAGGTAAATTTCCCTCTCATTATGGAGGAGATTCCAGCCTAACAGTGGGACTTATGTGGACTGAGATGAAAATGATGATGAAGCATTAGAACTGAAATTTACTTTGGCTACGGCTGGACCGATGTTGTTCAAATTTTTTGTGTGTATTCAGGTGAATTGGAAAATGGTTTAGATTCACAATTGGACCCGGTAGGAGGCGCTTTATTTGCACAGAACAACGTCTGTTGGGTCAGCTAGTATTATATAACATCAGTAAAATTATACAATATAACACTGTAAAACACTAAAATAATAAATAAAATTTCAAATTGCTGTATGACATTTTGACATTCCCGTCAAAAACTACAGCTTTAAATTAATTTAAGGTATATGTACCTATAATAAGCGTCAGAAAAAAACAAACGTTAAGAAAACAAAAGCAACGCTGTAACACGCTTTCAAAACATCTCGGAGTAATCTTAAAGAACCTCTAATGTGTGTTGCTAATTTCCTTCGTAAGTGTGTACTTCAACACAATTGGGATCCTTAAGTCAACGTGTCGCAACCAATATGGCTCTAAAAGCTCAAGTAAGCTCAAGTTATTAGTGAAGATAATACTTCCACTGGGAATATTGGCAAGAAAATGTTGAACAATTCTGGAGAGTAAAAGAAATATAAGAAAAAGGATATTTTGTAGGTATAATCATCAATTTCATCCTCATTTCAGCTGATCTATGTCCCACTGTTGGGTCAATCTTCCTCCACAATAGGAGGAAACTTGACTTACTATAGCATGCTGTTCAGACATATTGGGTTTCATTTCGAGTTTTCATTTTCTTGAATAGCTTTTATCTGTTTAATATATCCCTTAGTCATATTTTATGACACCCCACGGATATGACAAGACATGCTGATTTGCATACTTGGTCTAGATAGTTGGTTTTTTAAAAAAGTTATAAACCAAAAATATTTACGTACCTTTTCCGGGAACCATGGGGTGACGAATGGCATTTGGAATGTGTTTGTATACGAGTGGAGGGTGTCAAAAGATTCAGGTGTCACTGCCCCCAGCATCGCAAATACTCCGCGCGCAAACTGGTTGCATACTGCACAGAAATATATTAAATTCTTTCATCAATCTAAACAACAAAATTGCTGTACTTTGACGCCGGTTTTCATTCAGCTGACGCATTTTTGGAAATCTCTATTTGAGTGGTCTTTGTAAGGTGTTAAGCTTTTGTACGAAAAATGTGTTAAGCCTTTGTACGAACAATTTAATAGGGTGTCTATAAATACATAAAAAATACAAAAATACTTTATTACATAATAAATAGATAATATTTAGATATTTTTTTTATAAACAGTATCAAGGTTAGTAAGAAGGTGATGGCGTCTGAAATACTGAAATCGGTTCTAATAGCTCACCCTTCATAGGGGCTGCCCTAAAAATATAAATAACATATATATGAGTACAATTTAACACATCACTTCTTACCCTTAAGGGATTATAATATGCAGAGAACATTTAAGTAGAAGTAAAACTCGAAATAAAACCTTATACCAAGCCATTTGACTAACTTGTTATTGTAGGTCAATGTTCATCCCATTGTGGAGGAGGCTGCAATCCAACACTGGGATGTATATGAGCTATGATGATGAAGATAATTTAAAAAATAATTATAGTATTTCGTTCTAATTTTTTTTTGTTATTCAATGAAGGATAAAGACTTTGTTTAGATGATATTATATATCAATGTGCGCAAGGTATGTAACCTTAAATAGAAAGCTGTAAAAAGAAGCCTACACTAGCCTGTCTGACCAGGGTGCTATAATATGCCGACGGCTGTACGCGGGGGTCATCCGGTCGATGGCCCTGTACGGCGCATCGGTGTGGGCGGGGTCCATGACCGTCCGACTTAGGACCCTTCTGTGGCGACCACAGAGGGTCATGGCGGTCAGGGCCATCCGCGGATACCGCACGGTGGCGACGGAGGCAGCGTGCCTATTGGCCGGGACTCCCCCGTGGAACCTGGAGGCGGAGATGCTCGCTGGACTATATCGGCGGGTGACCCCGTCACCCGCCGATATAGTCGTGCGAGCGGGGGGCGGTGTGGTCTCGTTAAGGGATCTCACCGCCTGGCGCGTCGACGACCGCCGAGACGTCGACCGCGTGAGGAAAGATCAACGTCCTCCCCGAGGGGGGGACGTCGGTCGATGGGAGGGTACCCCAATTAGGGGTATTCCGTCGGACCGACCACTGACGACAAGTTAACGCTGCTCCAGTGGTCGGCCCAACGACGAAGGCGACGTTGTTTTTGGGTGGGTCGCGGGAGTTGCGTGCTTAAGCCCCTCTGTCGCCCCTGACGGAGTGGTGCGGAGGCGCGCCGACCGCGACCCACCCACAAAAAAAAAAAGAAAAAGGTGCTATAATATAGGTCAATTTGCTTCCTATCGTGGAGGAAGCCAACAGTGGGATGTACACGAACTGAGATGAATGATGATTGTATATAGGCTCCTTCAGTCGTAACTCATATTTATTTAGTCTAATTACGAAGCTATTTTTCCTCACATAGCTGCACCTTTACTCGGACTAATGGTGATCGCATAGGGTTCTCAACACAAAACGTTTAAGCAATGGCGCCCACCCGCACCTATTCTCTGAGAGCTACGAGCCTTGTCTTGGAGCCTTGAACAGTAAATGTGGGAGTTCCCACGTTACATGAATTTATTAGTCATGTCAGCCCATACACGTCGCATTGTTGGGTCGAGCCTCCTACACAGTGGGAGGACAAAGTGACCTACTATACTACGCTGGTCAGACCTGTTGGTACAAGGTTTTGGTTCGAGTTTTTCATCTCATGCATGGTTATTCTATGCATATTACATCCCTAAGTCGTCTTTTACGACCACGGGCAAGAGAGGGGGTGTTGAATTTAGTGTTGCCCAAAAAAGTCTTGGTCTTGCGGTCTTGGTCTTGGTCTTGCGAGAAATGCGAGACCGAGACCAAGACCAAGATCGCTTAATTTTTGCAAGACCAAGACCAAGACTAGCCCTGCAAGACTTGAGCAAGACCAAGACTGAGCCTGCAAGGGTCTCGCGGTCTTGCATTTAATTCAAATCACCATTCCAGCTTATATACGGTGCAGCTCGTGTCTTCTTCATAATAGGAGGGAAATTGGCCGTGGCCGAAGAGGAATCGCCACGGTGATCGGCCGTGTTGTTACAGGGTTTCATTTTAAGTTTTCCTTCTCTTGCACCGATGTTATATACAGGATGTATCAGGTTATGGGGCAACCGCAACTGCGGAGGTAGGCAATGGTGGTACGAACCCATAAAAAAAATTTGAAGAAAAAATATCGATTCGTTAATGAATTAGAGACATGTAAAGTTTTCAATTTTGTCATTGCTTTTTCGTTTAAATCTGATTGAAATGTATAAAGTCAGTGATATTTAATCTGCAACATATTCGTACTTTGTTAAATGTTCAATAGAAATTGAAAAAAACAATGATTACGTTCGCATAAGCAAAATGAACTTGGCTTTAAATCAGCTGATCGGCCGATTATCGTCGCCGTGTCACGTTTGTACCTACGGTCCCATTGAAGCGTTTGCGCAATTCTAGGTATGTATGAATGAAATTATACTGTCGCAGCTTTATATGCCTACACGTATCCTGTCTATCTATGCCTACATAATACGTAGCATTTAAGGGGTAGACTGTTTGACACACATTTTTGAAATTACTATAACTTTTATGTTATATTGTTTTTTGTGTAATATACATTTTAATTACGATCTTTGGCCGATATACTATAACATTCTCGAACAGTTGCCCCATAACCTGATACACCCTGTATTATAGCCCTTAGTCGTGGGTTCGCACTCGCGGGGAAAATAGAGGGGGTGATGAATTGTATTCTTACTCCGTCACTACACGGCAAGTCAAGTCAGTCTTGAGATATCCATCTATTGGCCAATCGATTCCCAATGTTGGTGTTGGCTTTTCAGAATTACTCTTCGGAAAGGCTTAAGGACAAAAATACCGTAATCACGAGAGTGCTCTTGCCCATTATACATATTTATATATCCGTTTATTCATTAGCCCAATGACGTTCACTGTTGGACATAGAAATATGCCTACAATTAATCTACATAAATGTCCGTGTAGGGACAGAGTACGAATACAATTCACCACTCTTTTACCCGTGGATGTCGTATCAAATCGGACCGAGGCAATGGTGTTAGGAAGCCATTATTATTATTATTTTTATGGGTGAGCTATGGTAAGCACACGTGTGGTCCATTCCGTCCGGGGCGATGCAAGGACGGCGCGCGGGCCCATAACCCACCCGTACCCACGTCGCCTCGTTGTTGGGCCGATCACCAGAGCAGGGTAATTTGTCGTCAGTAGTCAAATAACTCCGCCGCTTGCCAATCAAATTGAAAAATTCTTTTTACATTTTTTATTTTCACGTTAAATGACATAAAATTTATTGTATCAACTGCCACGTGTGGTTACGTCTTAAGAAAACAGGGTCGAAATTCCTTCCTTTATTATAGGAGTAGTAACTCTGTCTAATGTAACACCAGGGGAATAGGAGAGTAATTTTCCCCAGTGGTAAGGGTTATATTCAATAGTGGACTATAGGCTAGCAGATGGATAGATAGGATAGGATGATATTTGATTAATTTAGTTAGATTTTTCATTGCCATGATAAATGGCTGTTACTGTTATTCCAACTGCAAGACTTGCAAGACTTTGCGATACTCTTGCTGCAATACCAAGACCAAGACCAAGACTCGAGTGTGCAATACCAAGACCAAGACGAGACCAGGTGTGCTGTTGCAAGACCAAGACCAAGACTGGTCCAAGTCTCGTCTTGGTCTTGCATTTGGGCAACACTAGTTGAATTATATTCTTACTCCGCCACCACACGAATAGATTAGCACTTGTTGGTTTTTAACCTTGCTAACTATTTATTATTAAACAACAAAGGACTAGATATATTAAAAAAATATATCACCTATTTGACAATCCTGTTTTGCTGACAGTCGAACATGTCATTACAAGTAGTACCTGTTATTTTATGTTCGCTTCTTTATTGGCGCGGGTTATATGAAAAGCTACTTAAAAGATTTCATGTTTTCAGGTTACATAATTGAAAATTAGAAAATACCTATTTTCTTCATATTGTCTTCAGACTATTTAATACGTTATACACTTTATTTTACGGTGAATATAAACATTTTTCTTTTTGTTAGGTATACTTTAAAGTGATAACTTAGGAATCCTGGAAGTTTTGACATTTTTCTTATAAAATTAAAGAATCAATTTATATTGTTTCTTTAAATCTATATAGATCTATAAATAATTAATATTTATATTATCCTTGAGTAGTTCCCAGCACTAATAATATCACATACTGGTCGCTTAGTACTCAAATCAAAGTTTACTTTTGGCCTTCAAAAAAATAATGCAATTTGCTTGCGATCTGGCATCCTGTAAAGCTGTTCTGACTTAATTTTTTTTCACAGCCCGCCTTGAACCATCAGTGAGACTAACTACACTAAATAATTTGATGAAATGATGGCAATATATTTTCACACAGAAAGTTATAATGGCAACGGCTCTATCAGCACAGTCACAAATAAGGGCATAATGATGGTTAATTTAATCTCCTTCATTGTCACGGGTGGGTTACGGATGCACGCGTCGCCCCTCTGTTGCCCTGGACTTAGCCGGGTGACGGGTGAGCTGACCGTGGCCCACGCCCAAAAAAAAGAAAATAACAATGTGGTCGTTCCACTATTATGCTAACTACATCTATATATCGCCTATGTTAGATGATGTAGATGTAGCTGCAGTAGTATGTAGAATAGAAAATTATTACTTACATAAATTGTGAATAGAAAATTGAAAATACTATTTACATGAATCTTATTTTTGGATCTTGGGCGTAAATTGCAAAGAATTTGTGAAGGACAGAATGAGAATTGCACCTACTCTGCACGATTTGACTGATACCGTATGAATAACATTTGAAAAGAGTAATGAAATCACCTCACCTTCTCCGTACCTCACCAACTCTATATCTCAAGACGTACTTGTATGTTTTAGAATAAAACTTTTTTACCTTACCTTGATAGAAGAATACTCAGGAAAACATTTAGCGTTTATAAAATACTAGCAACCCGCCCTCGCTTCGCTTCAGTTTCAGTCGCCTTACCCGCGTAGTTCCCGTTCCCGTGGAAATATCGGAATAAAATATAGCTTATATTACTCCCTGATATTATAGCTTTCCATTGATAAAAAAAAATTTTGAAACCGGTTCAGTGGTTTATGCGTGAAAGCGTAACAAACAAACAAACAAATAAACAAACATACTTTCGCATTTATAATATTAGCAAGGATTTACAATTTTATGACCAAATTCATAAAAATTGCCACACTTAATGATTTTAGATCTTCCTCTAAATATATTATGGCCAAATGAAATATTCTATTTATATCTGGCAGTTAAAAGAGCAACCTTTTACAGGTATTGCAAGCGATTGCTAAATAAACAATTTCTCCACCCTAATGTACACACTTATAGCTAAATTCGTTCCATCAATAATCCTTTTACGTTACTAATACGATCTATCTAAATTGAATCTAAGTGCTTAAAATTGCCCTGACAGCTATAGCGACTACAAAGTCGTTACATTACTACATTATTTTTTTTTATATAAACTTTATATAAATATTTATATAAAACGAAGGCACGTGCAATGCTAATTGGAATTCAATTTCCAAAGTATTTATCGTTTTGAGAATAAAAGGCGAGTTTACTCTTCGTAATGGATTCTGTTAAATGTGCTTTAAAAAAATTGAAATATGTACAAGGCGTTAAATAAATAAAGAACGAATTTTAAGGAGCGTACATAAAACAACGAACCAAAAACTGAAGCGAAATGAAGGCAGAGAGTATACAAACGAGGATTGGTATCTATCTAATAAGACAACCTTGAAATTTATTGCTTTTTTTAAATGCCAATACCCACTTTATAATACTATGTATTTTAATAATTTAAGTCTCGACTTATTGTGTATCAATAATCCTCTTCTTTTATACAAATTATCGATATTCATTAAATATATTTCTAACTTAATACTACTACTAATACTTTCCGTGTGGTGACTGAGTAAGAATATTATTCACCACTTCCTATCTTGCCGTGGATGTCGTAAAAGACGACTATGGGATATAATATGTATATAACATCTGTGCAAGAGAAGGAAAACTCGAAATAAAACCCTATATCAACATGTCTGACCAGCGTGGTATAGTAGGTCGAATTCCCTCCCACTGCGGAGGAGGCCCGAGCCCAACAGTGGGACGTATGTTGACTGCGATGATGACTACTAATAAGCCCTGAAGTGAGAAGTTTTAAACAATCATTTTTAATGTTGATTAATTGTAACATATATCGTAATCGTTAAATTCTAATAAGAGAGTATTCATGAGAGCGGGAATTGTGACAGACGGGGCTAAGTGGAAACACATGGGGGTAGTTCGATTGAGTGGTGACGGTTGGGAAAACGAGGAGATAGATGGGAATAGATGAAATAATTGGACACGAACGGTATAAGAGGAAACGGATGGAGATAGAAAGGATGAATGGGATGAGTATAGACGAATGGGGATAGATATGATGAGGGAGGACTGAACTAGGGATGGATGGGATGAGTGGTAATAGCGGGGATAGATGGAATAAGTGAGATAAATGGAGTAGAAGTAATTAGTGGAGATGGATTGGAATGGATGTAATGAGGAATATCATCTTAATCTTAATATATAAAATTCAAAGTCCTGACTGACTCATCAACGCCCAGCCCAAACCCTTGGACCTAGGAAGCTGAAATTTTGCACAGATATTGTCTTTATGACGTAGGCAAGGAATAAGACGGAATTTTACGAAATTTTCGAAATTCCCAAGGGAACGGTAATAAAATGGATTTATATTTTCGCTTTGAAGTTGCCTATCACCGTTACTTTAATTATTAAATACTTGACATGTAAGTAGGTAATTTTGATCAGGCTTCAGTTATTTTTTTTTTTTTTTCGATTTTTTTTTTGATTTTTCGAAATCACCTTGAAATAGGAGGAAAATCGTTGCTTTTAAGTCATAAAACTAAGTTTTGCTTTCGTTACTTTTGGCAGGTGCCTACACTAAAAAAAAACTTGATTGAATACGTATCTATCACACAAGGTTGATGCTATTGTTAAACAAAATTATCGTATTAGTCGATGAAAGTGTTTGACTTCAACGAAATGTTTGACTATAATAATAATTATATATGCGAAAAACACAATTTTGCATTTTATTCGTATTTGAACAAGTTTTTTCACCGTATATTAAAACTAATATTCGGATATTTATTATTTTTTCGTGGTTTCCTTAAGTAGCTTCAGCAATAATGAAAAAGTCGCGCACGCCAATCTCCCCGGAGCTCGGAGGGTATATAAGCAACGCGAGGCGGCACGGCCCCACAATTCCATCCGACGTCCTCGTCACGTCCCCGACGAAGAGGACGACAATATCACACTCGCTCAACAAAGAGCCTACACGGCCCGCGAGGCCTTAACTTTCGCCCTCGCCGTCGAGGTGCGAAACTGCGCCGCGCAAAAGTCACGACTAAAAACGTGGGCACGCCCACTTTGCCTCCAGCGACGCCCCAAGCCGAGGTCCGTTCCCCACAGGGGGAGCCCTTGGGCGATGTCGCTTAGCATACTTTTCTCCGGGTTGAGAGCCCTCAGCGCTCACCCATAGTCCGCGTCAAGCTGTCAAGGCCATCTGCGGCCAACAGCTGTACACACAAAAAAAAAAAAAACACGGCCCCTCACATTATAATTGCAACCTTGGTCTTAATAACACGTCCAGCGCAAACGCTGCGATAGATTATACCATACAAGTAAACTGTACTCTTCAGTGCAACACTATCTTTTAAAAACTGTGCTTTTCAGCACAATTCTTTGCTTTTCAAAATATTCTTTCTTATCTTTTAAAAATTGTTTTTCTAATCTTATCCAAAAAAATCTATTCTTTTCCAAATTGCTTTTCTAATCATTTCCAAATATTGTTTCCCATTTTTTTTTACTTTTATTAAGTTTATGATACTACTATTTTAATTGCCTTGATTCCTTAGTGCATAACTTTGCTTTTCAAAATATTCTTATCTTTTGCAAATTGTTTTGCTATATATTAAAAATATTTAAAAAAAGAACTATTCTTTTTCAAATTGTTTTTTCTTAATCATTTTCGAATATTTTTCTATTTTTTTTTCTTTCATTAACTTTATAATACTATATATTTACTTTTTTTTTTCAAATTAATTTTCAAAGTATTCTTATTTTTCACAAAGTTCTTTGTTAATCTTTAAAAAAAAAAATTTTCCAATTGCTTTTCTTTTCTAATCATTTTACAATATATTTTTTGATTTTTTTTTACTTTCATTTTGTTTATAATACTATTTAATTAGCTTAAATTTGTAAGTGCATAACTTAAGTACATAGTTTTTGTTCGTTATTTGAGTAGGTTTTGTTTATTATCTATCACAATGACTGTTGAAACATTGCAAATTGATGGAGCTATGATCCCTCACACCGTAGTTCCTATAATTGGAGACGGAGCCTGTCTGTTTCGGGCCATCTCCTATATATTGTATGATACACAGGTGATGGCCAGGGAGGTGCGCGAGCAAATCGTAGACTATGTGGTGGACAACTGGGAATCGTTTGCCATTATGTCACATGACAGTAACGGGGACAATTACTTCAGTGCCGCTGAATACCGCATTGACATGTCACGCCATTTTACTTATGGTAGTTTATGTGAACTGGAAGCGGCAGGGCAACTCTTTCCATGGGTCTTTGAAGTTTACCGAAACGGTGAACTGTATATGAGTTTTGGTACTACAGGTAACCCTGTGGGACGACTACGCTTTACACATGATCTGTCACGTGGCCATTTCGATGTTTACGTCCGTAGTGAAGTGACTGCGACAATGGCCGAGACCGCTTCCCCTTCTGCACTTCTCCCCGTCGTTGCAAAGAAGATTACTACGAGAAGAAATGAAGTGCCTACTAATTCATCGCCCATATTAGAACCAGATCATGACGTATCTCAGTATCAATCTCTTATCTTTCCTACTAAATGCTCCAAGAAACGTCGTGCCAGATGCATCGACGCTACTCGGAAAAAACAAATTCAAAACGCTTCAAAAAAATATGCGCAAACAAACCCAGCAGTTCACCGTGCTGCCGTGGCCAGATACCAGAAAACTCACCCTGAGGTACACAGGGCGGCACAGTCTCTTTATGAGCAAAATAATCCTGGAAGACGAGTACAAAGGAAAGGACGCTCCTGGAAAACCAAGGCTCACTCCGGCATGGCCTATGATCTTTATATAGAGTATGAGACGGACAGTACTGTATCCTTGGTTGCCATGAACAACAAGTGCCATTGGTGTAATGCTCTCAAGTGGAAGGAGGAGCCACCCGGCATGTGCTGCAGTGCTGGTAAGGTGCAGCTCCCGCCTTATGAACAGCTACCTGAGCCTCTCTACAGTTTGATAATGGATATACATCCAGAACACGACCATTTCATGAACCGTATTCGTAAATATAATAGTTGTTTTCAAATGACTTCTTTCGGAGCGAAACAGATAATAAAAGACGGTTTTATGCCAACTTTTAAAGTTCAGGGCCAGGTATACCATTTGGTGGGAAGCTTGCTGCCAGCTCAAAAGGAACCACAATTTTTACAAATATATTTTGTTGGCGAAGATGACAGGGAAGTACAATTGAGGTGCAGTATCTTTCCCGAAGTAAAACCCGGCTTAGTCAAGCAACTGCAGAGAATGCTACATACGTTTAATACTTATGTAAGAGACTTGAAGATCGCCCTGGACAAGGTGCCTGAAACGTCTAAACCATTTAAAGTAGTCATTAATGCTGAGAAGAAACCGCCGGAGAGTCACAGGGGTCGTTTTAATGCTCCTACGTCAAATGAGGTGGCATTAGTAATAGTTGGTCAGCAATTTGAGAAACGAGACATTATCCTTGAGAGCCACGATAATTCATTGCAGCGCATTAGCGAGATTCACCGTTTGTATGACGCCCTGCAGTATCCGCTTTTGTTTTGCCGTGGCGAGGATGGGTACTCCATTTCTTTACCTCAGCGTGATCCTGAGACCAAATTAATACTTAAAAATACAATTTCAGCTGCAAGGTTCTATTCTTTTCGTATAATGATTAGACAAGGAGAAGATAATCACTTGGTGTATTTCCATTCCCTTTTTAGTCAGTTTTTAGTGGACATGTACGCCAAAATAGAGACGGAAAGGTTGACCTATATCAGGAACACAAAAACCACTGAATGGATTTCGATACAATTTTCACAATTTTGGTAGTTTGGGGGTCCATCTTAAAATCTAAGCCACGTATCATTTAATTTCGTTAAAAAAACAGAAGATATGGTGCATAGGGTGATTTATTCTGTAGTCTACGCGGACGAAGTCGCGGGCAAAAGCTAGTGATCTATAAACAGACAGTAGAATAACATAGTCGTCTAATATTCTTGTTACAAATTTTTGTCATTGTTGTTCATTATAAAAGAACACATATGAGAGCAGGCGAAGTAGCAATTTATCACAATGTAAATAATGGAGCTCGCGTTGTTACTTCACAAATAGAACTAAATGCACAGCTACTGGATATATTGTCAGTTCTGCTTTCGGAAGTAGGTGAAATATGTGCTAGTTAAATTAGATTGGATCATGACAAATTAATTCCATTTTACTATAGCAATTTACAATTATACAAACCAATAAATAAAAAGAAATCATTTAATTCATACACGAAAATTTGACACTGCTGAAGTATCACGAATTCTCAATAAGGATTAAGATAAAATTCTTAGGATTTAAGAGAGATTTTAATTGTGAATTTCGCATCAGATTTAGTGCTGCCCTTAATTGAGTACCTCAATACAATATTTAATACCTAGAAAGAGAAAGAAAATAAGATTTACCTCGACACTAAATTTCATTTAAAATATGCAACAGTCACAATCAATCAATTACTAGATTAAAAATAAAATGATGCCATGTTTAAAGATATATAAACCAAAGAAAACTATGAAATACGGTAAGGTAAACCGGTATAGACGCCGCAGCGGGATAGACGCCTCATTTTCAAAAAACCTACCATCCCAAACTCGCGACTAAGAATTAATGGTATAAGTAGAAGCCAAAGTCCCCCCGCACATTATTTGTCCACGGGCTGTCATCATTGAGGCCATATTTTGCTCGTGAATGTAGTTATTACCGCGACGAACTACAAAAACACGTCAAAACTTTGAAGGGTAGTTAATTTTATCGTTGTAAAACTTTATAAGTAGTAATAAATTCTAATATATTTTTTATTACGTCAATATACTGATTCATTAAGTGTGCATCTAGATGTAAATAGATGCTATTTTATTTTTAATTTATTAAAAAAATACTTAGGCATCGATCCCTATCAAAAAGGATAGTTGCCCTGATTTTTCTGAGAGGTATAGATGCCCTTAGAGGCATCTATCCCTCCATACACTATATATACCCATATGTAGAGCTAGTGTATATTTTTGAAACATTTTAGTGTTCTGTTATATCTTTTATGTATTTACGTATATTTATAATTGAACTTTTCACTGATTGTAGGAGAACTATTCCACGAAAATACAAAAGAAAGGAAGGAGTGCGAGCTGACGCGGTCGCCACCTTCTGTGAGGCCTTCATCTCGCGGAAAGAGGCGGCAGGGCACGCATGGAAAAAACGCCTCCACGTCGACGCGGCTCGGCGCCAGCGAATCGGGCGGCGCAGGCGCGAATACCTGCGACTGATGCCCTAACCGAGGCCCGGGTGACCGTACCGGGTATTTTAATCCGTCACCCGCAGAGAGGCTGACCGCGCGACTTCGACCGATGTCCCGGGTCAAGGACATCGAGAGGTGAGGATAGGTGCATAAAGAGTATGTCGTCGGGCCGACCACTGAGGATAAGGAACTCGGCACTGGTGGTCAGCCTAATGACGTGGCTACGGGTGAGACTATGGACCCGCGCGCCATCCTTTCATCGCCCTGGACAGAATAGACGACGTATGTGCTTACCTTAGCCCACAAAAAAAGGAGTGCGAGTGAGCTCAAGTATGTTTTTGGACAACAAATTTTAATTATGGTTACGACGAAACGAAACGAAATTTCATTATGGTTATTCGCGTCATATTAGTATTACTTTATAATGCTAACAATTAAAAGATTTAAGAAAAGTGCATAATATTTTACGTAATTAGAACCATATTTCTTGGAGAAAATTGCTGTTTTACACATGAAGGGCATGTATCCCGCACTGCAGGCACCTATCCTCCTCGTTATTTCCATAGTGGGGCAACTATCCATACAAGTAGGCATCTATCCTCAAAAAAGGGGTCCACAAAAAAGCTACATTTTGCAAAATCTATAAGTGACAGGTCAGAAAAAACAAATAACATTTCAAAACAAATGATTAATCTATGTACAATTGTATATGCATAGAAATTATTCATATAAAATTAATATTTTAAAAATTAGGAAGCTTTTTCAAAAAGTAGGGCATCTATCCCGGTTTTACCCAATATCTTAAATATGTAATATAATATTTTACATTATAATATAAAATAATTTTTGAGTTTGGTGAATATACACTCATTTGCAAAAAAAACGGGCACCTAAGCAATGAACCATTTCAAATGTTAATATTTCTTTGTTTGATAATTATAGGTAGTTTTATCCACACAATTTGCTAAATTAATAAGAAAATAATCGTTTTCATCAGTATTTCATAAAATTTAGATACAATTTATGGGAAATAATGCTAAACCTCGCTAGTAGTGTATATTCGCTAGTAGTGCATATGCTCATGAAGTAAAAATAAAAAAGTTTTTTTGTTTGTTTTTCTTTAATAAAGTAAAAGCAAATAAATGTTTAGTATCGAGTGTGACCCCCTCTAGCTAAAATCACAGCTTGAATTCGTCTGGGCATGCTAGCGAGTATATCCCGGATACTTGCTTGCGGAATACGTTCCCACTCCGCAGTAATCACATTCTTCAGCTCTCTGATGGTCTGCGGAGCCGGGTGTACTGATCTCACACGCCGTTTCAGAACGTCCCAGACATGCTCTATGGGATTGAGGTCGGGACTTCGAGCTGGCCAATCCAAACGACGAATGCCGACCTCTTGCACATACGCATTAACATCGCGGGATCGGTGGGCGCGAGCATTGTCGTCCATAAAAATCGAGTCTTCACCTAGAGCGGCCAATGCGGGTTGTGCATGAGAAATTAGAACTTCCGTTATGTATCGATGCCCAGTCAGTGAGCCGTTTTCAATGAACACTAACTCTGTACGATCCATTGAATTTATTCCTGCCCAAAACATAACAGAGCCCCCACCATAAGGTGTGATTTCTTCGAAACATGCCTCTGCAAAGCGTTCTCCTTGTCTTCTTAGCACTCGCCGACGTCGATCTTCACCGAACAGAGATATCCTGGCTTCATCAGAGAACAAAACCCTATTCCAATGGTCTTGAGTCCATGATTCACAATTTCTAGCGAACCTAAGCCTGTGAACTCTGTGCTCACGGAGTAATTTGGGGCCGCGGGCCGGGCGGTGACTGCGTATATTGGCAGCGAGAAGCCTCCTCCTGACCGTCCATAGACTAATATGCACATTTCTTACTTCTTGGAGGTTGTTCTTAAGATCCACATACGAAGATTTGCGATTTCTCAATGCGCGACTCACAAGAAAACGATCATCCCGTGGTTGGGTACATGGTTTTCTTCCAGAACCAGGCCTTCTCTCGACGGAACCAGTCTCCTGATATCGCTGCCAGGTCCTTTGGACTGTCGAGCGACTAACATTTAGCCTCCTAGCCACGAAACATTGGCTGCAACCCTCTTCAAGCAGCGCGATAATTTTGGTAGCTTTTACCACTTTATCTACCATTTTTGATACAGCCAAACAGCATTAAATAAAGCTTTGACAGTCAAGGATATGAAATTAATCGATAAAAATTGAATAAAAGTTATGAAAGTCGATGTTAACTTCTGGAACTTCGCGCCAAAAATGTAGGATAAAAAGGGGTTTTCTGTAAAAATGAACATCAAATGAAAAATTGAATTTAGAACGTACTTTTTTAAATACCACAGCATTTTTAAAACCGGCCAGTAACGTGTACAAACGATTGAAACCTTTTTGGTATTGTATCTTTTTAAATATGAATGAAAATCAAAACCGCCCGTTTTTTTTGCAAATGAGTTTATTATCAAATTTGTACACTTACAAATATCTTAATACTCCTGATACTATATATTCATCCCATTCTCTCGAGGCATACTTTTCTGAAGTTTCATTTTTACTGTATATGAATTGCACAGACACAATATTTTCCACTTTTATAATTTCTCATTATTTTTTTCATTATTTTGTAACTAATTTTGAAAATTGACCAATGGACCATTTTACCAAGAAACTGATCGGTCAGCCAGGTAATTCATATTTATAGGAACGAATACACGCAATTTAAAATGATATGTGAAATGTTTATAGCTTGAAATAAACATACGTAGAGGCTATCGAAGCCAATATTTAAAGCAGAAAAATGTGGCATATTTCAAAGCCTGGCCAAAATAATTATAAATACTGTGTTTTTCCTGAGGTTTAATAGTTCGCAACGACGATTACATATGAGGCGATACGATGGCGTGGCTTCATGTCCTATATAATCCGCCGAGTGTCTACTTCGTCATGCGGGCAGTTGAAACCAAAACCTTGACTTCAACGATATCTCTTTTGTTAAACTCAAGCTAGGAATTATACTAATTATTTTGAAAAGGCCAACGCAAAATATATTGAAAGCATTAGACGAAGCATTTTTACCCGACTACGGAGGGTTGTGATTTTGACAGGCTACGTATGTATGTATGAGTATGTTCATCTGTTCCCTCATAGCTCCTCAACTACTTATTTAAACCGGACAAATAAGATATCGTTAAAAGCGTCTTAATCATCCGCTGGCTATAAGCTATATGTTGTGTCACCGAGTCTAATATGGCGCCCTCTAGAGGTCTTATAGTGTGTTAAAAATTAAATTTAAAACAAATGTTTCGTGTTTCATATCATTGGAAAGAACGTTACTTGTACATTTCAAATATATAATATATATTATTAGCATTTGCTCGAGATTTTATCCGAATTTATCCGATAACTCGTTTTTTTATCGTAGTTGGGTTTTAGTTTCTCATTTTATCTTGTTAGGAAATACGTATAATATTTTTGTAGATAAATGCAAATACATACTTTTTTATTTGCAACTAGCAATCTGCCCTCGCTTCGCTTCGGTTATAGGTTATAATCGTTTTATCCGCGTAGTTCCCGTTCCCGTGGGAATACCGGGATAAAATATAGCCTAGTTTACGCCCTGATATTATAGCTTTCCACTGGTGAAAGAATTTTTGAAATCGGTCCAGCTGTTTTGAAGATTACACGAAACAAACAGACAGACAGACAGACAAAAATTTTTTAATTGCTATTTTAGGCATGTGTATAGTGCAAATAACCGTGTGAGCATGAAAAAAGCCTATTATTTTGACATTACAAACAGACACTCGAATTTTATTTATTGGTATAGATGTGGTGAAATCATGCCTTGATTTCATCTTGATATAACCCCTTTTCGTTTTATAGCAATCGAATTTCTCAGTACAAGTGTACATAGCAAATATTTGCATTTATATGAAATCATCAATTATGTATGTATATGCGTCAAATTTTTTTTTAATATTTTTCTAAGTTTAATTGCCGGTTTTATCTTATAAAAATTATAAAACAAACATTGAAACTGGATTAATATGTAAGACAATCCACTTCACTTTCAATTTCATTAAATTTAACTTCTTGGGCAGGCTTTTAAGGTAATTGAATTAGGGTGCAATTACACTGACAGAAGGTGTCTAACGAAGGTTTTATTACTCGAATAATTTTACAAGTTTCTTAGATAAAAATTTAATATTTTGCTCACTGACAAGTAGCTAAACATGTAAATATTAGATTTTACTTTATTAGGGATCAAATCTAATGTGTGTCAATCAATATGAACTAGATATATAGATAAATTCTTTTTGTTTAAATTAGTTAACCACGTGCTGACTAATAGGGGTACAATTTATCAGGAGCCTTTACCATAGATATCAATTACATTACAATAGATAAGCCCTAACCCAATCCTTATTTCTTCGTAATAGACCAGCAACATGTAGAAAGAGAATTTGATTACCTTTGTAAAAGCTCGTGCCAAGTTTATGTTCTTAATGAAATATACATAGATTAAGAAGATATGTACATTTTCGTAGGGTGACAGAGTGATGCGCCTGATACCGTCCTAGCAGAGGCTGCGAGTGACCGAACCGGGGATTTAGTCCGGCACCCGCGGAGAGGCTAGCCTCGTGACGGCGATCGGCGTCTCGGGAAGGGCACGTTGATGGGTGAGGGTACTCCCTCGGGGTATTCCGTCGGGCCGACCACTGAAGTCAAGGAACTCTACACCGGTGGTCGGCTCAACGATGAACACGACGTTCTATCGGGTGAGTTACGGTCTGTCGCCCCAGACGGTGGACGCGCTGACTGTAGCCCAGCCCAAAAAAAAAATAGTGACAGAATAAGAATTCGATTCACCATCCTCGTTATATATTGCCCGTGGGCATCGACAATAAATACATTGAACACATAACTTTAAAACCTCATACTGATTCGCTTGATGAGCATGGTATAGTAGGACAATTTCTTTGCTATTGTGGAGAAGACTTGAACCCATAGTATGAGCTGAAATGACGACGATAAGATGATGTGTGTTTATTAATAAAAACATATTTTCAAGTTAGTCAAGCTTTCCGTATGGTAACGGAATAAGAATAGAATTTACCATGCCTATCTTCGTGGATGTTGTAAAAGAGGACCGAGGGCTATAATATTCATATAACATATGTGCAAGGGAAGGAAACGGTCGAAAAGGAAAAGATCTACGTCTGGTGTAGGTATATGTAGGTCAAGTTGCCTCCTATTAGTGAGGAAATTCGAGCAAGCAGTAGGACCTTTATGAACTGAGTCTTCGTTCTGCCTGAGTTACGACGTCTTTAGTTCATTTTTACTCCGTTTAATATTATTACATCATCACCCACTCTACTCTCTACATATCACCCACTTATAAAAAGTAACACATAAAACATACATAATACTCTTCGAACATTTTGAAAGATATTTTGTAAGGTAAATTCATATGTATAATGCATATATAACTTGCATTTAATAATACTATTTAGATACATATTACAATGTCGTATTTTATTTGGAATTTATAACTGACATTTTATTGGTTGTAACTTTATTAAAATGACGTGACACTTTCGTTATTTACATATAAATTTTATAGCGATGCTAAGCTACACATATGACACCCAATCACGAGTTAACTACTAGAGCAGCCATCACGCCCCTCAACCACTTTGGAGGGAAGGGAAGTACTTCCTCCACGTAGCTATCGCAGCCAGAGTGAGCATGACCAATATATGCTACAAACATAAACCACAATCATAATAAAAAATCTTTAACCACACTAAGTTATGCTTTACAATAATAGTTTTAACAAAAAAAAATCTTGTAATAGTTTAGTTAAAATAATTTCTGAATGAGGAGCTACTCATAGCCAATCTATATTCTCATCTAGATAATCCGAAATTTCATAATAACCTTTTTTACGAAGTCTAGCTTTGATACCTTTTTGAAACTTATTCACTGGCATGTCTTGGATATCTTTAGGTAATTTATTATAGAAGCGTATACAATGCCCCGTGAATAATCCGCTAATCTGTTGGAAACGAGTAGCATGTATACTACATGCTACTCGTTTCCAACAGTTCAGCTAACTTGATCTTATTCCAATACTCATGTGATGAGTGTCGTAATATTTTTCAAAGTTAGCGATATTTTCCTTTATATATATTGTTATTCAACAGTTTTCTGACTGATGTATTAATTTCTTGGAAATTTTCTCAAAAATAAAATTTTTGGGTCTAAATTATAAATAGCGCAGACAGCCCTTTTTTGGAGATAAAATATCTTAAATAGAATGTCTTGGTTAGCTAGGTAGCCATAACAAACTCAATTGGTTGGAACAGACAGTCCGATATTTATCTGAATCATTGAACTGATCACCACTAAGCGATATGATTCTAGAATCGTATTCGGTCTGATTTACTATACATCATTTCAATTCTTAACCGGCTTTACATGTCTAGGGAACACTTCAGTACTTCTTTACACTCGCTGAAACTCGCCTTAGAAACATTCAAACGATACGCGCGGGAGTCATAATAAACTGCTATGTATAAATGAATGATGATATTTTTTATTGTTGTAGTATTAATGATATTATAAATCAGCATAAATGAGAATTTCAGTATTCAAACTGCAAGCTTTTAAAGATTAATTCCCGAAAATTGCTGTGACCAACTTATCAGACCACCTTTAGAGAGCCTAAGAATCTGAATTGTGAAAAATGTGATAACTGCAGAGTGTAGAGCGTATTCCAAAAGAAACTATATTGCTATGCTCAGAGGAAAGGAAGCTATCATAGCTCAACAAAAGGAGATCCCACTTTATACTGAATCTTTATCTGCTTTTGCTTTGGTAAGAAAAAAAAAAAAAATGTTTCGCTTAGAGAGTAGGTTATTTTTTTACATAGGCAATTCATTTTGCCCAGTTTTGCGAAAATTCCGTATGGTAATGGAGGAAAAATACAATTCACCCCCGACATTTCTCACCCTACTTGCGATGTATATTATTATATACCTGAGGAGGTAAACTCGAAATAAAACCCTATACCAACGTGGTAAGTCAATTTTTCTTTCGTCGTGGTAAGGCTCAAGCTCAGAACTGGGACCATTCTAAAAAAAATTCTAAGTATTATAATTGAGATTCACTTTGGAGTAAGAATACAATTCACAATCCCCTTTCTTGCCCGTGGATGTCGTAAGAGGCGATTAAGGGGAATAATATGCATATAGCATCTATGCAAGAAAAGGTAAACTCGAAATGAAATCCTATACCAACACGTCTGACCAGCGTGGTATAGTAGGTCAATTACCTTCCTATTGTGGAGGAGGCACAAGCCCCATAGTGGGACGTATATGAGCTGTCACGCCATCACAATGGCAACGATTATAATTGTAAATATTAAAGTTAAACTAAAACAAGACTAATTTAGCAACATTTGATTGTAATGATTACCATAACAACGTTTTAAATGTCCATCGTTACAATAACAATGGTTGCTATAATAGCAATAGTTTTTTTTTTATGGCATACGATGACAAACGAGCAAACAGTACACCTGATGGTAAGTGTTACTGCCGCTCATGGAACTTTATAGATTCGCTGCCTACCGCGAAGAAAGTGAAGGGAGTGTGAATGCGTGCATTGAGGCTCGGTGATACCAAGGGCACCACCAAAACCCTCCACACACAAACACCCTCAGAAAGGTGGGCTTCCGGTTCTCTCGCTCACCGAACGAAGCGCAGTAACAAATTGCTACTACTCAGACGTCGATTTTCTGCGAGAGTGTGGTACTACCCCGGACGGACCGGCCCGCGGCTGTAGACAGATAACTGTCGACAGTGTGGTCCTACCACTCTTAAAGTTTCAATGACAAAAGATTTTTTTTTTCTCTTTTTTTTTTTGGGTGGGTTATGGTCAGCGTATCCGCCGGCATGCTCGGTCCGGGCCTCCGAAAGGGGTGATGCGCAGACCCATAACCCAATGCAGTGCCTCTCCTTCGCCATTGGGCCGGCCACTGGTACCGAGTTCCATATCCTCCGTAGCCGGCCCGGTATACAATGACAAGGTAGTCCAAGACATGGAATCATTTGTTATAATAAATTTAAGAAAATATTTTGCATAGAATTTTCTTAAAATTGTGAAAGGATTTCCTTTTTAACCGACTTCAAAAAATAAGGTTTCTCAATTCGACCGTATAATATGTTTTTTTTTATGTTTGTTTGCGTATAACTTCGTCGTTTATAAACAGATTTTGACGATTCTTTTTTGTTGGAAAGGGTATACTTCTTAAATGGTCCCAAAATTTAATCGAATTCGGACAACAGGTTTTTGAAAAATCAACAAAAATCTAAAAAATTATCTACATTGTCTACATTATTGAAGGCGGTTTCTTTTTTGGAAAAAAATAATTATATATTGGTAGGCTATGGTCTGGACACACCTCGCCCAATCTGTCCGGGGCCACTAATGGGCGGCGTGCAACCCCATAATCTACCGTATTCCCTCCCCGCCGCCATTGGGCCGGTACCAATTCTTTCAAACACAGTGTTGTCGCCAGGGCGTCACCCTCACGCGGTCTGCCTCTCTGCGGGTGGCGGCATAATCCCGGTCTGTCCACCCGCGATCTCGGCTAGGGCGGCATAACGCGCAGGTATTCGCGCTTGCTTCACCAATCGCGCTGGTGGCGGCGCCTATTGTGGTTCAGGAATTCCTCTCAGACGTGTTCTGCCGCCTCCTTTTGCAATACAACTGCCTCACAGAAGGCGGCGACCACGTCCCAATCCCTGCCGTTGTCGAGCATCGTTCTGGCGATGGTCAGCAGCATCAGGTTGGCATCGATGATAGCAACGAGTTCACGATGCTGCTCTACCTAGTCCACGCAGATCTCGAGCGTGTGCTGTTCAATGTCCTCGTCGCAATCGCAGTGGTAGCAGGACGGCATGCTCTCCCTCCTCGCGACCTTGCGTAGGTACTCGCCGAACCAACCATGCCCCGACATGACCTGCGCCAGTGGGCAGACTCTGTGTCGCCGACACAACCACTTCATCAGCACCGGCCAGAAGGCCTAAACGGTACGAACACCGAACCGAGTTTACATATACCTATTGTGATGAGATATAGTGTCAGTGAGCAAGTCATATATATACCGTCCGAGTGTGATTTTTTATAAACTTTAGTAAAGTTTAGCTTTGTTAGCTGATGTACTGTTTCAGAGTTAAACATATCAATATTATGCACATTTTAACTATTCACCTTTCTGTCCATTATACACTTAAAACAATTAAAATCATGTCATTAATTTGTTTATATGCAGTGATTATTTTTATAAGTATCATTGCATGCAGTGATTATTTTTACAAGTATCATTCCGTCTCGCGCTCCAGTAGAAACTGGTTGTCTGCTTGTCGCTTCGCTAATTGTCAGTGTGACTTATACGTGAACAGCTTAGTGTACTTACAAGAAAGTGTGCGTGTCTGATAACGTAACCGGCATTAACACAGTGTAGTGCAGTATACAGAGATTACATACATCAACAATGGCAACTAGTAATGGTACATACGATCAAATTGCTGACGGAGATGGACCGCAGCGATCCGGAGATATGAGTATCGATGGTTCTTTAATCGAAAAAGACTCCCCGCCTCCATATGTTACTTTCCGCAAAGCGATGTTGTGTAGTAATGATTGGCGTGAAGAACTAAATGATTTCCAAACAAATTTTAAATTAATGTTCGAAACCTATTAGCAAAAACAAGATGAAAAATTTTCGATACTATTATCAGAATTTGACGATATAAAATCCTCGATTAAGTACATGAGTGACAAATACGATTACTTGGAGAATAAGTCGAAAGAGTTTGACTCTCGTGTCAAAATACTGGCAGAAAAGGTGTCTTCTCAGGCGGCTGAGCAGCGTGTTTCAGAGCTAGAAGCAAAGTTGGAAATCATTGAACAAAAATCTCGCAACCTTAATATCGAGATAAGTAATCTACCCGAGAGGCACAGTGAAAATCTAACATCAATTCTATAGAATATTTCCAATTTAATCAAGCAACCGCTGTCTCCTCATGACGTCATCTCTATACACCGTATTCCCCTAATGAATCCTAAATCGACAAAGCCGAAAAACATAGTTGTCAAATTCACCACGCAAATACTGCGCGATAACTTCATCGCAGCAACGCGCCTTAGAAAAGCGATCACATCTGACGAAATAAAATTGGGCGGAAACCCCCAAAATATATACATAAATGAGCATCTTACTTTAAAGAATAAGAGATTATTGCGACAAACGAAAGAGATAGCTAAACAAATGGGATTTCGATTTGTGTGGGTTAAAAACGGTATCATACTCGTCCGTGCTGACGTTTCGGCAGCGGCCTTTATTATTCGTTCCGAAGAAGATTTGTTCAAAATTAAGCAGTATAAAATATCACGCTAAATTATTACCTACTATGCATGCCCACATAAACATGGCACAATATCTGTGCTTTGTAATTTTTCCCTTGTTTAAATATTTCTATTTTAATCTGTTCTCTCTGACACTGAAATTACTCTATGTTGTTTACTCTTTTGCAATAATTGAAGTACATATAGCTACCCTCATGTATTTAATAAAATATGTAACAATTTTAAAATGTTGTGAATGTGTGAATGTATCACTTGTGCCGAGTCATAATTATTATATTATTATAAAAAAATATACATTAACGTTAAGTCTCGCTATAAAATATGTACCTAAAAACTGTCATTGTGCAATATACTTAAGGTCAGTAGTATTTTCTCATTACTTACATTGTGATCGTGTTATATTATATTACGTTTTGTTGGTGATACCTACCATGCATATTAGATCTTTGTTTTACAATATGGGTTTTATATACATTATCTTATTTATATTAATTGGAGCTACATTGAAACTGTACCTAGGCTTTGTTGTGGTAACGTTTTACATACACTGTTATCGTAATCAATGGATAAATATAATTTAACTTTCTACTACCAGAATTGTCGTGGACTGTGAACCAAGTTACATACATTGTTTATGAGCATTCTGTCATTCAATTATGATATAATCGTTCTAACTGAGACCTGGCTGATACCTAATATATCTGATAATGAATTTATTGATGATAGGTACTTAGTATTTAGGTGCAATCGCGACCGTTGTGCTCCGGGCAAGTTTGAGGGTGGTAGCGTGCTAATAACTGTTTTACGTTTACTTAAACCAACTAGTGTTTCGTTACGCCATTTCCACGCCTCTATTGAACACGTATTGGTACAACTGCAGAGAACGCATAGTAGTAAACACCATATTATAAGCGCAGTCTATATTCCACCACATACTCCTGACGAAATTTACACATCACATTTTAGTACTTTACAGGAGGTCATTGATAGCCCCAGTACAGAGGCATTATATATAATAGGCGATTATAATTTATCAGGTATTAATTGGGTGCATCATGAAGGATATAATTATGTTACTCCAGTAGCTACTGATTACGTAAGTACTTATTTGTGTGATTTTATTTCCTTTAACAATATTTTACAATATAACACTCAGAGGAATAATTTAGGACGTATATTGGACCTATTTATCTTGAACATAGAGTGTGTGTCTGAGCTTTGCGCCCCGATGATACCGCCTGATACTTATCACCCTCCTTTCACAGTAAAGACGTCGCCGTGTATAAATTTCATTCCATTAAAACGTGCTTTAACTAGAAGATACAATTTTTTCAAAGCTAATTATGAACTGATTAATAACGAGATACTCAATATAGACTTGAATGGATTACTTCTGGACCTGTGTGCTGAACAATCGATTCACACTTTTTATAATCATATTTATAATATAATTAAAACTAACGTACTACTCTCTCGTCTTAAATACTCGCGGTATCCTTTGTGGTTCTCTCCTGCTCTCATCCGTATATTTAAATCAAAGGAAAAAGCATGGAGAAAATGGAAGAAATACGGTAATATATCAGACTATCAACATTTTTCGTTTAATCGTAAGATCTTCAAATCTGAATCAATCCTTTATTTCAACAGATATGTAAATTCTGTTGAAGATAATATTCAGCGGTGTGTGAATCACTTTTGGGCTTATGTTTCTGCCCGGAGGGGAAGGACGGAAATTCCAGCAAATATGATTTTTCAAAATGCAAGCTCTAATAATCCTGCAGAAATATGTAATATGTTTGCGTCATATTTTGCTTCTGTATACGAACCTTCGAATTTTAACTCCACTTCATGGTAGCCACCTAATTCATATGCATACAATTCACCTTACATTACTGACATTTACTTGTCACTTGCCTCTGTACAAAATGCAATTAAAAGATTAGATGAAAATAAGGGTTCTGGTCCAGACGGTTTGCCACCTGCCTTTATAAAGAGAACTGTTAATTCTATCTCCTCTCCACTTCATCTAATATTTAATAAATGTTTACGCGAAGGAACCTTTCCTGAGATTTGGAAGCGTGCTCACATCACCCCTGTCTTTAAGAGTGGTGATAAAAACGACGTACAAAACTATCGCCCTATTTCTATACTTTCCGCCTTGTCGAAGCTTTTCGAGAGTCTGGTGCATGGCGAACTATATCCTCATCTACACAATTTTATTATTCGTGAACAACATGGTTTTGTGAAACGTCGCTCTACTAATACAAATCTTATGGTCTTTACTGACTTTTTATTTAAAAATATATATGAACAAATCCAAGTGGATGCTGTGTACACTGACTTTCGGAAGGCTTTTGACAAGGTGGACCACAAACGCCTCCTAGATAAGATTGCTTATAATGGTATACGTGGCAATCTGTTACGTTGGTTCATTTCTTATGTAGTAAACAGGTCTCAAAAGATAGTTATAAGTGGATACCAATCTAGCTCAGTAATGGTCAGCTCTGGCGTACCTCAAGGCTCAATTTTGGGGCCATTGCTCTTTACGCTCTTCATTAATGATATCAAGAAATGCATTATTCATTCCCAATTTCTTTTGTACGCTGACGACGTCAAAATTTTTAGAGCCTGTAAAAGACACCAAGACTGCTTGCTTATGCAAGAAGATCTTGATAGGCTTTCCCAGTACTGCTTAGATAACAAACTTTACCTAAGTCTGCCTAAATGCAACACAATTAGCTTCACTAAAAACAAAAACGTTATAAATTTTGATTACAGCCTTCAGGGTATCAATTTGAAAAGATTATCTTATATACGGTATCTTAGAGTTGAAATAGACGCGAAGTTACATTTTGACATTCATATAAATAAAATTATTAGCAAAGCATATCGTATGTATGGATTCATAATGCGCTCCTCGAATGACTTTAAAAGACTCTCCACTCACCTTCTTCTTTATAAAGCGTTAGTATGTTCGCAATTGAAATTTGCAGTCCCGATTTGGAGTCCCATTTTTGACAAATATATTAAAAGAATTGAAATGGTACAAAAAAAATTTTTACGATCAATACACTACAGATGCAACAAGACTAAATTACCATATACTCAGTTATTGAAACGGTACCAGCTTCAGAGCCTGGAGTGTAGACGCAGCTTCCTAATGGTTATGATGCTCCATGGTCTATGTAATAATAAGTTTGATTGTACAGATTTAACTAATAAGCTATGTTACATTGTACCCAGAACAGCGATGCGACGAGAGGCGCGCGTGCCTCGGGTGTTTCACACAGCTAGGTGTAGAACTCATGCCGGTGCACGTGCGCCTCTGCGCCGCCTCGTAGAAACGTATAACACGCACTATAACGACTTGGACATATTCTCGCTTTCACATGAAATGTTCAAAAAAAAGGCTTTCTTAGATCTAAAGTAGTTCATTAATGTATTTCTTATGCATCATATTCTTAGTAATTCTAAGTTTAGTTTCTAATAAATATGTATTATTTTGCGGACATTGGTGTGGGTTACACGTTTACTTAGTTTTTAGAATTGATATAGATATTGATAATAAATGTGTAACTGTTTTTTTGTCCCAATAAACTAAAATAAAATAAGTATCCACTCATATGTGTATGAATAGTTTAAAATTACACCACCATTTTTTAATTTTTAATATGCATCGAGAAACCTGATTACGGCAATACCTTACGAGTATTTTCTAAAGGACGCTTGAATTTTAACTCGAAAACTATAAAACTCAAACAAGACTTTTTTGGTGAAAGCTTTGAGCAAACTTTTTACAGCGTATCTCTCCTAAATCGATTCGCACTCGTAATAATATGTAAATTTTGTGAAACCGACATACCACTTGTGAAGTTTTATAATTTAATATTTTTACCATAGGTACCTGTAGTTTTATTATACTGAAAACCATACTTATTATAGTCCCACAGGGATGGGAATTTCATTTCAAGATTTAAATACAATTAACCTTGTATTCTTAGCTGGTGTATTGACCAAACTACAATATGTGCCACTACGGAAGGTAAGGACCTTCCTATTCCCAAATTATCAGTAAAATTTATTCAGAAATTATTACAGAAAATTGTGATTTTATTTCAATAAACTTTTATTTTCATTAGTATACACTGTAGGTGTACGAGCTCAGTGCAGCGAGAGAGATAGCGTACAGGCGCTTGCCTACAACATCGCGTCGCTCCATCTCACTCACGCACTGCTACGTATAGACTTCGTATGTACATATTTATAGCAAGGCGTTAACGCCACGACAATCATGTTTACCCTCGCATATTCCGTCATATAGCGTGACGTCGCGGCGTCGTAACGCCACGAGCTGTTTACGCCACGCCAATGATCAGGTCCACCCTCGCCTATAGAAGTTTCACATTAAAAATGTTGTTGAACCGACCACCATTGGGGAAGAAAGGTTCTTGAGTAGTGATCATGAATAGAACGCCGCAAGATGGAACTACCTCTCCCTAAGTGGATTGACGACAATTTATCAGTCGCAGGAAACTCATGGATACAGATGGCACAAGAACGTTCTAAGAGGAATTCACGTGAGGAAGCCTATGTCTATGGATAAATGGACCATATCTCACATGTTCCATACCCAAGGTAAAATGACTGTCTGCTAGGTGAACTGTAGAATAGATTAACGTCTGAGGCTTAGGGACATTGTATGCGCATAAGATAGTGCTATGGGGATAAACTGGTATACGTCGTGCCAGTGTACAACGGAAGGCAAAAATTCATTTTATTCTAAGTAACAATTAATATGCATCGCAGTCTAGTCTAATTTTTACAAATCACCTTTCTGGCTACAATTTATAAATCACAATCTGCCGAGTCCGTTTAATTTCAATGAGTTTTCCTAAAACTGAAAGAAAATCAATTTACAGAATCTTATTACTTAACGAACAGACATTTGATATCAAACAAAGTCTTTAAAAACTTGATCGTATTGATATTTCAATTAAGTTGGATTTAATTTAAATTAATCATTTAATACCCTTGTTCGACAAACGAAAGACGAATGAATATCATAATCTTTATAATACATTGAAAATAAAAATATTCTTATGTAAAATGTAAAAATATAATAGCTCATTGCTTCTTAATTTGGGTTAGTCGTCATTAAAACCGACTAAAGTACCAAACAAGTAGACAGCAGCGCTCGCTTGGCAAATTAAGAACAACAGATTATAGCCACCTCTTCCGGAAGGAAAATTTAAAATGTAGTTTTTGTTAACCTATTTAACCAGTTATTTATTATAAGCTAATTTTCCTCATCTGGAATTGGAAGGTGTTCAATGATATAATATGCGGTATATAGGCTAAAAAGAAAAGAGGACTACTGTTCATTAAACGATAGAGTTTAGAATATCTATGCCAATCGAATCTGGTAAAATGGTATCTCTCTGGTGGCTCTCCCAATGCATAAATTTCTCGTGTATAATATAGTGAATTATATATAAAAAATATATTATGTTAATATAGAAGAATAATAAAATTTAATACGTACTCAACCGCGATAGTTTAAAAGCATCTGCAGTATTGATTACATCCACGTAGGCTTGTAGCTCCAAACGTCGACTACTAATATTTTGGTTGTGTATAGCCATTGCATATTTGAAGACATTTTGAATCTCCTCCGTATTCTGATCGAATATAGCCCCTGAAAAAAAAAAGAACTGAATTAATTTCTAAATAAAAAAGGCTCTTATTTATTTCTTTATCCATTTCATCTTACTTCCTATTATAATTTCATAAGTTATATATTATAATTTCAAAAGTCAGTATGTATGGAGATTTATAAAGTTTCAATTTGTTCTACCGTGAGATAACTGCTTCACACTGAATTGCTTCCAGGCGATAGATTTAACAATGCGGATACATGCCTGAATTAATTTATCTAACAGACTCGAGGCTTAAACGTTTCATTATTTAAAATCATAATTTAGATAACAAGGTTAGTAACTCACAATAACAAATAATATCATCATTAATAAATTTTCCATTCATCAATGTTCCCGCCAAACTAATTTTGTATTTTATAAATAAAATAAAAATAAATAGTATAAATCTCGACGCGAATGAAAACATCTCCAAAAATCTCTAGTTACCAATAATCCAAAGCGCACAAATTTTAAAAGTTTGCTGATAGATAAGGCTGTTTATAGTCATCCGCTAATCGTACTAATAATATATATTTTATTCGTCCGCCGATCTGATAAATAAAGAGTATTTAGTTCTAACTAGTCTAACCTAACCGAAGCTAACAGTAACAGTATTAGTTTTGAACTTAATCAATTCAATTTATTAGTGTTACTTAACTTAACCTAACCAATGGTCTAGAATAGTACGGATAGCAATAAAACATAATAAGATATAATACGCAATGTCAGTAAACACAGACATAAAACAAAATTGTAATCATTAAGGAAATGTATAGAATAAGAATTAGAGTTAAGAAATATACGCATAATAATTAAAGATAAGTTCACCCTAAATAAGGGTACTGAAAAACTTATTATCCTGTACCAATTAAGTAGATAGTAAATCTCTGATAATGTTAGAGGCATTCGCCGGCCGGGTCATTGCACCCGCCAAAAAAAAAAAACAATTGTCTATATTTAGTTCTTCCAAAAAATTACAGTAGTGCAAAAACATAAAAATTTGATAAACACATGATAACTATGTAATATACATAGATACAGATATTTTTAATTTAAAGCATAATATAAATATAAAATATTGATAATATTACACGATAGCTACATTCCATAATCGGACGAATAAAACTTAAAAGAGGCATCTGATTAGCGGGGGATTAGGCATTACGCATAGTCAATTCAAGATTTCGTCTCCTGCATTCGAGCTTCATTATCAGAGTAGCAAAAATACAGAAATATTTCAGATTTTAGGTCACTAATTTCAAATTTGAGGTTTGTTTAAAAGTAAAATAAATGGTAAAGTATGTAAATAAAACTACTTTTACGGATTTTATCGCTTTTGTATTTGATTTATGATTGATTGCCCGACGGTTCAAACACTTTACAGCATTCATGGTCACGGGCGGACTAAGATGTCTGACGTCCAAATAAGTCAACGTAATTACAGATTTTTATAATTATCTACCCGCTATAGAAAATTAGTTATTAAGTTTTGACCCACATTTTTGGTACAAATTTATTGCCAGTTCAAGAAGAAAATGATTCTATATGAAAAAATACATTATTTATGATTAGTAATTATTCAACATTAAAATTTGTAGTAATTATTATTACAATTTGTTAATTTAAACCTAACAAATCTATTATACTACCACCGGATCGGAACACGGCCACTCTGAGAAAGATGCGGCAAGAAAACTCAGAGGACATAATGCTAAATTGATATTGATTTTTATTTTTAAAGGTGGCTTACTTTGTTTTACTAAAAGGTTTTTTGATTTATAAACTTTTTTTTATTATTATTGTGGGTCAAATCTATACAATAAGTGCTCACAGTGTGTTGCAGTCTTGTGGTGGTCTTTTTGGATTTATTTTTATTTATATTTATAACAGGATCCCAGCTTAGTTAGTTTTATTCTACATATTTACATATTTTTTTAAATTTTCATTTTATTTTATTTTTTTTATTTTATTGTAATTGTATTTCATTTGTTTCTATTTTTTGATTCCATATTTTGATTTTATATTACTTATTCTGATCTAATTTGATTGAACTTGTTTTAATTTGATTTTTAAATTGTTTTTAAATTATTTAATACAATCACTATTGTATCTATAAATTCAGAGCGTTCGTATGTGCATGTGGTGTTTACCTATAATTAATTGTTATACTTGTTTTTGTTAATCTAAGCTCGCAATCGTATAAGTATAAACAGTTGTCTGTTAACCAAATAAATAATTAAAAACATTTTGATGTTAAATGTTATCAAGACGAGACCATATATCTCGCGCTGCCAAAAAGAGGTTTGATAAAAGTTCTTAATTAATTTAATTCCCTAATTTGAAGGTTGGTGGTTGATTTGCTAAAAACGTAGAAGAGGTATTTCCTTATTTATAAAAGGAGTCCCTATATAAATTATACATTTGTGGCATCAAAATTTGCGGATCTCATACATACTTCTAACCCCAAGTTAAGGGAGCTTAAATTGATTTTTTTTTTGTTGTTTGTGTAATATTACCAGCTTAGATGCCAAATTTCAGCTCACATAAAGCATTATTATATTTAAACTAGCG
This sequence comes from Lymantria dispar, assembly GCA_032191425.1. Taxonomy (NCBI): domain Eukaryota; kingdom Metazoa; phylum Arthropoda; class Insecta; order Lepidoptera; family Erebidae; genus Lymantria; species Lymantria dispar. Next base: position 16,956,025 of record CM063440.1, read on the forward strand.
TCTGCTCGCGACTTCGTCCGCGTAGTATAGATACTTTGGACTAACGCTTACTTTAACCTAAGACTTTGTTTACGTAGAAGATAAAAATATTTTTTTATAATACGATTCTGTCACACATGATTTTTGCGAAAATTTTGCCGTTTGCGTAACGGAAGCTCTCAAAAGGAAAAAACAAAACCGCGATTTAGAAAAATTCTTCATTGGATCTCCGCTCCTGTTGGTTTTAGCGTAATGATATATAGCCAGTAGCCTTCCTCGATAAATTGGCTATCTAAAACTGAAAGAATTTTTCAAATCGGACCAGTAGTTCCTGAGATTAGCGCGTTCAAATAAACAATCTCTTCAGCTACATATATTAGTATAGACTTTTTTATCATATTAACCTTTACCAGAAAAAAATCTTACATTGTCCCTATATTGTAAGAAATGTGAGAATTTATTTTAGAAGGTATTACACGAAAGCTATAGATCAAATTACCAAAGACATTTCTGTTATAAATCCCTCTCCACTAAAATACTCCACAAACAAAAGACGGAATAATTCATTGGACGTCTTTATTGATCCTAGTGACAAAGCAAAAGCACCAAGTTTCGGTAAAGCATCATCGACTTGATATATGGTTGCTGACTGAAACGGTTATCTGAATCACTAAAGCCTTAGCTCGCTGGTTCTTTTACTAACGTCGGAACACGATAGTTTGCCTTCTATACGTGTTATACTTGCCCGTATCCTTTCCTTTATATTTTTTATTTTCTATCGTCAGATATTTTATCCCAAGAATTATTTTGAGGCTCCATTTTTAGCAATTTTTCATCCAATTGCAGCGTCATATATTTTTATCAAACGTTTAACGCTTTGTAATAAGCTTTTCTAAAAATACTGTGGCTGAGGATATCAGTAGATATGTTGTATACGATATAGCGATATTTTCTTTCGTTTTGTTTTAAACTTTGAAAATAAAATATCCTATTTCGAAGGGCATGAGATTAGAGCCAATACTATATGTTGTATAAAGATAACTGTATTTAAAGATATACAGCTCATTAAAAATGTTGTCCATACTAGGTTATTGCTGTTGGTGGCAAGCGAGCAAACAGCACCTGATGGTAAGTGATGCTGCCGCTCATGGACCTTGCTATAGAGCTGCCTACCGTGAAAAAAAAAAGCAAAGCTTAACTTTCCTCATTGTATGCAATGAGTTTCGGTGATACAAACGGCATCACCAGAACCCACCATAGGAAAATACTTTGACAAAGTTGGAGTTAAGGCTCTCTTGCTCACCGAATGAAGTGCAGTAACAAATTACGATTCCGGCCTCGATTTTTGCTTGTGAATTAAAGCTGAAAAATTGTGTTTTCATTTTCTACGCCACATGAAAGAATAAAAATGATAACCGTTTGTGTTAAATTGTGTATGTATTCATAAGAATTACGAAACATAATACATACAAAGCCATATTATCACACAGTGAAACATATAAATGAAAAAATTATCATATTTTCAAATTTACCGAAATTGGGTAAAAACTGCACTTTATTTCTTAATCTACTTGTACACGCCATGAAAAGTTGCTAGGCGGCAAGAATTCCTGAGGTTTCTACAGATGAATTACATATATACTGTTCTGGAGCTGACCTAGAAAAAACTTTGTATTCGCTAGACACACCGAGCTCTGTGTTATTTAGATGAAAGAAGGAGCGAAGTAGGTAAGATAATTTGGTTTGAACCCAGAAAATTCCTCTTGCTTTTTCATTCTTTTGTATATAATGTGCAATAATCTTTGTTTTTGTTTTGTAATTTTTATTTACATATATTCCTAACGTGTCGCGTGTCCGACGCGGTGTGTCATATGAACTATTACGCGCCACTTTTGATCCCTTCATAACTCAATAAATGTGTGTATTTATTATAGTGTTTATGTTGAGTAGATTTTGAGTTGTACACGTTGTTCTGTTCAAATAAATCGCCACCTACCGGGTTCAATTGTGAATCTAAACCATTCTCGAATTCCCTTGAACATGCACAAGAAATTTCATCAACATCGGTCCTTCCGTTTTAGGAGAAGTTCAGTGACATACATACGTACGTAAGTAATTTACATACGGCGACATACGGCGTACGTAAGTAATTTATATATAAAGATTTAAGTTAATGGTAAATAATTTAAATTTAATGGTAAATAATTTACCATTAAATTTATTCTAATTATTATACATTACTAGCTGACCCGGCGAACTTCGTACCGCCTTTTTTCGTAATTATTTTGTTCTAGTATTTGTCAGTTTGGTTTTAGTATTATCCGTCACCGGAGTAAGAATACAATTCACCACCCGTGGATGTCATAAAAGACGACTAAGGGATATAATATGCGTATAATTGCATAGATGCAAGAGAAGGAAAACGCAGAACAAAATCCTATACCAACACGTCTGATCAGCGTAGTATTGTAGGTCGATTTCCCCTCCTATGGGAATTTACGGGAAGTGTTATATTTCCTTAATCCGCAATTTTACGCCATTTGTAGGAGGCTGATAAATCATGATCATCGTCTCAACCCATACACGTCACATTGTTGGGCTCGGGCCTCCTCCACTATAGGAGGGAAATCGACCTATTTTACCACGCTAGTAAGACGTGTTAATATAGGGTTTTGTTTCGAGTTTTCCTTCTCTTGCATAGATATCATATGCATATGATATCCTTTAGTCGTCTTTTACGACACCCACGGGTAGTGAATTGTATTTTAGCTATTTAATATACCGCCTTTTCTCATCAATTCCAAAACCAGTTTTTTTAAATCTAGATCTACATATAATTATACCAAAAATAACGAACTGACAGGACGAATATCAAATGTTTGACAGGTAAGAACAATCTGTATGGGCAAATTGTTTGCTTTGTAAATTTATTTTTTTAGTATTTTACTAACAAAATTTCCATATTTTTCACCGTTTAAACCTTCCCTGGACTCTCACAAATAATTCAAGACCAAAATTAGCCAAATCTGTCCAACCGTTCTCGAGTTTTAGCGAGACTAACGAACAGCAATTGATTTTTATACATATATACTAGCAACCCGCTCTCGCTTTGCTTCGGTTATAGGCTATAGTCGTTTTACCCGCGTAGTTCCCGTTCCCGTGGGAATACCGGGATAAAATATAGCCTAGTTTACGCCCTGATATTATAGCTTACAAATTGGTGAAAGAATTTTTGAAATCGGTCCAGCCGTTTTGAAGATTAAACGGAACAAACAGACAGACAGACAGACAAAAATTTTTTAATTGCTATTTTAGGCATAGGTGTCGTACAGATAACCGTGTGAGCATGAAAAAAGCCTATTATTTTGACATTACAAACAGACACTCCAATTTTATTTATTGGTATAGATATAGATGACAATTTACTACTTTAAATCTAACAAATGCAATATGTTACCATCAGATCAACATGCATACCTGATAAAGATCCACTAAGAGTGCATAATACTAATTATTATTGACTTTTACGAGGTGGATTTTTAGTAATTATGAGTTACAACATAATTTTCGCGGTTAGATCTGATTGAATTTTGATCGTGTATATGATGAATTGGTCCTATCTGTCGAAGACGTGGTGAAATTTTTTAACTTATACAAATTACATTACACCATTTCTATTGTCATAAAAACAGATGTAATAACAAAGTCGTAAATAATTTTTGCCGATATATAACATTATGCGCTATTAGCAGCAATTAATTCAGGTAAGAAATACTACAGCTCTAATTAGTATGATATGAAGTAACTAACATAATTGATAAAGAAACATCTGTATTTTTTTCAGTGAAATTATTTTCATGGGAGTGTAGCTTAACTTATTTGTACTGAAATAAGTTTAACCGAGCGTGAAATTTAAAATACCTTTTCAACGTTATGAAAGTACTCTAAAAATCGAGCGAACTGCATTACGGTGTCGAGACTTATTATATGCCCCTACAAATCGAGATATGAGGGCAGAATTAATTTTATTTATGCTGAAACAAAAAAGTAACAAGATACTTCTATTCACCAATTATTTTCTACGTTTATAAATATGTATAACAACGTTTATACTCGTAATAAGGACAGATTAGTTGTACACACTACTCGTCTCCAAAAAGTTAGCAAATCATTCATGGGGCAAAGTATATGCTTTTACAATAGATTACCTAAAGATATCCGAGACCTGCCTATGAAAAAGTTTAAAAAAGCTATCAAGAATAGACTTTGTAAAAAAGCTTATTATAAAATCTCGGTTATATAGATGATAATACAGATTGGTTGTGAGCAGCTCCTCATTCAGCAATTTCCTTGTTATTTTAAATATGTATACTGTTTGTAAATGTACTTTTAACTTTTATTGTAAAGTGTAGCGTGTTTTGCCTAACGAAATTATGTATTTTCACCGTTTATAACATATTGTGGTGTTGGTCATGTTCACAGAAGGATCTACTTGTGGTAACTGCGTGGAGCGGGTCTCTGCCTTCCCTCCATAATGGTTGAGGGGAGTGATGGCTGCTCTAGTAGTTAACTCGTGATCGGGTGCCGCTTGTGGGCTCTGGTCCAGCCATAATCGTTTGAATTATATTAAGTGTCTTGCGGTTCGAAGGGCATCACACTGGAGCTAGTTCTTACAAAACATGTACACAATTGTATATCTAGTAAGAAGGAAAAAAAATTAAAATTAATAGACAAGCCCGCTGAGTTTCTTGCCGGATCTTCTCAGTAGCGGTCACGTTCCGATCCGGTTGTAGTATATTTTTTCTTTGGAAATTGTAAACCTGACAATATGTAAGTGCCCTCTCGGGGTTTATGCATAATAAATAATTTGAATTTAAATTTATATGATAAAATAAAAAATCTGCTGATAGTTAATTTACAAGAAATATATTTCAATTATAATATGAAAAAGTAGCAAATGGCCACGGCCTTAAACCACGGTTTAAGCTGCCTAGATCCACTTTCTGTGGGACTATGGGGTAACATTATATGTTTGCCATGAAGTCTTAAGTAATAAAATTGGTGGTATCATGATCTGTAGCTCATGATCTTATCACGCCTTACCCCACCAACTCCGGCATCTATTTCGACGGCCTAGGTAAACTGAAAATTACGCATGGTCAATTAAATGTATTCAGCTACGTAGATATTTCCTATATAAACCCTCATCTTATGAAATTCAACGAAATCATAGGTACAGTGAGATCTGTGTGTCAACAAACTACCGATTATAACTGTACAAGTATACTATCTCCACTTGCAGTACGGTACAATGATATCAAACATGAATACGAATCCATATCCCATTTTATCTCAAAACGCGAAAAGCGCGCGACGTGGTTCGGAGGAATAGGCACCGTATTCAAACACATATTCGGCATCCTCGACGAGGATGACGCATCCAAATACAATTCATACAGTTAATGAAGGAAAACATTTTAATTACCACGTCTACTCTTGAATCTTATAGACAAACAATTGATAAATTAAAAATAAACAAAGAAACCTTAAATATCGCGGTGAACATGCTTGTAAACCAAATTCATAACATTACTGAAATCTCTAATAAATTAATTTCCGAAACAAAAGTCCATTCCATATTAACTAGCCTCGAGAGCTCATTAGAGCTCGCACTAACGTTATCATTTCAACTGGAAGATTTAAACAACGCTATTCTACTATGTAGTCAAAACATCCTACATCCTAACATACTGAGTCCGAGCCAGTTGTTCCAAGAACTCGCGAATAATAATCAACACCTACTTAAAGACACCGAAATTCCTATATCTTTAAGTTTAAATAATATTCATGTAATATTACGTATATCCACTGTATCATGCTATTGTTACGATTCTAAGTTAGTATTTGTATTACACATCCCTTTAACCACTACGGATGAATTTATTCTCTATCATAATTTAGCGCTACCAACCCCTCACGAGGCTAACGCCAACACCTTTAGTCTTATTTTACCCTCTAGCTCGTATACTACTATTTCTAAGGATAAGTTAAGTTTTTGTAACCTAGATAGTTTAGATAAATGTAAAACCATCGCTATAACAACGGTACTATTCACGGGGAGCAACCCCACATGTGAAAGTGAAATATTAACCAAAACAAATAGTGCCATCCTAGTGCAGTGCGTTACTAAAACGATAATGGGCGAATTAGACATTTGGAAACCACTCATAAACAATTAGTGGATTTTTGTTCAATCACGCCCAACTAAAATCTCAATTGACTGCAACGATTCACAATTGCGAGAAATAATAGTGTCTGGAATCGGCATATTGAACCTCTCTACCCGGTGCACAGTGTATACTAAGAGTACGAGGCTCGTATCATCCCTCGAAACATTAAATATAACTGTTCCTACGCCTAGCCTTGACTTGAACATAATCGATGACTTTTGTTGTCAAATAGATTCTAATAGCCTAAGTACCATGTCCCTTACTACAGAATATCGATCTAGACGATTTATCAAAAAACAATCAGAATGATAAATTATTTCCAGAATTGAATAAAATAATAAATCAAGATTCGTTCCTCGTAAGGTATGGGACACACTATACTATATTCTCGTCATTAATTTCTATTATCGTTATTTCTTTTGTAGTATTTAAGTTACTTAAGATATTTTTACGATATAAGGAAAAATTGAATATATCCGTTGTCAATCCAACTCGTACCGACAACGATGGCAACACTCATACACGTGAAAACTCCTCAAACTTACCAAGGTTGAGGGAAGTCGTATAAACCTGTACAACTCGGAAGTTCGGCTCTTTCCCAAACTTCCATCTTCTGCGGAGGGTTGTTATATCTACAGTGTATTTAACCTTATTGATAGGTTTGTCTATGACGTTAAAATGAATGAATGTTAATCAAGAGAAATATACATCAGTTAGACTCCAACCGCAGTTTCATTCATTACACTGGCGACGAGAAAAAAAAATTATTTAATGAATCTGCGCGTACTTATAGCAATTATTTATTGGTTTTATTTGTTGGCAAAATTATTTTAATAAGAAAATTGATATGCAATGCCAATCAGCAAAATTTAAATATTTGACGTGGCTTCGAAACAATGGCCGGCGTATACGTGTCAATAAGTTCTACATTTTACAAACGAAATTAGTCTAGAATGAAAAGTATCTGGGGTAATGAGATCTCGTATTTTTGAGGAGAGATCAATAGATTACAAGGAAGCGGTGGAGTTAACTCTGGCTCTGGAGGCGGCGGATCGGCATGCGGGCATTAGTGGTGTCGAAGCGACCGCGACGGGGAGCATAGCTGCGAGCGTCGACCATTCGGGTACAGGTGAAGCATGACACATGGTGCATGGTTATCGTGGCTGCAAGAGGCAACAGAGTAACATTAGCGGTGCACTCAGCACGCTCGCAGGGACGGTAAAGGCAGCGGTGGCGGCAGCAGTAGTAAGGCGCGGAGCGGCGCAAAGATGGTAGATGGCTGCGGCGGCAGCAGCAACATCAAGGCGCGGAACGGTGCAACACTGTGGCGGTGCGGAAGGGCGCCCGCAGATACCAGCGAGGCGCGAGACGGCGCAACATTTGGCGGTAAGGCGCCCGCAACACTTTGGCGGTGCGGTAAGGCGCCCGCAACACATTGGCGGTGCGGTAAGGCGCCCGCAACACTTTGGCGGTGCGGTAAGGCGCCCGCAACACTTTGTCGGTGCGATAAGGCGCCCGCAACACTTTGGCGGTGCAATAAGGCGCCCGCAATACTTTTGCGATGCGATAAGGCGCCCGCAGCTACCGGCGAGGCGCGGGACGGCGCAACACTTTGGCGGTGCGGTAAGGCGCTGGCAACACTGGCGGTGCGGTAAGGCGCCCGCAATACTTTGGCGGTGCGGTAAGGCGCCCGCAACATTTTGGCGGTGCGGTAAGGCGCCCGCAACACTTTGGCGGTGCGGTAAGGCGCCTGCAACACTGGCGGTGCGGTAAGGCGCCCGCAATACTTTGGCGGTGCGGTAAGGCGCCCGCAACATTTTGGCGGTGCGGTAAGGCGCCCGCAACACTTTGGCGGTGCGGTAAGGCGCCCGCAACACATTGGCGGTGCGGTAAGGCACCCGCAACACTTTGGCGGTGCGGTAAGGCGCCCGCAACACTATGGCGGTGCAATAAGGCGCCCGCAATACTTTTGCGATGCGATAAGGCGCCCGCAGCTACCAGCGAGGCGCGGGACGGCGCAACACTTTGGCGGTGCGGTAAGGCGCTGGCAACACTGGCGGTGCGGTAAGACGCCCGCAACACTGGCGGTGCGGTAAGGCGCCCGCAATACTTTGGCGGTGCGGTAAGGCGCCCGCAACATTTTGGCGGTGCGGTAAGGCGCCTGCAACACTTTGGCGGTGCGGTAAGGCGCCCGCAACACTTTGGCGGTGCGGTAAGGCGCCCGCAACACTGGCGGTGCGGTAAGGCGCCCGCAATACTTTGGCGGTGCGGTAAGGCGCCCGCAACACTTTGGCGGTGCGGTAAGGCGCCCGCAACAGTGGTGGTGCGGTAAGGCGCCCGCAACACTGGCGGTGCGGTAAGGCGCCCGCAATACTTTGGCGGTGCGGTAAGGCGCCCGCAACATTTTGGCGGTGCGGTAAGGCGCCCGCAACACTTTGGCGGTGCGGTAAGGCGCCCGCAACACTTTGGCGGTGCGGTAAGGCGCCCGCAACACTTGGCGGTGCGGTAAGGCGCCCGCAACACTTGGCGGTGCGGTAAGGCGCCCGCAACACTTGGCGGTGCGGTAAGGCGCCCGCAACACTTGGCGGTGCGGTAAGGCGCCCGCAACACTTTGGCGGGGCGGTAAGACGCCCGCAGCAATCAGCAAGGCGCGGGACGGTGCAACATTTTGGGCGGTGCGGTAAGGCGCCCGCAGCAATCAGCAAGGCGCGGGAAGGCGCAACATTTTGGCGGTGCGGTAAGGCGCCCGCAGCAATCAGCAAGGCGCGGGAGGGCGCAACATTTGGCAGTGCGGTAAGGCGCCCGTCGCGAATAGGTATCGTAATGTCAATTATAATTACGATTATGGCAATCAACTAGTGAATGAACTCTGTAGAAAGTTTCCTGAAGTGTTTACCATTAAGTTTAGGTTACGGTTACAGGTTGTGGACTGTAAGGCCGTGTTTATGCGTGTGCAGCTAGGGCCTCTGGCTTGGCGCGTACGTGTGGAGCGCGAGCTAGAGTGGTTGCAATGGTATAGCTCCGTAGATCGGGTGGAGTGTCCGGACTATGGAGTGTCCGGACTATGGAGTGTCCGGACTATGGAAATCCAATAGTGGTGGTTAAAAATTATGGAGGAATTCGTATTTGGAGGCATGGTAAAATTACTAATAATTCTAGACTTAAACGCGATTTTAATCTTCTGACGCGGATGGAGAAGCTCTGTGCGAGTCTCAATTAAAGGGAGAAGTGTCCTAAACTACATACATGTGCGAGAGCGTATAGTTGTGCTGTCAGTGGATAGTAGCCGGTACGGCGTGGGCGTGGTGATCGCTCACTGTTATGAATACGGCAGTGAACGGCCGAAATTAGCGAATGTCGTAAAGACAGTTAAAAAATTGATTAAACGTGCAATGTGTAAGAAAACGATATGACTGCTTTAAGTTGATTCTTGTTCAAATAGAACTGTGATCACGTAGCTATTGGTGTGTCGCCGGCAGTAGCACTGTTCGGGCGTAGACTACGCGGTCGTTTAGTCGGGTTATGTCCTGGTGGTACAGACTTTGTGTGCGAGGCTCAGGAGCAGTAAGCAGTAGCAGCGTCCAGCTGGCCGACAAGGGTCGCGGTCGGGGACGGGTGTGCTCGCATGTAATTATAAAAACGGCTAATCGGCTGTGATTCGTGCTAACCATGCTGAGCGCAACTACAGCCAGTAATAAAGAGGAATTAGCCTTTATTATGGGATAACAAATCACTATCATTATCTATACGGTAGGCGGTTTGTACTTATCCCCTACATATATTTTTAGTGGCAGCAAAAGTATGTCGGAAAATTGCCAGCTGACTACAGTGCTGGGCAGCACAGTTATCGAGTTGGGAGTTTTCCATTGAATTTGTAAAATCGGCGGATTGCGGTCCGGCCGATAGCTTATCTCGTTTGCCTTTGCCACAGGAAAAGCAGTTTACTTTTCTTGCTTAATTTATTTATATTATATTGAAGACAAGATGCCATTAGCATTTACACAGGTAGGTCACCCAATCAATAGTAGGAGGGGGTGAGTGGTATGGTGGTATGCCAGATTGATTAAGAAAAGGTAAAATCCTTTTATGTAGATATTAAGATGCTAGTTTTATATTACTTCATTTTATATACTTGTTATTCGGGCAAAGCATACATGTTTTATATGGTAATTGATGTTTCATGAATATTCAGATTTAAAAGGGGAGATGTGCAGTGTATTTAACCTTATTGATAGGTTTGTCTATGACGTTAAAATGAATGAATGTTAATCAAGAGAAATATACATCAGTTAGACTCCAACCGCAGTTTCATTCATTACAATATCCACTCCATGCTACTAAAAGGGCTGACAACTGCAAACTATCCCTGAGTCAGCACTTAATAATATATAAAAGGCAGCCATCCCGAACAGCCCAGTTAGTCTGCATCTTAACTCTTTCCATGTCGGTACGCGTTGTAACTACGTCGTTACCTTTTACTAAATCTACCATATCTCTCATGTACTAATTTCAAGTGTCTAATTTTTAGTTTGTATTAAAAGTTTTTTTTAAAAACCGTGTTTGGTGATCCCGTATAACAGTTCGCAGGTCCCTCGTAGGCAACGTAAAAGTGTGCCGACAAGGGTACTGGTACTCAGAATTACCAAACGATATTCGTTGAACAATTACTCACCTTCGATTTGCAGACGATATCATCATTATTGCAGAATCCATGTGTATTATTAAAGATGACTTACGCCACGGAATCTTGGTTCTCATAAATAAACCCAAGGTCGCTTAGCATGCTGTAGAGCGGGCTATTGATGGGCGTCATTGAATACAGGTGGCACAGAACTACACTTTGAGGGAGGCCTACGTCATGTAGTGGACAGCGATATCCTCAATGAGGAAATGATGATGAATCATCAAAATTTATTAATTGTTTACTGTATATCACTTTATGCACAATAGGATTGTCCTCGCAAAGTTGAATAATGACATAATCAACGTGCTTTCTTAAATCATCTGATTTACCGAGCACGGATGATGCTATAATTTTCACTTGAAAATGCTGCTGTCCACTCTCTTGGTATCCCCATATCTAAATTTTATAACGCCCACAACAGTAAGCAGAGACGACAAGTTTTCTTAAACTATCATTTGAGAAGCATAACTAAGTAAAAAGGATTACTTATACGTCTATTTCTTTATTTAATAATCAGCCTAATTTAACGATCCTGTAGTTATTTGTCTCGTAAAAATTAGTACTAACACATGTAAATCTATACCAATAAATAAAATTGGAGTGTCTGTTTGTAATGTCAAGGCTTTTTTCATGCTCACGTGATTATTTGCACTATACATATGCCTAAAAATCACTTTATATTTTTTTGTCTGTATGTCTGTTTGTTCCGGGAAATCTTCAAAACGGCTGGACTGATTTCAAAAATTCTTTCACCAATGGAAAGCTATAATATCAGGGAGTAATCTAGGCTATATTTTATCCTGGTATTCCCACGGGAACGGGAACTACGCGGATAAAACGACTAAAACCAAAGCGAAGCTAGGGCGGGTTGCTAGTCTAAAAATAATAATCAATAACGGTATTTAAAAAGGCTAAAGCGTTGTAAATAAAAAAAATTTTCAAGCTTTTCCTGTGCACACTAAGAAAAGTTTGTAATAAATGTTGTCATCATCACCATTTAGAGCTGGGCTCGAGCCTCTTACACAATAGGAGGGAAATTGGCCTTAATAAACCATGCTGATCTAATACGTTAGTATAGAGGGTATTCACGGTTAAGACAGGAAGTGGTGAACTTATTTTTCACTATTAAATCAATTCGTTATTGCAGAAAATATCAATATAACACTATAAAACATTAAAATTATGAATAAAATTTAAAAGCCTCATGATATCGTGACATTCCCTTCAAAAGTCCAACTAAAATTATTTAAATTCTAACAAAATGTGTAATAGACTACCTACAGTAAAATAAATACATCAACCATAGAGAAAAATAAAATGCAGGTAACAACACAAAGGAAAAAGAGGCGTCTATATCCGTTCCATTCAATAAATATTGGGAAATTTATTTTAAAAAGCAAATACTTTACATAATTACATTAATTTATAGTGGTAATTAGAAGTATATCATATTGGATATTACTAAACACTTAACACGACTCTTGATGTTTCTTTTAATCACAGTAGCTATAATCATTTTATAACCTCTTTATTATCTCGAACGAGGATCATTCCAGCTTTCGATATCACTTCGTAATATAATAGCAATTTAATTTTTCCTTGAGATTATTTTTAGATTTGCTTCATTTTACGCTTAAAAATTATATGGTCAAAAATAATTTTAATTTTCGAAATTTTACAATAAAAGTAAGAGGAATGAGATCTCTATAAATAGGAAAAAAAATTATTAACTGGCGCAAAATAATCATGTAACTCCTATATTTACTCCTGCACAGTTTATATAAAAAGTGCTTTGTATAAATACTGATGCAATTTATTTGAAATATAACACTTGAACGTACAATGAACTTGCAGATCGAAACCTTTCATGTTGATTACATTCACAAAGTATATTGTGGTCTTAGAGATACGGATGCCTGGTCGGACATCTCTTATAAGTTATAGCCCTCTTAATTTTGAAAGAAATATATATGACATAGCACTGACATTTATTGATTTAAAAAGGTGGTTCCACTATCAACTTACCAATTTATAATTTATTTCCAACACTTATTAAATTACACTTGCAAAATTAAAGATTTCATTTATTTTTATTTACTAAACTCTCCATCTGAAATACATTTCATGCATCTGAATCATATATCGCGTATTTTCAAGAAGTATTATAAGAAGAAGAAATAATTACAAGAAGTATTTTCTTTATATAAATACGGTTTCGGTCGCTTCAAATATTTTGGGTGGGGTGTGGCCAGAACATAGCTCAAAAAAAAGGTATTACTAATACTTTTAGATTGATTCAGTAGCTGAAGTTCTAATAATATTGATACGAGTAGATTAGGTTCTCTTCCCCTTGTATTATATTCTATTTGTGGTGTATATAAAATGAAAACATTTTGTGATAATTCTGAAGAGTATGTATGATTATTTCAATAAATTTAAAAAGTTAGTGATGGGTTTGTATTTAAATTATAGTAAAAAAGACTACTACATCACTAATTTATTACTACTATATATATATACATATACTATATACATTATATTATTATTTATACTACTATATATATTTATTACTACTATATCTACAACATTATACTTTGGAACACATAAGCTAGCCTAAGTTTAAGTCTAAGTTAAATTTTAGTCCTTGTTTTTATGAATATTCATACTGAAAAAATATGTAATTACATAATCAGTATACTGAAATATGAAAATATCCTTCAAACTTCTATTTTCTTTTTATAATATCATCCCCGCGATTATTGAAACTAAATATATTCAACTAAAACTATATTCTAAGAATTCTAAATGTTGCCTCTAAAATAATTTAAAAGATAAAGCTCGAAATAATGATGATTAAGAAATTTTTTTTTTATTTATTATTATCAAAAACATAGTAAAATTTTCTATTCATATTTTCTCTATAAAATTTTATTATGACTTTTAAAACTACGTAATTAATTTTTTTATTTAAAACTACGTAACTAGTGCTTTTATCATTAATGTAAAGTGTTCGAAACATCGGGTAATCAAAAATCAAATACAAACGCGATAAAATCCGTAAAGTAGTTTTATTTAAAATTACTTAAGGTTTTACAGCGCTGCGAAACAAAAACTATTATTCTTCGGTATTTATACATAAATATTATTGATTTGCCATAATTTTGAATCATATTTTCTTTTGTGATACTCCTTATAGTTATTGGTTTCTACAGCCCTTTTTCCAAGATAGTGGCCATGAGACAAGCGGTACAACCCTAGAAATATGAACTTCATGAATATGAACTTCACAACTTATTTTGGGTGAGCTGTGGTTAGCATACACCGTATTCTCTCCTATAAACCATTGAGCCGGACATTGCCACCAAGTTCCATGTCGTCCGTAGTTAGCCCGGCATAACTTCACACTTACCCCTAACTGAGTACTACCTGGATATCTAAAAAAATAAAATTTGTCAGAACAAATGTAACTTCTTTTTATCTTTTTTTTATTAGTCTGCACTAAGGAAATAACCTTTGTGTTATGGGGGACTTTGCAAACGTATAAATAACGTACACAAATTACATCCAGACTCAAAACAATAATTTGTGTATCGTACAAAGTGTTGTCCTGTGCTACCCACAATACTGTCACGGTATGTTACTATTTTAACCACTACGCCATCTGTGCAGTCGAACGGAACCATGTCAACAATCAGATTAATGTTAGTGCCCGACAACTGTGCAACGTAGTCCAAGCTATTGATAGAAGCAAGCGCTTTGTTTCTACCTGGATGGTAAAAACTAGTACAAAAATGGTTTATGCTCCAGTTATGCTTTTTATAGAGGAAGAATTAAAAATAATATAGATAATGCTAGAGCATTATCTTAAAGATAATGATAATAAATAAGAGCATTATCTAAAAGTTAGAACTTTTGTACAGTTAGGTAAGAAACTTAAGCCCCGTTTTCACGAACAACTCATAATTTTGATGACACGTAACATTAATTTTACATATCATATATATTGCCCCAGATGTGACCGAAAATTTAGTTTTTATTTACATTTTATGTTCAGTACTTTTAGGTACAAAGTGCATTATTGTGTTGTTGAATATAACGAGTAATGAAGAACTGAATCAATATATATATATATATATATATATATATATATATATATATATATATATATATATATATATAGGTATATAAACGGTGAAGCTGACTGACTCAGATATCAACGCAGGGCATAAACTATAAAGTTTAGAAACTTGTAATTATGCACAGAGGTTTCTTTTAGGATAGTAGCATCATATATGCTTAAAAGCCAAAATTGGAGAATAATATAAAAATATTATTAACTAGAATTGCGGCTCAGTTGTGGCTGCATACTGATCCGGTGGTAGATTATTACATTAATTTTATACAAAATGTAAAATTGACAATGTAAACGCCCGATCAAGGCTTATACGTAATAAATCATTTGAGTTTGAATTTAAGGCATGTAAGCAGATAATTTTACATAAGAAGAAATGCAACAAGCGCATACACGAACTCCTATAGTCCTGCCACCAGACATATCAAATGTCAGATCAATATTCTTTTCTATATAAGGTAGGCTTATAACATTACAATGGAACATATGGAGAGAAAGTTTTTTATTTTATTTTATGCTTTCCATAGCTTTTAAAGTTTTTGCTACTCCTATTGGAATTAAAAACAGATTGGTCTATCCTTACATTTAAATTAATATTACTACCTAATCCTAATTAAATAACCTTTTTTGATGTACTATACTCTGGCCACACTCCGATCAAACCGTTTGGGGCGACGGAAGGGTGGCAAGGGTCTCCATAAAGTGACATACTTCCCTACGCAACTTATAGAATGTGCTACGGCAACGGATTCCCTGACTTCGCTGAATGAATATCTAGCCGAGTTTTATAAAATAATCACACGATAAAAACATACTGAATTTTTTGTACAAGGATAAATATTAAAAAAATAAGAAACACGTAATAAAATAAATTAAAAAATAAAGTAAAATAATAGTAACGCTTTGAGAAAGGATAATTCGACTGCATTGCATAAGATTCACCGGTAAAATGGTTTCGGTCCCAAAACAAAACAAACTTTATATAAATGTCGTTAAAACTTTTTGTCTTTGTTTAACAAAATCCAATATGCGTGAAATGTACATTTGAAAATAGATTATACAGTACAGGAACAAAAGTTTTTATACTCTCAAAGATTTTCATTGTAAGTTCCACTTTGGGTTGCATTTTAAATATTAATATATTTTTCGGTTATAATTTTTCTGTGTAGAATATTATGTTTATATAAATTTTTATAACACAACCACATATAACTACCGATGCAATATTTTTTAGGCGGCGGATCGCCTGCGCGAGGAGCGCAGCCTTGATGAGGCGATCCGCCGCCGGCGACTGGGGCGGCGTAGGCGCGAATACCTGCGCCTCATGCTGCCCTAGCCGAGGCCGCGGGTGACGTGACCGGGGAATTAGTCCGTCACCCGCTGAGAGGCCAACCGCGTGAAGAAAGACCGACGTCCTCCCCGAGGGGGGACGTCTGTCGGTGGGAGGGTACCCCAAATAGGGGGTGTTCCGTCGGGCCGACCACTGACGTCAAGTTTACTGTTCCGGTGGTCGGCCCAACGAAGAAGGCGACGTGCATCGCGGGTGGGTTGTGGGAGTGCGTGATTACGCCCCTCTGTCGCCCCGGACAGAGTGGTGCAAGGAGCGCGCCGACAGCAATCCACCGCCAAAAAAAGGCCCCTAATATGAAATGAAAGTAGTAAGTAAGTAGTACTTAGGAATAGTAGCTTCTAAACTAAATATGAAAACCAGTGCCATCGAGTTCAGCCAAAGTTTACTTGATTCCAAGGATGAGTCGGAGAGCTGCTACTAGAAGAAAAAGAAATGTCTTACGGTTGCACTTACAAATACAAAGCTGAAGTCCGCGTATACATAAGAAAAGCTCTATTAACTAAACGCCTAAAAACCATTTTGTATAATGTTAAGATAGTAATTATGGTAGCACTATCAATTTTAGGAATGGAAAGATGGTAAAAATCTTGTAGGGGAAAAACTGGTAGTAACAGTTCTTAACACGATATAAACCACTTACATAATTTATACCACCAGCAAAAAGTACCCTCCTTATTTTTAGTTACTATTATGTAACTTTCTACATTTGAATTCAAGCATATTAATAAAAATAAGTATATATTATAGTGTATTTATAGTATAGGAACACACTGTTGACAGTTATCTGTCTACAGCCGCAAGCCGTCGTAAATCGACGTCTGAGTAGTAGGAATTTCTTACTACGCTTCGTTCGGTGAGCGAGAGAGCCGGGAGCTCTACTTTTTGAGGGTGTTTGCATGTGGTGGGTTTTAGTGATGCCTTTAGTATCACCGAACCTCATTGCACGCATTCACACTACCTATACTTTCTTCGTGGTAGCGGTCTTACAAAGGTCCATGAGCGGCAGCAATACTTAGCATTAGGTGTACTTTTTGCTCTTTTGCCACAGTGTGCAATAAAAAGAAATTAAATTGAGAATTTTTAATAACCCTCGACATAAGCTAAAATAAAAAAAGGCCGTCGCTCAGGACGCCTGGCAGATGTAAAACGTGGAAATTATTTTGTACAAGTACATATGCATAAAAGAACAAATTACGACAGGAAGTAATATGGCATAAGTAAAAAAAGAAAGAAGATTTTTATGATTTTTATTCAATAAAAAAATATTTTCATTAAATACAGGTACTAAAAATTCCAAAATACTTCATATTGTGATCACTCAATTCTTTTAATCAGTGATTTCTGTAATAATAAAATATAATAGTTATATTCGATGCCTCTGACGATATTACTGTGACAATTGGTCGGAACTACACTTACTGTCTTATAGCGTGGCGAAGCCTCGCCACGGCATGCGTCGCACACTTGATGTGTATCATCCAATTTCGGTCCAATGTCCTAGATACACAAACTGCATAAATAATTTTGTAATCCCATATAAATATATAGCATCACAAAGTTAAATTTGCAGTAAATGAATCAGTGTACCTGTATGTGTTTATCATAAAGGCATAAGAATATAAATGTCACCACCCCTTGTTTACCTATGGGAGTCGTAAAAACCGGCTATCGATCCACCAGGAGAGTAGGCAACAGCTCTTTCTGGAGAAATTTATGACATCTCACTGCGATGGCCAACCCGCCTGCCAAAGTTGGCGATCACGATGAGAAGATCATCGAGATGGAAGAGATATTGAGCAAAATCCGATGAGACATTGTAGGATTATCAGAAACTTGCTATGTTGGAGCGATCCACTGTCCCAAGGCGGTAAAGGGTTTATTGGTCGCAAATCTCTCGTATACAACGTGAAAAGGATTGTGAGTGTGTAAACAAGCATGGAGTAACAGAATTACCAATAAGTATTCGTTGAAGGTCATACAGGTTCACTCACCGACCTCAAAATAGTTCTACGACGAGGTGGAGATTACTTTTACGAGAATATCTCGAAATATACACGCGTGTAAAATCCACTTGACTGTGGATATAGAAGATTAACGCGAAACTGAGCAAAGGTTACCAAGTCAATCTATTTATTTGAAACATAAAAGATCTTTAATATTGGTATCGTCCCTGTAAGAAGTTATTAGGTTAGCTAATTACATAATAAATTAAGACAGAAGGTCCCTTAAGTAGTGACTGAAAAATTAACCGACTTGGTTTTACATGGATCTTACAACTTTTTATTAGGTATAGAAGAACTAAGTTGCGAGACTTGGTTTTTGAACAAGTTATATTTTTGATGGCATATATGTAATGATATCTGATGTTTACGCGAGCACTACACATTGTAAATAAAACTACTTTTACGGATTATATCGCATTTGTATTTGATTTATGATTGCCCGACGTTTCGAACACTTTGCAGCATTCATGGTCACGGGCGGACTAAGGTGTCTCACGTCCAACAAGTAATCGTTATTACAGACATTTTGATTGCGCCTGCGCACATTTTGACTGCGCCTATTGTAGCTGTACATACACTTATTTATTAGCTAGTTTGTCAATTTTATTGATATCGAGGAAATGATACTCTTTTAATTCCTCCGTCAAATCCAACTCAATTGGAAAGCGTTCGGAAAACTTAAGAGAATCTTCTCATCTAACATACTTCAGTCTCTGAAAGCATAGGCGTATGACCATTGTATATGATAACCAATGATGAATTGTGTTATGTAAACGAAGCCCGAAAACTGGGCCTCATAAAAACAATAATTAACTTTTCCATAACATAAATTCAACTAACATTTGCCAATATTTGAATATGAAATTAAAGTAAACGTTTATATTAAAACAGACGAAAACATACATATATGCCATTAGCAGTGCCCGCGGCTTCATCCGCGTGGAATAGTAACTTTGGAGGGTATAGTGAGTTTCAGGATTTATTTATTTTAAAACTTATGTAGCCAATCGTTGAGAACGTTCAGCACTTGATTCCCGTTGTCGATAACACGAAGAACGAGTTATTTGTGAAGCCAAACGTTGTGTTCGTTCAACGCTTGTTTCTCTAGCACGGTTTCGTTCAGCGATTTCTCGTTGAGTAGCCAACCTCTGCCTATTTTCATCCTCTGTCTCATTGCTGCGCATAAGTTGCAGTCGTTTTGCAGTGGCAGACTGTCGAGAAAGTTGAGGTCTCTTACTAGGCATTTCGCAGAGGCTACCGCCCCCTCGCCCCTCATGACCGCCCGCCACATCATTCATCATTTTGGCTACAACGCTAATACTTATATTTTTAATATCGCGATATCTTTTGAATGAAATGTCCGAATTTAATAATTCAAGAAGTTCTAGAAAGGTATTAAATTCGTCTTAAATATGAAGTAATTGATTTTGATAAGAATTAATACTAAGGCACAAAATAAAGAGTTCTTAAAGCGACAGTAATTTAATTAATTAAAAAAAAATAAAAATACTTATTGTGAGATAACTACAATAGTTAAACATATGGTGTTACAACATTTTTTGTAGACAATTATATGTTCTGCAAAGTTGTAGTACATTGTTTAGTTCTATAATCAATAGTTTTTGCAGCACACGCGATGTAAGGATTTTTGCGGGACATTTTATTACACCTTGGGCTACATTATTGGACTTTTAGCACGGATCCCTATTTTTTTTTGAAAATTTAATATAGCCTTCCTCGATAAATGGACTATCCAACACTGAAAGAATTTTTCAAATCGCACCCGCGGTTCCTGACATTAGCGCGTTCAAACAAACAAACAAACTCTTCAGCTTTATAATATTAATATAGAACAGTGGTTCTTAACCTTTTTAGGTCTGTTACCCTTATGACCTAACTAGGGTCACTGATTTAACCCCTCCTCCTAACGTTGAAATCAAACAGTATGCAAATAATAAAAGCGTAGTCTTTATCTATATATATAAAAGAAAGTCGTATTAGTTACTATGTTTATAACTAAAGAACGGCTGTACAGATTTGGCTGAAAATTGGTGGGGAGGTAGCTTAGAACCAGGAGACGGACATAGGACTTTTTATCCCGTTCTTCTACTTCTTAATGGCAATGAGCTACTTTTTATCCCGTTCGATCGCGTTCCCGTTTGACATGGCATAAAATGTCAAATAGATTTTCTATTGTTTCTGTTTGTCCATTCGGACAGGCAAAGGTATCAAAAACCATACAGCCAAGTCTGATACAATTTTCTTCATATTATTTAACATTCTTTATATAGAATAGCTTATTTATAGTCATGTCCATCAGTAAGTCAAGTCGTTACCATTAATTAGCCGCTGTAAACCTAATTATTTGATTTCTCTTGGAATTACGGTAGAATATGAAAACACACGTAAACCAATCTTATATCACATTCCTAAAGTATGTACTTAACTGTATTATATTACATAAAATATCAGCAAAATTATTCAATGTAACACTATAAAACACTTAAAAAATTAATATACACTCATTTGCAAAAAAAACGGGCACCTAAGCAATGAACCATTTCAAATGTTAATATTTCTTTGTTTGATAATTATAGGTAGTTTTATCCACACAATTTGCTAAATTAATAAGAAAATAATCGTTTTCATCAGTATTTCATAAAATTTAGATACAATTTATGGGAAATAATGCTAAACCTCGCTAGTAGTGTATATTCGCTAGTAGTGCATATGCTCATGAAGTAAAAATAAAAAAGTTTTTTTGTTTGTTTTTCTTTAATAAAGTAAAAGCAGATAAATGTTTAGTATCGAGTGTGACCCCCTCTAACTAAAATCACAGCTTGAATTCGTCTGGGCATGCTAGCGAGTATATCCCGGATACTTGCTTGCGGAATACGTTCCCACTCCGCAGTAATCACATTCTTCAGCTCTCTGATGGTCTGCGGAGCCGGGTGTACTGATCTCACACGCCGTTTCAGAACGTCCCAGACATGCTCTATGGGATTGAGGTCGGGACTTCGAGCTGGCCAATCCAAACGACGAATGCCGACCTCTTGCACATACGCATTAACATCGCGGGATCGGTGGGCGCGAGCATTGTCGTCCATAAAAATCGAGTCTTCACCTAGAGCGGCCAATGCGGGTTGTGCATGAGAAATTAGAACTTCCGTTATGTATCGATGCCCAGTCAGTGAGCCGTTTTCAATGAAGACTAACTCTGTACGATCCATTGAATTTATTCCTGCCCAAAACATAACAGAGCCCCCACCATAAGGTGTGATTTCTTCGAAACATGCCTCTGCAAAGCGTTCTCCTTGTCTTCTTAGCACTCGCCGACGTCGATCTTCACCGAACAGAGATATCCTGGCTTCATCAGAGAACAAAACCCTATTCCAATCGTCTTGAGTCCATGATTCACAATTTCTAGCGAACCTAAGCCTGTGAACTCTGTGCTCACGGAGTAATTTGGGGCCGCGGGCCGGGCGGTGACTGCGTATATTGGCAGCGAGAAGCCTCCTCCTGACCGTCCATAGACTAATATGCACATTTCTTACTTCTTGGAGGTTGTTCTTAAGATCCACATACGAAGATTTGCGATTTCTCAATGCGCGACTCACAAGAAAACGATCATCCCGTGGTTGGGTACATGGTTTTCTTCCAGAACCAGGCCTTCTCTCGACGGAACCAGTCTCCTGATATCGCTGCCAGGTCCTTTGGACTGTCGAGCGACTAACATTTAGCCTCCTAGCCACGAAACATTGGCTGCAACCCTCTTCAAGCAGCGCGATAATTTTGGTAGCTTTTACCACTTTATCTACCATTTTTGATACAGCCAAACAGCATTAAATAAAGCTTTGACAGTCAAGGATATGAAATTAATCGATAAAAATTGAATAAAAGTTATGAAAGTCGATGTTAACTTCTGGAACTTCGCGCCAAAAATGTAGGATAAAAAGGGGTTTTCTGTAAAAATGAACATCAAATGAAAAATTGAATTTAGAACGTACTTTTTTAAATACCACAGCATTTTTAAAACCGGCCAGTAACGTGTACAAACGATTGAAACCTTTTTGGTATTGTATCTTTTTAAATATGAATGAAAATCAAAACCGCCCGTTTTTTTTGCAAATGAGTTTATTACAAGAGCTAAACATGGCATTTCCATATTCGTACCGAAACTCATGTCAAAGAGAATACAAGTCACTATGAGATGTAGAATAACAAAAATGCATTTGATATGTAATAAGAAAATGCAAATGACGGCTAAACGTAATTTTGTTTATAGTTTAAAATTTGATAGTTATAATTTTCTCAGAAATCAATCATCAGTAATTTGTATTCTCTTTGAATCATCATGAACAATGGCGAGACCAAGACAATCGAATCTTTCCCGACAAAGCCGTAATGGTTCCTCCATTAGAGAATATGTATTCGGCAATTTAGAAAATGTATAATGATTTCTGATGTTTACGCGAGTATTATACATTTTAAATAAAACTACTTTACGGATTTTATCGCGTTTGTATTTGATTTTTGATTACCCGACGTTTCGAACACTTTACAGCGTTCATGATCACGGGTGGACTAAGATGTCTCACGTCCAACAAGTCATCGTTACTGCAGAAAATTTATAATTATCTACCCGATACAGAAATTAATTATTAAATATTGACCCACATTTTGATACAAAATTTATTGCCAGTGTAAGAAGAAAATGATTCTATATGAAAAAATTATATTGTTTATGGTTAGTAATAATTAAACATTAAAATTAATAGTAATTATATTTAAAAACTAACTAATAATCTAGTATACTACCACCGGATCGGAACACGGTTACACTGAGAAAGATCCGGCAAGAAAACTCAGGTAACATGATGCTAAATTAAAGTTAATTTTGAAGGCGGCTTACTTTATGTTACTAAAAGGTTTTAATTTATAAAATTATCTTTAGTTATTATTATTGTGGGTCAAATCTATACAATATGAGCTCACGGTGTCTTACAGTCTTGTGGTGGTCTTTTTGGATTTGTTTTTAATAATGTTTATAACAGGATCCCAGCTTGATGGTAACACCCAGCCATCCTCTCTATTGAAATTTTTGTGTTTTTTAATCTCAATAGCCTCGCGTACCATTCTAGGCAGGTATCGGTGTTCTTTTGCGAGGATTTGTGGTTTATCAAACCTGATGTTATGGTGGGCGCGGTCCTGACTATGTTCACAGACTGCAGACCTAGTGTCCCGGCGGTGCTTCACATCGGCTATGTGTTCTTTCCCAGGCAACACATACAGACAGATACTTGAACGGTGATTCTCATCATCCCTCTTCACAGTTAGCTACCGTGTATAAATCTTTGTTGCAGAGAGCACGAGGAATCTGTGACGATGAACACCTGGCTGGGGAGCTGCAGCATGTCAAGCAGGTGTTACGTGCAAACAAGCTGCCAGTTCCTCGCCCCCGTCGCAGAGACCGAGTGAAACCACCCACAGTTGAGCGCCTTCCTGCAATACTACCTTATGTCAAAGGAGTCACTGACAAGATTGGCTACATCCTGAAATGCTCTTCCATTAAAACTTATTTTAAGCCACTGAAGAAGATTAGCCAATTCTTACCACCTGTTAAGTGCCAGATCCCTTTACAAGATGCAGGAGTATATAAACTTGACTGTGACTGTGGTCTCTCTTACATTGGACAAACAAAGAGATCCATAAGAACTCGGATCAAAGAACACATAGCCGATGTGAAGCACCGCCGGGACACTAGGTCTGCAGTCTGTGAACACAGTCAGGACCGCGCCCACCATAACATCAGGTTTGATAAACCACAAATCCTCGCAAAAGAACACCGATACCTGCCTAGAATGGTACGCGAGGCTATTGAGATTAAAAAACACAAAAATTTCAATAGAGAGGATGGCTGGGTGTTACCATCGAGCTGGGATCCTGTTATAAACATTATTAAAAAGAAATCCAAAAAGACCACCACAAGACTGCAAGACACCGTGAGCTCATATTGTATAGATTTGACCCACAATAATAATAACTAAAGATAATTTTATAAATTAAAACCTTTTAGTAACATAAAGTAAGCCGCCTTCAAAATTAACTTTAATTTAGCATCATGTTACCTGAGTTTTCTTGCCGGATCTTTCTCAGTGTAACCGTGTTCCGATCCGGTGGTAGTATACTAGATTATTAGTTAGTTTTTAAATATAATTACTATTAATTTTAATGT
Source organism: Lymantria dispar (assembly GCA_032191425.1). NCBI lineage: Eukaryota > Metazoa > Arthropoda > Insecta > Lepidoptera > Erebidae > Lymantria > Lymantria dispar. Next base: position 16,980,639 of record CM063440.1, read on the forward strand.
TTAATTATTACTAACCATAAACAATATAATTTTTTCATATAGAATCATTTTCTTCTTACACTGGCAATAAATTTTGTATCAAAATGTGGGTCAATATTTAATAATTAATTTCTGTATCGGGTAGATAATTATAAATTTTCTGCAGTAACGATGACTTGTTGGACGTGAGACATCTTAGTCCACCCGTGATCATGAACGCTGTAAAGTGTTCGAAACGTCGGGTAATCAAAAATCAAATACAAACGCGATAAAATCCGTAAAGTAGTTTTATTTAAAATTAGAAAATGTATTTACGAAAAAAAAAATTATGGCGTTACGAAGTTCGCCGGGTCAGCTAGTTAAACATAAAAACAATCGCACATAAAAAAATTAGACATTTTTACTCTAAATTACAGTCATAAGCTAGGTTTAAGCTAGGTAATTTCTAAAACTTAGAAAACATAAAATAAATTAAACAATTCAAATGCGCACGTTGCCCGGATGGTAGCGGGCGGTAAGGAGAGGGGCCGGTTACTCGCACGAGCGGCGATGGCGATAGCAGCGCGTAGGTACACTGCGCACTAGTCGGCGCTCAGACCTGTCATTTTAAAATTCGGCGTTCGAGACAACAACCGGCTCATTGTTACCCCTCCGAAATACAAGTTTTACCCCCGCGGGGGTAATTACCCCCAGGTTAGGAATCAATGGTATAGAATTATCCCCTCAATCTATGAGGGGACTATTTAATTATTTGCATAGGGTCAGCCCGAAAACGGACACCTAACATGAGCGTTCGCACAATGTTCTATTCGATCTACGTAAAGGACGTTGCACCTCTCCAAACAGGTTACCACTAGCCGTCTCAGGTATAGACGCATTCTGCAACACTAGAGCATCTGTAATAGCCCTTAGTCGTCTTTTACGACATCCACGGGTAAGATAGGGAGTGGTGAATTGTATTCTTCCTCCGTCACCACATGGAGAAGAGGGTTTTCTTCGGATGTCTTATTACAATGGTCAGTGTTGTCAGTATAGATTTATTTTATGTTGATATAATATAGTTGATGGAGATCGGGTTACGGGGGGCAGCGTCATTTTTTCCAATTAAATTAATAATATATTATATATATTATATATATTATTAGCAACCCGCCCTCGCTTCGCTTCGATTTCAGTCGTTTTACCCGCGTAGTTTCCATCCCCTTGGGAATACCGGGATAAAATACAGTCTATGTATGTTACTATCTACAGTCCTGATATTATAGCTTTCCATTGGTGAAAGAATATTTGAAATCGGTTCGGTGGTTTAAGTGTGAAAGCGTTATAAACAAACAAACATGCTTTAGCATTTATAAAATTAGGAAGGATTTATCGAATTACAAAAATATTTATCATATTTTAATTATACTATTAGGCCAAATTATTATTTATGTATGTAGCTGTTTATTTTTATATAATTAATAAGCATTTTTATAAATCACTAGCTTGAGCTAATGCTTTATAACTTTAACCCGTGATATTTTTTACGTAGTGTTAACAATATTTTTAAATAATACGATTTTGTCACGCATGATTTTTGCGAAACTATAATCGTTTATGCAGCGCACGCAACGCAAACTTTAATTTTGAAACATTCTTCATTCGTGCTCCGCTCCTATTGGTCTTAGCATGAAGATGGCCTTCCTCAATGAATGAGCTATCCAACACTGAAATAATTTTTCAAATCGAACTAGTAGTCCCTAAGATTAGCGCGTTCAAGCAAACAAACAAACTCTTGCTTTATTTATATATTAGTATAGATTACAGATGAAGTAACAGTTTTAAGATAGTTTTGTAATGTATTTTTTGTTATCTATAAAAAATATATACATTCATACATTCAAAGAATGGAAATGTGTGAATGACGACAACCCGCTATTAAAAGAACAGAAAAGAATAATTTATATGGAATGCAAGAAGAAATGTAAGAAAGGTGTAGCTATTGCTAAAGGTAGGGTACAAAATAGACTATACCAAAGTCTCGAGAGTTACAATGGACAGAAAGAATAGTACCGTCTAGCAAAAGTGAGAGAAAAGAATGCTAGAGATATTTTGCATGTTAAATGTATAAAATATGGTAATGGACGAGTCTTAATGAACGATGAAGAAATAAAAGGCCGCTGGAAGAGTTATTTTGAAAATTTAATGAATGAGGAGAATATTTGAAGTGGTGATATAATGGATCAACCAACTAATTTGGCTTTGGTAGGAGAAATAAATGTAGATGAAGTAAGAATGACTGTGCAGAATATGAAAAAAGGAAAGGCAGTTGGCCCAGATAGTATAGTATGGAAGGTTTTGAAAGCTGAGAGATGGACGTGGCTGACTTTATTCTTCAATAAGTTATTGCATGAAGAGTTGATCCCGAAAGAATAGTGTACCAGTTCACTGGTGCCCATCTTTAAAAGAAAGGATGATGTACAAGAAAGTAACAACTACCGAGGAATAAAGCTCATGTCACACAGCATGAAGATTTGGGAGAAAGTGATGGAGAAGAGAATAAGAGACGTAAGTAGAATAACCCAGAACCAGTTTGGTTCTCGTCCAACATACCTCAGTGTCTGAAAACACAGGTCTACGACCAGTGTGTGTTACCACTGATGACTTACGGCACGGAAACGTGGTCCCTAAATGTAGGCCTCATAACAAGGCTCAAAGTCGCTCAGCGTGCTATGGAGTGGGCTATGCTCGGGATTTCTCTGCGAGATAGAATCCGGAATACGGAAATCCGCAGAAGAACGGGTGTAACTGACATAGCACGAAGAATTAGCACGCTGAAGTGGCAACGGGCAGGCCACATCGCTCGACGAACCGGCAACCGTTGGGGAAGAAAGGTTCTAGAGTGGCAACCACGTATCGGACGACGCAGTGTAGAACGAATTAGGTTGACCGACGACCTGGTGAAAGTTGCTGGGTGTCGTTGTATGCAGGCGGCACAGAACCGCACTTTGTGGCGTAACATGAGGGAGGCCTACGTCCAGTAGTGGACGGCGATAGGCTGAAATGATGATGAATGATGAGTTTGGTTTTATGTCAGGACTGGGAACCACGGATGCAATTTTTGCGTTACGCCAACTCATGGAAAATACTAGAGTGCGCGTAAAAACCTGCACATGGTATTTATCGACCTAGAGAAGACGTACGACCGAGTTCCCAGGGAGGTTTTGTGGTGGGCTTTGTAAAAACAAAGAGTGCCAGGGAAGTATGTATGATTAGTGAAAGCTACGTATGCAGGAGCACGCACGAATGTCCAGTCTGAAGCCGGAGTCACTGATGAGTTCAGTGTCACTGTATGCTTGCACCAGGGTTCGGCTTTGAGCCCTTACCTATTCTTCCTGGAGATGGATGCGCTGACATCGGACATACAGGAGGAAGCCCCGTGGTGCATGCTATTTGCAGATGACATTATCCTCATCGGGTAAGAGGCAGCTGCAGTACAGAGCAGACTGGGGCAATAGTGCGAGAGGTTGGAAAGAGTAGGCCTTAAGATCAGCCGCACCAAGACTGAAAATTTGTTCTGTAACTTCGGTGGCTCTTCCTAATTCTCTCACATTGCCCTAGATGGGGTATCCCTACCGATTTGCTCCGATTTCAAGTATCTAGGCTCGCTTTTCCGAGACGATGGCAACATTGATCGAGAGGTTAATAGTAGAATGAATGCAGGATGAATGAAGTGGCGGCGGATCTCGGGAACAATTTGTGATGCACGGTTGCTTCTCAAACTTAAGGGGAAAATATACCAGTGTCATCAGACCTGTTGCTATGTATGGATCTGAATGTTAGTCATTGAAAAAGACAGATGAGAGAAGAGTGCATGCTACAGAGATACGAATGCTAAGATAGATGTATGGGGTTACTAGGTTAGATAAAATAAGAAATAAGTATATTAGGGGAAGCCTAGGAGCCTAGGAGGGGAAGCCTAGTACCAGGGATAGAGAAGATTAGGAGCGTAAGATGGTCATGGTATGGACATGTAATGAGGAGGGATGAAAGGCATGTGACAAGGAGGGTTGTTAATATGATTTTGGATGGACAAAAGAAGCGTGGGAGACCCAAGAAGATATGTATGGACTGCATGAATGAGGATATGCGTATGAAAGCAGTGAGTGCACATATGACGGCTGATAGGAGGCTATGGAAGGTAAAAACATGTTATGCCGACCCCACTTAGCGTGGGATGAGGGCAGGCAAATGATGTGATATAAAAAATATATACACCCTAATAATTAATTTCTCTATTTTATATAATGAAACTTAAAATTAATATAATATTTATAAAATAAAGTAAGGAACTTCGATACCATTTTTATATATGCCTAACCCGTCACCACACGGGTAATAAAACTTCCTGTAGTGTAGACAGTCATCGAAATAGCCACCGATTTAAAGGAAATAAAAGCACTAGCCATACTATTGAGTTAGTGCATCATGGCCCTACACTTATGAAACATTTAGTCTGATCGCCTAATTGGTTACCTTGTGCCGTAGAGTGCCCGTAACCAAATTGCGCCCTTCCATAACTGCATTCCGCTTTCATATATAGTAAGGTGTATATAGACCTTATAACAGCTATATAGCTTAGATTATAAAGCAAATCAATTGTTCGTTTTTTTATAAAAAATGTAATGTATATCTTTTTCGGTATACTTTTCTATATATAATAAATAGGTCTTTACCTAAACATAATAAAAATCATCATTATCTCAGCCCATATACGTCCCATTATTGAGCCTGCTCCAATATGGGGGGAAATTGACCTACTATATCACGCTGGTCAAATGTGTTGCCATAGAGTTTTGTTTCAAGTTTTTCCTCCCTTCCATAGATGTTATGCGTATTATATCCCTTAGTCGTCTTTCACGATACCCACGGGCAAGAGAGGGGATGGTGAATTGTATTCTTACTCCTTTTTCACACGTAATTAATTAATTTCTCACAGCTTTTTTAAAGACTACGCCTTGCACTAAGGAACTAATCCTTGTATTGCGGGAGACTATTGGCCCATATAGAATCAGTATTTATTAAATATTTTCCTCTCTGACGTATTCATTGTACTTCAAAGTAATTTTATTAATAGATATTTGTATGCATAGCCAGCATCGCGTTCTATTTATAGCCGACATCATAACGACATACCTCTAGGCGACAAACATGGGTAGAAAGCCCGCTCATCAATGCCGCAAAACTATTTACTAACGGGTCAGTTCGTATGAATGGAAATTTATTGACGTATTCTCTTAACTCTGGCAACTAACTACATTATTCTCCGATTCGACTATGACTTAGTATAGCTTATGTATGCTAGTTTTAAGGCAATTTAGATATCGTTTATCAAGATCTTTGACCTTCTAATTACGCATTGCTTATAGAAATTATCATTTCTATTTGTTGTATCCAGGTGGGTGGACGGATCGGGGATTATTCTATCACTTACAGAGAGACTGACTGTATCAGGGTGACGTTCCAAGCCTTGGACCAAGTCATTGATAAGAGACGGTAGCCTAACGTATAACCCACTGAGCCCACTATAGATGTCAAATAATCGATACTGGTGGTCAGTCCTAATGGTGATGAGGTGGTAACGCTATTGCGTTGCTGTTGCTTGTTTGTTAACTATTGCGGTATGCTAAATTATTGTTCCACGGAAGACAAGGAAGTCAACACTGGTGGTCGGCCCAATTCTGAAGGGGAGAGATTACGGTGGGTTATGAGGCCGAGCAGGCAGGCAAGGGTACCGCCTTGCACCGCTCCAGACGGAGTGGATGGCGTGTGCTAGCCATAGCCCGCCTAAAAAAAAAAACTAATTGTTGCTGCTGTTTGCTTGTTAACCTATTGGTTATAAGGGTGCATCAAGCGTATCCGTCACCCCGAATAGTACAGGCAGTGTGTGGAATTACTATCTACTACAATCAAAAAAAGGAGAGAAAACTACCAACGTTACTTTTCTTTGATGTCCGCCAAGTAATCTTCTCTCATCGCACATATTGCAAAAGTTTTATGCTCGGCCGCGGTTTTCCTCGCCGTGATATGTAACCACTCTTAAACTTACAGAACAGGTTTATTGTCAAATTTTATCCCACCAAAACATATTGGTGAATTCTTATCCCATCGCGAAACCCTTTAAGTTACCTATAAAATATTTGAGTAATATGCGCAAAAAAATTGGTCGGTAAACTACATTTTACTTAAAAGTACACTGATAATAATTCTGTAACCATTAATATTTCGTAAGAAATATTTTTAGATTTGCCAAATTTTTCTCCAACAATATTGTAATTTTAGACAATACGTTAAAAATTGATGTTACTAATTTAGTAATAAATATTATCGATCAATGATTTGTACTAGGCGTCGTAAAAAGTCAAAGTTTAACTGTCGTCAATGAAACTGTGCACAACAGTTACATTGACGACAGTTAATCTTTACAGTATCAAAGATAATGATATATATCAAAGATAAGTGGATACGCCACTCCATTAATAAATTAATGGCACAAATGCAGGAGCAGCTGTTTGGGGCCTCCTTCTCTATTTGCAGTTAGCATTATGTGAATCAATCTTTTATTAATAGTTATACGTCAACCTATTAATAGCATATTATATATAAACGGCGATTTACTTGCTTTATAAGCTAATATATATGCATGATATGATGTGAAAGCTTAATGCAGTTTCAAAAATGCTCAATTTCATTACGCTAATTGTACATCATAAGAATCAATTGCAAAATCCAGGATCAGCTCAAAACTGTCTTTATTTTTTTAATTTATTTTCTTTATTTATGTTTAATTATATTTTTAGTTAGACCAGGCGACTCAATAATCTAGCTCATACCTCAATTGCTTTTTTATTTCAATATATAGGAAAGTTCTTAACCCGTGTGGTGACGGATTAGAAATACAATTCTGTGCCACTTCTTTCTTTTCAACGGATAACGTAAAAATGGCTGAGGAATCACAAAAGGCAGCGGGCAGCAGCACTCTCCTGAATAACTTACAACACGATAGCTTAATGGGGAGATGAAGGTTTTATTCATAGCTAAATCTATTGAATGTTACAGATATTTTTATGTTGAAAAAAGATATACGAATACAGTACAAATATTGTATTACGGAAAGCTTTAGAAATATACAATTATCAAATAAAATTACATTCGAACTTTTCGTGAATCGTAATTGTTTGACTTTATCCCAGCTGATATTAAGGAACGATACATCTTTTAATGGCAATATGATTTTGTATTATTATGTATTAACAATTACTTAAAAATAACATTTAGGATTGCTTTTAATAATTGAGGATAATTTTATGTGAGAACAAATCAATTTGTTAAAATATACACAAATCATCTTTATCTAATGTATAGGAAAATAAATGCAACTTATCAAATTCTTCTTTAATTTTTACTTAATTAAAACTATTATTTTAAATAATTAAAGGTATTAGATTAGATCATTTTTTTAATGCACACCTTCCTGCACTAAGGAAATAATCTTTGTATTGTGGGGAACTTTACAAACATATTTAACGGACACAAATTACATCCAGACTCAGAACCACAAATTGTGGATTGCACAAAATGTTGTCTGGTATGGGATTCGAATCCACGACACAGGCACGGTAGGTCGGTATCTTGTCAAGAAACCCTGTGTAGCTATTATTGCATTTTAAAGTAAATATCTGGTTGACCGGAATATTTTTGTTGTATTTTTGTCGAATTTATTTAGGTATGTATTAATAAAAAATAAAATTAAATAATGAAAAAAAATAGAAAAATTACAAAAAGAGAATAATAATAACACCGAGATTCGATCCGACGCTGTTTGAATGCTAAAACAAAACAAAAAAAAACTGAACAACTGCCCAACTGAGCTATCGTAACTCATGACGTTGACAGCGAAATTTGAATTCATATTCTTTTAAAATTTAATGTCATTGTATTGTTTTGCTAAAAACACCGACAAAACAACATTTCATATAAATAAAACCTAGCTAGATCGATTTTTTGGACCCGAAACCTCTAGTATGCCAAGTTTCATCAAAATCGTTGGCGCCGTTTCCGAGATCTTGAAAATATATGTATATACAGGATGTATCAGGTTATGGGGCAACTGGTCAAATGAGAATTAGGCAATGGTAGTAGGACCCCATAAAAAAAAATTTGAAGGAAAAATAACGATTCGTTAATGAATTAGCGACATGTAAAGTTTTCAATTTTATCATCGCTTTTTCGTGTAAATCTGATTGAAATGTATAAAGTCAGCGATACTTAATGTGTAACATATCCGTACTTTGTTAAATGTTCATTAGAAATTAAATAAATCAATGATTACGTTTGCATAAGCAAGACAAACTTCGCCTTAAAATCAGCTAGGACTAAGAGGCGTGGCCACAGCTATTGAAGAAAATACCGATATAGAGGTGTATTAAGAAAAAGGGAAATAAATTAAATAATTACCTATATCTTGTAGGCAAAATAAAACAATAAAACCGAAACTGTAATTTTTTATCGAAAATGAATTTCGTTTCTGTTTATACATGTAGGCTAATAAAGCCCACGAACAAGGTCAAAAGAGCCGCCCGACGACATTCGCTCGCTTAGGGCCTGTCCGCACTGCGATTTTTCACAATGAGGTTTTTTTTATTCTCGCGTTTTATATTCCGCGATCGAAATTGCACTTAGTACGCACTGTGAATAAAATTTCGTACGATTTTTGATAGTTTAATTCGGTTCTCAGCTGAGACGCAAGATGGACCATCATCATCATCACCGCAGCCCATATACGTCCCACTGTTGGTCTCGCCCCTCCTCCATACTGGGAGGGAATTTGACCTACTATACCATGCTGGTCAGACATGTTGGTATAGGGTTTCATTTCGAGTTTTCCTTCACTTGCACTGATGTTATGTGCATATTATATCCCATAATCGTCTTTTACGACATCCACAGACAAGATAGGGATTAGTGAATTGTATTTTTACTCCGTCACCACACGGAAACAAGATGGACAACCGAACTAAAATTTTAATTAATCCAATACTAAGGCGGCGTAACAGACGTATTAAAAGATGTCATGAACATTGAATTACTCACTTATAGCATCGAGACCCATGAAAGGATTTTTTTGTGGCACGACTGAGTGAAATGCGTGAATTTTATTCCGTAGTGCGGACATATCCCTGCTTAATACACACTATACAGAATATTCGCGCGAAAATAAATCGTATTGCACCGCGTTTATTTTGCATTAAATCAGACTTTTTTCCCGCGCGAATAATTAACCGCCGGTGCGGACACTTCCATAAGATTCAATATGTTAAAGAATTGCGAACACAAAATCCGTCCGTGAAATATCGCCCGGGCTGGGCGTGATTTCATATGCCGACGACACGCTCGTCACAACCCGCGGTGGGACGCTAGAAGAGGCGGCAAGTCTGGCGACTCTACGCACCGAAGAGATTGTCAGACGGATCGAGGCGTTGGGTTTGAGGGTCGCCCTGGACAAGATGGAGGCCCTCTTGTTCCATGGTCGCCGCATGAGCCCTCTCATCGGCGTCTCGATCACTGTTCATTCGGTTGATATCAGCATCCGGGCCCATATGAGGTTTTTATGCCTGGTGCTCGACGGGCAATGGTGGTTACGGAAGCATTTCCCCAGACTCGCTCCAGGGCTCGTCGACGCGGCGTCCGCCTTATCGTGACTTATGCCGAACGTGGGCGGACCGAGTGCCACGTGCCGAAGGCTGTACGTGGGGGTCGATTGCCCTGTACGGCGCACCGGTGTGGACTGGGTCCATGAGCGTCCGACTTAGGGTTCTTTTGTGGCAACCACAGAGGGCCATGGCGGTCAGGGCCATACACGGATACTGCACGGTGGCGACGGAGGCAGCGCGCCTGTTGGCCGTGACAGTGGTACCTGGAGGCGGAAATGCTCGCCAGTTTGTATCGGCGGGTGTCGGGGGTGCGAGCGGAAGGCGGTGTGGTCTCTTTAAGGGAGCTCACCTCTTGGCGCGTCGATGCCCGCCGAGACGTCATTGCCCGTTGGGCAGTCCGGCTGGAAAGGCCTTGGGTCGGGATGCGAATCGTGGAGGCCTTCCGGCCGGTGCTGATGCAGTGGTTGAAACGGCGGCACGGGGTGCTCTCCATTCGACTGGTGCAGGTGTTGACGGGGCTTGGATGCTTCGCCGAATCCCTGCACAAGGTCGTTAGGAGGAGGAGTACATCGTCCTGCCACCACTGCGATTGCAACGAGGACCCGGCGCAGCATACGCTCGAGGTCTGTGACGCTTGGGCAGAGCAGCGCCGTGAAGTCGTCGCAATCATCAGTGCCGACCTGATGCTGCCGACTATCGCCAGGGTGATGGTCGGCACCGTCATGAACGGGGACGCGGTCGCAACCTTCTGCGAGACAGTAGTCTCGTGGAAGGAGGCGGCGGATGGCCTGCGCGAGGCGCGCAGCCTCGATGAGGCGATCCGCCGCCGGCGACTGGGGTGGCTCATGCCTCCCTGGCCGAGGCCGCAGATGACCTGACCGTGGATAGTACGTCACCCGCTAAGAGGCCAACTGCGTGAGGAATGACCGACGTTCTCCCCGAGGGGGGATGTCGGTTGATGGGAGGATACCCCAAATAGGGGATATTCTGTCGGGCCGACCACTGACCTCAAGTCACCCTGCTCCGGTGGTCGGCCTAACGACAAGGGCGACGTGCATCGTGGGTGGGTTGTGGGTGTGCGTGCTTACGCCCCTCTGTCGCTCCGGACGGAGTGGTGCAAGGAGCGTGCCGACCGCAACCCACCTCCAAAAAAAAAATGGTGAAATATCGCTGTGTGGACAGGCCCTTAGTGCCTATGAAAGATATAGGTTTTTAATATTGAATTATTTGTTTTTATTTAATTATTTTAGTTCGACTCGGATGTCCGCTCTAGATACACGGCTAGCGTTATTATCTCCTTACGAGCTTTTCGCGTATTAAAAGTCCGCGATTTAAAGCGATTGAAATATGGCTTTTTCCCGGTTCGGTGTGTTGGTGCGATGTGCGGTATTAAAAATGTGTGAATTGCAGTGAAACAATTGTTAATTTCGGAATGTTAATACCACATACCTATTACCTATCTGGATTACTCCGTTTATCGATATGGGATATTTACCTTTATGGCAACTTTCACGAAAAATGTGGTCCATCTTTTTATTAAAAATAGCTTCTATTTTATTTTTAAGTTAATAATCTTTGTATTGTAGGAGACTTCACAAATAGAATTAACGGACAGAAATTACATCCAAACTCAGTATAACAATTTATTGATCGCACATGTTGTCCTGCGTGAGATTCGAACCCGTGACACTGGCACGGTAGGACAGTATCTTAAACATTACGTCATCTGTGCAGTCAAATTCAATAGTACTTATTTTACTTTTTACCTACAGGAGTTTATTATAAACCAAACAAACCTAATACACTGACATTATTTAGGTATAAAGGCGGGCGATGACCTAGACGCCTACGTAACATCAACACGTCACATTTAAGGCGTAGAGTCTTTGACACATTTTGTGAAATATACATTCTAATTACGATCTGTAATCGTTAAACTACAACATACTCGAACAGTTGCTCCATAATCTGATACATCCTGTATATATATATGTAGGTATATATATATATATATATATATATATATATATATATATTTATATAATATCATATTTTTGTTGTATTTTTGTCGAATTTATTTATATATATATATATATATATATATATATATATATTAATAAAAAATAAAAATTAAATAATGAAAAAAATATAAAACATTACAAAAAGAGAATAATAATAACACCGAGATTCGATCCGACGCTGTTTGAATGCCAAAACAATATTAAAATAAAACCAGACAGCATCCCAACTGAGCTATCGTAACTCATGACGTTGACGCCGAAATTTGAATTCATATTCTTTTAAAATTTAAAGTCATTGTATTATTGTGCTGTGTGGTAGCGGCTTCGAATACTACCAACCCTTGCTTTGCTCGTGGGTGTTTAAATGACGACTAAGAGCCCTAGATTGACCCGGACTAACTCCATCTGGTACCATTTGGATCAACGATTACATTCCCAAGGAGGGTTAACGTCAGGCAGGCGGCCGGTCATAAAAGTCATTGCCGAAACTTTTTGCAATATGTCAAAACAGATGACATATTGCGTCGACCCCAAGTAATTGGGATAAGAGCAAGATGATGATGATGTATTATTTTGCTAAAAACACCGACAAAACAACATTTTCTTTAAATAAAACCTAGCTCGTTTAAAGATATAAGATATATGTACGTATATTGGCGATGTTTAATTTTCCTTCAATAATACAAAATTCATTTATCTGACGATTATTACAAGTATTTTAACACGCTTTTATTAGTTTCACTCGTATGTATGTGTCTATGTATGTAACGGAATCTTCAAACGTCATTTTGCCTCACTTTGAACGGACAGATTTTATTTAAACTTTGCACACTCGTCAAAGGCAATGCAATAATTCGATCAAAATTCGCCATAGTGTAGGATCCCGCTATACAACCACCTTCACCGAGATGTTTATTTGATGAAAATTATTTTTTATTTAATTTAATATGTCAATAAATATATTGCATATGAGTTGCCTAACAAATTTTAGTCCAGAGTATGATTTATAATAGTGTTTGAATCATATTGGTCTTTTACTTTTCAACGTTAGAAATAAAAGAAATAATGACTTGCGTGCGGTCTAGTGTCGCCTACATTCAATGGTTTCTATTATTGTATTGTGTTCATATTACTAATAGAAAATATATCTCCAATTTTGACATTTTGATGTAGCTGACAGCAAAAATAAAAGTTCTTGAGAAAAAATCTATCCCTGTGGTGATGGAATAATGGTGGTTAGTAACTCAAGTAAAATGGAATTATATTCAAAATTCATCATTCATTTTCTTACCCGTGAATTTTTGTACAAGACGATTTAGGAATATGTATGCAGATAATATCAACATAAGAAGAATATCAAGAATGATCGTCTAAACAGCATTGTATAGAACGTTAATTGTCCTCCTATATTGAGACGGTCCGAGTTTCACGGTATTACTATACAGTATACATATACACCGTGGAATCCAATTGGCTGTTTTCTCGAAACGTACATACTCAGTTAATGATATAGAACCATTATAGCATTTATTCAATAAAATAAAAACATAAATTGTTGTCATTTGAAATCCCGGACGTTTCCTTAAAATATCATTTTTGCATGTAACATGTTATGTAACGTAAAGGGCATCAACCGTAGGTACGGTAGCAAGCTAACTGACCTATTAAAACATAGACCAAGGTCGCGCGACTCGGGCGCATCACAAAAGAAGAAAGGGGTGCAGGGCGCGGGCGGGTGAGGTGTGACACCGAGCTCCGAGGTGTTATGCCTAAAATTATTTTGTTTTACCTATTATTGCGATTTAATAGGAATGCTATGTCGTAGGCATGTTGGAAACAATACCGTTTCATGTCAGACAAACTTAAGAATGTCTAATTATCAGATTTTTTTCTAAATGTATTATGTTTTTAGTTATGTGGCGATATTAAGAATGATTAACTGAGTACATACGTTTCAGGAAAGCAGCCAATTAGACTCCACGGTGTATAAGGTCTATAACGCTGGCAGTGCCAAATGGACAAAATCCAAAAAGGCAAATATGAGTATTTGTTGCTAAATTGTAACCGAATTGAAGATTTTGTTGCTCAATTCAATTTCCAAAAATTGTGACTACCTACTATTAGTTTCATATAAAGATAGTAAGGAACGGTGAAAAATACCCTTTTTATATTTAAGCTTTAAGCATCCAAAATTTGTTCCTACTTTGTTGCTTATTTATTTATTGTATATTGTATTTTATACTGTACATAGACAGCGATAATTATTATATACTAGTAACAGGTCCTCGCTTCGCTTCAGTTTTAGTCGCCTTACCCGCGTAGTTCCCGTTGCTGTGGGAATACCGGGATATAATATAGCCTATATTACTAACTTTTTTTTTTGTAGGTGGGCCGCGGTCGGCGCGCCTCCGCACCACTCCGTCCGGGGCGACAGAGGGGCTTAAGCACGCAACTCCCGCGACCCACCCGAAAACCACGTCGCCTTCGTCGTTGGGCCGACCACTGGAGCAGCGTTCACTTGTCGTCAGTGGTCGGCCCGACGGAATACCCCCTATTGGGGTACCCTCCCATCGACCGACGTCCCCCCCTTGGGGAGGACGTCGGTCTTTCCTCACGCGGTCGGCCTCTCGGCGGGTGACGGACTAATCCCCGGTCACGTCACCCGCGGCCTCGGCTAGGGCGGTATGAGGCGCAGATAGTTGCGCCTGCGCCGCCCCAGTCGCCGGCGGCGGATCTCCTCATCGAGGCTGCGTTCCTCACGCAGGCGATCCGCCGCCTCCTTCCGCGAGATCACCGTCTCGCAGAAGGCTGCGACCGCATCCCAATTCCCGACGCTGTCGACCATCGCCCTAGCGATAGCCGGCAGCGTCAGGTCCGTACCGATGATTGCGACGAGTTCACAGCGCTGCACTGCCCAAGCCCCGCAGGCCTCGAGCGTATGGCGCGCCGTGTCCTCGTCGCAATCGCAGTGGTGGCAGGACGCTGTACTCTCTCCTAACGACCTTGTGCAGGTATTTGGCGAAGCACCCATGCCCCGTCAAAACCTGCACCAGTCGGAAGGAGAGCACCCCGTGCCGCCTCTCCAACCACTGCATCAGCACCGGCCGGAAGGCCTCCACGGTTCGCACCCCGAACCGAGGCCTCTCCAGCCGGACTGCCCAACGGGCGATGACGTCTCGGCGGGCGTCGACGCGCCAGGCGGTGAGATCCCTTAACGAGACCACACCGCCCTCCGCTCGCACCCCCGTCACCCGCCGATATAGTTCGGCGAGCATCTCCGCCTCCAGGTCCCACGGGGGAGTCCCGGCCAATAGGCACGCTGCCTCTGCCAGAAGGGCCCTAAGTCGGGCGGTCATGGACCCCGCCTACACCGGTGCGCCGTACAGGGCCATCGACCGGATGACCCCCGCGTACAGCCGTCGGCACGCAGCGCTCGGTCCGCCCACGTTCGGCATGAGCCACGATAGGGCGGACGCCGCGCCGACGAGCCGCGGAGCGAGCCTGCGGAAATGCTCCCGGAACCACCATCGCCCGTCGAGCACCAGGCCCAAGTACCTCATATGGGCCCGGATGCTGATGTCGACCGAGTGGACGGTGATCGAGACGCCGATGGGAGGGCTCATAGTGCGCCCATGGAACAAGAGGGCCTCCGTCTTGTCCAGGGCGACCCTCAACCCCAGCGCCTCGATCCGTCTGATGACCTCCTCGGTACCCGAGGTCGCCAGGCTTACCGCCTCTTCTAGCGTCCCACCGCGGGCTGTGACGAGCGTGTCGTCGGCGTAACAAATCACGCCCAGCCCGGGCGGGAGGCTCCCCCTCAACGCCCAGTCGTAGCCGATGTACCACAGGGTGGGTCCGAGGACTGACCCCTGTGGGACACCGCACGTCATGGGCATTCGCACGACGTCCCCTGCTCGGTCGGTGCAGAGGACGCTGCGCCCCTCCAAATAGTCTGCCACTAGCCGCCTCAGGTAAACTGGCACCCCGTGATACCGGAGCGCCTCCCTGATGCAGCTGAATGGCAGACTATTGAATGCGTTGGCGATGTCTAGGGACACCACCAACAGCACTCCCCCGCCGGTGACGGCCTCAGTCGCCACAGCCCTCAGGCGCAACAGAGCCGCGATCGTCGAACGACCCCTCCTAAACCCAAACTGGGCGTCCGACAGATCGGGCCCCGTGCCGACGAAGTGCCGCTCGATGCGGGCAGCTACCACCCTCTCCAGTAGCTTGCCCGTGTCATCGAGCAGCACGATAGGCCTGTAGGCCGAAGGCGACTCCAGAGACCGTCCCGGCTTCGGCAGGAGCACCAGCCTTCCCTCCTTCCAGCACCCAGGGAACCGTCCGGACGCTAAACACGCGTCGAACAGCTCCCTGAGGCGGGGTCCCAGGTGTTCGAGGACCAGGGCCAGCACGCGGTTAGGAACACCGTCGGGCCCCGGGGCAGTAGACTTTGCGCGCATGCGCGTCACCGCCACCCCCATCTCGGGTTCCGTGATGGGCGGAACACTGTCGTCGTCGGCCTCCCGGTCAGTGTCTGGCGGAGCCATGACCGGGGGCGTGTGTTCCGCCCGCCGCGGGAACAGGTCCTCGATGACCCGGGTGAGAAGGCCGGGCTGGAGAGTCTCGGTGAGGGGAGAGCCCCGCGCGCGTAGCCTATTCAGCACCGCGCGGTAGGGGCGTCCCCAGGGGTCACGGTCGAGACCGTCCAGCATCTCCTGCCGACTGACGTCCTTGGCGGAGCGGACGGCCAGCCTGAAGGCCGACCGCGCATTGCGGTAGCCCTCGTAAAGCACGGCCTCCCGCTCCGCGTCGCGATGGCGTCGCCGGCTGCGGGTATAGGCCCTCCGGGCGCGGATACACGCGGCCCGGAGATCCGCCAGCTCCCGGGACCACCAGTGGACACCTCTCCTCGGGGGCAGACGCCGTACCCGGGGCATGGCCGCATCGCAGATCTGCGTCAACGCACTGCGGATGCGACCAGCCTCGGCGTCCACCCCGTCCGACTGGTGGGCAGAGGACAGCCACGAGTATACGATGGCTGTCTCCGCCAGCTGGTCCCGGTCTAAGCGACCCACAGCCCATCGCGGGAACGCAGGACGCCCAACCGCCCCGTGACCCCTGCTGGGCGTCGGGATTGCAGGGAGACCTCCATCCGGATATACCGGTGGTCCGACAAGGTCTCCACCTCCTCCACGACGCGCCAGCTCCCCACGCGTGCGGCGACCTCGGGGCTAGCGAACGAAAGGTCCACTATCGACCCGCCCCGTTGTCGCACGCACGTATGCACCGAGCCCCGGTTCAGCAAACAGAGGCCCAGTGCCGCCGCCCACTCCTCGATCGCCCGTCCTCGGTCATCCGTCCTAGGGGACCCCCACGCCACGGACTTGGCGTTAAAGTCCCCCAGGACGAAGACCTGGCGCGATGCCAGTCGCCGTAACGAGGCCTCCATGATGGTGAGGAAGGCCTAGAAATCGGTCACACTCCAGTTAGGGGAGAGAAAGACTCCGAAGAGCGTAATCTCCCCCCAGTCCGCCGCGACGTATCCGACGCCCCTGTCCCTAAGGGTCAGAGACGACGAAGGCCACGACGTGGAGGCGACGATTGCCACGGTGCCATCGGTGCTACCCAACCAGTTAATCCGGTCGGGCACCACGTACGGCTCCGCGACTACGGCTACTCCTATCAACCACTCCGCCATGGCTTGCAGGAACACGTCCTGCGCACCGGCGGAGTGGTTGAGATTGGCCTGGAGGGGACGAATGGATACGGGGTCCATTAACGGTCCGTATCCATCGTCACCTCCTCCGCGCTAACGGGCGATCGGGCCGCGCTCGGAGCGGGGACTGGCCCGGTCGATGGGCCGCCCCGCCCCTTTGGGGCCGATGCCGGGTGTCTGCAGTCCCCAGAGCCCATGCGGTGCTTGGCAGGCTTATTGCCCGCCGCACACGTGGGGCAGTGGGGCACCGCAGAGCACGATGCCGCCTGGTGTCCAGCTTGACCGCAACGGAAACATAGCCCGCTGCAGTCAAAGCAGTTGCGACACGTCGGTCGAGTATGCCCGACCGCCATGCACTTATAACACCTCGCGGGCCGGGGCTCCAGCACGGTTACCCGCGCCGAACTCCAGCCCACGAGGAGCCTGCCTGAGTCGGCCAATTGCTTGACCGACTCCACTGGGCACTGCACCCAGACAGCACCGACGCCGCCCGGACCAGGGCAGATGGTGCCAATCCGGACGGTGTCCGAGGCACACCCGGTACGCGCCATAATGGCCTCCCGTATGTCCTCCACTGCCACGGAGTCGTCCAGACCCGTGAGGCGCATATCTGCGCACTTAACGGGCCTGGCGATTCGGACTCCATCCTCCGGTCCGAACAGTCCCCTCAGCATCGTGGCCAAACTATCGGCCGTCTTCGCGCCCTCGGCCCCAGGGATCTCGAGTATTCGAGCCCCTGTCCGGGCTTTGCGGGTCCTCGCCTCGACGCCCCGGATATCGGAGACGTCCAGCTCCCGCCGGGCGCGTCTTAGGACGGCCTCATAGTTTAGGCCCCTCTCAGCCGCCTCAGGCAGTACGGTGATTACCACCGCAGCCGTCTTCGGCGACTTGAGGCCCCTACGCGACCTTTTCCCCTTTCCGCCGGCTCCCGCCTGGGGAGCGGCGGCCACAGCGGCACTCTTGGCCGCCGCTCTCCACTTTTCGCCGCGTGCCTTCCTGCTACGCTCAGCCACCTGCCAGCCCTGTTCGAGCCTAGCAGCAGGCGCAGTCGCGGGTTCGCCGGCCGGCGCCTGCGGTGCAATCGCTGACGCCGGCCGCGGCCCGGCCTTGGCGGGAGCCGGCACCTTGCCGGCCTTCTTGGCCCCCTTGGGTCCCGCCGCGGCCGCAGCGTAGCTCACCACGCGGCCACCCTGACAGGGCAGCGGGGTGGGAGCCGACGCTTGCGGCCGCCTCATCTTGTCCGCGGCGAGCGGCGGTCGGAGGGGCGGCTCAGGCGGGAGCCTGGTCGCTACGGCCTCGATACGCGCATCCATCATTACCCCTACTCGGGCTAGGATGACGCGTATCGCCGACTCCGACACGCCAAGCACCTCGTCGGGCGGCGGCTCCTCCCCCTTCCGAGGTCTCCCGCGGCCACGAGCCGGCGGAGGGACCACGACGAGGGGAGGCAGCGGCGAAGCCGCGACGGGCGCAGCCGGCGCAGCGGCCGCGACGGGCGCAGCCGGCGCCACGGGCGCAGACGATGGGCCCGCCCTCGCTGGCGCGACCCTTTTCGGCGGCGGGGCCGGCGCCGGCGCCACAGCCGGCACCAGGCGCTCGAATTGAGACCGCAGGTCAGCCACGTCCTTGGCCAACCCGCGGTTCTCTCTCCGCACCGCCGAAAGTTCCGTCTCCAGCCTGCGGTTTCGCTCCCGCAAGCCGGAGACCTCCTCGCTTAGGCGGGCGTTTGCGGCCTGAAGGGCCGCCACCTCGCCTCCTTGGTCGGCCGGACACGGCGTCGCCGGTCTGGCCGCCACCGCACCTCCCCGACCCCTGCGCCCCCGGCGCGCGGTCGCAACCTTGGGGGGAGGCCTGATGGTGTCGCTCCCCTCCGATTCGGATGCGGAGCTGCCACCCTTTGGCAGGGGGCGCTTCCGATCCCTCGTCGGGGGCCGGGCCTCCTCCCTTCCCATCCCAACACTAAGAGCCGCCGTTAGAGCGGCGGCCCCCCTAGCCTATATTACTACCTGATAGATAGTAAGGATAGAAAGGATATATAAATATAAATAAATAAATATACAGTGGATTTCATTAATAACAACCTCGGTTGTAACGACTTTTCGGTTGCTCAACGTCAAACTTGCGTCCCTAGAATTTAAAGTTTGCTTTCGTAGGAAATTTATTCGGTTATAGCGACTTCGGATATAACGCCTAATTCAGGTATACCGACTTGTTTTTATTAACTATTTGGGACTGATTCCTAGAAATTCCTTTCGGATGTTTCGACTGAGTCGACAAAGGCACAAAGTCTCATTGATAAGCTTTAACTATTAAGCTTTCTTTTCGTTTGTTTACATTCGCAGATGGTCAAATGCTTTGTTTGTGTGTAGCGTTACTTAGCATGTGCGCAAAGTTACAATTATGAATCAGTTACGTAGCTATTTCCAGTGAGTGAACAGTATTTCTTAAACTTGTGAAAATCGCTCCTAGACGTACATTTACTGTTAAGGAAAAACTGATTTCGGTTATAGCGACCTCCGGATATAGCGACGACTTCAGAGTGGTCTCTCCGCCGTCATTATAACCGAAATACACTGTATATATATATTAATGTGTAGACGTTATAATATAGTTTTATAGCGTTTCAAAGTTTGAAATATTTCTTGCGCCACCGAATAACAGTACTGTACCAAGCTGCAGCAATAAAATGGAAACTAATTTTCAGATAGATTTTAACATCAGCAAATGATATTCAAGTCATGCCAATCTGTTAGCTTGAATTTTAGTTTACAATAAATAGGTGTCCAAATATCTCTTGCATTTTTGATATTAGTTTTTTTTTTCTTTTCTTTTGATTGCCGATGGTGGCAAACGAGCAAGCAGCACACCTGGTGGTAAGTGATACTGCCGCACATGGACCTTTGAAATACCAGGGGCATAGCTAGGCCGTTGCCTACCGTGACGAAAATGCTCTTCTTAAACCTCATTTAAAGAAGGACATGTCATAGTGCTCGGGAAACATAGCAGCAGGTAGTTCATTCCAGAGCCTGCACTTACGTGGGAGAAATGATCGCTGGAAATGTACAGTTGAAGACCATAACCTTTCCAGATGAAATGGATGAACCCTGCTGCGGTGTCAAGTGGTACGTTGGTAAAATGGTACTTTCTTTAAAATGATTGAACAAAAATGAAATTACGTAGGTAAATATGAAAAAAATGTAAACCTACTAAATTTACCGACCACGGAGGAGAAGAAACTCGCTACCGGTGGTCGGCCAAAAGAGGAAGGCGACGTGTTACGGTGGGTTATGGAGCCGCGCGCAGCCTCCCTGTCGCCCCGGACGGAGACAGGCGGAGGGTGCGCTGACCATAGCCCAACCCAAAAAAAAATAGGTACCTACTAAATTTGCACCTCTCTTTTACCCCCTTGGTGATTGAATTCTCAAAAATCGGGTTATCGGCAATAATTATTATTAGAAAATTAAAATCCAAACAACGTTTCGTTGAAATAACTTTGATGATCACAGAACCTTCATACTAACTTTGCACCCCCTTTTTACCGCCTTAAGGAACAATTTTTGAAAAACTATTTCACATTTATTTCGTAACTATCAATGAAGAACATTTATACTGAATTTTATTCAAATAACTTAAAAAACGATAAAGTTTCATACTAATTTTGCACCGCTGTTTACGTCCTTAGGGAGTGAATTTTAAAAAATCCTTTCTTAGTGCTCCCCTACGTTATAAAAGGAAACCCTGTGCAAAATGTCAAATTTCTACCCTTTATAGTTTAGGCCTGCGTTGATATGTCAGCCATTAAGTCAGTCAGCTTCTCCTTTTATATATATATATATATATATATATAATATATATATATATATATATATACTTCTATCTCTTAGTAATCGCCATATGCAGTTTGATCTTATTTTTCTTTACAAAATTTTTAATAAACTTATTAATTCTAATAACACTAAATGCAGAATACCCGCTCGCCTCCATGTTCTTTTAATATTTTTGCACCACTGATTGCTCATAAAAACTATTGTTTTAACAATTTTACTCACGTTGTCTAAATAACTGTGTTCAATTACACCTGA
This sequence comes from Lymantria dispar, assembly GCA_032191425.1. NCBI lineage: Eukaryota > Metazoa > Arthropoda > Insecta > Lepidoptera > Erebidae > Lymantria > Lymantria dispar. Next base: position 17,002,132 of record CM063440.1, read on the forward strand.
TGGTGAGTGTTGCTGCCGCTCATGGACCTTTGCCAAGCCGCTGCCTACCGTACAAAGAGTTAAGGGATTGTGAATGCGTGCAGTGAGGTTCGGTGAAACTAAAGGCATTACTAAAACCCATCACACGCAAACATCCTCAGAAAGTTGGGCTGCCGGCTCTCTTGCTCACCGAACGAAGCGCAGTAACAAATTGCTGCTACTCGGACGTCAATTTTCTGCGAGAGTGTGGTACTACCCCGGACAGCCCGGCCCGTGGCTGTAGACTAGTGTAGACAGACAACTGTCAAGAGTGTGGTCCTCTCACTAGCTGTTTTATGTTTAAAAATATATTGCTATTTGTATGGACTTCTTTGTCAAATAGATGCTTAAGTAATATTCACAATTACTTTTAGGCACCCATTGTCTATAACTTTAAATATTGTGTAATTAGTAATATTTTTCTCTATGATTGCATGTGCCAAAATAAATAAATAAAAAGAAATACATATATTTCATCAAATCAAATGTGACGACTTATTGTTAACTTCTAAATTTTTTTACAAAAGCCAATTAACAATGTTGTAATATAAAGAAATAATATTCAATAGATATACGTAATAAACTGTACCCGATAACAATTTACAAAATTGAATCCTTGTTTCATGGAATTTCGGGTTGAAATATGTGTGACTGAACAAAAGTATTTTAAAAAGCCACCAGAAAACCGTTCACCTCCGCCTAACGCCGCATCTAACGTAAGTGAGAGCGAGGCAACGACATTGAGTGTGAAAGAGAAAATCGATTCTGTTAGACGGTGACTACGATGTGGAAATTCTACGCGTTGAAGCGAGATGAAAGCAAAACATATATTATTATAATAATAAATAAAGAGAAATGTATTTATTATTAATTTATATCTAGAATATTAAATACATTTAATAAAATTAAAAAGTTCTATACACATAAAATAACTAAAAAATAATGCTGTGTTTTGATTAATATTTACAATTTTATAACAACAATGTATAAACTAATAATACTTACCAACAACTATCTTTTCAACAGCAAAAGGTTGTGCAGCCACTACCACTATTTGTAACAACAAGAAGCCGGTACAGCCCGTAACATAATAAGTATTGACCACCATTTTAGCAAAATTATATGTTAAGTAAAATAACGTTACATAGTAAAATATAACATTAAAACACCTAATATATTAATAATACTGAGTGAAATATAAGGTGATAGACTGCCGGGATGCTGTGTGCAAACCTAAGACTTGGGGGCAACTGATGCAAAGCGAGCGTAGCTTGTGACGGGGGGACTCCGCCCACCCCGCTACTACGCGTTCTGACTTGCTCGAAGTATATTTCAAAATAAAAAAGCAATATTACTGAAACAATTAATATTTATTACTTATGTACACATTTTTAAATAATCAATAGTTCTTAATATACCGTTAAACTGCGGTACTGACTTCATAATTCATATATAAATATATTTTAGGCGAAAGACATAATAATATAAATGGTTTGTCCTGTAAAATTAACAGTTTTCAAAAGAATTTATTACATTTTATTATTAAACATTTAAAATATATATGTACATATTTGTATGTATGATGCGCGTGCCGTTTCGTTACTTTATATCGTTCACGAGATTAGGGTTTCGTTTTCTCGGAGGGAAAGAGGGCTTCCCCTTGAAGCATGATCTTCTCCCTTTCACATTAGTCAAAATTTACCGTTGTGCTTCTCTGTATATCGGCTACAACCGCTTTTACATGCGTACAGTATATTTAATGAAAATAATAATATTTTGACGACATATTTGGCTAATGACTTTTGATGTTTACGTAAATAAAACTACTTTACAGATTTTATCGCATTTGTATTTGATTTTTGATTGCCAGAGGTTTGGAACACTTTACAGCGTTCATGTTTACTATACTCGTTCCAACCATTTATTTTACTTTTGACACATGCTTTAGAACGTAACTGTTTCATTATACGCAATTATTAACTTTGAAACGAGTGAACAGAGAAATATATAAACTGCCCAATAATATTTATATATCTTAATTATTACCCACTAAATACATTAATATGCCGTAAATAGCTCTATTCATAAAATTTCAGTGATAATTCATTTCCGTTATAAAAAAAGTTACGTTCTATCGCATCTAGTGACAGGATCAAAAGTATTCGGTGCAAACTAATGAATCGCAAATAATCGATTACACTTATTTGCAGTTAAGTCAGCTGACAACTGAGTTTTGAATTGTTGTAATAGACAACACGTTAAAATTGTATCAGGGAGATATAAAAATCTTCTCATCATACCTATAACATGAAATAAAACAACCAAAATATTTTAATATTATTTTATTATAACGAATCGTCGGATTCGTCATACGAACTAGAATCGTCGCTTGAATCATCTGCAGTGTTTATTATTAACTCTTGTGTAGGTATGTTGTCAAATTCAATTTCCCGATCCCAATCAGAGAATATTATATTTTTTGTCTTGTTGACGACACTCGCCCAGTTTTCAGGCGTCACACTAGCATATGCGTTTTTTTAAAAGTTCAAGCATTTTATTTGCTGTGAAAGGAGGAGTTGTATTGTTTTTTGCGGCGTGTCCTTTGACTTGTGCCCAGATCAGTTCAATTGGATTATATTATAATAATAATAATAATAAGCCCCCTAAATTCCTACCTTACGTCCAGGCCGAACACCAGGTCACGTAGGGGGCGGACACGTGTACTAATGAAACTTACACGGCTAACAAGGCAAAGGTAACCCTTTTAACATGGAGATAAATAATAAAGTATATAGTTTGCGGTCGCTTCCCGGAGGTCGTCGGGGCGCATCTGGAGCCGGTGCTGGATGCTCGAGCATACGAACCATCGGCGATGAGGAATTGAACAGGCGGGTTCCCATCGACAAAAATGTTACAGCTGATATCACCACGCACCATCCTCAGTCACCTACTAGTTCATCATCATTAAGTAGCCTTTTTCCATCTCCCATTTCGTCACCTAACTCATTTCAATCATCATCATCATCACAGATGGTAGATGTTGTCCAAGAGGTAAATGCCTTAATTAACGGACCCACTACTGTCAAAGTACGCGCTAGAAGAAAATGGACCATCTATATGAATAAGTTCATATGGCGCACATATCTTATCACAAGTAGATTAGAAACTCAGACTAGAGGATATCTAGATCCATTACATAAAGCTTTCACTGAAAAATATCCTGAAATGAATGCATCTAAACAAAGTGTAGGAGACCAGCGTAGAGCCATCATTAACAACAAATTACTTTCGACAGAGATACTTAATAATATAAAAAGTGAAGTAGTTACTTATTTAGAGCACAATCCAGAATTAAATACACAGCCTATCCTTACACAAACGTCAGCAAGAATGAAATGGTCGAACGACATAAACGAGACAATACTGCGCATATATTATGAAATAACGGAAAACGAAACTAATATGACAGCACACCGGAAGAAACTTCATAATAAATTTATAGAAATCTACCCACATCTATCACATTTATCCGAACAGAGAATTTCAGATCAGAGGAGAGCTATTATAAATAATAAAATGTTAGCAGAGACCAGAATCAGTCAAATAAAAAAATATGTTGAAACACAAACGGCATTAACCCAGGATAACCTATTACAACAACATAATACAGCTACTACACAAACTAACCACAAAGAAGATACAGTCTCCACACTCCCACGGAATCTTATATACTTAAGTTCTAAAGAACAAGAAGACAACACAGTTGATAATCACTTAATATCCTATGACGAAATTCAACAATTGTTCCGTACTACACTAGACAACTACAAAAACACAGAACCAACGACAAGACCATATCTTCCAAGACAAAAGACATCGAAAAAACTAGCCATAATAGTAGATTACATTAACAAAAACGTTTTACCTAATTACCTACACGAGGAACAAGATTTCAACTCATTTCAGTCAATTTTATACTCTGCAGCTTATACAGTGGTAATAAGTAATGGCTCCAAAATAAATACCGAACAGGCATCAATACAAAACTATAAACCATCTTGGCAAAGGAGACTTGAAAATAAAATAAATAAGTTACGGTCTGACATAGCACGACTAACGCAGTACATAAAAGGTAATAAGAGTAATAGAATTTTAAGAGCTATAGAAACAATAAAAAAGAAATACAAGATACACGCACAATACGAACATGATAATACAGAGCCAGAACACTTTTTAGACACTCTAAAACAGAAACTTAACGCAGCAGCCAGTAGACTAAAACGATATCTTACCTGCACAACCCGGAAAAAACAAAATACAAAATTCATAAACACAGAAAAAGCTTTTTACAGAAGTCTATCACCAACATCGCCAAATTTAAACACACATACACAAACATTACCAACACCTGAAAATTTACAACAATTTTGGGCTAACATATGGCAGAATCCTGTCCAACATAATAAAAATACTAACTGGATGAATACAATTACTGAAGCAACAAATCACATTCCCTCTATGAAATTAGAACATATTACAATAGAAACATTCTCAAACATCGTCAAACACACACACAATTGGAAATCACCTGGTACTGATAATATTCACAATTATTGGTTAAAAAAATTCACTGTCACACATCGATATCTACTTCATCATCTTAACACTTTTATACAATCACCACATCTAATGCCTGATTATGTTACTCACGGTGTCACTTATATGTTGCCAAAGAATATGAACAACACAAAAGATCCATCAAATTATAGGCCCATAACATGTCTACAAACAACATACAAAATCCTAACAGCTTGTTTAAGTCAGACTATTTATAGTCACATATTAGAACACGATATTCTTGCAGAACAACAAAAGGGTTGTCGTAAAAATAGCCAAGGTTGTAAGGAACAACTTATAATTGATGCAATAACTCTCAATGAAGTTTCTAAAAATAAAAAAGATATTCACAGTATGTTCATAGATTATCGTAAAGCTTTTGACTCAGTCCCACATAGCTGGTTATATATACTGCACATATATAAGATAAACCCCACTATAATTGATTTCTTAGAAAACTCAATGCGAAACTGGCAAACCGTACTAAAACTAAAAACGTCTACACATTGCCCTGTAATAACTACTGAACCGATCCGCATCCAACGTGGTATTTATCAAGGCGATTCTCTTAGCCCGTTATGGTTTTGCTTAGCACTCAATCCACTCTCAAGCCTGCTTAATACTACTGATATGGGATATAAATTAACTACACGTAACAGCCAATTTTCTCTTACTCATTTACTCTATATGGACGATATTAAACTTTTCGCAAATAATATTGAAGACCTATTTCACTTGGCAGACGTCACACAGCAATTCTCTAAAGACATTTGTATGGATTTCGGAGTCGATAAGTGTAAAACACTATCTATCGCAGAGGGGCAAATCCAACATAATCCATATTTATTAGACACAGGTGTAAATATTGAACCGATGGATGAATACAGTACTTACAAATATTTAGGTTTTGAACAGTCCCGAAAAATATTACAAAAGGGTACTAAAGAATTACTTACACAAAAATTCAAAGCCCGTCTTAATATGTTATTAAAAACTTATTTAAATTCTAAGAATTTAGTTAAAGCAATAAACACTTTTGCTGTGCCCGTATTAACATACTCATTTGGCATAATCAACTGGTCACAAACAGAACTCAAAAACTTGCAACGAACAATAAATACACACATGACAAAACACAGAAATCATCATCAAAAATCATGCATAGAACGCTTAACACTATCACGCAAAGAAGGAGGAAGAGGCTTTATTGACATACAAAATTTACACAATAAGCAAATCACAACATTAAGAAATTACTTCTACGAAAAATCAGACCACTCATCCCTTCACAGACATGTTACAGAATTAGATAATAAACTAACACCACTTAATTTACAAGACAGACATAGCCAAAAAAATGAAAAACTAGTTACAACTAACGAAAAAATTACAAAATGGACCAACAAATCTCTTCATGGAAGGCACCGAACTGATCTAAGCCAAAGTCACGTCGATGAAGAAAAGTCGAACGAATGGCTAAAAAAAGGTGAACTGTTTCCAGAGACTGAAGGTTTTATACTTGCTATACAGGATCAAATAATATTAACAAGAAATTATAAGAAATTTATTATTAAAGACCCCAATCAAATAACCGATGTATGTAGACACTGTAATTCTGCTTCAGAAACAATACAACATATAACTGGTGCTTGTAAATCTTTGGTACAGTCCGATTATAAACATCGGCATGACCAAGTAGCTGCAATAGTTCATCAACATTTAGCACATCGACACCGATTTATAAATAAAAAAGTTCCATTCTACAAATATAAGCCTGACACAGTACTGGAAAATAAAACGTGTAAAATATATTGGGATCGTACTATAATTACAGATAAAACTATCCATTTCAACAGACCAGATATAGCTGTCCATGACAAAAGTAGTAACATTGTTTATATAATTGATATAGCAATCCCCGATAGCCACAACCTTCAATCTACTATTTCTGAAAAACTCTCAAAATACCAAGACCTTGCAATTGAATTAAAGAAGCAATGGAAAGCACATACTGTACATATAGTGCCAATAGTACTCTCATCAACAGGTATTATACCAAAGGCCCTCACTGAAAGCCTCGACGTTCTACATATGCCTGTACACACATTCCATTTACTACAAAAAGCTACAATTTTAAACACGTGTCGTATTACTCGAAAGTTTCTAACATCATCGTGCATTTCATCTACTTAGACTATTTAGCATATTATGCTTGGTTAACGCCCGCATGATATGCAATTTACCTCTTTAAAAAGAGAGCAAAAAATACATAAAAATAATAATAATAATAAATATTTATTGGATCGAGTAACAATGACTCATTATGTGTTAGTACGACTTACAACTAGGTTAGTAAAGATACAAAAACATTCAAACACATAAAAATAATACCCATACAGAAAATAAATAAATAGTAAGTACACACACTACATTTTACATTTGTCACAGCTGCGACATCCCATGGGAGACGGCACTACAGCGACTTAAATAAATGCAATCAAGCCTGCTCGCAATCATGTTCAGGATACTGTTGGAGCTGGCCCGCACCCTGCGCACCAGAGAACCGCATCTCTTTCGCATTGTAGCGTAGAAGCAATCTACGTGTGCGTCGGCGAACATTCCTGATGCGCTACAGAAGCGGGGCAACCCCACCAGCACCCTGAACGCATTGTTGAATTGCACACGGAGTGCGTTGTAGGATACCCGCGAACACCTAGCCCACAGGCTGCACGTGTAAAAGGTTGTACAATAAGCTCGGAAGAGTGTGATTTTGACATTCAGTGAACATCGTGCAAACCTGCGGGCCAGCATGTTCGCTCTGATCGACAACGCCCTCCGCTCCCTTTCTATATCGTCATCGTCTTTGAGGTCAGGGGTCAATATGTGACCAAGATATTTAAACTTAAAGACTCTTTGCAACGGTATACCATTGAGTATTACAGGTGGTATTTTATCAAGGGTTTTACCCCTGGCCTCAAAAACCATGACCTCTGACTTTTTGCAATTATATTTCATACTAGCTTCTGCCCGCGACTTCGTCCGCGGAAAATTTCTTGTTTTAACATAAGATTACACTCGATTGATATTACTGTATTTAATTTTATTAGTAAAATATTTTTTGGAATCAGATCAGTAACTTAAAAGATTACCGAAGTTCTATTTTCTGCTCAAGGTAACTTAACCCTTAGTTGCCTTTTACTTATTTTATTTATTTGTTTAAGTTAGGTATCTATTTAATTTAAAGCTTCTCTATATACAATGTTTGAGGTTGTTTTATTTTCCGGTAACAGAATAATCTGCCTTTCGGATGATCCCACTCTTGATAGACCAACATATAATTGCCCATGGGAAAAACATTCTTTTCGTAGGTCAATGCCAACCAAAGAGAATGTTTGTCCCTGGGACTTATTAATAGTCAGGGCAAATGATGTTTTTATTGGAAACTGGAGTCGTTTAAACGGTATGGGTAGGTCCGTCGGAATCATTGGAATTCTTGGGATGTGCGCCAACTGGCCAGCTCCTGGGCCGATGAGAATGGTCGCCACAATTAGGTTGTCTTTTAAATCTTTTATTAGTAGCCTTGTGCCATTGCACAGGTTAGGTGGGCTTAAATTTCTTAAAAGCATGATAGGTGTCCCGGATTTCAACAGCAGTTCGTGAGGTGGCAGACCAGATGGTTTAAGGGAATTTAAAAATTCCTGCGGATAGTGGACTGCATCCTCGATATTACACACTGTATCAATTGACTTGTAGATTTTACCATGGCCGGGAACTTTTTGTAAAATTAGATTATTGATTTCATTGACTGTATCGTTCCTTGGTGAGACGATAGCCCTTGAACAATGCCAATGAATGTCTCTATCTAGTAAATATTCGAGGTCAGGATATACTGCATCTATAAGATGCTGTAGACTGTGAACTATACGACCCAGAGTCTCATTTATAACGATTTCCGCAGAGTTAGAGTCCAAGGTTCGAGAAGAAAAAGACCCTTCTCCAATTTTGAGCAGCTGTTGTGGAAAATCGTTATCCATATTTCCAATAACGTGGACTCTCATGTTCGTACGTAAATTCAAAGTTTGGACTATACTCCATAGGGGCGATGATTTTAGACATGCCTTTATGATATCCGCACGTGTACCTCTTGTGACGACGGGAAGTGTCTGACGAAAGTCACCTGCAAACACAAAAGTGACACCACCCATGACAGCGACTGAGTTTCTCAAGTCCTTAAGTGTTCGATCCACTGCTTCAACATGAGCTCTATGACTCATGGTACATTCGTCCCACATTATCAACGACGTATTCTGTAACAATTGACCAATGGGCCCATTTTTGCGTATCGAACATACCGACTGTTGCTCCAATGAAACTGTCAATGGGAGTTTGAAGGTAGAGTGAGCAGTTTTACCGTCACTCAATAAAGTAGCCGCAATCCCAGAAGAAGCCACTGCCAAAGCTATTTTTCCGGATTGCCTAACATGTGCTAATATTAAATTAGCGAGGAATGTTTTCCCTGTGCCTCCTGGGGCGTCTAAAAAAAAAATTTTTCCTTTATTATTCGTTACGCTATCAATAATTTCATCAAAAGCCTGTTTTTGGTCTGTGACTAATTTAGGCAAATTTTCATTTACAAAAGTAGCTAATTCACTGATGTTGTGCGGATGTACCAACATTGTATCTATTGCATCATTTACAGGGCGAACTGGAGACGGTAATCCAAAGTCACTCAATGTTTTATCATTCAATGCTAAAAGTTTGTTTTCAATTTGTATTAAACCTTCATTGTACATAACATCATTAAAAGGCATGGTAAAGTCCTGATTTTGTTGTCGATTTCTATGTCTGATATCTTCACAAAAATTGTCCTTGAAGATATCCCATAGTTTTAACGGTTCAGATGGCTGACAAAATAGCAGTATCACCACAAATAACTCCCTAAGTTTCAATGAACATTCCGACATCGAAGCTTCTCTTAATGTCTTCTCCCAGTGATCATCATTTTCCAGCAAACCTCTGTCCCGGCAAGCCGCTTGATACGTCTCCTTGACCACTCCATTTATAGTTTTCAAATCTTTGAATGATGTGGGACCGCGTACGTGGTGCAATAAAATTCTTAGATAAAAGCATTCTGATTGTGACGGATGTACACCGTACACTCTTCCCAAAGCTTCATCTCTTTTTATTTCTGGATGCCCATCGACGTCTTGACCGCGCCTTCGTCTTGAAAATTTGTTATTAGCCCACGTATAATAGTGTGGAACTTCGTGGTACAACAGCGTTTTTGCAAATTCGTCGGTATTGCAGAGTTCAAAAAACGCTAATAGAGTGGTTTTGCGCGGATTTTGGGCAACTTGTCGCGCAGTTCCTGGTGTGAAAAACACCCTTTGCCCGTTTTCTAAGTGCACGGCCAAATGCACGACCGTGGGATGTCGGTCGTGGATCGGAAATTCGAGTATTCGCCAGACGGCTTCCGATGTACTTATATATCGCCCATTTAAATAATTTTCCACCTCATCATGCGGATTTCTAACGCTGAACGTGGCTTGATCGGAACCTTTATTTATATATTTACATATATATTTTATAGCCTGAACTGAATGGCAGTATTCGACGTTAATGTGGGCGTTAAATGACCTGCACAACATTGGAGAGTATGGTACAATCCATCTGTTATCTATTGTAATCGGCCTCCCTCTGATGTTTACAACTGCGACTTGACCACCATTTTCAGCATTACGACGACGATATACAGGATAACCATCCTCGCCTGTCTGAGTATCGGTGACGAATCGCCGAGGATATTTCTTTGAACATATACCGTTCTTCATACACGGTGATGATAAATTGTGCTCCCCACAAGGTCCATGGATCATGTTTTTGGTGATAATATCGAATAATATTGGGTCATCATCTTTGTTTGGTAGTTCAGCAACTATTATACTGTCTATTTCATCTGGTTGTATTTTTTGTGCAAACCAAAACAGCATATGACAGTGTGGTAGTCCGCGTTTTTGCCATTCAACACTAAGCATATGGCATTTGACTTTGCCGAATACCTCGTCTTTAGTGAACGACTTGATCATTTTCTTCATCTTTAAATGAAAAACCCTAGCAATAATGTCATGACGGTCGAAAGAACGTTGGCCAGCAAATAGCTCTTTCTTAATTTCTGGCCACTCCGGATTGCAAGTGAACGTCACAAATAAATCGGGTCTTCCATAGTTGCGTACATACGTCATTGCATCTTGGGTTTTTTCATGCATGTAACGCGGAGAGCCGGTGAAAGATGAAGGCAAGATGACATGTTGGCCAATATTTGCAGCGTTGACATTAGCATCCTGATTTATAGCGTCTCTTAAATGGATATAGTCATCAGCTCTCAGTTGTTGTTGATTGCGACTTATGTAACTTAGTCTCTCTGTTATCATTTTAGCCATCATGTCAACACAGTATTGACTAAACAAATCCCGATAATAATGAAGGGGATTAAAACTGTTGGCCCTGGTCATCAATCTATACATATAAAATTGCATACACGAAACTGTTTTATTTCGCGCTGAATTTTGTAGAGGGATAGTCAAATAATAACCATCTTCACCGTTAACAAACATCAAAGGGTATTGTAAGGGATCGTAAGCTCTGTGTAATTCAGAAACTCTTTTCAGTTGACCATCTTTGCAATGAAGGACTATATCTCTAGGTCCCTTATCTTCGTCCACCAATAATACTGCAACTTCGTTTGCTGTAGGTGAATTGTATCTTCCACGATGTTGATTTTGTGGAGTGCGGTCAGCGTGAATGATTAATTTTAAGTTTTCAGATGAAGAGTTATGTTCTAAATTGTATTTGAAACTGCGAATATAAATGTTATGACTATTTAACGACGTCTGTAAATCATTGATTAAATCGATATTTAGGTTAGGAGCAATATTAGACCGCAACGAAAGTTGGTCGGCATCAGAAATGAAATAAATTTGTAGAAACTGCGGGCTTTGCCCTGGCGAAGGGAGTAGACTACCAATTAAGTGATAAACTTGCCCTTCTACTTTAAATGTAGGCATAAAGTTTCCTTCGCGAATTTCTTTAGCACCGAATGACGTCATTTGGAAGAGTGTATTATACTTTCGTATGTTTTTTAAAAAATGCGCAGATAATAGATGATTGCCCAGTAATAGATCTTTTATTGGTTGTGGTGGTGCCTGGATATCAGGAAGAACCACTTTTCCTGCAGCACAACACATACCATTTGGTTCATCGCTCCATTTATTTGCAAAACACTTAGGACATGTTTTATTCATTTCGCCTATTTTCACAGTGTTTTGCTGAGCATAATCTATATTGGCATCGTAATTGAAGGCTGATCTATTTCCTTGGGCTATATTCCGATTACGCGCTCTGACTGTAGCTGCTCGCTGTCTTTCTGTTGCTAGGCGCTGCGAGCGCTCAGTGCTAGTCTCCCTATCCCTTGTCTCACAGACATGCTGCCTTAACTCAGATAGACGGTGCGCACGTTCAGCGCTAGTTTCTCGAGCACGGGCCCGCGTCGTCCTCACATTTTGGCTTGCGAGGCGCTGTGAGCGCTCGGAGCTAGATTCTCTAGCGCGTGCTTGCGAAATATATTCTCTATTTCTCGAGAGGCGTTGCTCATTTTCAGGGGCAGATTCTTCCGTACGGCGTACTCGATCGGCTCTTGTCTGTGATGTCTGCCGAGACAGTTGAGATTTCCTTTTAGGCATGCTCTCAACAAACTATTACTGTAGCAAACCGTATGTATTCGGTACTGAGTAACGGGTGCGCCACTTAGTACGAAGTAACGAAACGTTACTCACGAATCCATTTCGTTACTCGCATGTTTCGTATCATGGGTACCTATACTGTTTTAGTTCACACAAGTAACGTTGATGCCTGTAATAAAACGTTTGCTGATCGTATATACATATAAATATTATTATGCATTCGTGCGCTTATTCTATTAATTTAAAGACGTACAGTACAAAGAACGATGTTTGTTTGATAAGTAAAATATAATTTGGAAATTCGTCGTAATTTTTTTTTTTTTTCCTGCCTGTTGAATGTATTATGTTTGTAGACAAAGTTTAAGATTAGAAATAATATAAGCTCATGGTCAACATTTTTACAAGTTATCAACGGTTTTACAAGTTATCTATTAAATGAAACTAAATTTAGGATAACTTTAAAACAAGTCTGGTTCAATATACGGTAAAGTGAAAAAATGTACCTTACGCGGCTTGGTCTACAAATGTATTCTACAAATTTCGTAGGTATATTGCTACTTCGTGACGTTATACTGTAAGCGTACGGAATACGACTCGATTCGGTGTCCTAAGATACGGGTATTAAAAGTAACGAGTAACGTAACGATACGAAAGTAACGAGTACTCATTCTTCCAGTAACGAATACACACGGGTACGCTTTCTTTCGTTACTTTTACACCATTAGTGTCCTAAGATACGGGTATTAAAAGTAACGAGTAACGTAACGATACGAAAGTAACGAGTACTCATTCTTCCAGTAACGAATACATACGGGTACGCTTTCTTTCGTTACTTTTACACCATTACAACAAACCACGCACAGACTTGAAAACAATTATGAACAAAGGGAGAGCGACTCGAACACCGTCCGCCTTTACAAAACAAAACAATCGTAATATCGAATAACTCGTGTCGATTATTACGATAGAACGAAGTACGAAACTACGAACATACAAAACAAACGTACAACGAAATTACGATATTTTCGATTATGAGGTATCTATCAACAACAACAACAACCATGCGAACGAAACAACCGAAACCAATAACCAACTGACATGTAATTTTTAGAACTCCAACTAACGACAACGTGGGCATAATAATTCGAGAGGGTCATCAATCCACGGAAAGTCTTAACACCGCGATTCAGAAAAATGACGTCATTGCAGAACGCCATCTATGGGCAAATAGGTAAAACGTCTGCACAATGAAAGTTATGCTAGGGTCATTTTGCGTTTTAGTAATTTTATATTATCTCCGAAACTTTATGACCAATTGATATACTGTAAATGGCAAATCTTATCTGTATGATGTTCCTGTGATACTGAAATAATTTATTGTCATAAGAATTAATATTTTGTTGCTCAAATAATCAACCAAACGTAACAATGCCGAAAAAAAAATTTTTTAATGCAATAATAGAAGTATAAAAGATAAAATATAAAAGATAGAGATATGGTATCGCTGACTTTTTTGTAGAAATAATTAAGATGAACCAGGTAGCCATACATTCTTTTTAATTTTAAGCAACTGTTTAGGCAGCGCACGCAAATAATTCTGTTTTACGAGGTATTTTTTTCCGACTTGCCAGACAAAAGTTGTGATAGCTCGGTTAATATACATGTTATAGAAACAATTTATAGCCTATAGCACTCAGGAATAATGTAGCTTTCTGCCAGTTAAAATAAAATTAGAATTAGATTATGAGTTCCAGAGATTACCCCCTGCATACAAACTTACAAATTTTACCTCTTTATAATATTAGTATAGATTGACAGTGGTACGGAGGAATTCTGATTACAACATGCCCATATTCTGCTGCCATTTCGTCGATGACATATCGTTTTGGCTGCTTTTTACTTTTTAATATTTTAAGTAATTCTACTTTTAGTAGGGATTCGTCCACATCTTCCCCATTATCACGAAGCCAGTTTATAATCTCGTGTTTTTTGTTGGCCTGTGTTGGCATTTTATTAATTTGGCAAGAGTGATAGGGTGCATTATCAATAAATATTGTTGATGGCTCTTCAAGTGATGTAAGCATTTCTCTGAACCACTTTTCATACACGTCCGCATTCATCTCCTCATGATAGTCTCCTGTTTTTTTTTTATTTGTACGCTAACAGAGCGTCTGGTACAAATCCCTTTGTAGTTCCCGCATGGCAAATGATGAGGCGTTCACCTTTCCCCATTGGCACTGCAGAAGTAGAAGCAGCAGTATCGTCAGTCCAACCTTTTGGTATGGAATGATTGGCATTGAGCCAAGTTTCATCTGTGAAAACGACATTCGACCAGTCTTCTATTTTCTTCGCTTGTCTTAAAAGTTCACAGCGAGACAAGGCTATATCACGACGTTCCATTAAAATTTTTCTTTTGTCGGATTTCTTATACAAGAACCCGATTTGGTGCAGCACCTTTGACAAAGAAGATTTTTGACCACGAAACAAGCCACAATTTCATAGAGACGCTACTAGACGACGAATAGCATCAGTATCAAAACTGTCAATTGCTGTCACTTTACGGGGCTAACGTTTTTTCTTAGGCGTAGATAGCTTGTTCTGTTCAATACCACTACTACCATAGGCTTCTTTAGTGATTTTCGCCACCGTTGGAGCACTAATACCTAATGCTGCTGCAACACGGTCTCTAACTTGGGTTACTGGTATAAGGAATCCGCCATTGCAGCTTTCCTTTTCAAAAAATTCACGAAGCCGCAGCACTAACTCTCTGGATTGTCCTTTAAGCACCATACCTTTCGGCATTTTGCAAGTAAAATCTTACTGGGAGGAACGATACGCTCAACTCAATCAAAGTAAGAACAATGAAATCAATACGGTGGAATATAAATACTCAACACAGCGTATGAAAAATATGAAAGAGCACTCAGCGAACAGAAATGTGACTAGCACGGGAGTCTTGTTGCGAGTGACAGACAACACAACAAAATGGCGTCGCCGGCGCGCCGTTGAGTGTTGCCAATTCGGCTTAAAAAAAAATGAGTAGGCTGGATGAGAAAATTAGTGATTTACTACCGCAGACGAGGGCGCCATTGTCTCTAAGTAAAGTTTGGAGCAGCGGACCCCGCTTAATGGAAAAATGCTTCATAAAGTAGTTATTTTTTATTTTGCAAAGTACAAAGTAAAATATTTTGGGAGGACTGAATTAGTGGGTATGCAAAAATTAATGTGCCCAAATAACAAATATATTTACAGAAGTGAAGTTTTTAAATAATATGAAATATGTATTTAAGCAAAAATAAAATATCCGTGTTAAATCGATTAAAAGTTCTTCCTGACTAAAATCGATTATTACAAAACATAGTATCCGTAATACATTGGTACAACACTAATTGATCAGAATTCGACCTGCCAAAAGTAAAATAAATGGTTGGAACGAGTATAAGACGTCTCAAGTCCAACAAGTCATCGTTATAACAGATATTTATAATAATTATAATTATCTACCCGCCACAGAAATTGGTTATTAAATTTTAACCCACATTTTAGTACAAATTTATTGCCAGTACAAAAACGAGTGTATAAATAGTGGCTTCCCAGAACGAGGCTTGTGAATTTTAAATTAATGCAGAACAATCATTAAATCATCTGGTCTTGTGATCTGAGATGCTAATAAAATATACTGCAAGACGTCGCTCCACCTACATCAGCCTACACTGCGTCGTCAGATATGTGGTTACCACTCTAGAACTTTTGTTACCCAGTGGTTATCAATTTATGTTAAGATTTGGCTGGCTGCGATCGGTTATATCCATTGATACACGTGCTATGTCAGGTATATTCCTTGTGGTACGGCTTTCCGTATTTTAGATTTTATCTCATAGAGAAATCTCGAGCATAGCCCACTTCATAGCACGCTGAGTGAAATTGAGCTGAGTTATGCAGTCATTTAATGACTACGTTTCCATGCCATATGTCAGTAATTATAGGCCTATGCTTCCCAAAAGAGGTATATATGTGCCTCTCGCAGTGTTATAAAACATAATTGCATCAAATTTCAGAATACTAAATTACAACAAAAAAAAATATTCAGAACATTTATTGTTTGTACTAAAATGTGTTGGAATATTTTCTATTGTTACAAAATGTCAAGTCAGACGAGTACTGAGGCCGAGGATTTAGGTGCTGAGGAACGCTTTTAATGACCAATAACTTTTTCTGCTTTTGAAATAATTTTCGAGAAAATTCTCTTTACTTACCATTTGTTGGTCAAAACCATGATGAACGTGGTGATTCAAACTCAAATATCCCTCGATCATTCTGATTATTAATCGATGACCTAAACATACCTATAAGATAGCGAATTTGGTCAATACTGTCGCCAATTTTTGTAGTTGAATGCTTTTCTTTGAGTGGCTATCTGAGAGACTCTCTCTGACAATGCCTAAAACCACGCATTCTCTAAACCTAGGATTGCCACAAAATAAAAGTTTTACAAAAGTTTTTCCAAAGATGGCCCACCGTTGTTTGAAAATATAATGATAATCCTTCATTTTCTTTATTTTCACCACACTCTTATTAAAACCTGGTTCATTGAAAAATAACAGCAGACAAACAAATGACTTGAGCGAGTTCAAGTTTTGTCTGCGCACGTAATCTATGTCCAAAGACTGAAAGAAATTTGATTGAGTTCGAAGTTAAACTTCACGAAGCACAGATAATTTCTACATAAGTAAAATTTCATACATTTTATTGTATTGTATATTTTTATGTGGTGACCCATAGAATATGAAATACGTTATCATCACTTCCTTTCACTTATGTTTTGTAAAAGAATCTTCTCATTACAATAAATGAATTTGTTAAATAATAATATTGCAAATAATAACTTATATCTTTAAACGAGCAATTATATATATATATTCAGGATCTCGGCAACGGCTCCAACGATTTTGGTGAAATTTTGGCGAAACCTCTAGTATAAGGTTTCGGGGCCCACAAATCGATCTAGCTAAGTTTTATTTATAGAAAATGTTGTTTTGTCGGTGTTTTTAGCTAATCAATACAATGACATATAATATTATTGACATTCTCTGAATAGGATTTCGAATTTCGCCATCGATGTCAAGAGTGACAACAGATCAGTTGGCCAGTTTTTTTTATTTTGTTTTGGCATTTAAACAGCGTGGAATTGAATCTCGGTGTTCTTATTATTCTCTTTTTGTAATTTTTGATATTTTTTTATTATTTCATCATTTTTATTTTTTATTTATGTACTAGCTGACCCGACGAACTTCGTACTGCCATAATTTTTTCCGTAAATATATTTTCTAAATTTCCGAATATATAGTCTCTAATAGAGGAACCATTACGGCTTTGTCGGGAAAGATTCGATCGTCTTGGTTGCGGTATTGTTAATGATGATTCAAAGAGAATACGAATTACTGATTATTGGTTATGACAAAATTAAAATTATCAAATATTCAACCATACTTAACTATAGACAAAATTACATTTAGATGTCATTTGCGTTTTGTTATTACATATCAAATGCGTTTTTGTTATCCTACGTTCCATAGTGACTTGTATTCTCTTTGACATGAGTTTCGGTGCAAATATGGAAATGTAATGTTAAGCTCTTGTATTATATTATTTTTTTTATTGTTTTATAGTGTTGTATTTAATAATTTTGCTGATATTTTATACAATATAATACAGTTAAGGTACTGAAGTGTGGTGAATGTTATATAAGAGTGGTTTTCGTGTATTTTCATATTCTACCGTAATTCCCATGGAAGTCATTTAATTAGATTTTCAGCGCCTAATTACTGGTAACGACTTGACTTGCTGACGCATATGACTATAAATAAGCTATTTATATAAAGAAATGTTAAATAATATGAAGAAAATTGTATCAGACTTTGCTGTACGGGCTTTGATCGCTTTGCCTGTCCGAATGGACACACACAAACAAAAAAAAGCTATTTGACATTTTATGGCATGTCACACGGGAACGCGATCGAACAGGATAAGAAGTAGCTCGTTGCCATTAAGAAGAAGAAGAGGAACGGGATAAAAAGTATGCAATGTCCGTCTCCTGGTTCTAAGCTATCACCCTACCAATTTTCAGCCAAATCTGTATAGCCATTCTTGAGTTATAAATAGTGTAACTAAGACGACTTTCTTTTATATATATATAGATTTTTTTTTTATTGCAAACGGTGGCAAACGAGCAAACAGTACACCTGATGGTAAGTGTTGCTGCCGCTCATGGACCTTTACAAGGCCGTTGTCTACCGCGAAGAAAGCGAAGGGAGTGTGAATGCGTGCATTGAGGCTCGGTGATACCAAGGGCATCACCAAAACCCTCCACACGCAATCACCCTCAGAAAGTTGGGCTTTCGGCTCTCTCGCTCACCGATCGAAGCGCAGTAACAAATTGCTACTACTCAGACGTCGATTTTCTGCGAGAGCATGGTACTGCCTCGGATGGACCGGCCCGCGGCTGTAGACAGATAACTGTCGACAGTGTGGTCCTATCACTCCTGATATCTAAATAAGTTCGGCAAAAATACAAAAAAAAATATACCCCAACAACCAGATATTGATCTTATATATGAAATGCTGTCTGAATACAATATTCTGCAAGTTTTACAGGTACGTATAGCATTACCTCACATTTTATTATAAATATTACTAGTATTTTCAGGTATTTGCATATTTATAAACATCTTCATATTGCTAGATAAGCCATTGACAGTAACATTCAGTGTCATAGTACATAATTCGCTTAAAAGATGGTGACTAACTGCGAGTTACGAGCACTAAACACTCATTAGTCACTCATTGGTGTCTAACTCACCAAAAAAGGACTTAGCGATCAAAGACACTAAGTTGATCCGCTCTGTGTGTGAAAGCAGCACCCCCTAGTGCTCTCCGGAGAGCAGCTGTTGCGGAACTTTAAAGTATCGTTATTACGAGCTAAGAGATTAAAAACTTTGAATTATTTGGAGACCATGTTTTATTTTAAATAATTCATCAGTAATTATATATAATATGTAATAAAATATATTGATGTTACAGATAATGTAATATATCGATCAATAGAATTTCCAAAATTGTCGAAAGTTGTCTAATCAAGTCGACAAGTCTAATCAAGCATGTAGACGTCCACTTTTGGACATACGAGTATAGCGAAAATGACACCCACTAGAGTCCTGTGTTACCTGCATACAACGGTTCTCTTTCTTGTATTCTGGGCTTTTATGAAACTACCACGCTATAGTGCATCGGGCATGTTCGCTGACGCAAGGGTAGGGGAGACCTGGGAGAGTTGTGACAAGGACGATTTCTCGGAACCTATGACCGTTAACGAGGTGGCAAAAACGCATAATCATCTTTTTAGTGATGCGCTACTTGACAAATTATGCACTAAGGCAAGTGGTTGTGTGAGTACGGCGTCTGCATAGCAAAAAACACCGAAAAGTAAGTTTTTTATCAATATTTTGAATGCATTTAAATCGTGATCTATTGCATTAACGTGGATTTGCTATTTTTCTCCATATTGTGCAGTTTTTAAAGTTTCAACACGTGGCATTTTTTTATTGTGTTTGCATCTTGTTTTAAAATTACAAATTATTATTCTGTATAGGTCGAGATTTTTGGCCCATAGGAGAGTTGTGACACGCTGTCACAACTCTCCTATTTTACTTTTATTTTCTGGTGAGCTTATTTAACATGCTTTTTGTAATGTTTTTATTATGTTTATGTATATGTTTGTTTTTCTAATCAACTCTTATTACTTAAGTTTGATATAAAAGGTGATCGGCAATTTAATTCCCTGTCAAATATGTAATTTTTTACTCAAATTTATTTGGGCATGTGGTTTGGTGTTGTGCTGATTTTTTTTTTCAGAATGTCTAATAAATATAAACGAAAGACTGAGAGGAGAATGGCTGGAATGGCTGGCGTCGTAGGTTATGAATTGGCGTTTCGGCAATTTCGTTACGAGGTCAAAGTCTTCGAAAGCTCGCATCCTCTCACAATCTCAACCATATATCTTTGCAAAGATATATAAAGTAGAAACAGGCTTTCCAAAATAAAGAATATGATATGGCTGCATCTATGCCTTATGCTAGTTCAACGGTGTTTACAGAAGAGCAAAAAAATATTAAATGTAGAAGTTATTTGGAACGTCAATGAAACGGAAATAAGTCGAAAGTTAAAAAGTGTGTTCTAAGGTAAGAAAAGAATAAACCTAAAAAACCAAGGACAGGACAAGAACAACAAGAATTATAATAGAGGTGGTGCGGAAGAAGATGCAGAAAATGATTGTTTCTGCTTATGGTGCTTTGAGTCCTATGCCAGAGGTAGATCAAATGTATTCCAGGCACTAAACCCATCACTGCCTGGAATACAAAGTTGGTCTTATGAAGATTGCACAGGAAGCGAACTGCAGTACGTCTGTCATAATTGTTTATCAGATTAAATTAAGATTTTCCACTGATTTTAAAACCATTGATCTCGTAATAATACTATAATTATTTATAAAAAAAAAATGCTTGTTATGTTAATGTTAAATATTATGTTAGTTCCTACAAATTATGTCAAAATTAACAATAAAAGTACTTTTCTGCAAAACAATGCGTATTCTGTTTATAATTCATATAAAAGTATCTTTATCTATCAAATTCATGGCTGTCACAACTTACCTTGGTACTTGTCATAACTTACCTCGGTATTAGGAGAGTTGTGACAAAGAGAGTAGTTTCACTTTACGAGAAATTTCTCAGAAACCTTGTATCTTTTTTTGAAGTTGATGACTGTTTTTAAAAGAGCAATGACTAAGGTAATAAAGGCCTCTTATAGGTATAAACAGCATCGTCCCTCTAATAGTATAGGTACTTATAGCGGTCTCAAATAACAGTAGGAACCCATTATTTAAAATATAGATTTCTGTTTACATGGACCACAACAAAAAATGAGACATCGTTTTCTATTATTATACACATACTTTTTTTTATACCTAACCTACCTTTTGATACCTAATATGTATGTATCAAACATACATATATTTAGGTTTATATTTTTAACACCTTTCTACTGTGTATTTCTAGCTTTTTATGATAATTGAATATGGATTTTGTAAACCAGAAATAGACCATTATTATTATTATTAAAACAACACTTATTATTGGTGAGTCGAAGCTTTAGGCTAGGGACTTCATGATTTATAAGTAATATTTTGTCACTAAATTTACCATACATACAAAAAAATATTCATTCATTCATCGCAGCCCACATACGTCCCATTGTTGGGCTCGGGCCTCCTCCACAATGGTAGAGAATTTGACCTAGTATATCATGCTGGTCAGACATGTTGGTATCGGGTTTTATTTCGAGTTTTCCATCTCTTGCACAGATGTAATGTGCATTTTATATCCCATAGTTGTCTTGTACGACATTTACGGGCGAGATAGGGAGTGGTGAATTGTATTCTTACTCCGTCACCACACCACACCAAACAAAAAAATATGCATTCTTCAAATAAAATATTAGTAAAGACAAATAAAAACAAGACTGTAATTGGTAATAACGAAACTAAAATTTAAAAAGAAATCCATTACCAAAACGAAAAGGTGCAAAATATTCTATATTTTTCTTCTGTTTTTAAATTCAGCCCGCTTTTATTTTACTAGATATTTTGTATTGTTATAGTTTGTATAACATAATAGAAGCATGTTAGATAGGCTAGCAACCTGCCCTCGCTTCGCTTCGGTTTCAGTGGCCTTACCTGCGTAGTACCTAATCCCGTGAGAATACGGGGATAAAATATAGCCTATGTTACTTCCTGATATTATATAATAGCTTTCCATTGGTGAAAGAATTTTTGAAATCGGTTCAGTAGTTTCGCAGCCTATTCAATACAAACAAAAAAAAAACAAATCTTTCCTCTTTATAATATTAGTGTACAAAAATAGGTACAAATGTACCTACTTAATTTTATTTTTAATTGATCAGTGTTATGTGGGAGTGATATATTTATTTCAACAACTATTTATTATCATATTTCATACACGTTCTACTGCTGAGCTTGAGCCGTCTGCACAATAGGTGAAAATTTTACCTGCAATATCACACTGGTCAGACGGGTTGACATGGCGTTTGGTTAGAGCTAGTGAACTGTATGATTACTCCGTCACCACACGGAATAACAATTATTATCGATGTTATATTTTTATTTGTAAGACTTTATATAGTAAAAACATTTTACATGTCATATTAACGTCACGTTATCATCCTGACATTTGGAAACATATTTAGAGTAACATGATTCCTTATTGAGATGGCTAAAAATAAAATATAACCCGCGGCCTTAGTACCGCAGCTATATTAAATTTAATGTGATATATAGATATATATATATTTTATTTTTGAAGCCCTTTTATTTGATACCAAATTTAGGAACCTAGTTGTGGAAATATAATTTGCCATACAGCCGTATTAAATATGTTTGAAAAGAAAAAAGGTAATAAGGTCATTCGCCTACTGAAGAACGTAATATGCCACGCAATTTTCCATGTAGTAAGGGAGAAAAAACCGCTACGCTCTTTCAAGGGTGTCGTAAAAGACGACTAAGGGATATAATATGTAGAAAACGTCTATGTAAGAGAAGGAGAACACGAAATAAAATCCCGTCTGACCAGCATGGTACAGTAAATCGATTTCCCTCCCATCTTACAGGAGACTTCTACTCGTTAAAAAGACGTATATCAGCCAAGATATTGATGATTACGTCATCTTGAGACTGCTGTTCTTTTGAAATCTATATATACTCGTATATATAGGAGAGGAGGGTTTTGCGAGCGATATATTCACTCATCACCATATCTCTAGAACCATAAGGCGTACAGACTTGAAATTTGGTAGAAATATTCCTTACGTCGAGTAGAGGTAAGCTAAGAACGGATTTTACAAAATTCCACCTGGAAGGGGTGTTGCGGGGCCGTTAACAATAATATACATATAAAGGAACAGGGTGGGCCGAAGCTACTGAAGCTAGAAAAATGAAATTTGGACCGTAGTTTCATTTCGTGACGTAGGCACCCACTAAGAAAAGATTTTTTGAAATGCCATTCCTAAGGGGTGTAGTGTATACGGGTGAATCTGTGGTGTATAAGAAATATGAGTACTGGATTATGAATAACGAATTATGAATACAATTAATATGACCTTGGAATTGTCTGGCAGACTGCATCGGACTATTAGTTCAAGGACCTCTTGTGGAAATGTTTATTGCGTCCCTAGGAAAATGCCACCTCTGAGAGGAGAGTTAAAGAGTACACTAATAAAAAAGCTAAGTACATTGCACTGTATATTGATGGATACCATATTATATAACATCACCCCTATCGGGATGGTACCCAGGTTACAATTACGATAGCTTACTACTACTTGTCTAATAATACCTACTAGTGTTACGTCTCTAAAATGTTGGACATAATTGTATCATCATGCTATTAATAGTAGGGTACTTTTGTATTTTTATATTTAAGTGGCGGTGTTCGAATATTTTTATCGCGGCTTCCGACTTTATAAAAAAGGGATCGGAGCCGCGAATAGGCCCCCCGGGTTGAGAGCCTTCCGCTCGCCCATTGCCCGCGTTAAGCTGTCAAGGTCATCTGCGACCAACAGCTAAATACACACAAAAAAAAAAAAAAAAAAAAAGCCGCGAATAGAGTTAGTCGATCGGTGGCAGCAGTGGTGAAATAGTCTAGCTAAGCTAAGGTTGTACGCCGAGTATTGGAATGTCGTGTTAGACATTCAATTATTATTCGTTTAGTGTAATGGTGATTATATGTGATATCTGTGATTTATTGGTAAGGTTGAATAATATTTAATACTAATCCGCGAAAGTGTAATAAAGGTGAGTCTAACACTAGTCTATAAATTGTCGGTTGCACACTGAAAATTACACGTGGTCATAACCACCATATTCACATGTTAATTCATTGAGCGAGAGAAAGTTCACTGCACGCAGTACGTTTACACTAATTACTAACGAAGAATAAACAAGACGACGACAAGGACTGCATCCCATGAGAAGCACGTCCCGACGTGTACCGGACCTGGACGTCCGCGGGAAAATGCGCGCCTTCAGGATGGCGTGTCGTTACCGTTGGCGACTAGATGATGCGATCTTCAGCGTCCTTTCTTCGTCGTTGAATATGCAGATAAACACACAGTCTCAACAATCCGTCATGCACCTCTATACATGTAAGCGGAAGGGTGTGGCACCATGCTGGAGTGATAGTCAGCGCAGCTGATACAGCAAAGCTGACCCATGACGTGGCATGTGGCCAAGAGAATAAATGTTCGACAGACTCACCGGTCATGAAGTCATTTTGAACAGGTTGCTAGTGTAATACAAAAAAACGGCGTACTAGCGCGTTGCAAACGGCGCCATTATGGGAACAAGAATAGAAGTCGAGACAAGCCCCGCGCGCTCGGCGTGTGAGCTCCCACGTAGTCTTACATGGCGCGTCTGACCTCGCTCGATGACGGGAACCAGGAGAGGGAAACCTTTTATGACGCAACGTTTTGTGTCATGTTACATCAAAGATGGCGTCATCCTCTTTCAAAAAGAAAGGTTCCTATTGGCCAGCTAGCCAAGCATAGACCAAAACCGATCCATAAACAAATGTTATAGTGAAATACACTTGGCGATGGAATTCTGTATTTTATAAAATAATAAGTTGATATGACATTGTGTGCTATTCAATCCATCTTCTACATATAAGTATCTACACGAATACTAATTGATAAATAATTCATGTTATAGCGGATGCCATCTAGTAGCGTGAATGTGTAACTTATATTAAATATAATTGGTTTTATCAAATGACCTAGTGCCATCTATCGGCTCACTATGGAATCCTAATAAATCTATTATGTTAGACGGCTTTTTGAATGAATGTATGATAATAACATGTAGTGATATATTATATCACGTGTGTGATATATTATATATTATATCACTACAGGGGGTGAAACGCAACGGTAAAATCTATATGGAAAGAAAAAATCTTTATCTACTGTGTTCAATTTAAGCACAAATACTCTTTAATAACAATAAATAAACACGTGTTTCAGCGTTTGTCCATTTTCATCCTCTAAGGGTGTAAAATAGGTTGAAAGATGTCAGTTTACTGACTTATCACAGAGCCGAAACTGCTGAAGCCAGAAACATGAACTTTTGACATTAATTTTTTTGCGTGACGTAGAAACCCACTAAGAAAGGATTTTTTGAAATTCAACCCCTAGGGGGTAAACCGCAGTAACAAAGTTTGTATAAGAAAAAAAAATCTACATCGATTTTCTTCAAATTCTCCAAAAATACTCTTTTAGTAAAAATAAATAAACAGGTATTTCAACATTTTTTAATTTTTACCCTCTAAGGGTGTAAATATGTATTAATAAAAAATTTGGTTCTCCGATTTATCAACGCCGAGCTAAAACTACTAAAGCTGGAAACATGCAATTTGAAACACAATTTTATTTTGTGACGTAGAGACCCACTAGGAAAGTATTTTCTGGAATTCAACCCCTAAGGGGTAAACCCCAGTAGCATAGTTTGTATGAGGAGACAAAATTCTTCATTGATTTTCTTTAATTTTTGCTTAAATACTCTTCGCTCATCGTTTGTTTCATTATTTCAACCCTTATACATCCCACTGTTGGGTTCGAGCCTCCTTCATTATGAGAGGGAAAATGAACTACTATACCACGCTGGTCAAAAGTGTTGTCATAGGGTTTAGTTTCGAACTTTTCTTCTCTTGTATAGATGTTGTATGCATATAATAATCCCTTAGTCGTCTCCTACGACAGCCATGGGTAGGAGAGGGGGTGGTGAATTGTATTCTTATTCCATCATCATACGGCAAATACTTGTAAATTTTTACCTTCTAAGGGAACTAGGCGGGTAAGGTGACTGAAACCGAAGCGAAGCGAGGGCGGGTTGCTAATTATAGTATATAGTAATTGACAATGTTCTGTAACCAAACACAAGTCTATGCAAGATTTCAGCTTAAGTGAACATTGGGATTCGGCATCAACATCGACGACGAATACATCACTTACCTAAGATTTACCGACGATATCGTCGTTATGGCAGAATTCATGGAGAATCTAGGCACCATGCTCAATCAGCAGGATATCCCAAGTAGTGCGTTTGCGAATGAGCATGGACAAGACGAAAGTCATGCCAAATGGCCATGTCATTACTGTACCAGTTCTAGTTGGCAATGCGCTTCTCGAAGTGATCGATCATTATGTTTAACTAAGATAAACAGTCGAGTTAGGTAGATCCAATTTCGAGAAAGAGCAGCTGAAGAATTCAACTCAGTTGAGCAGCGTTCGGGTAACTTAAAAGGATTTTCTCGTCCAACATACGTCTGAAAACACAGATGTACGACCAGTTATGATTTACGGCACGGAAGCGTGGTCCCTAAATATAGGCCTCATAACCAAGCTCAAAGTTGCTCAGCATGCTATGGAACGGGCTATATTCTGTATTTCTCTGCGAGATAGAATCTGAAATACGGAAATCTGCAGATGAACCGGTGTAACCGACACAGCTCAAAGAATTATGACGCTGAAGTGGTAATGGGCGGGCCATATCGCTATATGAACCGTCGTTCGATGCAGCCGGCATAGGACCGCACTTTGTCGTGTAACATGAGGAAGGCCTACGTCCAGCAGTATACAGCGATGGGCTGAAATGATGAATGATGATACTTACAAGGCTTGATTGTTGACACACCAACAGACGCCGGACCAGTAGAAACTAAATAAAAACTAGTAAAATAGGTAGTATGCGTTGTATATCGTGTGATCATTATGACATATCAAATAATTTAAAGCAATAGTGTTCAAATAGAGTTAAATAATACAATTTAATACTATTTTATGATTTTTTTAACTTTATTGTATACCTTTAAACGATAAAACTATTCATTACATATTATATTATTTTAGGGTATTATCAAATTAGTATTTCAATATCCGCTACGCCCTGAGGCCACAGAGTAGCGTAACAATTATTAATTGTTTGCATAAGTTTAGAAATCCTTGAGGATAATTTCAAGTTTAAATATTTTTATGATTATATTTAATTTTAATATTAACAAGGATATTAGAATCAGTCATTTCAAACATAATAATAACATTATTATTGTAAAGCATGAACTCACTTTTCATGCGTTAATCTAGAAGGCAAAGATTCGTATTCGAATAAAAGTATTCCACCGAATTATCCGTGTGACGGAGTAAAAATATATTTCACTACCCCCCTCTCTTGCCCATAGGTGTCGTAAAAGATGACTAAGGCTTATAATATGCATATAATATTTACGCAAGAGAAGGGAAACTCGAAACAAAATCCTATACGAACAGGTCTGACCAGCGTGGTATAGCAGGTCAATTTTCCTCTCATAGTGATGGAGGCCCGAGCCCAACAGTGGGACGTGTATGGACTGAGATGATGAGATGATGATTCCACGCAAAACAATTCCCTGAAAAATGTTGCTAAGACGAGACCATATGCTTAACTCTGTCAAAAAGATAGCCAAGCCTCTAACTCCATATACCTTTTTTTGTTGTAGCCTATGCTCTGAACACACGTCGATTAATCTGTTAAGGGCGCCAGATGGGTGGCGCGCGGACCTAGAACGTATCGTATGCGCGCCCCAGCGTCACTGGGTCGACCATTGGACTCGATTCCTTGACAGCCGCGGCCAGCCTGCAGCCTTTCTGGATCGTCCCTTTCGAAATTATTATGCGGTCGACCTCTCTGCGAATGACGAATTAATGCCTAGTCCGTCCATCAGCGACTTTGGGTAGTGCGGTATCAGGCTTTCGTACATGCACATGCCCCGCCCAACGCGCCGGCGGCGCAGCGTATCTTGGTAAAGGAATTTCTTTGGAACCCGCTCTGCGAGATGCCTCCCTAGCAGAAGTTTCTGACCAGAGTATCGTACTAGCGATAAGCGCCAGTGACAGGTCGGCACAGACAATTGCGTTGAATTCACGGCACTGTTGTACCCAGACCACGTAGACTTTGAGCGTGTGCTGCGCCGTGTCTTCGTTGTAATCGCAGTGGTGGCAGGCAGTGTAGGGTCTTCTACCTCCTCGCGACCTTGTACACGTACTTGCTAAAGACGAGGACCCCGTGCAGCGGATTCAACTCGGCCAAGAGCGACTCAGGCCGTTGCTAATGGAATAGCCATTAGCAACAGCATGATCCGCTTTTGGTGTTGCGGGCCCTCGCCTCGACGTCTCCTATATCGGAGATGTACCCATCGAGATTCACTCAAGATTAGATGATTCATAGCGGAGACTCTTCTGGACCACTTCGGACAGCACAATGGTGTGGTCATCACTATGCTGCTGACTTCATAGCCCGAGCTTCCTGTGTGGCCTCTTCGTCCCCCTTTCAGTTCTACGTGGTGAGCAGGTGGTCTCGGCTTTGGCTCTACCTTTTTCTGCTGTACTCAGCCATGTGCCAGCGCTGTAGTTGCGAATAACACCTGCCGCCCGGGCATAGCAGGAGCCGACGTCGGTTTTTACCTATGCAGGCTCCTTGAACTTTGGTCCAGGCACAGCCGTGGCCGCGGCGAAGTGACCTGGCCATCAGCGGCGAAGCTCACGTAGCTACCCTGGCAGAGTAGGAGGTAGGGCTTGATAGCTTTCCCTATGTCCGAGGCGAGTGGCAACCAAAGACATGACAGGGCGGTTAATCTTGCCACCATAGCCTCCATGCGTACATTGAACATTTTGTCAATAGACCATGATGACACGCCTGGCTGTCCCTGCACACTATCCATCGCAAGCCGTGGAGTCGCCGCAAACTGCTGGGCTCTCGGGGTACGTTCCACAATGGGAGTGGAGACGCGAGGTAGTAGTAATGGTAGGGTCGGCACGCGTCAGCGACGTAATCGCCGCTTGCGATTGCTGAAGATGATCCACTTAGCCGATTAGTAATGCAGTCGCCTACCTTGCCACCACTGCGGCTCCTCACCCCCTGCCAGATGTCGCCACCTTGGGAGGAGGCATCACACTTCCCTCGAAGTCGAATCCCTAGCTGCTACCTTTAATAAGGCGACGCGTCTGCACCTTCGAGGGGTAGGCTCTCTTCTCTAATGGTCAGAGATCACCACCAGAAGATGTTTCTGCTTTGCACCCAACTCTATACCACCTAATTCTACATACAGGCCTTAACGTCACTAACTCTACACTGTTGTCAAAATATGTCGGACGTCTTCAGCGTCAAAGTGAACGGACGTGTACATATTTGTGTCAAGTAATTAATGGTGATAATTGAAGTATATGCAAAATAGCAAGAGAAAGTAATAGGTGATGTAATTGAATATTGTTTTTCTGCAAGTTGATATCTTGAAGTGTAAAACTAATATTATCATAAATTAAAATACAATGTTGCGAACACTCCCAATGGATTCTGACGATAAATGCTCATCTCAACCAGAACTGAGAACCTGTAGTTACGAAGATCCTGATTTTGTCAACACCAGGAAAAGGAAAATACGCCCCGAAACCGAAGAGATAGGACAGGTACGCAATGACTTGCTTAAAATGCTTTCTAGCTTAAGAGAAGACCAGGCAATTAAATTTAAAGAACTAAATAATACAATAATGGAGCTACAGGAGCAAAATTTTGAAATTATCCAGTCCAACTGCTTATTGCGACAGTCTTTAGAAACTAGTAATAATCTATACAAGGAATTGGAGATCAATTAATACAGTAATGCATTAAAGGAGAATAGATATGCTCATAACAGAATAACATCATTAGAAGAACAAGTGGAAGACTTGCAAATAAAACAACATGAAAATAAGATAGAGATAAAAAATGTTCCCACAGACGATAAAGAGAATATCAACGACATTATCTCTAACTTTCATACTACATTGGATATTGATGCACCATCTGACTTTATTTGTCGAGCTTACCGCAAGAAGTCTGTTAAATCGAAGCCTATAGTTGTGGAGTTACCATACCACACAACTCCGAAACAAGGTCATGAAGGCAATGAAACATTACAATAACAACCACAAAGATAATAAATTAAATACCAGTTTATTACAAATACCCGGCGAGACACTGCCTGTTTATGTATCCGAGTCTTTAACACCTTTAGCTAGAAAACTTCACTACCTTAGCAAGGAGCTACAGAAAAAAGTGGGTTTTAAGTTCTGCTGGATATCACGAGGAAAAATATTTATAAAAAAGTTTGAAGGCCAACCAGCCATACGCATAAAAACAACTGAACAAATAGACAGTATTTTAATGGAATATAACAAAAATGGATCATTTAGTTTGGAAAAGTGACTATTCAATTTTTCTATTGTATACCTATTATTTTTTAGCAATAAGTTAGTAATCCTAAACTCGATATTGAATTCACCTTTAAATGTATCAAACTGTATATTATTTAATCTCACACATACAATACTTTCACTACTCACCACTATCATAACATATACTACATCACAGACATATCATTCATATATAAAACTAACTATGGGGTCAGTTAGACTCAACTTTTTATGGTCATTAGGGTGCAATTATCACTTTCTACACTGCTGCTTCTTTATAATGCGTTGCAATACTAAAGAATATGGATGACATAAGAAATTTCAGCGATGACATTGACCAAGTGGTCAATGTTTACAATGCGCACAGCTAAGAAGCTAAGTTCTTTTAAAATTTTGATACAAAATATAAGGAGCCTAAATCACAATTTTGATGAACTTCAAGTTTTGTTGAACAGATTGGATATGGATTACGATTTGATTGTTCTGACAGAATGTTGGTTAACTCAAGACACAAAATTGCCGACTATAGAAACGTATAGAGCATACGCTACAACTCAGCACATAAATAAGAATGATGGTGTAGTTATATACCTTAAAGAACACATTCCCTGTTCAGTAAAGGAACCAACAGGTATGGATGATGAATTTAATTGTATCACCGCGACCATTAAAAACGATCTTGCAATAGTTTCGATATACCGACCACCCTCATTTAAAAATATTGAAAAGTTTTTAGTAACCCTAGACTCCATATTACATACATTAAAAGCTGTTCCAAGTGTTATTCTGGTAGGAGACCTCAATATCAATATTCTTGACATTAACAATAAAAAAACCACCGATTATCTAGAATTATTAGCCTCTCATGGCTTACTAGCTTCTCATACCTTTCCCACCCGTGAAAGGAATTGTTTGGATCACTGTTTTATCAAAACTAATCTGTGTAATACAACCATTGTTTGCAATTCCACTCTTACAGATCATGCTAGCGCAATGTTTTCTCTCACAAGTAAATCTGCTTTAATACACGAAACTCCTCGTCGATATTAATAGCACAAACTGGAGTGCACTGGTCTTCGAGGGGGAGCCAAATGAAATGGTAGAATGTTTTCTAAAAACACTTGCCTCCATAGTAGAAAGAAATACGACGTTAGTAAAATTATCGCGCCGGCAAAGAAATCTCAGGCCATGGATCACCCCAGGTCTTTGCCGTTGTATGCGTAACCGTGATCGACTACATCAAAAAGTACGAAAAGATCCTCATAACGAAATTCTTAAAATAACGTATCGACGCTATCGTAATACGTGTAATAATCTGCTAAAAAAGCTTAAAAGTGATTATTTTAAATCAGAATTAGATAAAAATAAAAATTCCCCAAAAAAACAATGGTCCATAATAAAGAAAATTTGTAACTTTAATAAAAATTCTAATAAAAATACATGTCTCTTAGATTCTAAATTAAGTTCAAATGAAAAAATTAATTCCATAAATAAATATTTTGTAGATGTGGGATCTAAATTAGCGGGTAACATTATGTCCAGAATAGCAACAAATGAAGTAGACCTGATGAGAATGACGAGTTCAAAAAAAACGTGTCTCAATTCTTTTGTTCTCTTACCGACAGACGTAAGGGAAGTTAAACAAATAATATTGTGGTTAAAAAACTCAAATTCTGCAGGTTGGGATGGAATTCAAACGAAAATACTGAAATTGGGGGCTGATGTATTGGCCTTCCCTATTACTAAAATATGTAATTCAATTATAGATCGTGGTACATTTCCTTCAGCACTAAAAAAATCGGTAATCGTACCTCTATATAAGAATGGCATTGCACAGGATATTACTAACTACAGGCCGGTCTCGATTTTACCTAGTTTATCAAAGATTATAGAGCGTATTATTGATTCTAGGCTAAAGAATTACTTAGAAAAACATCGATTACTTGCTGAAAATCAATACGGATTCCGAACCAATAAGTCAACAGCCGAGGCTACTCAGAGTTTAACATCATTTATAGTGGATACTCTAGATAAGGGGAAAAAGCCATTGGCATATTTCTTGACTTATCCAAGGCTTTTGACACCGTGTCCATTCCTATTCTTCTTAGGAAAATGGAATTTAGTGGCATTCGAGGTATTACGTTGAAATTATTAACTGATTACATGACGAATAGAACTCAGTGTACTCGAATAGGTGAATTCATAAGTAAGCCCGAGAAAATTTCATATGGCGTACCTCAAGGCAGCATTTTGGGCCCAACATTATTTTTGATGTACTTAAATGGTTTATGCAATCTACAAATAAAGAATGGCAAAATTATTACATTCGCGGATGACACAGTTCTTGTTTTCTGTGGACGAACTTGGAAAGAAACCTTTGAATTGGCCAATGAAGGGTTTTCACTCGTATCATCGTGGTTAGATCGTAACTTACTAACCCTGAACTTAAATAAAACTAAATATATCACCTTTAGTATTTTGAATAAAACTCAACCGTCACTAAATGAGTTTGACATAAAAGCATATAAATGTCAATGTGCTGATTCATGTTCTTGCCACCTTCTTACCAAAACATCATCAATTAAATATCTCGGAATCGAAATTGACCAAAACCTTAATTGGAAAAATCAAATAATGACTGTAAGCTCTAAAGTTAGAAAAATGATATACGTCTTCAAAAAACTGCGTCACATCTGTAACAGAAATTTATTAGTAACGCTATATTATGCACTCTGCCAGTCTCTTATAGCCTATTGTATATCATCATGGGGCGGTGCATTTAAGTCTTCATTAATAACACTTGAAAGGGCTCAACGTATTATATTAAAAGTCATGACATTTAAGAGATATAGGTATTCAACCGCTCAACTATACTCATGTTTACCAGTATTAACAGTAAGACAACTATTTATAGTGAATATAATTCTATACCAACACAAATTAAATCCAAATTTTACAACTCGGAGGAGAAATGATATAGTCTACTCTATTCCAAGCTGTAAGACAGCATATGCCAATGGTTTTATTAATTATTTGAGACCTTACCTTTACAATAAAATATCGAAGGATATTAGTTTACGCGATAAGACTTACTTCAATTGTAAAAAAATAGTCACTTCATATCTCAAACAATTAAATTATGACCAAACAGAAAAACTATTGAAATATTTGAGTTAGCAAACACGCATAAAAGTGTTTGCGGCATATGAAGTCACACAAGTATACCCTCTCATAAACAGACGCATATATATATATAAACTCACAAGCGTGTAGGGGACGCATGTGTCCACGCACACGAACACGCAAACACATACGCACACTCATACACACGCGTTCACACACATGCGCTCGCAAACACGCACCTGTGCACATACACCCACACATAAACACACACACACACACACACACACATACACAGGCGCGCGCTGTTATAGGGTCCCTTGCCGAGGTCGTTTTAAAAAAAGAATTATAATTGAAATTAAAATGTTTATTAATAAATGAATTACGAACTACGATAAGTATGGCAAGGGAACCCTGAATGCAACCGTTCTTCGCGGAGTCGAAGTCTAGACTGACGCTTGAGCGCTCTGCATCGAGCTTCATGCTAAAAGTGCTGACATGACACAAATGGTTAGCGTCATACCGGCAGAGGGGGCTGAGAGCTACGTCATCAGGTTGGCATACATTGTATGGTTATAACACCTCCCCTCTTAGAGTGAACTTCGGGGTGACATCTGAAGTTAACTTTAAATTGAAGTTCTTAGGGTTGGAGCTGGAATGACTTGAATACCTTCTTCCAACTCTATGTTGCTCGATTCTATTTTGGGCGATTCGCAAAACCTATATTTACGAAGGTTGCATCCAGGTTTACAAAAATATAAAATAATCTTATAACTAAGGTACAAAATAATGATACACACTGTTATACTAGTAGCTATTGAATAATGTATCCCATATTTCACTATGTGAGAGGTGTCTCTAATTTTATCGGCTTCTGATAGAAGTTTGGATGTTAAACTTTGAATGTGGTTTATATCTTTTAAATGGATGTCTTCTAATTTAGTATGGGATAAATTATTTGTCATGTAGTTAATTCTATGTATACTACAACAATTGCTATTTATTAAGTTAAAATCGGGCAGCTTGATTGGTGACGTTAAATTAAGAATGTTATGGTATTTGGGTAACAAGGTAGTACTTTACAATAAGCTACACATTTATTTGGTATAGAAAGTATACCAATTCCAACGATATTAATTTCTTGAATCTGCCTATCGTTTTGACAATCTAAAGATAATTTTAGTGGTTCGGATTGTACATAGAGATACCTGTTATTAGATAGCGGTTTAAATATATTTAATTTACCAAAAATAAATTTAATATTACATTGCAGAGGAGTATCGGTTAATGTCTTGGATATTAATTCGCTTTCACAGTTGGGTTTTGTGTCTGCTTTGTAGATTATTGGGATATCACACAGATATTCGGCAGGGCTTAATATTTTACAATTTTCCAAAGATTCCAAGGTACAATAGTTTGATTTATCTTTGGTGATAGCAATGTATCTGGTACTGGGTACTATAAGACTAAATATATCCGGTCGATTTACATTGTGCGGTGTTGGTAGTTCAATATTATTAAACAGTGTGTATTCTTGATTAGAAACTAAAGGAATACGTAATAAAAATACAAGCTTATAATTAAAATAGTAGCATAATAAAGTAGAGACCTTAACAATTAAATGAATGGAACTTATATCTAAGTGCATAGGTAAATTTAAATCATTGGCAAAGTGCCTCATGTTATCGGCCAACTCTCGGTATATTACAGTAGGGGATACAACTGCTGGATGTAGGATGTTTTGACTACAAAACATTATCGCGTTTATAATGTCTTCGAGTTGAAATGATAGGGTGACCATGGATGTTTCAAAAGTGTTAAGGATAAAATCAAAATGAGTTCGTAACGCTAAAGTATTGGTTAAATTCAACATCTTTAAAGAGAGTTCGCCGATAGCATTATTTAATTTTATTTCGTTCTGTTTAACTTTATAAAGACTATTATTAAAAGTGGATATGACCGAATTAGTGACCAAAATGTTATTTTTAATAAGTGACAATAAATTCTTTTGATTTTCTTGTACAGAATGGATTGCTTGGTCGTATTCAAATGCGTCATTTTCGTCTAAAGTGCCAAATACTGTCTTTAGGACGGTTCCTATTCCGCCAATCCAAGCTCCTCGCCTGGATCTATTGTCTATCAGATGTGATATGGAACCAAACAATTTAACTATATTACGTTGTTGTACCATCAGTGGTTCGAATGTACTCTCACATTCAGAGGTTTTTATAAAGCCGGGTTGTTTGCACAGGGTGGAAACTGTCTCTAATGCTAGGTTGAGGTTTTCTATATGTGGTTCAAAATATGAAATTTCCATTGGCATAACAACGTTTAGGATGCCATTGTTAAATTTTAATTTACCTATGTAATCGAAAAATATCCCAGGACTCGTGGTAATCGGTTGGACACACTCGTTAGGTTCTTGGAGTTCCGCTGAGGCACTGCAAGTACATATACTAACTGATTAATTTATTCGCTACGGTGATAAGCAATGAGCGGAAAGGCTTAAAATATGGGTGGTCTTTAACGAACCAGTTAAATAATAAAAAAAAAATAGAATAAATAATCAATAGTGTATTTGTAATATTTTATGTATATATTATTGTAATATATATAGTCTAATATAAGTATTTGTATGGTAATTATTCAATAATTTAATAAGGTATGAACAATACCTTGCAAGTATTATATTTAGGTATAATTTTGATTGAAATATGCTATTTGTAGTGTTTATTTATAATGAATTCATAGCTTATTTACGCGTTAAACTATTTTAAGCTCGAAATATATAGTGTTGTTGTAATTTCTCTAATATTGTGTTAATATGTTATTACTGATTTATATATATGTAGCTAATCGTAGAATATGGGTGTAACTAATTATAAAACTAATTATATGGTATAAATATATATTAATTACCTATATGCATGTAGTATATAAGTAAAACAAAGGGTGTACTGTATATGGGTACATTGATGGGGTGTATAATATGTATACAATATATATATATATATATAAGTATATCATGTAAAAAGGTCCGTGTATATTTCTTTTACAGATTGTTGGTTGTATCGGCGAGTTTAACTTCATCGTAGTGATGACGCACGTGCCGTCTGTTTATTAGTAACGATAGTGTATTATTCCCATGAACCTTGATTACTTTGTATGGTCCTTTCCATATCGGTGATAAGGCCTTCCTGAGTCTAAGGTGGTTTTTTAAATAAACATAGTCGCCTATTTTGTATTGTGTAGGGCGAGTATGTGAGTCATAATAATTCTTAGATGTTAATTTAGACCTCTGTATGTATTCTAACGCTTTATCACGCGAGTATTTAATTCGATTTTGTAACATTCGTACATAGTCCGGATATGTAGCGCCTAACTGTTCATTGCATATAGAATTTGGTATATGGGGTTTGTTACCGAACATTAGTTCATAAGGAGTATAGTGCGTTGTGGAGTGGACAGTCGTATTGTAGGTTAACATAGCTGTGTAAACATAACGAGGCCAGTTTGTTTGTTCGTTATTTACAAACGATTTTAGATATTCTTTTAAGGTTGAATGGGATCTTTCTAGAGATCCTTGGGTCTGTGGGTGGTATGGACTCGACCACAGCTGTTTTATTTTTAGGAAATCACATGTACGTTTGAATAAATCGGATGTAAAATTAGATCCTTGGTCGGTTAATATCATTTTTGGTATACCGAATACTGATATGAAATGTAGAAGGCTCTCGCTAGTTTCTTCAGCGGTTGTACTGCGTAAGGGGTAAGCTGATGAAAATTTAGTGAAATCATCCTGTAAGGTTAATATATATTTTAGTTTAGCGGTACCGGATTCGGGTAAGGGCCCTACTATGTCTAGTGAGATGCGTTCACAGGGTTTTGTTGAAGTGCTGGTTATCTGCATAGGAGCTCGATTTATTTTCCGAAGAGCTTTATTCTCCTGACAGGATTTACACGTTCTTACATATGATTCTACGTCACTACGCATGTTTTTCCAGTAATAGAGTTCTTTAAGTCTGTTATACATACGGCTTACACCTAGGTGGCCGGCAACCGGTATGTTATGGTTGTCGTACAAAATTCTCTTTACTTCTGAAGGTGAAGGGTAAGTTATGCTATTATGAAAAATAGTAATATTTATGTTGGTGTTGTCAAAGAGATAATTAAGTATATTGTAAATTTTAATAAAACTGTGTTTTTCGAAGGGGTCCCGAAAGTCAGATATAGCTATTTCGCTAATTTCCGGTGTGTTAATTAGCTCGTTACGGATTAGTTTTAATGTTTGAAATATTTCTTGGTATGTTGTTTGGTCGAAATGGTGTACTTTTGTATATAAGAGGAAATAATTTTTATTATTTAAGGTGAATGTAGTGAAGTTGTGCAATTGCTTTTCTTGGTTAATTATTTCGTCCCTATTTTCTAGGTTCCCTAGTATTTCTTCTAGGTAGGGATTCGATGTGTCAAGATCTAATGAAGTGGGGATTAGTATTGTCTTGCTAGAGCTTTTTAGTAAGTTTTCGTTTCGTTCTATTATATTAGTGTTAAAAGATTTGGTTTGGTCTGCTATGTTTTTCAAAAAGGTTGTGTAATCGTCATTTAATGGCGTCGGGTGAGTGGTAGAATTGTCGTCTGGGTTGATTTCTGTTTCTGGGGGTATACGGTTTTCTGGTAACGGGCGTGGTGGCGTTACCGGTAGGTTAGGATCAGGGGATCCAATGTCTTGAAGATCTGGGGTAGTGCAGTCAACGAGAATATCAGGGTCCAAGTTGTCTGTTGAGATTGACGTAGGTGACGTCAGCAAGTCAAATAAGTCTTTATCGAGGTTTTCCGGGTTTAGAAGGGATTCTTCTAGTTGTGCGGAGGTTGTGTTGTGTGTAATGGTGTCGGAGTCTTGCGTACTACTAGTTGGTCTTTCACTTGTGGAAGGTTGAACAGGATTAACGGGGTACCTGGACAAAGCGTCTGCATTTGCGTTTATTTTTCCCTTTTTATATTGTATACTGTATTCAAATTCTTCTAGTTTTAATCTCCAACGGATGAGTCGGGAACCAGGATCTTTACAGTTAAATAACCATTGGAGAGGTTTATGGTCGGTTATAATAGTAAAATGACGGCCGTATATGTAAGGACGAAAGGTTTTTGTTCCAAACACTATAGCTAAACATTCTTTCTCTGTCACGCTATAGTTTATTTCTGCTTTATTTAAGGTGCGCGACGCATAGGCGATCGGCCGGTCGTTACTTATGGGGCCTTGTGACAGGATGGCTGATATGGCGAAATTAGATGCGTCGCATGTTAGTAGAAAGGGTTGATTGAAATCCGGATAAGCTAGTATTGGTGCTTCTATTAATTTGTTTTTTAGCGTTTCAAAGTTAATCTGTTGTTCATTCGTCCAGATGAAGGAGACATCTTTTTTAAGCAACGAAGTGAGAGGTTTAGCAAGTTTAGAGAAATTGGGTATGAAACGTCTGTAATACGATACTAGTCCTAAAAAGGATTTAATATCTTTAGGTGATTTCGGAGTAGGATATTGTGCAACGGCTTTGACCTTATCCGGGTTTGGTTTCACACCATTTTGAGTGATGATATGGCCTAAATATGCGACTTCTTTGCGGAGAAATTCACATTTTTCTGGTTGTAATTTTAAATTATATTGGCGGAGTCTGTCGAAGACAGCTCTGAGGTTTTCAATAGCTGAACGGAGGTCAAATGAGTATAGAACGATGTCATCTAAATACACATAGCAACGGGAGCCTTGCAGTCCCGTGAGACAGTTATTCATGAGCCTTTGGAATGTGGAAGGGGCGTTTTTCAAACCGAAAGGCATCCGGTTGAATTGGAAGTGTCCCTGGGGTACAGAAAATGCGGTTTTAGCTGCGTCTTCTGGCTTAATTAATAACTGATGAAACCCTGATGAAAGATCGAGGGTGGTGAAATACTGACTCTTACCGAGTTGGTCGAGAATTTCCGTTATCTGTGGTATGGGGTAAATTTCGCCAATTGTAATATCGTTGAGTTTTCTATAGTCGATAACTATGCGCCATTTCTTTTGGCCAGAGGCATCAGACTTCTTTGGAACTATCCAGATTGGAGAAGACCAGGGTGACGATGAAGGAGTTATGATATCCTGTTCTAGCATTCTGTTTATTTGAGTTTCCACCTCTTTCTTGTGGCATTCTGGAAAACGGTACGATTTGGTACTTATGGGAGTATTGCTGTTGGTTTTAATCTCATGTTGGATAGCCGGGCAAAAGGAGAGGGGTTCATCTTGTAAGTGAAATATATCTGAATAATCTGAACATAATTCGAGGAGGGCGTTTGCCTCTTCTTCGTTGAGGTGAGATGTTCTTAATAGGCTAAGTACTTCTTTTGCTCGTTTAGATGCGTTTTGAGTGCAAAATGGTTGCATAGAATAGGTCTCTATTGGGTGAAGATGAAATTTTATGTCTCGTTTTATTTTAACCGGCTTATCGGAAATATTGGCAACAGTTAAATTAATTCTTTTATTTTCTTTCACTTTAACTAAACAATTTGCCACGAGAAGGGTTTTAGAGAGATGCTGGTCTATTATCGCGCCTTCGTTTAGATTAGGGTTTATAACGGCACACTCAATCACTGTTTCTGATCGTGCTGGTATGATGTAGCAGGGATCAAAGAAGTGAATTTTAATTTCGAAATCATCTATTTTTAGGACGTCGCGACTGTAGTCTATATTGCAGCCGTGTGCGGTTAAGAGATCGTTACCTATGATACCATCATACGGCAAGTTAATGTCAGCAATGACATGAAATTTATGACATATGTTTTTCTCTCCAGATGCTTTAAATCTTAAATTAAAATGGCCTAATGTTTGAGTAGCTTCTTCGCCAGGATCAATTCCTTTGATACCTATGGGTTTTTTGTTTAACTTTAATGGGTGTCGGATACTGGACTGTTTCAATAAACAGATAGCAGCTCCTGAGTCGACTAATAACGTAAGTGGTATGTCAGAAACGTCTGTTTCAACTAAAATATGAGGTAAAAGTTTTTTCCAGGTGTCGATATTTACCTCGTAAATTTCTTTAGGCTCCGGGGCCTGTATACCAAGGTTTCCGCTTTGGGGCTGGTTACCCGGTTGTATAACCTTGTGTTTTGTAAGGTTTCCGCTTTGGGGCTGGTTACCCGGTTGTATAACCTTGTGTTTTGTAAGGTTTCCGCTTTGGGGCTGGTTACCCGGTTGTATGACCTTAGTTGCTGCGAGGTTTCCGCTTTGGGGCTGGTTACCCTGTTGTATAACCTCAGCGGCAAGAGTGAGGTTCCCGTTTTGGGGCTGGTTACCCTGATGTACAACCTCATTGAGAGAGTGCCTAAGGTTTCCACTTTGGGGCTGGTTACCCTGTCGTATAACCTTGGCGGCAGGAGCGAGGTTCCCGTTTTGGGGCTGGTTACCCTGATGTACAACCTCTTTGAGAGTGCGCCTAAGGTTTCCATTTTGGGGCTGGTTACCCTGTCGTATAACCTTGGCAGTAGGAGCGAGGTTCCCGTTTTGGGGCTGGTTACCCTGATGTACAACCTCTTTGAAGACACGTCTAAGGATTCCATTTTGGGGCTGGTTACCCTGTCGTATATCCTTAGGTGTGTGATGTCCATTTTGGGACTGATTAGGCTTTGTGCCGACTTTGACCTTACGTCCTGTGCGACACGGTTGCAGGACGTTTATAGGTTTAAATCTTCTGGGATTTCTTCTTCCTCGGCACTTTCGTATTCAGGTTCAACCTGCTCTTCGTCGTTATCTTCACTGACGAAGTTTACCGTAGGAGATTTATGGGGTTGCGACCCCGAGGGTTTATTATAGATATCCTTTTGTGGATAAGAGGAAGCGAAACGTTTGTGAGAGAGTTGACGCTTTAAGCAATTGTTTATGTCGTGTCCAACTTCCTTGCAATACCTACATTCGAGGTTTGGATTTGATTTAATAAAAGAGGATTGCGGCGATTTGACCTTTGTCATTTGATTTTGAGCAGAGAATTTCGGTTTGAACCGAATTTTATTTTCTTTTTCCAGGGGCGAGCTGGGAATATTTGTTCGCTTATATAGCGTTTGTTGAATACGCTCCTCAGAAACAGCCAAATTTACGGCTTCATTAAACGTTTTAGGGGCTCTGCACCTAACAATGTTTGATATACGAGGGTGAAGACCCATGAGGAAATGATGGAGCGTTAAGTCTTCCATAGCCGCTGTACGGCCAGGTATTTCTTTCACCTTATGATTAGAGAGCGAGATTTCGGTAAGTAGTTGAGAAAGATAAGTTTCCATCCTTAGTGCGAATTGGCTGACATTTTCCGTCTGACTTTGTTTGCCTTCCTGGAGATCGGTTAATAAATGTGTATAATGTTTTCTCTCAGAAAACTGTGTTTTAAGGAACTCTTTCAATTGTTCCCACGAAGAAAACTCTTTTATAGAGCAGGCGGTTTCAGCTTTTCCCGTAAGCTGGCATAAAATGTATTTAAAAAGAATAGGTCTCTGTGAATCGGATGCTAATTCATAAGCATTGTTACAATTAGTAATGAAAGAATTTAATTTATCGCGACTGCCGTCAAAGGGTTTAACGAATTTTAATAAAATATTTAGTTCCATTTCCGCAACTGATTTTCTAGTTAATCTAGGCGAAGTGATCGGAGACTTTTGCTCCGGGATATCAAAAATTTCAATTTGTAATTTACTATCTTCAACTTTAGGCACTTTAGGCAT
Organism: Lymantria dispar; assembly: GCA_032191425.1. Taxonomy (NCBI): domain Eukaryota; kingdom Metazoa; phylum Arthropoda; class Insecta; order Lepidoptera; family Erebidae; genus Lymantria; species Lymantria dispar. The sequence continues at coordinate 17,044,752 of CM063440.1, forward strand.
AATATTTGAACAAAAACATTAAAATAATATAAAATATAGAACAATAAGAGGTATAAGAGTAAAATTACACAATAAAAATGTTCGTTGACTTACTGGAACACGTAGACGGCGATAAAGGTCAGGCCTTTGATAAGCTGCATAGCGTCACGTACACACGGACCGCACTATGATTTCACAGGACACTATTGACACAACGCGGAACACTCGCGGGTCGGAGAATGATAGGACGTATAACACTACGTAGAAAGGACGAGGAATACTCGTAGATACTCGCAGGAGTGTAGAATGCACTGGATGCTTGAAGGATGCTCGCTGGATGCTGCTAGCAGGGTTACTCGCAGGATGGTCGTATGTCACGACCGGCTACTCGAAGGTTGCGCGGATTGCGCGATGCTGCCCACTGGATGATTGCAGGATGCTCAGGATACCGCAGAGTGTGTCATTCATAGACACCGAAGAGTTTGTACTCTTTTCGTTTGATTTGCAGGATACGGCGAATTTTCACAATTTGTGATTTAATAGAGGTTTTACGCGAATCGGCACTGGAGATATCCGTATCCCACCGCTGCCACCAAATGTTATAGGGTCCCTTGCCGAGGTCGTTTTAAAAAAAGAATTATAATTGAAATTAAAATGTTTATTAATAAATGAATTACGAACTACGATAAGTATGGCAAGGGAACCCTGAATGCAACCGTTCTTCGCGGAGTCGAAGTCTAGACTGACGCTTGAGCGCTCTGCATCGAGCTTCATGCTAAAAGTGCTGACATGACACAAATGGTTAGCGTCATACCGGCAGAGGGGGCTGAGAGCTACGTCATCAGGTTGGCATACATTGTATGGTTATAACAGCGCGCACAAACACACACATCTACACACACGCGCAAACGCACACGCACACACACACACACACATATGTACACAAACATACGCTTTTACGCCATAGCTTAATTTCTATTAATATTGTAAGATGTAAGTTTTGTTTACATACCTACACAGTTATTTTACCTCATTTTATAACTATTACCTATTAACCCATTTATATAATCTTAATTAATAGTTAAATTTAGTATATACTCTATAAAATTCAAATAACTAATACTAATAAATTTTGTCTGCTATCCTTGCATATACTACAAGTGTTTTTACCGGATACCGACATTATATGCATAATACCGTTTGCTCACTGCAAATGACGAAATTGACGGACACCTACATACATAATAATTAATTATTCTTGTTACGTTTTTAAGTGTTAAGTGGTGTTCTATAAAGTTTTACAAAAATATATGTGATTGAATTGGAGGTTACTGTCCTACCGTAATACAGTTTTAACTAGTACGGAGGGCAGTGTAAACCTAGTGCAACAATATAATGGTTATTTTCAGTTTTGCAATGTAGCATGTAAGTTAAAACATTCCTTTTCCTTTGTTATGGTTTTTGTAATTTTTATGTAATTATGTAAATAAAATAAAACTATTTGAAAAAACAAATTGAAAAATGTGACTTAGCTGTTTTGCTACCGTGTATGGTGAAATTTAATTCACTGTTCATTACTTTTCTGTTATATATAAAGGCGTGTGCAATAGGGCGTGTAGAATTAAGAGCTTAGCTCTTCAGAAGATCTGATATCTTTTTACAGTACGAGCTATATGGTCTCCTCTTGGCAACATTTTATATGACAATGATTTTGGTGCCATTTCACTTCTTTTTGTAAGTTGCTTATGACGACACCTTTTCATTTTATTCATTTCTTCTTTCTCTTTTTAGGGTGTACTTCTTGCGCATCAGAGACGCCTTTGTTCATAGTCTACTGTCTAAGATTGGGTACATAATACATATACATTACGAAGTTGCGCGCGCACTAAATTTCATCGCCTAGTTTGAAGATTGGTTTACTAAAGTCTCAAAATATATATTACCTTATTTACAATAATAAGCCCCTATATAATTGTCGGGTCTCTAGCTTCAAAAATTCTGGAAGTTTTATACAAACTTCCATTCCCTAAGTTATGAAGTTGGGGGTAAAAAAAGCTCCTAGTTTTAGTTTTTTCATTGTTTGTGTACTAATAACAGCTTTCATAACAAATTTCAGCTATCTAGGGCCTCAGGAAGTATCTTTTTATTTATTTTTTTTTGGATTGCTGTTGGCGCACTCGTCGACCGGCTCCGTCTGGGGCAACAGAGGAGGTCCGGTGCAAGGTGACTTCTCGTCAGTGGTCGGCCCAACGGAATACCCCTGTGGACCGATGTCCCCGCCTCGGGCAGGACGTCGGTCTTTCCTCGCGCGGTCGGTCTCTCGGCGGATGACGGACTAACTCCCCGGTCCAGTCACCCGCGGCCTCGGCTAGGGCGGCATCAGGCACCTGCACCGCCCCAGTCAGGAAGTATGATGATTTTTTTTTGATGATTTTCACTAAGAAACGAAATCGGGCGCTAGTCCACCAAACACTCACAAGTAACTTTTTCTGAGTCAATTTTCGTTTAGGACAGGATTTCCTAGATCTCCAAGGTTCAGCCATTGTGACGAGCACTTTCGATTATCGTACAGTATCCACTTTTCACGACAAGTAATGATTCGATTTAAAATCTCTTCATTATTGTGTCAGTTGAGCAGAGTAATGCAGCAGTCGACACGTGTTTGCAAGTTCGAATCACTCAATTCATGAGGTACCCCTCGTTCAAGTTTTTTACTTGCCCGATTTGCTTGAAGTGGATTAATATAGTTTTGTCACTTACCCCGAAGCCTGCAGCTATCTCTGAAGTCCTTTGTGATGGATCCGCTCCCACAATAGCCTTTAATTCTTCATTTTCCATTTTGGTCTCCGGCCATCCACGTGATTTGTTCTGAAGGTCGAAATTTCCAGAACGAAAACGTTGAAATCAAAAACGTACCGTGCTTTCTTTTGTGACACCAGCGCCATACACATCAATAATCCTTCGAGCTGTTTCTACAGCACTGGTGCTACGGTAGAACTCGTACTCGTAAATAGACCGATATTTCATGTTTTCCATTGTGCGGTAATAAGCGACGCCAAAGAAAAATGGACCAGCTAAATGAATTTATAAATTTGAATTTGAAATTCTTAACCAAAGAGGAGATATTTCAGATCAAAGTGGTCAGTACGACAAAACGCTAATTTCATATGCAAGTACCTATTATTATAAATTCATTCATTTCTATAAATTCTCTCACCAATGAAGAGCTATAATCGAGTAAGACAATGTTATCCAAGTTAAACCTTGGGAATTTAGCTGATTTTAATATTTTCACCAATATAAAACCATCTAATCAGCTAGTAAAATAGACTATATTTTATCCCTGTTTTACCAAGAGAAATTATGCGAATATATTAATATGTAGTATAGGATAAAACATACTTGTCATTATGGGTTTTCACAAAATCTATATAGATATATAAAAGGAGAAGCTGACTGACATATCAACAAGATTCCTTATATAACGTAGAGGAGCACTAAGAAAGGATTTTTGAAAATTCATCCCCTAAGGGTCAAACGGGGGTACAAAATTAGTATGAAACTGCAGTTTTTGAAGTTATTCAAATCAAATTCAATACGAAGGTTCTTCATTAAAAATCATGAAACACGTGTAAAATATTTTTTCGAAAATCATCCCCTTAAGGGAATAAAAGGGAGGTCCAAAGTTAGTATGAAAGTTCTCTGATTTTTAAAGTTATTTCAATAAAATGTTCTATTTGGGTTACAAGTTCGTAATATTGGTTATTACCTATATCCCTTTTTGTGAATTCAACCCCCAACGGGGTAAAAGAGGGGTGGAAATTTAGTAGGTATAAAAGTTTTTCCTATTTACCTGCATTATTTCAATGCAATTTTCTATTTATGTTATTAGTTCCTAATAATTATTATTGGCGATACCCTACTCAGAGTTTAAAGAAGGGGGACGGGAGCTACGTAGTCGACATGTGGGCAACCCGTAGGTAGGCAGACGTCGTTTCAATTATTAAAAACTAGCAGCCCGCCCTCGCTTCGCTTCGGTTTCAATCGCCTTACTCGCGTAGTTCCCGTTCCCGCAGGTATACTGGGATAAAATATAGCCTATCTTACTTAGGGATACTGTAACATTCAAATGGTGAAAGAATTATCGAAATCCGTCCAGAATTTTTTGAGTTTATTCGTAAGGAACGTTTCCTCTTTATAATTTCAGTGTGAATTTACACTCTTAGAGGGTGAAAATTAAAAAATGCTGAAACACGGGTTTATTTATTTTTACAAAAGAGTATTTTTGGAGAATTTAAAGAAAATCGATGTAGATTTTTTTTTCTCCTTATACAAACTTTGTTACTGCGATTTTCCCCCTAGGGGTGGATTTTCAAAAAACCCTTTCTTAGTGGGTTTCTGCGTCACGCATAGAAACAAATGTCAAAATTTCATGTTCCTGGCTTCAGTAGTTTCGGCTCCGTGACAAGTCAGTAAACTGACATCTTTCTACCTATTTTACACCCTTAGAAGATGAAAATGGACAAACGCTGAAACACGTGTTTATTTATTTTTATTAAAGAGTATTTGTGTTTAATTTGAAGACAGTAGCTAATGATTTTTTTTTTCCTTCCATACAAACTTTACCGCTGCGTTTCACCCCTTTAGGGGTGGAATTTCAAAAAATCTTTTCTTAGTGGGTGTCTACGTCACAAAATGAAACTATGCTCTAAATTTCATTTTTCTAGCTCCAGTATCTTCGGCTCACCCTGTTCCTTTATATGCATATTATTGTTAACGCCCCCGCAACACCCTTTGCAGATGGAATTTCGTAAAATCCGTTCTTAGCTGACCTTCACTCAACGAAAGGAATATTTTTGGCAAATTTCAAGTCCGTACGCCTTATAGTTCCAGAGATATGGTGATGAGTCAATATATCGCTCGCAAAACCCGCCTCTCCTATATATATATATATATAGATTTCGCTGCGATTATCGAATTAAAGTACTTCATTCTTCGATGTGTTTAGATACCACCTTTAATATATTTTTTTTTTCTCTTTCTGTTTGTCTGTCTATCTATCTGTTTGTACGGGCTAATTAAACAGGTTTTGAAGCTATTCGACTGATTTAAATGATATTTTGCATGGTGGTCCTTACATTCCCGGTCAATATTTAGGATACTTTTAATCACGGAAAATTAAAGAGCTCCCATGGGATAGTTAAAAAACTATATAGTAACTTACAAAGCTTAGTGCACAATTTAATTCAATGAAAATCCATACAAAAATACTCATTATAATAGAAAATTATACTGAAAATTAACCCTCAGAGGATATATCCTTTTCTAAGGGTGTAAAATAGGGAATGAATTATGCTTTGATATTTATTACTCTAATATACAACACCAATGATTAACTGCACTGATACCATAGTGGTTAAAATACCAACCTACTATGCCAGTGTCACGGGCTCAATTCCAACGCTGGACAATCTTTTGTGTCATCGACAAATTGTTGCCCTGAGACAGGGTGTAATTTGTGTCCGTCACTTATATCTTTGTGAAGTTCCTTAGTGAAGGGTGTAGCGCAAAATTCACAGTTTGTAGAATAAATAGAAAAAGAAGGTCGTGCAAGGTCACTCGAACATCCCTTTTTTGACCCCAGGCAGCAAATTATGTTATCGTGGTATCGACCTCGTGCGTTCAGTCTCTCTGCGGGTGGAGGACTAATCCCCGTTCTAGCCATCCGTGTCTTTGACTAGGTTGATTTTTATTTGCTGTTGTTGGCTAACGAGCAAACAGCACACCTAATGGTAAGTGATACTACTTATGGCCTTTTGTTTACCGTACAGAAAATGAATTGAGTGGGAATGCGTGCAATGAGGTTTGGTTATACTAAAGGCATCACCAAAACCCACCACAGGCAAACACCCTCAGAAAGATGGGCTGCCCGCTCTCTTGCTTTGGGTGAACCGGCCCGCGACATTAGATGGACGATTGTCAAAAATATGATTCTATTACGTAAAGATAGTAAATTTCAAGTACTCGGGCTAGCCACCACCTGACGCCATAGGTGACGAGTCACCTTGGCAGATTTTCTTCCTGACTCGCTCCGCCGAGTTCTTACGCGAGATAACTGCCAAGCAGAAGATGGCGACCTCGTACCAGTTCCTGACCTGTTGACTATGATCGAAGTGTTGGTCGACAGCTTCGGCGGGGATGTTTGCGATAAATTCACGTCGCTGCTCTACCCAAGCAACACAGACCTCATAAGTATGTCTACAGCAGATGTCCTAGCTGGAACCACAATTATGGATGGCCTTCATTTATTTCCACCTTTAAGTCCTACGGGAGTATTCTGGCTAAAGCACACGCTAACTAGATCTACATGGTGCGGTATCCGCGTGCAGCTCTAAACCAGAAGAATGTTTTAAGACAAGTGGTCAGAACTCGCTCACACAGTTATACCGTACAGGACCAAAACCGCGTTAACGAGCCGGGGAGTAATTCGATAAAAATGTTTCTGAAATACCGTCGCCCGTCGAGTACTAAACCCAAATATTTTATCTGGTCCTCGACCGAGTGGAACAGAATCAATGATGATTACTGTGCCGATGGATGTCTATACATCCGTCCGCATAGTCGTTTCATATAGAAAATCATTCGTTTTATATAGGACTACTCTAGGCGACATCGTGACTTATCGAATCGCCACCTCGATATCGAGTGTGGCCAAACATATCGCTTTTTTAAATTAAGCCCAGTCCGTAGAGGGTCCAGCCTCAGCTAATGTACCATACAATCACCGGCAAGTACGAGCTCAGCTGGGAGCAGTATAACATAAATGTTAGCACAGAGTCCTCTTCGCACTTCACGTAGAGGCCACTACGCCGCTTCAATTAGTCTGGATTCAGCCGCCTTAGCTATAGAAGCACTCCCTGATAACAACGCCACCTTGATATACCAGATTGGCATTGAATCATCCAGAGCAACAGTGAACCTGTAGAACCCTGAACGCACTACACAGTTATCTGTGATTGCCTCTGCCACAAATGGTTTCTACAACGAGCCGCGGGCAAAAGCTAGTTTTATAAATGACTAGCTGAACCGGCGAACTTCGTACCGCCGTAATTATTTTCGTATATATATTTTCTAAATTTCCGAAAATATAGTCTCTAATGGAAGAACCATTACGACTTTGTCAAGAAACATTCGATCGTCTTGGTCGCGGCATTGTTAATGATGATTTAAAAAGAATATAAATTACTGATTATTGATTTCTGAAAAATTATATTTATGAAATTTTTAATCATTTTTGACTATAGACAAACTTACATTTAGCTGTCATTTGCGTTTTGTTATTACATATCAAATATGTTTTTCTTATACTACGTTTCATAGTGACTTGTATTCTCTTTGACATTTTATGTCACGTCACACGGGAACGCGATCGAACGGCATAACAGTCTATCCTATGACCGTCTCCTGGTTCTAAGCTCCTCACCTCCCCACCAATTTTCAGCCAAATCGGTACAGCCGTTATTGAGTTATAAATACTGTAACTAACACGACTTTCTTTTATATATTACTAGCTGACCCGACAAACTTCGTATCGCCATAATTTTTTTCGTAAATACATATATTTTCTAAATTTTCGAAAATCTGGTCTCGTATTATGCGCGAGAATACAAATTATTGATTATTAATTTCTGACAAAATTATAATTATGAAATGTTCAACCATACTTAACAAAATTACTTTTAGCTGTCATCTGCGTTTTGGTATTACATGTTGGATGCGTCTTTGTGAAAACACATTTATATTCACTTGTATTCTCTTTGACGTTTTATGTCACGTCACACTGGGACGCGGTTGAACGGGATAAAAAGTATCCTATGTCCGTCTCCTAGTTCTAAGCTACTTCCCCACCAATTCTCAGCTAAATCGGTACAGCCGTTCTTGAGTTATAAATAGTGTAACTAACACGACTTTATTTTATATATATAGATAGTAGAATATTATTAATACAAAAAAAATCTCAAAAAACTAAAAATGATAATGACTTCTGATTTATACGCGAGTATTACACATTGTAAATAAATTTACGGATTATATCGCGTTTGTATTTAATTTTTGATTGCCCGACATTTCGAACACCTTGCAGCGTTCATAGTCCTTAGTCCACCCCACAATTCACGGGTATCAATTAACATTAAGGACAGGCGAAGAACTTACAAAGTATTATTCAAACGTACACATATTCTAATATCAAGTACTATTATTTAGTTTATATTGTTATTAATGACTAATGTGTGTTACCAGCGTTGATTTATGGCAGAAACATGTGGCTCTAAATTTCAACCCCATAACTAACCTTAAAGTTAGACAGCTTTCAATGGAGAGAACTAAGCTCGAGATTGTCTTTAAAATGATAAAACATGGAAAACAGAAATCATTTGTAGAATAGCTACAAGTAATATGGTATATGATGTAATATGGTATATGATGTAATATGGTATGATCACATTAAAGTAGAATGAATATTTGTGAATTCTCACTTTGATCCAAAAACCGATGTGGAGAAAACTTCTTAAATGGTGTCTACAAATCGAACGACGCTATACACTGCGTCAGATCACAAGATATTGAATAGATAAGATACAGGACTAATTAGCGGTCTAATTAACCAGTTCATGAATAGATCACTCGTAGCCAACAACTATATAGACATACATATTTCATCTCAAATACGCATTTACTAAAAGATTTTATTACTCTGTAAACATTTTTCTTAATTAAGTTTCTTTTAAAGTGAATAGCATTCTTTTCTTTTTTAAATTAAGATATTTGCCTATATATTTATCTATTTAAATTGTTAAAATTAATGGATATTTTTGAAGCGAAACCGATCGATACATAGAAAAATGAAAAACTATCGATATGTTTTTTTTTATAGTAGAATATCCATACTAATATTATAAATGCGAAAGTAAGGATGTTTGTTTGTTTGTTTGTAACGCTTTCACGCTTAAACCACCGAACAGATTTCAAAAATTCTTTCACCAATGGAAAGCTATAATATCAGGAAGTAACATAGGCTATATTTTATCCCGATATTCCCACAGGAACGGGAAATACGCCGCGGGTAAAGCGACTGAAACCGAAGCGAAGCGAGGGCAAGTTGCTAGTAGAAAATATTGTTTCATTCACAATTTATCAACTACATCATTATCTCAGCGCATACGCGTCCCACTGCTGGACTCACGCCTCCTACATATTAGGAGGGCATATCATCTACTCTACCACGTTATTCAGATGAGTTGGTATATGGTTTTATTTCGAGTTATTCTTCTCGTGCATAAATTTTTAGCAGCATATTATATCCCTAACTCATAGGCGGAATAAGCGGTGGTGTATAGTATTTTTATTGTCACCACATGGAAATTCAAAGATAATTAGTGAAGTAAATATAGAGTGTAAGTTTATTAATGAGGCTAATAAGTTTATTATGAAGTATCTGAAAGAGACGTATTAAACATATTTTAATACATACAAGACGAGAAGAACTGATTCAATTACAAAATTAATAATTCAAGTGTAGGTTAAAATATTTATACGAGAAATTATATAAATATTAAATTAATTGACTTCACAGATATATTGCTCGCATACACGGGTAAGATAGGGGGTGGTGAATTGTATTCTTATTCCGTCACCACACGAAATTGCGTAGTAAATATACATAGTAAAAGAATAAATCAACAATAATTTATTATAATTATTGTTAAATTTTAATTTATAAGATTACAAACTATTTGCTTTACTCATATTAGGTAAATTAAAATTAATAGTGGTAGGACCACACTGTTGACAGTTGTCTGTCTACAGCCGCGCACCGGTCAGTCCGGGGTAGTAACACACTCACAGAAAATCAACGTCTTATTACTGCGCTTCGTTTGGTGAGCGAGAGAGCCGGTAGCCCAACTTTCTGAGGGTGTTTGCGTATGGTGGCTTCTAGTGATGATGATTTAATATCACCGAACCGTATTACACACATTCACACTCCCTTCACTTTCTTCGCAGTAGGCAGCGGCCTTGGAAAGGTCCATGAGCGGCAGCAACACTTACCATCAGGTGTACTGTTTGCTCGTCTCACACAGTATGCAATAAAAAAAATATTGCTTTTCCCATACGACCACGCTAATTGGAAGCATTTTTAATGTGACTTCACTGTTTCGACTCTCGCTTTCCAGTACTATCACCCTTACATCTTTATTAATCCCTAGCTGAGGCCGCGGGTGACGTGACCGGGGAATTAGTCCGTCACCCGCCGAGAGGCCAACCGCGTGAGGAAAGACCGACGTCCTCTCCGAGGGGAGGACGTCAGTCGAAGGGAGGGTACCCCAAATTGGGGGTATTCCGTCGGGCTGAGCACTGACGTCAAGTCAGCCTGCTCCGGTGGTCGGCCCAACGATGAAGGCGACGTGCATCGCGGGTGGTTTGCGAGAGTGCGTGCTTACGCCTCTCTGTCGCCCCGGACGGAGTAGTGCGAGGAGCGCGCCGACCGCAAGCCACCCACAAAAAAAAAAACATTTTTATTAATGTTGTAACTATGAAAGTAAATCTGGTTGTCTCTCGTGCTTTCACGTCTAAGCCACTGTACCGATTTTGATAAAATTGTAGTAGGGAGGTAGACTTAACCTTCTGCTAAGACACTACTACCTTTTATTTCGAAAAAAGGCTTGAAGGACTGATGTAGAGGATGACAAGTAGTATGGACATGGATTCGTCATTATCAAAGATGACGATGAAACTTTATATTAAAGCACTTTATAAGAATCAATATGTACTTTTGGGTGGGCAATGGCAAATAATTTTGGAAATTAAATCTCTAAGGGGGTGAAAAGCATTTAACTGAAACCACTGTGCCTAGAAACATGAAACTTTGTACACGACTGTCTTAAGAGTAAACGAGAACTAATAAAACTTTTTGAAAAGGGTGATTCGTATAATCGAAGCCACTGGGTCTAGGAACCTGAAATTTTGTACACTGTTCTCTTTTGAGTTACCAAAACATTAAGAATTAATTTTTGGCAATCCTGGTTGGATTTACCCCTAATTGGGGTAAAAAGCAAGCACTCGTGGTTTCGTTTAGTGCAGTAATCAAATTATTAAGTATCAAAAAATAAGTTTTTAATTATCATGCCATTATTTATAATCATCATCATCATCATCTCAGCCCATATATGTCCCACTGTTGGGCTCGGGCCTCCTCCATAATGGAAGGGTACTTGACCTACTATACCACGCTGGTCAGACGTGTTGGTATAGGGTTTTATTTCGAGTTTTCCTTCTCTCGCATAGATGATATATGCCTTTTATATCCCTTAGTCGTCTCGTACGATCACCCACGGGTAAGATAGGGGGTGGTGAATTGTATTCTTACTCCGTCACCACACGGAATTTACGGATATTTATAATATCAAGCCATAAATAACATCGTTGGATTAAATATGCTAATCAATAAAAAGTTGTTTACGTCCTTGTAATTACGGCCCTGCCATTTTTTATTTTATTGATTAGTATAGTTGCCAGTATTGAAAACTATAATCATATTATCGATTATAATCGATTTAAGGGTGTAAGTTGGTTTTTAGCGGTTTTTTATTTATGTATAGAAAATAAAAATGTTATACAACCCAAAAATTCATCAATTTAGAAGTATGTATATCTTTTCTGTTTCTTAGATTTTAATGCGTGCATTTTAATGCCGACATTATGCCCGCAGCATTAGCACCTTGAAATGGCAAAGGGCAGGCTACATCGCTCGTTCAACCGACAACCGTTGGGGAATAAAAGTTCTTGAGTGGCGTCCACAAATCGGACGGCGCAGCGTAGGACGACCCCCCACTTGGTGGACTGACGACATTCTCAAAGTCGCAGGGAGCCATTGGATGCAAGTAGCGCAGGACCGTTCCGAGCGGTATTCTCGTGGGGAGGCCTATGTCCAGCAGTGGACGTCTGTAGGCTGATGGATGGATGGATGGAGATTTTAATGATATTAGTTATAAACATGTTTTATAAACTGTTCTTTGCCAAACAATATTTTTGTATGCCAGACATATAGCTATTGGAGACATCATCATGTGGCTCTAATATTCCAAAATAATAATGGTTAATTGAAAAGAAGATGAAGTCGATAACCATTAATAATTATTTCTTTTTGCAAAAAAAGAAACCGCTTTCAATAATGTAGATAAATTTTTAGATTTTTGTTTGATTTTCAAAGATCGCTGGTCCGATTTCGATAAAATTTTCATAGGACCATTTGGGAAGTATACCCTTTCCAACAAAAAAGAATCATCAAAATCGATTCATAAACGACGAAGTTATACGCGAACAAACATAAAAAAGCATAGTCGAATTGAGAAACCTCTTCCTTTTTTGAAGACGGTTAAAAAGTACAAACCATCAACATGATCGCGAGAAAGGTTTAAAAAGGTATCTAAAATATTTCAATCAAAGCAGATGAGTTATATTTTTTTTATTAATCATTAATATAAATAGATGATCCTTAACGATTATCGATTTACAATAATATGATATCGTACTGGCAACAACGAATATGACAAGTGCATACACAAATGATTTATTTTTTCACCAGAATGTCTAGTTATATTGGTAGTGAAACTTGTCACACGTTATTGAAAAGATTACAACTAATAGGTTAAATTAATACCGAAATGGTTACAAAAACATTTTAAAATAGATCTTCACCAATTGGCTTCTATTGATATTAACGTTTATTATAAGTATCTTTACACACAAAAACCATCATGCCTTAAATATTTATTGTAACATATACAATCAATAATACAAATACAATATCTTAATATTTTTATTATTTTTTAAACAACGATTGAGCAAATTATATTTGAAAAAAAAACACGTTAAAACGCGACACTTGATTTGTTCACTTACATGAAAATAACATAATTTCATGAGATGAATAAATAATTTTGTGCTAAAACCCGTCGCACTAGAGATAGAATTTTTATGTAGTAGAATATGTATCTAAAACCTAACAAAATAAGGTAAGTTTCATGAAAGTACTATGTGAAACCGTATTCCATACGTCAATGGGTATTTCCCTTTTGTATACTCTTATCTCTACCCTCCGACTACACCTGATCAATATCAGAACCCCAAAAGCTTTCAACTCAAGCTACATAATTTTCAAGGTTCGTTGCGCTGATGTACCTAAATAAATTTTTCACCAGACTCTCAAGCAAATGAAGCCGAGACAAGAAATAACGGTGCAGTCTTTTATCAACTGGCCTGAATATTAGCTATATTCAGACCAGTTGATAATAGGGATCTTCAAGCACAGACTTGATATTCGTTGATTCAATACGCTCCGTATTAAAAAAGTAATAGAATGGATCTGGCTCTAAGCGATCGATAACTTACAGAATCGCATGGCCAATTAAGATCGGTACTGACTAAAATGACATTTCACATGACTTTCGTCTTATTACCTACATTTTATTCGTAAACCCACATGTTGGGATATCCTGCTAAAGCATGTTGTTTGTAAAGCATTGTGCCAAAGTCCTGCATAGCTCAAGTCAAGTTTGGTTCAGTTGTTCAAGTTGCAGGAGGTGGAGGCTATAAGAGCCTCCACCTCCTGCAAGCCAACCTCAACCACGCCGCTAGTGGCGCAGGACGTTTTTCTGCAAACCGTGGCGTGGTTGATCAGTGTAGCCGTAGACACGAAGCTGTACTGCGTTCCTGCCCGACCCATTTGGTTGGATAGCAGCAACGGCTCTGTGGCAATCGTCACCTCCACGTTGTGGCCTTCCTCACCCTTATCGCTTAAGGACAGGGGCGATACCTATCGCCTCGATCATATGTCGCGACGGACTGGGGAGATGTTACGCTCTATGGAGTTTATTTCTCCACTAACAGGAGCATGGCAAACTTCGAGGCCTCCCTCGCCATCATGGGGGCCTTAATATGGCGACTGGCACCGCGCTAAGCCTTCGTGCTGGGGAATTTCAACACCAAATCTATGACGTGAAGGCCCCGGGACGGACGATCGCGAACGGGCGGTCGAAGAGTGGGCGGTGGCACTGGGCCTCTGTTAATTGAACAGGAGCTCGGTGTAGACGTGCGTGCGGGAGGGAGGCGAGTCAATAGGGGACTTGTCGTTCGCTAGCCCAATGTCAGAGCACGTGTGAGGCTGTCCTCACCACCCTAGACGGACGGGGTAGACATCGAGGCTGGCCGCATTAGCTGTACGTCAATGCAGATTTGCGATGCGGCTATGTCCCGTGTGCAGTATCTGTCCTCGAAGAGGACGATCCTCTGGTGGTCGCGAGAGTTGGTGGATCTCCGGGCCTCGTGTGTATGTGTCCAGAGGTCTTACATCCGCAGCTGCCGGCATCACGGCGACGCGGAGCAGGAAGGCTAGCTGTACGAGGCTTACAGCAGTGCACGGTCTGCCTTCAGGCTGGCCATCCGTCTGACCAAGGACGTCAGTCGGCAGGAAATGCTGAATAGTCTCGAACGTGACCCCTGGGTTTGCCCCTATCGCGCGGCACTGAGTAACCTCCTTGCGCCGACCCATCCACCCCTAACCGAAACTCTCCAGCCCAGCCTCCTCACCAAAGTTGTCAAGGATCTACTCCCACGGCGGGCATGGCACATGCTCCCGTTCATGGCTTCACCGGACAGTGACTGGGAGGCCGACGTAAGTGTTCCGCTCGTCACGGAGATGAGGGCGGCGGTGATGCGTATGCGTACAAACTGGATAAGGAAGACAAAGGGGACTTCTGTGAGGCAGTCATCTCACGGAAGGAGGCGGTGGAGTGCAAGAGAAACGCCTCTACGGCCATATGGTCTGTCGTCGGAAACTCGGGCGGCAGGTGGATGCCGTCCTAGCCGGGACCACGGGTGACTGAACCGGGGATTGGTCCGTTACCCGCAGAGAGATTGACCGCGCGAGGGTGATCGACGTCCTGGGAAGGACTTTTGAAGGCGAGGGTACAACACAGGGTACCCCGCCGGGCTGGCCACGCACAACAAGAAATTCGGTAGCGGTGATCGGCCTAAGAGCGAAGGAGAGGAGATACGGTGGGTTCCGGTGGTGGCACCGCGCGCCGCCCTTTCTGTGTCTGTCATCGCTTCAATGCCGATCGAGGGCCAACCTTCAAATATCAATAGAATAGAAGGCTTTTCATAGTCCACAAACGCTATACTACTTTCACTGTTCTTGTTGAATGAGCTAGTGATCAGTAATGTGAACTGAAATCCAAGGAGAGATTACAAGACTTAAAGAATGAAAATCCTAAAATTTAGACACAGTCTTTAATAATTTGTATCCGCGCAATTTTTAAGCTTTAAATGTCATAGTACATGGAGTGTGATTATTCTTGTTTATATTTTGCAACAATATTTAGCAAGCCGTCTTTTTTAAACTCATAAAACATAAAAGTTATAAATGTCAAGCTCAAACAGCCAAGTTTTACAAGATAAAAGTTTGTGAGCGTCCGTGAAGGCCATCTTCAGAGGCAATTCAACATTTTCCTAGAGTGGCGTTTAATAACTATGATATCAATACAAATAATTATAAGAATACCTAAGAATTATAATTCTTAGGTTCATAAGATATAATAAGCATTTAATATATGAAATGAAATTCCTTTTTAGTTAATAGGGGGGACCTGTACAAAACCCATGTACTTTATAGTCGTACAGTGGTTTGCCTGGTATATTTTATGCCTGTGTAAAACACTATACTATGTGTATTATAGTAATTATATTCAATTACCCATGTATACACATATCTCTGCTCAACAGTGTGCATCACACTGTTGAGCAGAGATATGTGGGAACTATAAATCAACAAATAATTGACATTACTGCGGCGCACCTTATGAAAATATATCGATTTTATTTTCTTTCAGGTATCTTAATGTGGTAAATGTGAAAAATAAACTACTATATTTAAATTAAGTAGTAAATTGATAAATCTGTAATTATTTAATTTATCCAGGATGTATATTGTTTTCAACTAATTTTATTTTTTTATACTAGCCACTTTGTCTTTCATACGTAATGACAAGTAATATGTTTATGTAAATAAGTCCTTAGAACAAAGGTGTTCGATGAAAAATATGTACAATTTTGACTCAATTAAATGAATATGCTCAGTATCTCAGTGTTTATCATATGGAATGTCATAAAGTAAAATGGTTAGAGTTAATATAAAAATCTTATTAGTGGATAGGAGTAGGAACGAGAACAAGTAAAAATTTCATCAAAACATGTCTACTACAACTATGAGTATAAAAACTGTTCTAATACATCAAAGACCAAAAATTTCCATTACAATTTAAAATAAGAAAATTTAAAGATATTTTCAACACGCCAAGGATTACTAGCTATGTGGTGACGGAGTAAGAATACAATTCATCACCCCCTCTCTTACCCGTGGGTGTCGTAAGAGACGACTAAGGGATTATAATATGCATAAAACATCTATGCAAGAGAAAGAACACTCGAAAAAAGAACCCTCTGCAAACATGTCTGACTAGCGTGGTATAGTAGGTCAATTTTCCTCCCATAGTGGAGGACGCCCGAGCTCAACAGTGAGACGGACTGAGATGATGATGAAGGATTACTATTTATTTTTATATTTTGACGGGCTATTATAGCCAGTTTATTTACTAGGTCCGTAAAACTTAACATATCAAAACATTTATTAGCTTATGAATTTTTATACGCTGTTTTCCATTGCAAATGGCTGGGTAATTCTGACGTTTAGTTATAATTAATACATACTAAATGTGTGTTTTCTACAAGAACGAGAACAATTATGATTTCTGTCCTATTAGATTTAAATTGTTTAATTTCATAATTGTCAAAATTATTTTGATGTAATTTTGAAACTTATTCGAAATTTGAGATCGAATAATCGTAATCATTAATTTTGTGTAATTTAAATTCTCCAATTATAATGTTGAATTCTTAGCATTGGCTATCCGGTCACCCCTATACTTAAATGTGTTGTACTGAAATACTATATAGAACTGTCACTTGTTGGCTACGTTCATATAAAATTTACTACATTTCAAATAATAGTCCAAATAATAATTATTGATTTGTACAAAAGGGGTAGATTAGGTATATGTAGTTATAATCCTAATCCTACCTAATAATATAAATGCGAAAATAAGTTTATTCATTTATTTACGCATTCGCGCTTGAGCCAAAAAACTGAGTTTAAAATTCTTTCAACAATGAAAAGCTCTATTATGAGCGAGTAGCATAGGCTGTATTTTATCGCGGTATTCCCATGGGAACGGGCACAATACCTAAGAAACCATGGGTATAAAATGTATATTATAAATTCTCTCACTAATGAAGAAGTTAATAGTGCATCAGCAAAAAATATATGCAGGAATTTATACACTGATATTTCCATGGGAACGAGAACTAAGCACGTGAGAAATCGCAATATTTTAACCGATTTTAAAGACTCTTTCTTTAATGAAAAACTACATTATCAACGAGTAATATAGATAGATAATTATTTATCCCTTTTTAACCGACTTCAAAAAGGAGGCAGTTCTCAATTCGTCTGTATTTTTTTTTCTTTTTATGTTTGTTACCTCAGAACTTTCGACTGGGTAAACCGATTTTGATGATTCTTTTTTATTTGAAAGCTGGTGCCTCCCGTATGGTCCCATTTCAATTTAATCCAGTTTCGACAATGGCATCCATGGGAAAACCATATAAGTCTTTAATTTGCATTAAGTATGTGCGCGATAAATGGACGAAAACTCAATAATCACGCCAACCGAATCCGATGATTCTTTTTAATCGATTTTAATAAAGGAGAAGGTTGAGAACCTTCTCCTTGCGTGAACCGATTTTGATGATTCTTTTTTTATTTATTTGAAAGCTTTGGTGCTTTTCGTGTATTCCCGTTTCAATTTAGTCCAGTTTTGAACGTGGTATCCATGAGAAAACTATTTAAGTCTTAAATTTGCATAAAATATGTGCGCAACACATGGACGAATACTCAATATAACACCAACCGATTTCGATGATTCTTTTTATTGGATAGGATGTACTTCAAGGGTAGTTTGATTAGGTTCTTATTATAGGTTCCATGCTAAAGTAACGGTACTCTTCAATTCTTAGGAGCAAATCAACGACACTCGGCTAAATCTCTTATTGGCTATCCGGATATTTGAGTCACCTACCATAATGTGAAACGGCACAGTCTCAAACGAGCAGCACTATTAGTAGGTTTACTCATAGATAGAAAAACAAGTGCACTAAACACTCACTAAAAAACAAACAAAAAAATTAACAAAAAAAGACCGACGTCAAACAAAAAACAATGCCAAAACAAATTAATATGCACTAAAAAGAAAAAAAAAATTCTTCTACAACTTGATAAAATAAAAAATATAGTGTACTTAAAAGTCAATCAAATTATTACGACAATATAATGTAGTTACAATTATTGTTATTTTTGGAGTCGGTGTTAGCCAAGGTAAGTTTGTAACAACATCCATTTATACAACATATAGTTATAAGTGTGATGTGCTTGTGCCGCATGCCCGACTTGACGAGGCAAGAGACGCAAGCGGGGCTGTCGCAGAAAGGGTTACTGTTATTGGCTGACACCGACTCCAAAAATGACAATAATTGTAACTACATTATATTTTCGTAATAATTTGATTGACTTTTAAGTTCTCTATATTTTTTATTTCATCAAGTTGTAGAAGAATTATTTTTTTGTTTTTTAGTGCATATTAATTTGTTTTGGAATTGTTTTTTTGTTTGAAGTCGGTTTTTTTTTGTTAATTTTTTTTTTAATTTGTAAGATACTTTTACCAATATCTACCCATATGCAGCGAGTAAAATAGACAATCCTTTAAGCTCAGCATTAGCATGAAAAGGGGGCCTATACAAGTGAAAGTATATGATATTTACCGATTTGAATCTTGGCATTCCCTAGGGCAGATTTGATAGATTTAAATTTTTTCCTCGGCTACATTGTAAGCAAGTACATGTAATTAGTAATGTAGAGCTAATTTTTTATCCGTATTCGGTATTCTCACGGAAACGGCAACAGTGCTGGTGAAACAAGGGAATTTAATTGATTTTAAAACAAGAACTAAGCGAGTGAAATCGCGGACGAAAATAAAAGTGCAGTAGCTTCTGAAATAAATGCACATTTACAAAAATAGAAGCCTTTTTATATGCATTTAAAGAAATTGCTATCCAATTAAAATGTGAACTAACGTTTCGACGGTGTCATTTGCTGACACAAATTAAAGCGTATTCAAAGAAGTGATTTGAAGTTTCTCGCAATGAAAGCTGAAACACTTAATTGCACTGGAAAATCTAGTGTCGTCCTAAAATGCGGATAGCTCAAATTATATGTATGAGTCGAAGTTTGCTACTTGTTGAGGTGACAAAGTTGATTATATATTTAGAATTTTATTCATATTGTGTAATAAACCAGCTTTACAAAATATTCTACAGTTTAAAAATTTCCAAGCTGTGTACTACTCATCTAAAAACTGAATCTACTATGACATTTTTTTTCATGGCTAGTTATTTGTTACTCATCATGCTAGAAAAGTCAAACGATTTGGATGAAATTTGGTATAGCAATAAGTTAGGGTTTGCAATATTACATAGGCTACCTTATTCCCCTAAAAATATGTATGGCTCATGAGGACTTTATTTCATGAGTAATATCGATATTAACACAAGCAATTTCAAGATGGATATAAGCAATAAATATACGTTGACAAAAATAATTAATCATAATTGTAATAAATTTTTCGCTAAAATATTTATTATAATTTACATATTAAAATTTTCTTGATGTTAAAGAATATATAACTTGGGTTTGAGCTCAATAACCGGCTTAAAATTTTCTTAGAGCAATAACGGAGCAACTTTCCTGGAAATTTGGAGCAAGTCGACGTTCTGAGAAAAAGTTCTGCCCCTGATCGGCCAATCAAAAATCTAATACAAACTCGATAAAATCCGTAAAACAGTTTTATTTATAAAGCAATAACTATTTGCAAATAACTATTTTATAAACATCTATCGGCTGTGACCGGCTGTATAGTGACAAAATTGGATAAACTGTGCAAAATTAGTGTTGATATCAGTAGAATATACCTACACAAAAATATTAGCTATTACTTGATCAAAACTTTATAAAATTGCAAGAGCATTTTGAAAATACGTCCAATATAATTAAAAGGATAGTTTAGTCAAAAGCATCATATTTACCTGATTTAAGTTTGTAATAATTGTTTAGCTTTTCTCTTAAAAGTGGAAGGATCACAAAAAAAAACCTGTTTCTACACGAGTCTCTAAGTCATATAAATACTGAGATACATTTTTTTTGTAATTATTAGTAATTGTAAAATATCAATAAATTCTCCAGTGACTGGGTTTGGTTGAATCGGGCTGAAAGCTTCAGAATCATCTCATTTTCTTATCTACTTTCGAGGAAAAAATTAACATCATAATTTCTGACCGAAGTCCGCTCATTTATACATTCCAAAATTGTTTCAATATTATAAAATGTTATTATGTGCTGTGTGGTAGCGGCTTCGAATACTACCAACCCTTGCTTTGCTCGTGGGTGTCGTAAAAGACGACTAAGAGCCCTAGATTGACCCGGACCAACTCCATCTGGTACCATTTGGGTCAACGATTACGTTCCCAAGGAGGGTTGACGTCAGGCAGGCGGCCGGTCATAAAAGTCATTGCCGAAACTTTTTGCAATATGTCAAGACAGATGACATATTGCGTCGACCCCAAGTAATTGGGATAAGAGCAAGATGATGATGATTATATAATGTTATTGAATACTTAAACTAAATTTGTCTGTATACAAACCAAATAAAGTATTTAAATATGAATAGGTCTGTAATAGAATCAAGGATTGTAAAATTCTATCACGTCGCTTTCTAGAAGGCTGCCAGCATTGTCACGTTATGTGCCAATGCCAATCTTTTGTGGAAAAATTAATCTATCCATCCATCTGTATGATTATACGAGTTATCTAGTAATCGCTTCGCTATTTCTTTGAAGACGCCTTTTACCACTTAATTGAAAATTATAGTGAGAGTGAACTCATCTGCATTATCTTTACTGTAATATCATTCAAACTTTCTTATATGTTTATTAATGTACTAGCAACCCGCCCTCGCTTCGCTTCGGTTTCAGTCGCCTTACCCGCGTTGTTCCCGTTCCCGTGGGAATATCGGGATAAAATATAAGCTATGTTACTCCTTGATACTATAGCTTTCCAATTGTGCAAGAATTTTTGAAATCGGTTCGCTGGTTTAAGCGTGAAAGCGTAACAAACAAACAAACATCCTTACTTTCGCATTTATAATATTAGTAAGGATAAGGAAAGAATATTTATAATCCGTAGAAGAACAGGTGTACATAGCATGAAGAATTAGCACACTGATGTGGCAATGGGCAGGCCACACCGCTCGATGAACCGACAACCGCTAGGGAAGAAAGGTTCTCGAGTGGCGACCACCTATCGGACAATGCAGTGTAGGACGACTAGATGGACCGACAACCTGGTGAAAGTTAGATGCACCACAATTTGTAGCGAAACATGAGGGAGGCCTGCGTCAAGCATGGGATGGCAAAAGGCTGAATGATAATGACATATATTTATTAATTAAATCAATTTAAAGAAATTTATTTAGTACTAGCAACCCGCCCTCGCTTCACTTCGGTTATAGGTTATAGTCATTTTACCCGCGTAGTTCCCGTTCCCATGGGAATACTGGGATAAAATATAGCCTAGTTTACGCCCTGATGTTATAGCTTTCCATTGGTGAAAGAATTTTTGAAATCGGTCCAGCCGTTTTGAAGATTACCCGAAACAAACAGACAGACAGACAAAAATTTTTTAATTGCTATTTTAGGCATAGGTGTCGAGCAAATAACCGTGTGAGCATGAAAAAAGTCTATTATTTTGACATTACAAACAGACACTCCAATTTTATTTATTGGTATAGATTCTTAATGTATTAAACGCTCTGGGATATTGTAAATTCAAGATTGCCTACCGTTTACAATATTTGATAAATTAGAGCTCTATAATTACATTATGTAAAATCTTATATTTCCGTGTGATTTTTTTATGGGTTGATTATGGTCAGCGCACATGCCGTCCATTCCGTCCGGGGCGACGAAAGTGCGGTTAGAGCGTTATCAGGCGCAGGTACTCGCGCCTGCGCTGCACGATCCGCTGCCTCCTTCGTGAGATGACGGCATCACAGAAAGCGGTGACCGCTTCCCAGTTCCTGATAGTTGAGAGACAAAAAATTATTATTAACACTGTTGTTCGAACACCAACGGGTTGCGCGTTTCACTCCTAAAGTGCATTATATCTATTTCACCCTAATTTATATCCACTAAGGTAAGGTAGATGTTCTATAGTAACTCCATTTAGAGAAAAGAAACTAGATAAATAGTCTGAATTAAATCTTAAATTTATGTACAACCTAATACTGGTATAAAAATATGTAGTTAATGGAAGATGATATTTATTTAGTATTCAATTTTGGTTATAAGGGCCGTATTCCAACATGAAGGCAAGTGTGAATGAAAGGAAAATATAAAAACTAGAGTGCTTTAACACAAAATGCGTATTTTATTCAGCTAAGAATATAATTTATGTAGCACTATATTTCTAGTGCAAAAGATGTAAATAAAGTCTTACATTTCTGCAGTACCGTCACACTATACCGCTCCGTGATAGCCCATTATTCTATTTCATTTTAATAACACTGAAAGTAGGTGTTATTCAAATTTAGATGTGATAACATATTTTTTATCATTTCATCATTCCCTTTTCCCTTGCTCCCTGGACTTATAAACACACATACGCATCGATGGTTTTCTATCTGACTTTACAAATTCATCATCATCATAATCTCATCTCATAAACGTCCCACTGCGGAACTCGAACCTCCTTCCCAATAGGAGGGAAATTTACCTACTATACCATTACTGGTCAGACATGTTGGTATAGGGTTTTATTTTGAGTTTTCCTTCTCTTGCACAGATTTTATATGCACATTATATCCCTTAGTCGTTTTTTACGACATTCACAGGTAAGATAGAAAGTGGTGAATTGTACTCTTACTCCGTCAGCATCCAGCCTTATCGTCGTTTTTTATAAAATAAACGTAAACATTATCAAAAAGCAACAAAACGTATGACGGTAGCGCGGTTTGGGCCCTGTCATGCATCATGCGGCCATTCTCTGGAGTCTATTACGCATATTTTCAGCACTTATTTTCATTTGAGGATAATATTTAGACTTTAAAATACATAATAAAACATTATTATAATATTACAATAACGAATTATCATATCGTTGACGATACTTTCAACGTAATAAATAAATTGATGAAAGTAATGCACTTTGCTTAGTTCCCATTTTGATATACCGATTGTGTTCGTGTTCTAAGAATCACGCGGATACCGTCCATTCTCATGGCTTGTACATTTGATGGCTTATACATGCATCCATGGACTGATTATTTGCAAATTTTGAAAGTAATGTACGTGATAAGTTACGTGAACTAGTTACAATAAAACAATGATATTCTAAAATTTCACTCTATACTTTGACCTGTTTTGAGATTCATAGTTTTCCCTACAGTATATATATATATATATATATATATATATATATTTATATATATATATATATATATATACATATATACTCTTTTATCTAACATCCCACTTCAAACGACTTCTGATGTTTACGCGAGTATTACACATCCTTACTAATTATAAATGCGAAAGTAAGTTTGTTCGTTTGTTACGCTTTCACCCTTAAACCACTGAACCGATTTCAAAAATTCTTTAACCAATGTAAAGATATAATATCAGTGAGTAACATAGGCTATATTTTATCCCGGTATTCCCACGGGAATGAAATTCCCACTAACGAGTAAGGCGACTGAAACCGAAGCGAAGGGAGGTCGTGTTGCTAGTTTTAAATAAAATAAAGTATTACATGTTAAGTATTGCACATTTATTACACATTACATATTCCACATTTATACATACGCGAGTATTACACATTTTAAATAAGTAATAACGATGACTTGTTGGACGTGAGACATTTTATTCCGTCCGTGACTATGAACGCTGCAAAGTGTTCGAAACGTCGGGCAATTAAAAATCCCATACAAACGCGATAAGATCCGTAGTTTTATTTAAAAGCCCACTGCAACTCATCTTTGATCTGCTTACATATTTGTATGCCTGATGAATACATGTAAGTTTGCAATTTAAAGTTACCTAAAAATATTCTTTTTCATTTTGTGTTTACAACCAATTAAACCCCAGAAATTGATATAACAAACAATTCTTTTTCTGGCTTTATCGTTGAAACATTTTCATAAAAATACATAATTTAATTTTTAGAGATAGCAAACAAAGACGGGCACATTTGGTGTAAAATGAACGGCGTTGTACTAACAGAGCTGTAACATGCAACCGCTGCGCGCCATATACACACTGGATTTATGTTCACACAAATTACGTTATTGAGGAAAAGGTTTGTATTTGTTCTACTTTTTACGTTCGCTGTACCAGAGGATCTGCACCTAGTACTAATAGAAACAGTAAATTCGATTTCTGTACGAATATTTGACGTACAAAATTGAGATCTTTTACGTACATACTATTTTATATATTTTTATTTCTATTATAACGATTTAACATAATAAAATCGATAACTATTTGATGTGTTTCTAGAGTTGATTATCTTATAGTAATGATTTTAACTATAATATCTAGTTGACCGAGCTTCACTCGGTATATTTTTGTTGTATTTTTGTCGTATTTATTTAGATATATATTAATAAAAAATAAAAATTAAATAATGAAAAAGTATCAAAAATTGTAAAAAGAGAATATTGATAACACCGAGATTCGATCCCACGCTGTTTGAATGCCAAAACAAAACAAAAAGAAAACTGGACAACTTCCCAACCGAGCTACTGTTGACAATGACGACGAAATTCGAATTCATATTCAATAACATTTTATGTCATTGTATTGATTAGCTAAAAACACCGACAAAACAACATTTCTATAAATAAAACCTAGCTATATCGATTTTTTGGCCCTGAAACCTCTAGTATGCCAAATTTCATCAAAATCGTTGGAGCCGTTACCGAGCTCCTGAATATATTCCTGAATATATATATAGTTAAATGTCTATTTTCAGTTTTTGATTTGTTATACAGCTTCGAAGTTAAAATTTTAGATTTTTTGCATTTTTAAGCTAAACTGTATAAATATGTATGTGTAAATTCAACTCAAAGAATTTTTTGTACTAAATTTAATACTAAAAAAGGTACTTAACCTTGACCTTGAATAACTTTTGAATGAGTTGATTCATCGAAAAATGTTATCAGACCTTTTTTGTAGAGCGTTTAATTCTCTACAAATATATGTAATGGGAATTGCAGAGCGATGTATGATTCATTAGTTACAAAAATTAGAATAAAAATAAAAAATTTCCTATGTAATTCTTATGGAAAATCGAAAAGTGCGATGTGGACATATTTAACATTAATATTAAGAGTCCATATTTTCAGAGGCCTGTTTTGGCATCTCTCCACCATTTCATAGGTAGTTGTCAAAAAAATTGACAAAGATATTAACTAGGTAACGTTACTGGTGAGAAAGCAAACGCAAATTAAAATTCTATAATAGCCCATGTCGCATTATGAAAGGGGACCAATTCAAAATACTCTGAAAAGATCTGAAAAAGGAATAATTTTATTTTCAATTACTAAGTTTTTTCTATCGCTCGGCAAAATTTCCTCGCGGCTTAAGAGCTCTCAGCGTTCACCCCACAGTCCGGTTAAAGTTGTCATACCCATCTGAAGCTAACAACTATAGACACAATAGAGACACACTAGTTTCCTCTTAGTATGAAATATTTTAGGTCAGTGATCATTACATTGTCACAATTCACAATGCATTGTATTTATGGCAGATGTTTGTTTCTATTAAGATAGATATGCTATTAACTGTTTATTTAAAGTTACTAAATGTTTAATTTTTTCTGTGATGGGCTGTGGCAACACGCATGCCGCTCATTTCATTTGGGGTGAGGAAGGGGCGGTATGTGTCGTCATATCCCGCCTTATTCCCACCATTGAGTCGACCATTGGTATCAAATCTTGACTTCCGTAGTCGGTCCGGCGGGTTACCCTCGGTTTCCGATGCTCATCCCGAGGCATCGCACTCATAAGTTCAGCCTCTCTACGGATGATGGACTGTTTCCCGGTCTAGTCACCCGCGGCCTCAGCTAGGGCGGCATCAGGCGCAGCTATTCGCGTCTGGGCCTAACGCCGTCCTGACTACTGTAGAGGCGTTCCTCCCGCGCACGATCTGCCGCTTCCTTCTGTGTTTATCTAAAAGTTATTAGATGGTACCAATAACTTTAATGGTATAATAGTTCCTGATGTTTCGGCGCGTATTACATATTAAAAAGAACTGTCCAGCGTTTATGGTCAAGGGGCAACGGCTTGCCGTGAACATGAACAATGTATCGCTTTTCATTATATTTGTGAATTGTATTATATCATGATTTGAAAGGCTGACACACTGGAGCTATTAATAGGCATGTTGTTATACGTCATGTTATTTAAAAGAAATTAGTAAATTAAATAAAAATAGATAATCCCGCTGGGATTCTTATCGGCTCTTTTCAGTGCGGTCGCGTTCCGCTCTGGAGGTAATTTAAGGAAAAATGTAAAAGATGGCAATATGTAAGTCCGCCCGCGGGGTTAATGTGTAATAAATGATTTGAATTTGCAGACTTTTTGAGACATTGCAAAATCCAAATTCAAATAAAATTGCGTTAAAAATTGTAATAATAGTTTTTTTTTAATATTAAAGGAATGATGTTTGTGTATTTAATTGTGTATTTCAGAATTGTTCTATCGTATTGGCTTACATTTATTTCTATTTTAATAAATAGTCTACATAAATACACTTACTGATAAACACGTATTTTCAGAACTATTCAAAGTCTTATTTACAACTTTGCTGTAATATCACTTTTTGCTGTAAGGCATTCTGCTACATCAAAACTTCTCAAAATAGCCAACAAATATGTCAGCAGTTTGCGCAAGGAAAGCTGCAGGAACACCTAGTAAGCTATAAATCTTTGGTGGTAACAGTTCTATTAAAGTGACTGTCATAACAATGATAATAAATATAAGGCAAATTATAAAATTACGACATAATACTGGATATGTAGTTGAATAGCTGTAAAGAATTTACATGTACATAAACAGCAATATTATATTGAAAACTAAAACAGTGTTAGGCTGTCATGTGCTAAAATGAATGCTGAATACTTATTTCTTTTACTTTCATTTGGCATTTGCAATGTATAATGATGTTAAATGTCTTTCATGTAGTAACGGAGCATGACAAGTACTCGCCATCATCTTTTTTCCCGTGGATATCAAAAGCAATAGGAGGCAATCTAGAAATAACCGTTTAACAACCTGTCTGATCAGCGTAATTTTCCTCCCATTATGGAGAAGGGTCGAGTATATATATATATATACACGGTGCCATTTATGTCGTCTTACAAAAGCAGGCTAATTAAAGTATCCAGTATCTACTATACATTCGTACAATTAAAAGTTTAAAAAAAAAATTTACTAGAATATATTTTAATAAAAATTGTTATAAATAATTACAAGTTAAAATAGTAAGGCAACAGCATGTAGTGAACGCGGCGAGCGCGTAGGTACTTAACACATCTGTTGTACTACGTAGGTTCGATTGTCAACTCGTAAAATTGTACCATAATCTACCTGCGTCCTTTTCAGAAATACCACTACGTATTCAGTAAGTGAGGAGTCCAATTTTTTCCTTAATACTTTCTACGCACTTAAGACCGTCAGGAACAATTATTTAAAGTGTTAGTGAGAGACTTGGTATTTACTAGTCTACTAGTAGGTCATTATTTCAATAAAGTAAATTGGTTCGGATGTATTTAGATAAAATGGAATCAGCTATTTACACTATTTACAAATAATTGCGAACAAAGTAACAAGAATATCGTTCTACCGATATTGAAAGAACTGTTCAAATTGCTCACGCTTTTTTTGTCTATGCATAAACGACCATTTGGGCACTATTTATAGGTACTGGTACGATATTCGAGTATTGATAATGTCTATTAGACATTTCGTAAGAACACAAACACCCAACGATGTCGCGAAGAAGGTAATTAAGTATGGAAATTGTAAATTCATACGCTTGACCTTTCCCTTTCACGCGCCGTTGGATACTAAAACAATTGGCGGCCAATCGGGGATCGCTAAGGATACCTGGGTAGGTAAGGATTACGCTTTGCAATAGCTGTCCACGTGGACTTCGTAGCTATGATTGGCTAACTAAATTCCGCATAATTTGTTTGTTTAAAACGTAAACATGATAAACAGGTCGTTACAAAATATTAACTTTAATATATTTTATTTTATTATTTTTTTATAACTACCACTATTGAACATTTAAATATGTTAGATATGTTTCTTAAGTTGGATACTTTTATGGTATTTTTTTTGTAAGACGATAAAAATGTCACCGTGTATATATCTAAGTTGAAATGATTTAAAGATTATTTTTACGGCTTTTATCACGTTTATAATGCATTTTTGATTACCGTCATCGTTATATCATCGAGTCATTATTATTACTTGTTGTGACCAAGAACGCTATAAAGTGTTAAAAACGTCGGGTAATCAAAAATCAAATACAAATATTTTTATTTATAATATGTAAGTATTACATATTGTAAATATGTAAGTATTACATATTATAAATAAAACTATTTTACGTGTAAACATCAGATTTCTACGTTTTAAAGATCTGCGTGCAATTCTCACAGATGGCGTCTATCATCTGATCTGGGGGCACGGTAGTGCCCCCGCCAAGTCGAGCAAAAAAGAAGTTGGGCAAAACGCAACACTGCCGTAACATACTTTTCTCGAAGCAATTCAGGCCATTTTTGACCCCCTATACCTTCGTTGTGAATAAAACTAGAAGCCTGAATTTTTAGTAACCCAGCAGGCATTGCATACACATTGTATTTTTCAAATTTCATTCAATTTGAACCAATAGCTTAAGATTTATAACTAATCAAAATTTCGTAATTTTGTCACTCACTGACTAACTGATCGATCATCAATATTAAAGAGGCACTTCTAGCAGATATAAAAGCTTCTTTAGAATACAATTAGTGTTTAGTGTATAAATGAAGGAAAAATTATGAAACATTGTAATTTTTGTCCAGTTTCCGAGATACACAAACTGCATAAATAATTTTGTAAACCCATATAAATATATAGGATTACAAAGTTACATTTGCAGTTAATGAAATGTAATTTTGTAAAAAATAAGAATACATTTGTCGCCATCATTGCTTCCCTAAGGGAATCGTAAAAACCTGCTAAAGTCTGCGCAGATGGCGTAGTGGTTAAGATACCAACGTACGGTACGTTAGTGTCCCGGGTTCAAATCCCATGCAAGAGAACACCTTGTACGATCCACAAATTGTTGTTTTGAGTCTGAATGTAATTTATGTCGGTTAATTATATGTTATTTCCGTGTGGTGACGAAGTAAGAATACAATTCACCATTCTCTATCTTGCCCGTGGATATCGTATAAGACGACTATGGGATATAATACGCACATACCATCTGTGCAAGAGAAGGAAAACTCGAAATGAACCTCGAACCCTATATCAACATATCTGAGCAGCATGGTATAGTGGGTCAAATTCCCTCCCATTGTGGAGGAGGTCCGAGCCCAACAGTGGGGCGTATGAGGGCTGCAATGATGATGCGATGATGAATGATATAATCGTAAAGTCCCCTACAATATAAGGATTATTATACCCTTAGTACAAAGCGTCGTCATTTAAAAAAAAAAGATTCAACAAGAGAGTGGGCAGCAGCTCTTGCTGGGGAAATGTATGATATCTCACTGCGAAACCAACCCGCCTACCAAACGTGGCGATTACGGCATTATTCCTCATATCACGAAGAAAAATGAGCCCTAGTCATGGCAACTCTGTTACCCTTGAGCGTCGTTGGATGCAGTTGCCACAGTACTGCACTTTATGGTGAAGCATGAGGGGGGTCTATGTTCTGCAGTGGACGGCGATAGGCTAAATGATGATTGGCATAATAGGTGTAGACATATACCTAGATATAATTATTTTCAAAGAAAACTTGTCAATCAACGGAATGAAAAAGCAAGAGTGGGACATGTCTTATGAAATTGTACCAAAATCTCCCAAAGTATTAAGCAAACTAAATTGCCTGAAATTTACCTGAAAGAAAGAACGCCGTCATTAGGCTCGATTGCCATCAAAGCGGAGAGGAGACTAGAGGAGATGTGTTTCAAAAAAGCAATCAAATTTCTTTATTTCCACGTCTCTTCGCTTAGTTTAGATAGAAATGACTCAAGCGGAAAGGAGAGATGTCTCATTTTTCAGAGAGTGGGCTCTAAGAAAAGTCGTTGTTGTTATTCAAGAAGTAGAAGGTACCGGAAAGGAAAATAAGTGGGTCTATCTACAAAAAGAAATGAGATACCATCCAAAACAAAACTTGTAAAAAAGCCAAGCCTCGCAACTGAGTTCTTCTACCATAAAAAGTTGTGAGATCCATGTTATACCAAGTCTGTTAACTCATTCAGTCCCTGCTTAAGGGACCGTTCTTCTTAAGTTATTACGTAAATAGCTAACCTAACAACTTCTTATAGTGACTATATCAATATTAAAGATCTTTTATGTTTAAAATAAATAGATTGACTTGGCATTGGCACTATGTTTAGTACAATTTAATATAATATGTATTACTTGTGAGGTACATTGTGTTTTCATGCGATTGCCAAGTCATTCTGTTTACTTTAAACATAAAAGATCTTTAATATTGATTGACTACATATTATATTAAATTGTACTAAACATAGTGCGATTGCCAAGTCAATCTATTTATTTAAAACATAAAAGATCTTTAATATTGATATAGTCACTATAAGAAGTTGTTAGGTTAACTATTTACGTAATAACTTAAGAAGAAAGGTCCCTTAAGCAGGGACTGAATGAGTTAACCGACTTGGTATAACATGGATCTCACACCATTTTATGGTAGAAGAACTCAGTTGCGAGGCTTGGCTTTTTTTTACAAGTTTTGTTTTGGATGGTATGTTATTTTACATACTGTTTGCCTATTGGTTTAAAAAAAAAAACATTATTAGTTACATATATAATAATATACTCTGCTCCGTGTTGTTTTGTTGTATTAATAAAAAATACACAATCCATGCATTTTCTTTATTACTTCTCTTTAACGGGCTCTACAATAAAAACATATTATTTGTCGCTTTCATAAAATAGTTAAATGAAATGAGAGCTGCTTAAAACATGAAAATCATTTTAAATTTGTTTACTCTCAACATATACAGTTCAATGACAAAAACTAACCTTTAATGTTATGTTGAATGGATATTTCTCACTACAGTAAAGAGTTTAGAAATATATAAAGGTTCTCTGTAAACAATATTTATTAAAATTTGTATATAAGAGAGAATTTTACACTGGAGCGAGAACGTTTACTTTGAATAGCAATATACTAGACACAGTACCCTACATAAAGGTTATGATTATAATACAAATAATCATTAAAATTGAAAATTTTGAATAACCCCCGAAACAAACTGAAATAATAAAAAAGTATTACGTCCTTTTCAACAGGACTTATCAATTAATTGTCATTTAAAGCATATACTGGCACGCGCGATGCACTTAATTAAGTAATCATACACCATTACATGATTTTGAAAAATGGGCTGCTACTCTTAAATTGCTGGGATGATATTATTAACCAAACATCGCTAGGAACCACCGCAAGGAAGCTCGCTTTAGAATGTAAAAACCATCCTTTTGAGAGCTACGATGCCACAGATAGACATCGACGTCAAACTTATAACACCCCTCTTTTTCGTCGGGGGTTAATAAGTAAGTACTTACCAATATTAATTTAAGTCATTTTTGATCTGATATAATCGGATTTCATCATTTTTCATTACGTCCCACTTTTGGGTTCGGGCCTCGTTCATTGTGAGAAGGAATTTGACTTACTATACCATGCTGATCAGACGTGGCGGCGTAGGGTTTTATTTCCAGTTTACCTTCTCTTGCATCGATATTATCTGAATATTATTCCCTTAGTCATCTTTAACGACATCCCGGGTAAGAGAGGGGACGGTAAACTGTATTCTTACTCCATCACCACACGGAAAGTCGTATTTAGCGGGTATTATTTAGAGTAGGTGTATTATTTGTATTGCGGAGTAAGAGATCATAATTTCAATAATGAGTAATTAAAACTAATATGTTGAATCCAAACACGATAGATATCGATCTCTATTGTAAATTTTCGAGAAGTTGAGTGCTGTGGAGACCATCGAGGTTGTGGTATCATGTCACCGTGACCATATTATTGCAAGATCATAACCTGCAAGGTTATGGTCTTGATTCCCATTAAAACTAATCTAGTAAACCCAAAGATACGATATGTCTGCTGTGAATTTTTGAAGAGTTGGGTTCTTCGGAGACCACTCTGGTTACAGCATCAAGTCGAAGTTATCAATAAATTGTTATTTGACGATTATACTAGCACGCATGAAGCACTTAATCAAAAAATCATACGCCATTACATCATTTTGGAGCTGATACTCTTACACTACTGAACCAAACATATTTAAGAACCACCGCCAGCTTTCAAATAAAAATAAGTGCATTAAAATCGGTCCATCCGTTTGAGAGCTATGATGCCACAGACAGACACACACACAGACAGACAGACATCGAGGTCAAACTTATAACACCCCTCTTTTTCGTCGGGGGTTAAAAATAGAACGATCGACTATAGCCTGGTAAAGAAAATGCAGATAAAATGTTACATTAGGATAATTTAAGTTGTCAATACATTTTCAACATAATGATAAAATGCCAGTAAATACACTAAGTTAAGCGCATGAGCAGAGTTATGTGATCATTTCAACTACATTTAAACTTTGATAATTTGTATGATTGTTTCTCCTGCTCCTACTGAATAAAATACAAAAATGTTGCGGTACTTTCTTATGGAATAATACACCTATCATTTTATTATATTAGTCACGTATGGCGCTGGAAGATAGGGTTACAATTTTGCGATTGTGATGTATTCATGTCACGACAATTTCTTTTTAACTTATTGCATTTTACTGTGGAAAACTCTGTACGCAATCATTTTGTTACGAGTAGAACCGTCATAAAGAGACTTGTTGGCAGCTTTACAGCTTTGCTGCTATCGCATAAAGTTAAAATTATTTACGTTCAAAATAGATTAAAATAGTTTCCACAATTGATCACTTTGTTCGCATTTTAACTTAACCAAGGAATTGTCGTACGACTGGCATAGGTTGGATCTACAGTTCAGTTTAGAGTCTAATTTTGCTAGGATATTAAAAGGATAATCATAAATTACCAGGACATATTACCCGTTAAAAACCGCTACAAAAACACATATATCTATTGACTTACACTATTGAATATGAGCGTCCATAAGGAGAAACAATGCTACCATTGCTACGCGTGGCAATTAGGGTGCCGATCACAAATTGTTATAAGCATTCGCGAATGATTCTCCAGGTGACCACTTAACCGGTTTTGACGAGGACGATAAAGTAAGAGGTAACGTCCCAACAATATCATGCCCTTGCTTAATCTATTTCACTGTTATCATTATTCAGCTTTTCGCCATCTACTGTTAAATCCATGCTAAACTCATGTTTCACCACAAAGCTCGGTCACGTGCCAACTGCATCCAAAGACTCCTAGCAATATTCATTTGGGAGGTTTGCCACATTGCTTCATCTCATACGTGGTTTGCACTCGAGAATCCTTCTGTCCCAGCAGTTCTCGGTTGCCCACCGAGCGATGTGACCCATCCATTGCCACTTTAGCGTGCTATATCTTTGTACTATATCAGTTATATTCATTCTGCTACGACTTTCTCTATTTCGGATATAATCCGCAAATACATCTCACAGAGTAATTTCGAGTATAGCCCGCTCCATAACACGCTGAATAACTTTGAGCTTGGCTATGAGGCACACATTTAGATAACAGGTTTCTGTGCCGTAACTCATTACTGGTAATACACACTGATATACCAATGCTTTTAGATACGAGGTATATTGGATGAGAAGAGCCTTTTAAATTCCTCGAACACTACCCAGGTGAATTGAAATCATCGGCTGACCTCTTCCTTGAAATTGGATCTACCTAACTGGACTGTTCGTTCAAAGTAAACATAATGATCTACGACTTCGCGAATCGGATTGCGACAAGGACCAGTATGATGTGGAATTGAACATGACGTTCGATTATGACTTTCGGATAAGATTCATGTTCATTCGTAAACCCACTAGTTTATAAGTTATAACTTTAATTTTTTTTACATGTTTCTTATGCATGGTGATTTTTGTATATATTGGGAATACAAAAGAACATCGACATCAAAATGTTAATTATCTCCTTTTATGTCTTCTTTTTACCTTAAGAACTGTAATAATGAAATGTAATAATAAAATAGGTATCCTATGCTAGGAGGAGAGTAGGAGTAGCTGACAATGTAGTTTTCCATAGGTGAAAGAATTTTAAAAATAACCACATTCTGCGGATTCAATCCCGTAGTTCTCCTTCTATGGAGAAGACCACGATAATAAATTGCCTATATACATGTTACTCCATGATGGTTTTTCGCTGGCTGTCGAATAATTTATAAAATTGTTAGACAGCCAGCGGTTTACTTATGTAGTGCCCGTTCCCCTGAGGATACCCGTTTAAAAAATAACCTACATAAATAATTCGCTGACAATATAATTAGTCATTGGTGAAAGAAATGTTAAAATCGGTTAACATTCGACGGTGTCTCCCGCGCAGTCCCAGTTCCACTGGGAATGCCAGCATAAAATTACTCTACATGTTACTATCTGATAACGCGGCTTTCCATTGTTGAAAGAATTTCGAAAATCATTCAACGTCCAGCGGTTCCACCCAAGTGGTTCCTGTTCCCGTGAGAATACCGGCATAAAAAATAGCCCACATATCTTTTCGCTTATAATGTAGCGTTCCATTGTTGAAGTAATATATAAAAATGGTTATATTCTTACGATTTTATCCACATTATCGCCGTTCCCATGGGAATAGCGGGCTATAATAGCCTATATTACTCGTTTATAAAACTTGGTGAGAACTTTCCATTGGTGAAAGATTTGTTCAAATCAGTTTGATGGCTTAAGCGTGAAAGCATCACAAAGAAACAAACTTACTTTCGCATTTATAATATTAAAAAGTTGGGATTAAGATATTAAGTAATGTTCGCGCAAAATACTACCATATAATAGGAATTTTATAGACAGTTTTGTCAGGATTTGTCAGGACAGTTATCATTTCTTGAACAATATTCTTGTTGATTAGGATTTTCGTTAATTTATTCGCATATATCGTGTTTTTAAACCATTCTACAAAATATCTTCGCAATTTATATACTATGTGTTACTTTAATATTTAATTATTTACTAGCAACCCGCCCTCGCTTCGCTTCGGTTTCAGTCGCCTTACTCACGTAGTTCCCGTTCTCGTAGGAATACTGGGACAAAATATAGACTATCTTACTTCCTGATGTTATAGCTTTCCATTGGTGAAAGAATTTTTGAAATCGGTTCGGTGGTTTAAGCGTGAAAGCGTAACAAACAAACAAACAAATAAACAAACTTACTTTCGTATTTATAATATAAGTAAGGATTTACTATAAAAACTTACAACTATCATTACAGGCAACAAGCCCAATGCGACAGAGTAGTGAACTATCTTAATCTATATTATACCTAGCGTTATTTTCCTACTATCAAAAAAGAAAAAAAATAATCAAGTTACTCAACACTACAGAGGCAGTAAGCGGCCTTTGTGAATACGTTCAGTGAACACGCCGGCAGCGGCGGCCGCCGGCGACGATCTATGTATTCGTCCAGAACGCACAGCTGAACCTCTGACAAGATATCCGGATTGTGGATCTTACCGCGCATTACACTGAATATGTAGGTGGCAAGAGCTACTTCCCTTCTCACTTCGAGTCTGTTATATCCCACCATTCCCAGAATAAATAATGAAGGATACAGCAATGGATACCCAGGAAACACACCATCATCATCATCATCATCATGGAGCCTACATACGTCTCACTGTTGGGTTCGGGCCTCCTCCACAATGGGAGGGAATTTGACCTACTATACCATGCTGGTCAGACATGTTGGTATAGGATTTCATTTCGAGTTTTCCTTCTCTTTCATAGATGTTATGTGCATATTATATCCCATAGTCGTCTTTTACGACATCCACGGGCAAGATAGGGAGTGGTGAATTGTATTCTTACTCCGTCACCACACAGGGTAACACACCATACTGCTTCTTAAATAAAAACCTAAAGAACTTATTTTGTATGCGTTCTAACATTATTTTGTATTTTTGTTCGTGTGGAGACCAAATGACCGTATTGTACTCCAGGTCGCTCTTTACGAGTGCTCCATATAATGCTTTCAAGGCCCCGATGTTGGTAAAAGTGTTAGCCTGGCGCAGAAGTACCCCTAAATTTCGGTACGCTTTCTTGCATACATCTGTGATGTGCTGCCTAAATTGTAGGTCGCTCGCGAATTGCACGCCCAGGTCTCTTACCACAATGACACGCTTTAACGGTAACCCGTCCAAGGCATATTGGTACTAACTAGGGGCTACTGCTCGGCTAAACGATAGTATGGAGCACTTAGCCACGTTGAAGTACAGCTTATTGTCTAGGCTCCACTTTAAGATCCTATTAATGTCCTGTTGTAATATGATGTGATCCGAGCTGTCCTTTATTTCCATAACTAGTTTTAGATCGTCTGCAAATAATAAAGGTATGGACTTACCTACTACCCTCGGGAGGTCGTTGACGGTCAGAATAAATAGCAAGGGCCCTAAATTGCTGCCCTGACTCACACCAGACCTAGTGGGATAGCGATCCGAAAGTTACCCATCACAGTCGACATACTGACAATTGAAATCTGTCACGTAGGTAAGAGGCAAAGAATGAGAGCGTGGGGTACACCCTACACCGACCAGCTTGGACAATAGCACGTCATTGTCGACAGTGTCAAATGCCCTTTGGAAATCAAAGTACGCGACATCAACCTGTAGCCCTGCGTCCACTGCCGGCACCAGATGCGTCATCAGATTCAATAGATTACTAGTTGTCCCCCGCCCAGTAAGAAATCCGTGCTGCGCATCGGACAACTGAGCACTAATCTGCGGATAGAGATAACCGCGGATGGCTGTCTCAAACACCTTGGCCGGTGTACACAGAACCGCAACGGGTCTATAATCGGTCGGCGTAGGCCCTCTCCCTCCTTTCGGCACCGGTACTATTCGGGTAAGTTTCCATCCGTCAGGATACGTTGCAGTGTTAATACACACGTTAAATAAATGTTGTAAAGGCTTCACCAATACTGGTCCACAATCTCTCAAGATGAATGGTGGGATACCGTCCAGCCCCACCGAGCGCTTCGGCGGCAAGCGAGCAAGCGCGCGGCGCACATCACGCGGCGCCAGTGGTGTCAGCGCCACCCACGCGCCCGGCTCGCCCGCCGCGTTCCCACTGGCCGCCACCACGCTCAGCAGCGCCGACTCCGGTCTATATACAGACACGAAGTAGCGGGCGAACTCACCGGCAGTCTCGTACTCGGATAATACCCTACCGTCTTTTATGATCTTGCGCTTGGACGAGTTTCCTGTCTTAACCCTAATCAAATTCCAGAATGCTCGCGGTTCACTGACTCGGTGGTACTGTCATGAGCTGGCGCCGTTTTGGTCTTAGCTCTCGACCTACACTGTGAGAATGCTTCATAGCCCAGTCGAATTGTTGATTGGACCCAGGAAAAATTATAAGTAGAATTTTTCTTTCGGGTGTGAATCGATAAAAATATCGATCCTACGGAAAAAATGATGAGAACAAAAATTGTAGGCAATTTAATTCTGAATAACATTAGTAATAACCATTTTTCGTGTAAAATTGAAAATAAACGAGTTATTTGAAAAACATAAAACCACCCTTAAAATCAAGATGGTGGAAAACGCAAGACCACTGGGAATTCGAAAACCGAAATGTAGACTCCCAGTGACCGCCCCTAACGAATTCCGAAGGAAAAATTCTACTTATAATTCTTCCTGGGTTTGATCGTTTTTCGTCTAATTCGACTGGGCTATCATAGTTCTCGCTAGACTTGCTAGATTTATATCTCTTATGTAACGCGTATTTAAGTTTTATTTCTTTAATAATATCACTCGTATACCACACTGGGTATATGTACCTACTATTGCTTAACTTAGATCTCTTCATTGGCAACTTGATATATTCTACCATAAAGTGCATCCAATATAACATTCGGGTCACTTAAACAATATAAATCACTCCAGTCTATTTCACCTAAGGATTGCTATACTCTATGGAAGTCAGCCTTATTAAAGTTCCATTACGCTCGGTTGATCGGTTCTTGCGAAGCCGGCTTAGTGGTATCAACCGAGGCGAAGAGCGCGGGAGGGGCAGCGCTCGCGAGCTCCAGCCGCACGTGCAACGGCGAGTGGTACGCGTCCACAGGCTGCAGCGCTTCGTCCGCAGCGCTCACCGTAGTGTCGCTGCGCGCACATAACACGAGGTCCAACTGCCTACCACTACAGTTCGGTACATCGTTGCACTGAACGTATTTGCAAAATGACATAAAATAATCACAATAATTTACAATATTACTGTTACTAGAATACAAATTAAAATCACCTATTACTAATACCTTATTCCTATACTTAGTACAATTTTTTTCTAATATATTAAACAGTACCATATACTCATTCTCGTCACACCGTGGAGGAATATATACTGTACAACATGTAAATAAAAGATTATTTCGCTTATACACATTGGTACAAACCAATTCGAACTTGAAACAATCAATATCTGGCAGTGTCACTCTCCGTAGTTCAAATCGCGGTTTGGCTATTAAAAGCACGCCACCATGCTTACGCCCATCCGCGCGATCGCACCGCATCACATGATAGCCCGGGACTACGAACTCCGCGTTTTGCATGCTTTCATTAAGGTCTGTTTTGGTGATAGCAAAGAAATCTGATCCAGAAGATTCCAGTAACGACAGAAATTGGCCAGTTTTTGTCTGAAGACCTCTTAAATTTTGGTAAAATATACTAATATATCTACTGGGTTTGCTGTAAATTGGGGTTGGTTGAGCGGCGAAACCAAATCCACTCATATTCAGTGTTTACTGGCCATATATCTGCACCACAAAGTCTCTCAAACTTACCTGCTGCAACGCCAATCTTAAATAAGGTATATACTCGTTCCTTTTTAGGCTTCAATTTCTCAATAAATATTTCAGTATCATTACCTAATATTTTTAGAAGATACTGCTTTAAGTTATCCTCCATCGTGCATTTATCTAACATCCACACATGCAGATACTTCCGTCGTTCAATTGCCTTTAAAGTCCCTACTGACG
This sequence comes from Lymantria dispar, assembly GCA_032191425.1. Lineage (NCBI taxonomy): Eukaryota > Metazoa > Arthropoda > Insecta > Lepidoptera > Erebidae > Lymantria > Lymantria dispar. The sequence goes on from CM063440.1 coordinate 17,084,506, forward strand.
TGCTACCACCTTTCTTTATCGGATTCCGTCTTTTCACTTCAATCCAAGCATTATCACCGCTGTCGTTTTCCATCGTTTTCCTGGCCACCGCCGCGTAGACAACCGAGCCCGGAGGCCGCGCGAGCTCGCGCCCCTCGAGCATGGGTGCCGCGGCCGCGGACGTAGACGCGGCTGACACGATAATGTCACTTTTGCCGCTCAGTAATGACTTTTGGCTTATGGTAGACACCGTCTTAGATTCAAGGTTCATCCTGGTTTGTTTGGGCTTATCATTTACTACCTGTTGTGTAGTTAATATTGTGATTTGTTTATTAAAGTTATATGACTCTAAAATTTTATAAAAAACTATTTAGTCGTTTTTTTGTTAAACATAGATACATATATACTTACCCTCTAAATTTTCACATCAACACTATTAGTAGGTCTATAAAGTAAAACGTGAAAACAATATAAATATAGGAAAATCTCCTGAGTAGCATCTGCGGCTCAGTGAATATTAAGGTCATTTTAAGTCCATAAGTTCTTGGAGCACATTAAATCAACTAGGATTTAAGGATATCTTACGAAGTTCAACTAAACTGATTGCAATCATAATCGTTTGTGTCGTTCCGACATAGATTTTTGCGGATGAAAATCTCTAAATGAGTTCATGATGAGTTAGTGTGTATGTATGTATGTGTGACTTTGATACGTATAAAGGCTAAAATTATTGACTTCTATAGCATTTCAATTTATTAAAATTTAAATCATTAGTCAGCCCGTATTCATTTATATATGAAAACTAGCTAGCCGCGCATTACCCTTAACATACAACCATGGAGATATACATAAACGCACGCAGCCACACATTATAAGCGAGTAACAAAATTTAAATTTTATTCTTGTATTCCCACAGGAACAGAAAGTACGCGGGTAAAACTGCAGGGCATTATCAGTGAGTGACAGGCTATATTTTATATCCGTCTCAACAGGGGAATGAAAACTATGCAGCATAAAACCGAGGCAATTTCATAGATTGTAAAACTTCTTTCCCCAATGGAAACCTACTCGTATATTAGCAACGAGCTACATCCTTGCTAATATTATAAATGCGAAAGTAAGTTTGCTTGTTTGTTACGCTTTCATGCTTAAATCACCAAACCGATTTTAAAAATTCTTTCACCTATTGGAAGCTATAATCATCAGAGAGTAAAATAAGCTATGTTTTATCTCCATATTTCCACGGGAATGGAAGCTACGCAGATAAGGCGACACACACCAAAGCGAAGCTAGGGTCGTTTGCTAGGGTGGGTTGTTGGCTATATTTTAAACCCATACTTCGTCAGGAACGTGACTACACGGCTGAAACCGCGGGAATGCTACTATATCACATATCATCATCTCAGCTCATATACGTCCCACTGTTGGGCTCTAACCTATTCCATAATGAACAGACAATTCACTATCACGTGGATCAGAAGGGTTGATATAAAGTTTTATTTCGAGCTTGCCGTCTCTTGCATATATTTTATATGCATATTTAAACTCTTAGTAATCCTTTATCTTCGAGTATCGACCCACGGGTAGGATAAGGGTAGTGAATTTTATCCTTACTCCAAGTGGGCAGTCGCCCCACATTGCGTCATCTGATTCGTGGTCGCAACTCCAGAACCTTTGTTCGCCTACGGTTGTCGGTTCAACGAGCTACGTGGCCTGCCCATTGCCACTTCAACCTGTAAATTCTTCAGGCTATACCGATTATACCCGGTCTTTTACGGAATTTTGTATTCCGGATTTTAATACGCAGAGAAATACCGAGCATAGACTTCTTCTTAGCACGCTGAGCAGCTTGTATGTAAACACGTAGTACTTAAGTACTTACTACACGAGTACTTAAAATACTACGGTTAGTCACATGAGCGGGGGGATGGCTCAGGTTTTTGTCACGTAGTCAATTTTACTGAGAAACTCTCGTATTTTTTCCCTATGTTCGAATAATTTTTCATAATATTATGTATATAATTCACTAGTAATTTAAGTATGCAGTCTTATGCAATAACTAGCAACCTGCCCTCGCTTCGGTTTCTGTCGCCTTATCCCCGTAGTTACCGATCCCATGGGAATATCGGGATGAAATATAGCCTAGTTTACTCCCTGATATTATAGCTTTCCATTGGTGAAAGAATTTCATAAATCGGTCCAGCCGTTTGGAACAAACAGACAGACAGACAAAAAAAATATAAAGTGATTTTTAGGCATATGTATAGTGCAAATAACCGTGGGAGCATGAAAAAGGCGTATTATTTTGACATTACAAACAGACACTCCAATTTTATTTATTGGTATAGAAGACGAGTATGAGCAAAATATTTTTTTTTCACTTTTTCCCTGTGAATTAATTAAAAATAATAATTATGAATTACTACGTGTGGTCACTGAGGGGAAGCAGAGGTCGAAAAATCTAAAAATATAGGTCACGTAATATGTGTATGTTCCCTTATATAACCGTATAAATTATTATAATATTGATGAAAACGTTTGCCGTGAGGTGACGGGGTAAGAATACCATTCACCACTCCCTATCTTGCCCGTGGATGTCGTATAAGACGACTATGGGACGTAATATGCACATAACATCTGTGCAAGAAAAGGAAAACTCGAAATGAAACCCTATACCAACATGTCTGACCAGCATAGGTAGGTCAAATTCTCTCCCATTGTGGAGGAGGCCCAACAGTGGGACGTATGTAGGCTGCGATGATGATGATGAAAAATAATATTATCAGAAAACTCCTTACGCCACAATCTTGTTTAATATTAATGACACATTGTAATTCTCTTTCATATACCTATTTATTCCTTGTAAATAAAAATACTTTTACGGATTATATCGCGTTTGTATTTGATTTATGATTGCCCGATTATTTGCCAATAACGATTACTTGTTGGACGTGAGACACCTTAGTCTGCCCGTCACCATGAATGATGCAAAGTGTTCGAAACGTCGGGCAATCATAAATCAAATACAAATGCGATATAATCCGTAAAAGTAGTTTTATTTACAATGTGTAGTGCTCGCGTAAACATCAGATATTATTTATTCCTTTTTTTCCTTTCAAATATTTATTTTCTTTTAAATTCCACCATTGTAACAATGCTTTATAAGATTCATTACATATTCAAAGTTATGCACGGTGTTTCAAGCTTCATTCATCTGTTGTTTTCAACACTTCATTATCACATTTAAATACTGAGATTTGAGGCATATGTATTTACACATTTCAAGTAAAGGGTTGGAAACAATTCAACGGCAGAATGCGCGGTTGTGGTATTAATTGCCTTTTCACGTTAAGTGCTTACACTCTACGCCACCATTTCTTTGAGTTTGAAAACATAATAAAAGCAAAGCAATAATTTTAAACTATTTTAATAGAAAGATAATTTTAATTTTTGCATTTAATATATAGGATAATTTTCCTGCTGAGATGCTTTGAGTGCGTCTTAAGAAAAATTTAACGAACCCCAGTGTCAGCTGAGATGAGTACTTAATACTTATTCAATGACTCCTTCATGCAAGGACTTTCTTCGGCTGTTGACCTTACCTCACTTTTAACGCTATAACATGGTAACCATAGCACTTACCATGTTTCTCCTTCAGATAAGGTTTGTAGTCAGTATGAGCATCCTCTACATTAAATAAGAAATTGTTTTACTCGACCGCGTTAACCAGATGGCCTGAGCATAATTACTCTCCTTCTTTTCAGCTTACATAAATACGTACCCCTACTGAGCACTTTTTCATTTTATCTCTCGCTCGCCGATTAAGAAAAATACTACAAATCAGAGATCAGTTGCCGAACCAAGAGCTTGGAAGTAATGAGATTTGGATATTCATAGCTGCATCGGGCAACTGTAAACAGTATGAAGGTATTCCGTGTGGTGGCGGAATTTCTGAGTGGTCACGGAATAAGGATATAATCCACCACTCCCTTGCTCGAGCGTGTTGTAAGACGACGGGTTGATAATATGCAGATAACATCTTGCTAGAGAAGGCCAACTTGAAATAAAACCCTATACAGAGTGGTAGGACCACACTGTCGAAGTTATCTGTCTACAGCCGCGGGCCGGTCCGTCCGGGGTAGTACCACACTCTCGCAGAAAATCGACGTCTGAGTAGTAGCAATTTGTTACTGCGCTTCGTTCGGTGAGCGAGAGAGCCGGAAGCCCAAATTTCTGAGGGTGTTTGTGTGTGGAGGGTTTTGGTGGTGCCCTTGGTATCACCGAGCCTCAATGCACGCATTCACACTCCCTTCACTTTCTTCGCGGTAGGCAGCGGCCTTGTAAAGGTCCATGAGCGGCAGCAACACTTATCATCAGGTGTACTGTTTGCTCGTTTGCCACCGTTCGCAATAAAAAAAAAAAACGAACTCGTCTGAACAGTGTGATATAGTTGATCAATTCCACTCCCATTATAGAGGAGACTAGAGCCCAGCAGTGGGACGTATATGAGCTGTGATGATGACGTAAGTAAGTAAAACAAAAGAAAACACTAATATAAGTAGCGAAACAAAACTCAAAAGAAAATTACTAAAAAATTTAATGATGTACTTAGATAAGTATTATTAGTATTTTTGTTCAAAATTAAATACTTAAGCCATAATAAGTTTTCCGTGTGGTTAATTTTCCGTGTGGTGATGGAATAAGAATACAATTCACCACTCCCTGTCTTGCCCGTGGGTGTCGTAAAAAACGAATAAGATATATAATATGCATATAACATCTATGCAAGAAAAGAAAATCCCGAAATAAAACCCTATTCCGACACGTCTGACTAGCGTGGTATGTAATAATCTAATAATAATAATGTAATGTGACTATAAAATTGTCATGTAAATTGCATTGGTTTTACGAAATAAATGAGTACGAGTAGATTTCAAAAGGATACTTTATAAAATCTTATTTGCCAATGAAATATTTACCCACATCTTTTATACCTTGAAAGCTTTATTTATTTAAGAAAATACGCATTTGTCTATTTATATAAGTAAAAATATATCTCCGAAAAGCTTTAATGAAAAAGACCCTTAAATAAAAAGTATCTGGCATATGAAATTGCCCTCCATTTGAACCTTGTCAAAATAGATATTGTCACATTTTAATGCTGTCTTACCGTGTTATTAGAAAAGGGTTTTTAGCAAAGTTTTAAGTGCTAGACTTTTTCTAGATAAAAAGTATTACATAATTATTGTAATTGTCTTCTTTACGGAAGTATCATTATTATTCTATGAAATTCCAATCTGGCTTCTAGAAAAGCCAGATTGGAATTACCCTAAACCCATGCATGTGAAGTGTAATTAATGTGGAGGAGGAGAAAGTGGTATATCAAGATCGTAGCAAGTGGAGGGAAGTGGTCTCTACCTACTCACACGGGAAAGAGTCGTGAGTATATAGGTAGATATATGATAACTTTACAACTAATTTCATCGTGTATATACGTTCTAAATGTAGCCCGTGCCAGAGCACGGGACGGGAAATGTCAGAACATTTCGCCAGTTTTATAATAGCACTAAAGGTGCTAAACAGTATTTATTTATCTTCATATATATTTTTATTGTGTACGTGTGTATGTCACTGAACTCCAACTAAACGGCTCGACCGATGTTGATGAAATTTTTGGTGTGTGTTCAGAAAGATTCAAGAATGGTTTAGATTTACAATTGGACGCGGTAGGTGGAATTGGAACAAAAATATATGCGATAAAATATTATGCGATTAAAGATTTTTTTTAACAAGACGGTGACGGCGATAACCTGAAATGATGCTTATAGTAATTACTTTTTTTTTAAATTCAATACTAATGCTTTAACTCTTCCACCTTACCGTGGTAATCGATTATTATGGAGCATAATAAGTACAATTTTTTTTATATAAAATGAACACAAAGTATAGCCACTACTTAATAATTGGGATATAAAGTCTTTATCTTTAATTGGATAGTACGTGCATGTGGTGTACACGATTTGGATTTAGTGTTTTTTAAAAAGGCGAACGGTTGTTGTAAAATATTCTGTACCAGTCATAGACCTGGTGCAAATCAATGTAGGTGTAAACGTTATTAAGAATTACGATATGTACCTATAAATATATTCATCATCGTGCTCTTATCCCAATTACTGGGGGTCGACGCAATATGTACCTACCCTTCTTCCATCGTATGTATTCCAAAGAGGCAAGTTTTTTTTGATTAGCGGCATTTCTGACATCAATCCTCCTTCGTAATATAATTGCTGTCCAGACAATAGGAGATGAATATAGCTCAGGTCTATGAAAACCTCTTAGAATCTATCCACATATAGCAAGACAGCGGCGGAGACGTGAGAGGGCCGTGACCGTGCGCCTGAAGTCGACCTAACTGAGGCTGCGGGTGACTGGACCGGGGAGTTAGTCGGTCACCCGCCGAGAGGCCGACCACGTGACAAAGACTGACGTCTCCAAGTGAGGGGCGTCGGCCGAGGAGAGGGTATTCCGTCGGGTCGACCAATGACGACAAGTCACCCTGCAGGCGACGTGCCACGGGGTGGGTTACGGGGTCACGCGCCGCCCCTCAGTCACCCCGGACGAAGCCGGGCGGCGGGTGTGCTGACCGTAGCCCACCACAAAAAAAAACCGTCGTACCATCCATCCAGTTATAACGCCATACCATCCATTTATAACTAATATTTCATGTCGTCAACCCTAAGACTGATCTCTATAACATACATAAAACATGAGCCTTCACACAATGTTCTACTCGGTCAATGTAGAGGACGCTACACCCTCCTAAAAAGTCTGCCACTTATCAGTAATATACACATTCTATGTTGTAAAGCTCTTAGTTATCTATTCTAATACCCAGAAGCAACCTGAGAGTTGATAGCGTTCCTAAAATAATTTTTCTCAATCACTCTGCTATTGTAATAGTATCAAGGAGGCTATTTGCTACAATACACGTTAATCAATAGTATCGATTCCTCATAATTAAGCTGTTCAATGATATAGTACGCACTATCCGACATCGCAATATGATTCAAGTTTCTGCTAATTAATTTCAAACTAATTGAACTTGATAGATTTATAAGATAGTAAGAACTATAAGCCCAAATTGAATAGACTTTAATTTTGCTTTAACTTAAACCAATGCAATACGTATCAAATAACTCGTGTACAGAAAGAATGGTATTTTTTCATAGGACTGCACGACTGCTTTTTTAATTGAATCATTTCACGACAGTAATGCCCAAGATAATTATAAAACTAATTTATTTTATATTTATAAATAGTGATTGAAAGAAAATAATAATTTCTATTACCAAATATTTTCGGACATCATCATCATTCCTATACGTCCCACTGTTGGGCTCGAGCCTCTTCCACTATGGGAGGGAAATTGACCTACTACATCATGTTGGTCAGATATGTTGATATAGGGCTTTATTTCGCGATTTCCTTCTCTTGTATAGATGTTATAAGCATATTTAATCCCTTAGTTGTCTTTTACGACACCCACGGGCAAGAAAGTTGGTGGTGAATTGTGTTCTTAGTCCGTCACCACATGGAGAAATATTTTAGTTCTTTCCAGATAATATTGTAACAATAATATTTCGCCGCTGCATTAAATATACGTGCTTATTTCCCATGGGCAGTTTCAAGAATGTGATTAGGTTGGTTGTAGGTTACGAATAGTATCGAGGTGTATCTTTTTCTCTACATCTCTGAATAAGACTGTCATTGACTTCTAGACAGTGGCGACTGGTGGGTCATCAAAGTGGTGGTGCACTTTACTTGCTCACTAAGTATTAAGATCAGAAATTGCAAGGGAACAACAAATTACGTGAAAATGTAATTTTTTATTTTTTTTTGAACGCATTTTGTAGGTGTTCTTCGAAGAAAAATATTTTTTTTTATTTTTACGCTTCAAAAATATTTATAAAGGAGAACCTCGGCGATCCCGCCAATTGTATGTCAATTTTATTTTGAAAAGTTTTGTTGTCGTCTTGAATATATTATGTTCATTTCACTCACACCACACATACGCAGTATAAATTACTGTATTTAACGTCATCGGCAAATTTCGTCGAAAGTCGAGTTCTCTCAGCAATGTTCGGTTCGCTTGTACGGCGCACGGGAACAGACTCATTTTTCAGTATATTTCTATGAACTATCTTCTGTCTCACGCGCCAGGCGTTTTAACTCATATCTAATATAAGTTGTATGGGTAGTCCCCGTGTGCTCGCCTAAGCGCACGAGATTTTTTTTACAGAGAAAATAAGTTTTAATAGTTTGGTAAAGGGCTTAACTTGTTTTGTCAAAATTTGAAATTTTATTTGTTATATGTTTTTGTATATTCAAAGAATAAGTATTAATATACCTAGTAATTTAAAAATAAAGACATCATTTTGTAATTTTTAAATATTTTAATTTGGTGGTTCAGTGCACGAGCGCACTTAAGATACAGCCGCCACTGCTAGATAAGACACTGCTGACGTTCATTTACTAATCTCTAAAACAACTTAATCGATTTTAATAAACTTATAAAACCAGAAATAAAATGGATCAACGCTATTTTCATTCCTGCAGATGTAATAGGAGCCGAACGAGTTTCATGCATTCATCACACCCATGCCATAGAATAAGGATTCGATATAACATTCTTTGCTAAGCCGTCTTTTCAGTCCTATGTAATAGGCTGACTTTCCATTCATTGTAGATACCAATAGCAAAGCGTATGTAGACTAAAAAGATTCGTACTAAATCCTGGTGAATATTTTATAGGAAAATATATGAATACAAATAACATTGAGGTAAATAAAGAACACAAGAAAAAGTGAAATGCCAGCTGCCTTTTCTTGCTTCTTTGAGTCTATGACTTGATTTGGGGAAGCAAATTTAGATTAATTATCAAACTATTAACATATGGATACTTCACAGTAAGTATAAATAATTTTTGATCTATCTATCCCTCAGCTTATCGACGTCCACTGATACATACATACACACAGACATAGGCCTATGCTAACTAGACAATTTGCATGATTTCTTCATTAACATCATTATCTCCGCCGCCTCCATTGTCGAAGGAATTTGATTTTATTTCGAGGTTTTCTTTTATTGCATCAATGTTATTTGCATATTTCATCCCTTAGTCGTCTTCCACGATACCTATGAGTAAGAGAGGGTTCGATGAATCGTATATCTTTAAACGAGCAGATCTTGTATATATACTTATACGTTATACCTATATATATTCAGGATCTCGGAAACGGCTCCAACGATTTTCAGGAAATTTAGCATACTAGAGGTTTCGGGGCCAAAAAATCGATCTAGTTAGGTTTTATTTATAGAAAATGTTGTTTTGTAGATGTTTTTGCTAATAAACACAATGACATAAAATGTCAATAGAATGAGAATTCAAATTTCGCCGTCAAGGATAACGATAGCTCAGTTGGGAAGTTCTCCAGTTGCATTCAAACAGCGTGAGATCGAATCTCGCTGTTCTTATTATTCTCTTTTTATAATTTTTGATATTTTTTCATTATTTCATCATTTTTATTTTTTATTCATATCTATCTATATAAGGAATATCTATACTGTCTATATAAAGAATAACTTAGGCTAGTTTTCCTCTCCAGAACCTGGAAACTGTGTGCCTGGTTAGTAAAATATTATTAAAATTGGTCCAGCCATTTGGAAGATTACTCGGAACAAACAGGCACACAGAAACAGCCTGACAAAAAGAAATAAAGTGGTTTTTTTAGCCACAGGTATAGTGTAAATAACCGTGTGAGCATGAGCAAAACATCTTATTTTGACATTACAAATAGACTTTAATTTAAATTATTTGAATAGATAAACATATTTGTATATTCAGATCGCAGCTATTTCTAAAACGGAACTTTTCCTTATTGTTCCACAAATTGTTGTACTAATACTGGGTGAATTTGTGTTTATTGATTTATATTCTCCCCGTGTATGACATACTCAAGAAAATAAAACTGTAATTACGTTTTTTTTAACATGTTTTATACTTATATAATTAAATATTGCCTGACGATTCAAAGAACATTTCTTAACGATTTAAAAAATATACACGTCATTGTTCAAGTTTTCACTCTAATTAGTTTGTGTTTTCACTTCTATCGGAACTCTTGAAGTGCCACTGTATTTTTTTTATTATAAGTTCGGCAAAAATACAAAAAAATACTCCGAGCGAAGCTCGGTCACCCAGTTTTATATTTTATACTCCATCATCACGGAAATCGTTACATAATTTACTGCATGCTAAACATAATCTTGTGTTTATAATTTTGAACTATATATAGCTCTATTACCAGCAACTTTCAACAAAATTGATACGATGACATCGAGGTCTGCCTTGCGTTGCTTTACAAGTACAGAAACGAAGGTATTTTAAACCGCATCATTATCTGCAACTAAACAGGACACAGGACTGCGTCTGCCATAACATAAATAATAAACCACAAATCCTCGCAAGATAATACCGATACCAGCCTAGAATAGTACCTACGCGAGGCAATTTAGATCAAAAAACACAAAAATTTCAATAGAGAAGATGGCTGGGTGTCACCATCAAGCGGGGATCCTGTTATAAACATAATTAAAAATAAATCCAAAGAGACCAACACAAGACTGCAAAACACCCAGAGCACTCATTGTAGATTTGACCCACTGTTCAATGCACATTGAACATGCAACGCAGAAAATTCATAAGTAGAGCATGTCAGCATACAAGTAGAGCATGTCAACAGCGCAAATTTGCAAAATTCGCACTGACATAATTAAAGACGCTGCGTTATACTTTACACTTACGACACACTAACACAAAATGGTATATGTGTGTATTAGCAATAAGTAGTATATAAGGTGTAAATTTTGTAAAATAAATCAGATTTGAATTTATTCATCTCTCAGTTACTACCCTCTCACTGCGGCCAAGACACCCTTAGCCGTCAGTTCTGATCGGTCCTGTGAGTCTGCTTGACCGGCAGTGAGAATTACCAATCCTCCACCCAAACCTCCCTCTCACTGCGGCCAAGACACCCTTAGCCGTCAGTTCTGATCGGTCCTGTGAGTCTGCTTGACCGGCAGTGAGAATCACCAATCCTCCACCCAAACATCCATCTCACATCTACCTGTCACCTTAGGTAGCGCGGTGCAGGTATCCCATCAGATAGGCTAGGAACTTAAGGGCTTTAGGTACATCAAACTATAACCTTAGGTTCTTCTGTCAAACACGCCGTTAGTCCATAGCCCATACGACGCCGTACACCCACAATAAAAATAGTCAATGATAATCTTATAAATAAAAATTTTATAAAAAAAATCTTTTAGTAAAACAAAGTAAGCCGCCTTTAAAAATAAATGTCAATATTAATTTAGCATTATGTCCTCTTAGTTTTCTTGCCGGATCTTTCACAGTGTGGCCGCATTTCGATCCGGTAGTAGTATATTAGGTTTAAATTAACAAATTGTAATAATCATTACTACAAATTTTAATGTTGAATGATTTCTAATCATAATATAATTTTTTCATATAGAATCGTTTTATTCTTGTGTTGGTAATAAATTTGTACGAAAATGTGAGTCAAAATTGAATAACTAATTTCTGTAGCGTTTAATTATAATTATTATATCTGTAATAACGATGACTTGTTGGACTTGAGACATCTTAGTCCGCCCGTGACCATGAACGCTGTAAGTGTTCCAAACATCGGCAATCAAAAATCAAATACAAACACGATAAAATCCGTAAAGTAGTTTTATTTACAACTAGCAAACCGCCCTCGCTTCGCTTTGGTTTTAGTAGTTTTACCCGCGTAGTTCCCGTTTCCGTGGGAATACCGAGATAAAATATAGCCTAGGTTACTCCCTGATATTATAGCTTTCCATTGGCGAAAGAATTATTGAAATCGGTCCAGCCGTTTTGAAGATTACCCAGAACAAACAGACAGACAGACAAAAATTTTTTAATCTGTATTTTAGGCATAGGTGTCGTGCAAATAACCATGTGAGCATGAAAAAGCCTATTATTTTGACATTACAAACAGACACTCCAATTTTATTTATTAGTATAGATGTGTAATACTCGCGTAAACATCAGAATTCATTCTAAACACATTCTCATCCTAGCATCATTTATTGTTTTTTAACATTTGCTTTGTAGTGAGTATCACTGGTAGAAATAAGTAAATAATTGTATTTACTTATTAAGCAGACTTCCTATCGAAATGCCTCACGTCACGGCTCACGTCCCTTTTTTTTTTTTTTTTTTTTTTTATTGCAAACGGTGGCAAACGAGCAAACAGTACACCTGATGGTAAGTGTTGCTGCCGCTCATGGACCTTTACAAGGCCGTTGCCTACCGCGAAGAAAGCGAAGGGAGTGTGAATGCGTGCATTGAGGCTCGGTGTTACCAAGGGCACCACTAAAACCCTCCACACGCAATCACCCTCAGAAAGTTGGGCTTCCGGCTCTCTCGCTCACCGAACGAAGCGCAGTAACAAATTGCTACTACTCAGACGTCGATTTGACACTGCTGGGTTTGAGTTTCTTCCAATGTGAGGGAAATTGATCTATTATTCCACGCTGGTTAGGCGAGATGGTGGGGTTTTATTTCAATTTATTTTTCTCTTGCATGGATGTTGTTTGCATATTGTAATCCCCTAGTCATCTTTTATGACACCCACGGGTAGGAAAGGAGGTAGTGATTGTATTCTTACTCCGTCATCATACACAAGTAATTATAAACTTTAAACAAATTGCTAATATGTACGTGTAGGTTATGAAAACTTCATAAAATTAATTTAATATTGACAATTCAAATACAATTACTGTATTCTTAATTTATCCTTAAATGTGCAAGATAATATATTTTAGCGTCATATTAGTAACATAAATTTTTATAGTTTCTAGAATAATCTCTCACGTTAAATGGACCAGTGTTAGGCATCGTATAAAATGTCGATTGAGTTCGGTTCAACAGTAATTGCCTGCCCCTAGGTTTGGGCAGATCATACGTCACTAAACAAGTACATGGATTCTCAAGTGAAATGTGAATCAGTGGAGAATACGTAATTGGTTAGATATTTCCGTGTTTAAGATTTTAATACACACATATGTGATGATCTATTGAAGTGAAGAAAATTCTTAGAAAATCATATTCTTAAATGTTGAAAAAAAAACCGGCTAAGTACGAGTCGGAATCGTGCACGTAGGGTTCCGTACTATTATTTATAAAAATCGCGTTTCTTGTATGAGAACCTTAAATATTTGTTTTTAGTATTTTTTGTTATAGCAGCAACAGAAATACATAATTTGTAAAAATTTCAACCGTCTAGCTACCGCGGTTCTTAAGGACAGACGGACGGACAGACGGACGGACAGACGGACGGACAGACGGACAGACGGACGGACGGACGGGCGGACAGACGGACGGACAGACGGACGGACAGACAGAGAAGTCTTAGTAATAGGGTCCCGTTTTTACCCTTTGGGTAGGGAACCCTAAAAAGTAAAAAAGTTGGGCGGTTGTCCTACAAGTTTGCTAATAAAATGGCTTCTTGAGGCTGTGTACATTTATAATGCTACTATCTATATCTATAGAAGAAATATACTACTCATTGATTGAATCATCACGAAATCTCTAAAACCATGACACCGATTTTCATTAAATTTTCCATAGGTAAAGCTTTCGCAAAGTAGACGGGTACTATAAACGGATTTTTCGAAAATTCTATGCATATGCAATATTTTTATCTATCATAACAAATTGTTCCTTGCCTTGGTTGCCTTTGCCATTCTACTCATTACCGCAATAACTGTTATTATTGTGTGTGTGATAGGACTATCGATAGTATTATTGGTATCGATAGTATCGATACAATTGACAGTACAAAATGAGGTAATACTATCATTGCCTTGTAAAAGTTTCGATAATATCGATAATATTTTCATCCCTGACAACTTTACTATCAATAGTATCGATACTGTTTTCATCCATAACCACTTTACTATCGATTTTATTTTATTTTTAAACGTACATAACAGCGTCTCTTGGATCATCTAGTTTATAATTTATACTAGCTGACCCATCAGACGTTGTTCTATTCAAATAAAATAAAAGGAATTCTCCTTGAAATGGATAGCAGTAGCAAAAAATTTCATCAACATCGATTCAGCCGTTTAGGAGGAGTTCAGTGACATACACACGTACACAGTAATATATATACATATATAAAAATAGTTATTTTGGTATTACATATGTATTTTCATAGCTAATTCATATTAATGTTATGAATGGTACCAACTTTTAATTTGAACTACCTTTCAAAGCAGTCAAGTTTTCATTTTTGTAATAATTAAATTGTAATTTTTCTTTGACCTTAAGAATGTTTTAAATATAAAACAATGTGGGCAGGAGCATGAACGATATTCCGTTTTATTAAAACTTTTGGCTTTTGTTTCTTTAATTGAAATCAAATTTCAAGAATGACACAGCTGCTACATCCCAGACCGTTGGCAATTCCAAATTAGTCTTTTATTCTGTAGATAACATAACTTTATGGTAATTAGTTAATTTTCAAATTATTATTTCTGAAACTTGCCATTTACAATTAAACTTCTTAAGAAATAAGACATTTTATATTATATTAATATTTGTTACTTGATATGTACTTATTTTTGTGTGGTGAAGGAGTAAGAATACAATTCACCATCGCTCTCCTGCTCGTGGGTGTCCAAAAAGACGACTAAGGGATATAATATGCATATAATATCCATGCAAGAGAAGGAAAACACGATACAAAACCCTATGCTAACACGTCTGACTAGCGTGGTACTGTAGGTCAATTTCCCTACCAAAATGGAGGAGGCCCGAGCCCAACTATGGCTGAGATGATATACTTATAATCGGTTGGGTTTGTCAATGTATGGGTTAATAATACAATTTATCACTATACATTATGATCACGTTGGTGTCGTAAAAGTGATTGAGAGTTACACCTCTGGTACAATAATACTAACACTGTTTACGAGTTTAATTCTAGTTTGCCGACATACTACGTTTTATATAAAGAAGATAAGCTTATATGTTAATCTGAAACATTTTTAAATTATGCAGACACTCATTAAATATTCATACTAAACTTACAGTGTATAAAATTGATACATATGGTCTCACTTTATTTACTTGCTTTTGCTGACGCGAAATGTTGGAAAATACGAGTACCGCATGATAAAGAAGCTATTTATTTCAATTAGATATAGTTTGCGTCATCATAAATAATACATGCATGCATCCAAACACACATTTGTACATAAACAAATAAATAGAAAATCAATAAATTCATCTGAAAGTTGAATTTACGCATATCGATGACAATTTTTCTAGTCGTTGTTATTAAACTTTATGTCTAAGCTGTGTGAAGATAATAGATTTATTCTGAACCTTCACTTTCTTGTTGTATGTAGGTATATATTTATAAAAATTCGATTAATTCCAGTCATAACTAGCAATTAGCTTTATTATCTTTACATATTATCACAATTAATATTCACATTCTGTCCAATTGATTTAGATGTTGATACAGTGTTATAGGGAAGGTCTTAACATATGTATAATGACTTCTGACGTTGCCGCGAGTATTACACAATGTAAATAAAACTACGGATTTTATCGCTATAGACTTGTTAGATATCAGAAATCTTAGTCCGTCCGTGACCATGAACGCTGAAAGTGTTTGAAACATCGGGCAATCAAATACAAACGCGATAAAATCCATTAAGTAGTTTTATTTATAACATATGTATTTAATCTTCAACCAGTATTCAGTTAGTCGGGAAATGATCAACTAACAAATTCTATTGCCCTTTCTTTTTTCTTTTTGGGGTTGGTTGCGGTCGGCGCAGGTCGGCGCCTTCGTCGTTGGACCGACCACCAGAGCACGGTTACTTGTCATCAGTGGTCGGCCCGACGGAATACCTTCTAATGGGTACCCTCGGGATGATGATGACGACCACAAAAGTGATATTAATGTAACCAAACATTTTATACGTCGTTTCCCATAATTTATAGAGTAAATTTTAGAATAAATCTGTATAAACAGACTAAAGAAATATGTCAATATATAAATTCTATTTGCAATTCTTATGATATCTGGTGTTAACACAAGTATTTTCATTTTAAATAAAACTATTTTTTTACTGGTTTTATCGTGAGTGTGTTGGATTTTTGATTTACCGACGTTTCGAGCATTTTTCAGTGTACATGGTTACGCAAACTCACACATTATTAATACAAATTTAGTGCTGGTACAAGCAAAGAATCAATTTGTACGAAAAAAATATATATATTGTTTTGGATCAGTAATTATTAACTACTAGCTGACCCGGCGAACTACGTACCACCATGTACCGCCATATTTTCTAAATTTCCAAAAATATAGTTCCTAATGGAAAAACCATTACGGCTTTATCGGGAAAGATTCGATCGTCTTGGCCAGCGGCATTGTTAATGATGATTCAAAGAGAATTCAAATGACTGATTATTACTGATTATTAATTCTTCACAAAATTATAATTATCAAATTTTCAACAATACTTAATCATAGACGAAATTACTTTTAGCTGTCATTTGCGTTTTGTTATTACATATCAAATGCGTTTTTGTTATACCACGTTCATAGTGACTAGTATTCTCTTTGAAGTTTTACGTCACGTCACACGGGAACGCGATCGAACGTGATAAAAAGTATCCCATGTCTGTCTCCTGGTTCTAAGCTACCTCCCCACCAATTTTCAGCCAAATCATTATAGTCGTTTTCTCAGTTCCTAATGACATACACAATTATACTAGTGTAAGCTTACTAGTCGACTATCTCCGTGTGGTGACGGAGTAAGAACACTATTCCCCACTCCTACCCATAGACGACGAGTAATGGATAAATTTACAATTAACATCTATGAAAGAAAAGGAAAGCTTGGAATAACCCCCTAAACCAATCCACGTGATCAGAGTGGTATAGTAAGTCAATTTTGTCTCCTATTGTGGAGAAGTCCTGTCGTGATATGAAGCATAGTAACACTAAGTTACTAAAAGTATTCTACAATTGACTACTAGAAGCTAATTAGTAAATTATTAAAACAAATATCACTAAAATGTTCTTTCTTTATTACTATGCATTTATTAATATTAATTACTAACAGTAAAATAATGTAGTTTATAGAACCATTTAGCGTAAAAAGTTATTTTATTCAAAAATGAAGACTTTGCCAATACCATACATAATCATTAAAGTTTAGGTATCAAAAAGAATTAGAAGTTTGGACGCGGGGATTTCATAGCAACTTCCTACACCAGCGTGGGCACTCGTCCCAAAAAGTTTAAGTCTGTGATCATAATTTCAATTTAAAAGTTTAACAACTGAGTTCGCATTGGAACCAAGGGATATATGAAACGCCATATGCGATACATATAATAGCGGCACATATTTCATGATTTTCTAAAATGTAAACTATAGTCCATACTTAATTTATTGTTTTATAAATTTTAGAGAGGAATATTCTAATTTGTATACTAGCTAACCCAGCAAACTTCATACCGCCTAACAGTCGATTCATTATTTTTTTAGTTTTTTAATACTTATTCTGCTATTTAGGACGCCGGGTTAGTTATTAAGGTAAAAAAATAAAGTTAATAATTCAACAATTACATTATGGTATTGAAATTATCATGAAACTGATCCATATTATAATATCTAAAACGGCAAGAATACTCACGTGCTGAGATCGATTACGTCGACCCGGGTTTCGAGCATGTCCGATGCTCATCATCAGGGCGAGTGTGCAGCGGCGTCTGCGAGGCCCCGGCGTGCAGATTATGCCAAAAAATTAAAATTGTGTGTTTGACATCAATATTAATTCGATGCTAATGTCACTTAATTGTTTTGGCTGCCCGGAACCTCTTCACTAACACTTGAACTTTATGGTATGGTTTTAAAATTGAAATTGACTTTTAAGTATTATTACGATTCATTGGTAAGGGAGTATAGAAAAGTGTTATTTTTAGATCTTTTTAGGAAATATTTGAAATTTTTCTCTGCCTAAGAATCATCGAAGTACTTCAAGGAAAATGTTTAAAAAAGAATTAGCGAAATCGGTTCAGCTGTTCTCGAGATTTGGGCTTAGCTTTAACAGCTAATTCAGTGATTCATTTTTATATTATAGATTTATATTTATGAAAATCAGTTATTTTGGTGTCATTATTTATTTGTACATGATCTCAAAACTAAATGGTTTAATTGAACTAATGCAATGATTTGACTAAATTATTTGGTCATGCTCACTGAAAAGTTTATTTGCGCGAGCTACGACGAGCGGATCTCTTCCGTTCCTCCAAGGTGGTTGAGGGGAGTGATGGCCGCTTTAATGATTAACTCCGTTCACCAGTGCTGCTGGTAGAACCAAACCCAACCGTAATCTTTTGAATTATATTTGAGAATGATATATTACATTGAATTATATTTAAGAATTAAAGGGGATTTATATTTAAGAATTACATCATATCATGGTTCAGCGGATATTGCAGTGGAACTAATACTACTTGTATGTAATTTTAAAAAATCTAATAATTCATTCATCATTTTTAATAAAGGAACAAACTCGCTAACTTTCCTACCAGATCCTTTCAGTGCGGTCGCATTCCCATCCGGTGGTAGTTATTTGAATTAATTTAAGGTAAAATGTAAATATTGAAAATATGTAGTCATTTATGCATAATAATTAATTTGAAATTGAATGTATTTCCAACACCAGAATGATAATATTGTTTAGCTTGCTATAAGCTGATATTATCACAGAAAATCTTAAGATTGTTCACTAAAATATAAGAACTGATAATAGAAGTAAACAATTATTCTACTGTATGATTTCTAATCAAATGTAATCTCTTATCTAAATATATGGAGGCATAGTCAACTTCTTTACTATTGATAAAAAAGTAAAATAATTTACTACGTCTTCTCTCCCTCCTCTTCATGTAAAAATTATATCTTTTTACATCATCATTTCAACTTCCACTGTTGAGTTCGAACGTCCTCCAGAATGGGAGGGATATTGACCTGCTATACCATGCTGAACAAGCGTGTTGGTATAGGATATTATTTCGAGTTTTTCTTTTCTTGCATAATTGTTATCTTATATCTTTAAACGAGCAATTCTTGTAAATATATATATTTTCAGGATCTCGGAAACGGCTCCAACGATTTTGTTGAAAGTTGGCATACTAGAGGATTCGGCCCCAAAAAATCGATCTAGTTAGGTTTTATGTATAGAAAATATTGTTTTGTCAGTGTTTTTGGCAGACAATATAATGACATTAAATTTTAAAAGGATATGAATTCAAATTTTGCCATCAATGTCATGAGTTACGATAGCTCAGTGGCGAAGTAGTCAGGTTTCATTTTATTTTTGACATCGGCGACAAACGGCGTCGGATCGAATCTCGGTGTTATTATTATTCTCTTTTTGTATTTTTTTATATAATTTTCATTGCTTATTTTTTTATTTTTTATTAATATATATCTAGATAAATGCTACAAAAACACTCCGAGCGAAGCTTGGTCAACCTGATATTATGCATATAATAGCAGATGGTCAATAGTATTCTTGCTTCATCATTACACAGAAAATCTTTGTAAAGATTAAATAAAGGTGCGGTGTAGGTGCGAATACCTGCGCCTCATGCCGCCCTAGCCGAGGCCGCGGGTGACGTGACCGGGGAATTAGTCCGTCACCCGCTGAAGAGGCAGACCGCGTGAGGAAAGACCGACATCCTCCCCGAGGGGGGATCTCGGTCGATGGGAGGGTACCCCCAAATAGGGGGTATTCCGTCGGGTCGACCATTGACGTCAAGTCACCCTGCTCCGGTGGTCGGCCCAACGACGAAGGCGACGTGCATCGTGGGTGGGTTGCGGGTGTGCTAACTTACGTTCCTCTGTCGCCCCGGACGGAGTGGTGCGAGGAGCGCGCCGACCGCAGTGCAAAAAAAAAAAAGATTAAATAAAAAAAAATATTGGATTACGAATGTACGAATGTAAAACGAAATTGTACGAATGTAAAAGATACCATAAAAAAATAGTTTAATAACAACTAGATAACATAGGTAATGAGAAAGTTCAAATGTATAAACAGTGTTTCCATATTTCGATGTATTTATTGCTTCACAACAATTTTCTAGTTTCATGAAAAGAATAAAAAATGCCTAATTTAATATCTTTAAACGAGCAATTCTTGTATATTTCTATATATTCAGAATCTCGGCAACGGCTCCAAAGACTTACATGAAATTTAGTATGCAGATGGATTCAGGGGCAATAAATCGAGCTTGCTTTTATTTAAAGAAAATCTTTTCTCACTATTGTGTTCAGGCAATGAAAAAAATATAATATGCGGGTATATTTAGCCACCGCCAAAAATATAATTAGCTTAGTTGGGAAACTGAACAGTATTTTAATTCAGTTCGATCCTTGGTTTTATCTATATTTAAGTTCCTTTTATGTGAGAAAAAGATGCTCCTTTTGTGAGACAAGCCATTATCATCTAAGTATATTTAAAAATACAAAATTTACGAGCGCAATATCGAGCTTAGTATACATTTCTGAGCTCTTCTAGCTCAAAATTGTTCATCTAACATTTCTTTACTACTCGATATCTCACAAACGAATCAAACAATTTTCTCGTATTTAGTAATTTGTAATCTTTTGTTTCCAAATACTTTGAAATATTGGACTGCGTCAATTTCCTTAAGTAAACTAAAATGGAAATTCATCATCGTCCTAATGCAGCCTATCGCCGTCCACTGCTGCACGTAGATCTCCTCATGTTTCGCCACAAAATGCGGTCCTGTGTTGGCTGCATCCAACCATATCCAGCAACTTTCACTAGGTCGTGAGACCACATAGTGGAGTGTGTCCTACATTGCGTCGTACGCTACGCGGTCGCCACTCCAGAATGTTTCTTTTCCAGCGGTTGTCGGTTCGTCAAGCAACATATTCACACTTGTGGTAGGACCACACTGTTGACAGTTGTCTGTCTGTCCTTTCGAGGTAGTATCACACTCTCGTAGAAAATTGACGTCTGAGTAGTAGCAATTTGTTACTACGCTTCGTTCGGTGAGCAAGAGAGCCGGTAGCTCAACTTTCAGAGGGTGTTTGTGTGTGGTGGGTTTTGGTGATGTCTTTAGTTTCACCGCATTTACAGTCCCTTCATTTTCTTCACAGTAGGCAGCTGCCTAGTAAAGGTCCGCGAGTGACAACAACACTTACCATCTGGTGTACTGTTTGCTCTCTTGCCAGCGTTCACAATAAAAAAATATGGCCTGCCTATAGAAAATATTTCATTAATATTGAGAAGAGTTAATTATAATAATATTTTCTCAATTTTTAAAATGACTGATAAAATATTGTTTTATGACTGGCTGCCTCCCTGACGTGAATCCTAGGTCCATATAAGGCTCTTAATCGTCTGTAACGACAACCATGAGTAATGTAAGGGTTAGTAGTATTCTTAACCGCTACCATATAGCATATTTGATAAACTGTAATACCGGTACAAATGAAAATGAAATGTAAGTTTAGATATAAATATGATTTCAAAATACATTTTGCGGATATAAACTGTCATTGCAAGTGAAGTCGTTGAAACTCGCTTTCATAACACTCTTCCTTGAAGATTTGAATTTATTCTTCAATAATAAATATCCTTTTTTTTAATGTTGAACGCCAATTCGATTATGATAGCGGCTACTATATTTATATTTGACTATTTATATAGTACCTAAATAGCAAGTAGTAATAAATAAATTTGAAAAATTTGAATAACCCCCCATACCAACTAAAATAATAATAATTGAAAATTATAGTTTAAAAACTAAAAAAAAACGCTTACAAGCTGACAGCCCGAATCATGTCTCCAATTTCCCGCATGCGTAGTTTGCATAATAGCTCTAACTCTCTTGCTCTTATGCAAAGGATACGGTTAGAAATTTCTAAATCTTTGCGAATCTAATCAGGATATTCACCTATTTTGATCGAATTATTGCATTGTCATGGGCCTTTGACGACAGGCAAAGTTTAAATAAAATCTGATTATGCAAAGTAGGGCAAAATGACGTACAAAGATCCTGTTACATACATAGGTACATACATACAGGTGAAAATACTAAAAGTGTACTAAAAAGTATTACGTTCTCTTCAATAAGAATTATCAATTAATTGTCATTTAACAATTATACTGGCACGCGTGAAGCACTTAATCGAGTAATCATACTTTTACTCTACTGGACCGATATTAACCAATTATAGCTAAAAACCACCGGCAGAAAACTGGCTTTTAAATGAAAAAAAAAAACCGTATCAAAATCAGCCCATCCGTTTGAGAACTACTATGCCACAAACAGACACACATATATACAGACTGATAGAGATCAACGTCAAACTTATAACAACCCTCTTTTTGCGTAGGGGTTTTAAAACTAGATAAAAGGTAGCTCTAGACGAAAAATACAAAAACGTATTAGTATATACCTCACCGTATGTAAGTAAACATTCACTTCACAAAAGCTCTCAGAAAAAGAGCTTAAGGACGCTTTTATTTCCATATACGATAATATGAAAGGGCAAATATCTGTATGCTATAATAAAATCGAGAGGGGTCTAAAAGGCTGAGCTCCGAGATATTTTTCCAAAAATATGCTACGAAGCCTAGATCTATGCTATACAGGCATTATGAGAGTTTATTGTTAAACTAGCAACCCACCCTCGCTTCGCTTCGGTTTCAGTCGTCTTTCCTGCGTAGTTCCCGTTCCCGTGCGAATACCGGGATAAAATATAGCCTAGTTTACGCCCTGATATTATAGCTTTTCATTGGTGAAAGAATTTTTGAAATCGGTCCAGCCATTTTGAAGATTACCCGGAACAAACAGACAGACAGACAAAAAAATATAAAGTGATTTTTAGGCATGTGTATAGTGCAAATAACCGTGTGAGCATGAAAAAAACCTATTATTTTGACATTACAAACAGACACTCCAATTTTATTTATTGGTATAGATATTTCCATATGATTTCCTTTCTATACAAATATGATAGGGTAAATTGTATGGAAGAATACAATTTATCACCCCCTCTCTTGCCCGTGGGTGTCGTAAAAGACGACAAAGGGATATAATATACATATAATATCTATGTAAGAAAACCTCGAAACAAAAACCCTATGCTAACATGCCTGACCATCGTATCAATTGGCCTTCCATAGAAGAGAAGGCCCAACAGTGGGACGTGTATGGGCTGCGATCAATTAGATTTCAAATTGTAAGGCAATCTAATATAACTATAAAAAGGTTTTATGTTATAAAAATTAACAGAGCTAATAAATTCATATAGAATGTTTATCTTAATATATAAATGTCTTGTGTATGTACGTGTGTATGTCACTGAACTCCTCCTAAACGGCACGCTGGATGTTGATGAAATTTTTTGTGTGTATTCAAGGGGATTTGAGAATGGTTTAGATTTACAATTGGAACCAGTAGGCGGCGCTGTTCGGACAGGACAATAACATAATTTAAAAACGACTTTACGAATTCTTCCATCTTTTTTTAATTTTTCTAATATTTTGAGGAAGACTTTTATGGAAAAAGAAATAAGAAAGTTGCGCAGAAAATGAGAGAATTTAAGAAAACTTAACGACTAGGTTATTTATCTATACTGCAACTAAACGGCTGCATGGATTTGAATGAATTTTTGTGAATGCATTCAAGTGGCGGCCTGGATCATTTAGATTCATAAATCAGCTCGGCGCTGCAGTCGTTTAGTCCCTATTACTGCTGTCGCTTTCAAGGAGAATTTCGTTTATTTTATTTGAACAGAACAACGTCTGTTTGGTCAGCTAGTTTATATTGTACTACCATCTAGTAGGATACGACGAAGTGCTAGTGGCATCAGAAGTTACACATAATTACGTACGTGGTCTAAGTGATTATGAGACCTAAAATAAAAAAGTAATGGAATCACAACCGGCCATTATCCAAGAGGAAATAGAATAAAAAAATCATTTAAACATCCTTCCTGATATTATAAATGCGAACGCAAGTTTTTTTGTTTGTTTGTTACGCTTACACGCTTATAATACCGAACCGATATTAAAAATTCTTTTCTCAATGGAAAACTATAAGATCACGGAGTAACGTAGGCTATATTTGATCCCGATATTCACCCAGGAACAGGAACTACGCGGTAAGGCAACTGGAACCGAAGCGGAGCCAAGGCGGGTTGCTAGTATAATTATAATTTTTTAGGCCGTATAATTCTTGTTATTCAATAGTGGAGAGAGTTCATAATGACAGAGAAATTACATTAATCACTCAAACAGTGGTCATATATGATCATCGTTATGATCTTGCTCTTATCTTAATTACCGAGGGTCGCTAAATGTACTTTTCTGCCGTCATATATGATTTATAAATCGCAAAAGGTTTGGTAATAGTTTTATGACCGGCTACCTTCTTGACGTCAACCCTCCTTGGGATTGTAACTGTTTATCAGACGGCAACTGATGGAAGAATAGATCACAAAATCGAGTTAAAAATTTAAATTCAAAGTTTTCACAAGCGAGATTGGTCCGTTCTCCAAGTCTCGTTGAGGACTATCTAGAATCCAACGGGATCCGTCCGTTTTTTGAAGATTTATCGTGAAAGGACCAATCGCGTTCTTGTTGAATTTCCATCTCGTTTTCGTTATCTTTTCATGTAATGAGAATCGCTCCCCCTGGTTTATGTAAATTTATTAATTTTCTTACATGATACTCACAAGTGATGTTAAGGTTGATAGCATTCGTTTCCGGCATCAAAGAGTAATAGTTCATATTTATTATGTAGGATTTTAATTGTGAGCTTGCCTTTAATTCCAGTGTTATCATTTGTATCTCTTTCAATTTATCAAAAATCACAAGCAATTAAGTAGTGGCGAATTACAATTATTCTCTTTCGCAACATGCGAAATTAACTAGTAAAATTAAATATTACGCTTCACAAACTTGACACATTTTTTTGGACTAAGTATATTGAGACACACAACAAACAACATTTAAATACTAAGCGTTTAATCTAGAAATGCCATAAGAATAGAAAACACATGAATAAACTCGTTTAAAAGTTTGTTAACTTATATCGTGAGAAAGAACGGTCTGTATAAAATTGAGATGCACTTAATTTTATTTTAAACGGTTGCGCTATTCCACGTTCGCTGTGACTGCGTTTCATTTGAACTATAACCTACTCACGTTAAAAGAAAGGATACTGACTATTATATACGTACCTCCTCAGTCACCAACTGGATATAATTTTTTCATTGCTATAAGTTTTTGCTAGCCTTACAAGTTGAGAATTTTAACCCTATAAATTTGTGACAAAAAGTTGACAATCATCAATAGCTTTTTACAATTAGTAGGCATGTCATTCCATGCCTATCAATTTACAAATACACAATTGAAATAAACATAAAAGAAAATGTGTTTGCGGTTTGATTATTAATATCAAAAATGCAGTAATATAATGAAAACCAAGCACAGCTTAAAATAGAATAAATTTAGTGTGACGACAGTGAAAAACTTATTGTGAACGCGAGTTACATTCAAAAAGGAAATTTAAGAAGTTTCATCGAGCAACGAAATAGACCATTAAGCAAGATTATTAAAGAAAAATAAAAGTAATAAAACAAGTCGTGCGTATCTTGTAGGAAAGAGGATGTAGGCTGCTTTGGAGTGAGGGCAGGGCAGAGCAGGCGCGCGTCTCCGTCAGCCGCCCAGTCGCTATCCGACTCTCTCCGACGGTACCGGTTGCACGAAAGCTGAAATAGCCCTGCAACTTTTACCCTAAACGAACTCCGTTAGTTTGTTTCTGTAATATGCGAATATTTTAAATAATGTGTGGATAGCAAAATGTGATTTATTATTGACTGAAGTATATAAAAAAATTCAAAATGATGTTTAATATTTTGTTTAAAAGTTTTATGTTCATGTCAGTGATTATTTTTGTTGTACTATTTAATTCAGTTATTATGAGTAAAGTGGTTAATGAAAATATCCCGATCGGTAAGTTGATTATTAAATTTACTACTACTATATTTATTATAAATTTGAAAAAAACAATCACTGATTTTATTCTTAATGTAGTATTATTTTACAGATGTTAAAACGTTTATTTAGGTTTTCTCGACCTTTTGATTCACCCGTGAATATTAATACCACAAAATGTAAATTAGATTATATTATTTTCATCTTTTAAACATCTCTAATAATCTTTTATAAAAATGCAAAACATTTATTACATTTTTTCCTTTTTTAACCATATGTTCTAGTCTTATATATGTGTCTCAATGATCATAGATCTCTACAGTAAGATGGAAATTGCCTCCTATCCGACGCTGACTAAATGTGTAGGATAAGGTTTTCTTTCAATTTTTCATTGTCGCGTAGTGGCCATTATCTATTTTCAACACTGAATCATATTTTAAAACACCAGCGGGAATAAAAAGGGTGGGGTATGTATTGTAATATCACACAGAGCCCATTATTTGTGTTAAAGAACCTGTTGAGCAAGGGATTTTCCGTGCGGTGATGGAGTTAAAATACAATTCACCACCCCCTATCTTGCTGATAGGTGTAGTAAAAGACTACTAATGAATATAATATACATATAATAGTCTTACAGGAGACAAAAAACTCGAAACATGACCCTATCCAACACATCTGACCAGCATGGTGTAAGTAAAAAAGTGTAAGTGAATAATGTAAGTCAATTTCACTCCCATTCTGTAGAAGGTTCGAGTGCAGCAGTGGGATATATATGAGCTGTGGTGATTATGATGATGATGATGATGCATCTAGATAAGCTAATCCCATATAGATTACGCAGGAATTATAAATAGAATCAAAGGCGATAAAATTTAAAACAATTACTAGCTGACCCAACAGACGTTGTTCTGTTCAAATAAAATAAAAGAATGGCAGCGCCACCTACTGGGTCCAATTGTGAATCTAAACCATTCTCGAATCCCCTTGAACACACACAGAAAATTTCAACATCGGTCCAGCCGTTTAGGAGGAGTTCAGTGATATACACACGTGTACAAAAAATTTATATATAAAACTAAAGATATCATACTACATATATCCGTGAGGAGTAAGAATGCAAATCACTACTCCCTTTCTCGCCTCTGGGTTTCAGAAAAGACGACTAAGGGATATATTACGCATATAACATCTATGCAAACGAAGATGAACTCGAAATAAAACTCTATACCAACAGATCTGTCGGGCTGACCACTGAGGCGGGCCGACCCACATGACCCACCCATAAAAAAAAATACCAACAGATCTGACCAATTTAGTAGAGTAGATCAATTTCCCTCCCATTGTCGAGGCTTGAGCCCGACAGTGAGTATATGAGCATGATGATGATAGCATCTAGGGAATCACCAAAGAAAATTTAAAACCTATATGGTTGCTGCAATAGCTTTTCGGAACTATCATGGTAAGACCCAGGCTGCTAATGACAGGAATGTGAATAATCAAATTGTTGTGAACGATTAGACAAGTATTTAAAGTATGTATGGCAAACTTTCTTGCTCGTATCTGTGAGGGAATTTCGTCACTATACTAAGAAGTATTTTATACATATACTCACGCTTCTTTCCCATAGGGGTAGGCAGAGACCACTTACTTCCACTTACTATGATCTTGACATACCACTTTCGCCTTTTCTTTATTTATTAATCTCCTCATGCACGTTCTTCGGTTCAGGGTACTTCTAACCTGGCCTTTGTTAAGAACGTCCCCGATTTGATCGTAGAACGTCCGCCTTAGTCTTCCCCTTCCAACACTCCCGTTCAAATTCTCCATATTAGTCTCCTTTCATTTATTTTCCCTACATATTAAGAAGTATCTTATATCTTTAAACGAGCATTTCTTGATTCGATGAAATTTGGCATACCAGAGGTTTTGGGGCCAAAAAATCGATCTAGCTAGGTTTTATTTATAGAAAATGTTGTTTTGTCGGTGTTTTTAGCTAATTAATACAATGACATAAAATACTATTGACATTCTCTGAATAGGAATTCGAATTTTGTCGTCATTGTCAAGAGTGACAATAACTCAGTTGGGAAGTTGACCAGTTTTCTTTATGTTTTGTTTTAGCATTCAAACAGCGTGGGATCGAATCTCGGTGTTATTATTATTCTATTTTTGTAATTTTTGATATTTTTTTCATTATTTCATTTTTATTTTTTATTAATATATACCTATCTACCCGACGGAGTAAGAATACAATTCACCACCCCCCTATCTTACCCGTGGGTGATCGTACGAGACGACTAAGAGATATAAAAACGCATATAACATCTATGCGAGAGAAGGAATACTCGAAATAAAACCCTATGCCAACACGTCTGACCAGCGTGGTATAGCAGGTCAATTACCCTTCCATTATGGAGGAGGCCCGAGCCCAACAGTGGGACGTATATGGGCTAAGATGATGATACCTATCTAAATAAATTCGAAAAAAATACAACAAAAACATACCGAGCAAAGATCGGTCCAACCAGATATTAAATTATAAACACAAAAATTCTTACCGATTTTCTTTTGTACCGTTGTGCATTATTTTATTATCATTATCATCTCAGCCCATATACGAGTTTGCCTTCTTTTTCCTACATGTTATAGTTCAGTCATCTTTTATGACACCCACAGGCAAAAGGGTGGTGAACCGTATTACTTCGTTACCACACGGGGAGCATGTGTTCGTTTCGATAATTACTGAACAATTCATTGGCAAATTATTGCTCTGAGTTTGGGTGTAATTTGTGTCTGTTAATTATATATTTTTTTTTTATTTCGTGCGGTGACGGAGTAAGAATTTACCACTCCCAATCTAGCCCGTGGATGTCGTAAAAGACGACTAAAGGATGTGTATATGTGCATATTATAATATGCACATAAGACTTGTACAAGAGAAAGAAAACTTGAAATTAAAGACTATACCGACCTGTCTAACCGGCATGATATAGTAAGTCGAATTCCCTCCCATTGTGGAGGAGACCCGAGCCCGACAGTGGAACGTATGTGGGCTGCGATGATGATGATGATATATTGTATTTTATTAAAATTTCCTACAGTAATAAGGATTTATTTCTCAACGAGTTATGTAGTCTTCAAAAATATTAAATAAGTAAACGTTACCTTAAATTCAAAGAAATTTTTAGGCCGCTTTAAATAATTGAAACAATTGAATTTCAAATAAGCGCTTCTTAAAATTTGGCTTTATTTATTACTTTTTCTTTATTGCTTGCTAGATGAACAAAAATTCATAACATTTATTAATTTAACTGTTGATCTATCTATCTAATGATTCTAAGCAGTCTTTAGCAGCCATATAAATCAATAAGGCTGCATCTTGTACAAAAAAAAACGTAATGTCTAACCATATACCTACCAACCAATAAGAGAAGGAAAACTCGAAATAAAACCCTATACCAACATGTCTGACCAGCATGGTATAGGTCAAATTCCATTTCATTGTAGAGGAGGCCCAAGCCCAACATTGGGACGTATTTGGGCTGTGATGATGATGATGATAATAACATCCAATTATCAATCTATTGATTTTCTGCTGATTTTCTGATTTTCTGCTGATTTTCTGAGATTCCGTATTTTTTTATTTGTAAACAGCAATTGATTTTCTTTCTAAATTTATTGATACAGAAACAAGAAGTCCAGTTTGATATTCCAGATATCCACAGCGGAAAACACGCACAAACACACACACACACACACACACACACACATACACACGCGCACGCACCCACGCACGCACACACATATACATATATACAGTAGAAACTCGATTAACCGGACTAATTGTTGACCTCCATCGGTTTTGTGTATATGTAGTACTAGCTTTTGCCCACGACTTCGTCCGCGTAGAAATCATGTATGGCAGAGGCACTCACAAATAACTGTGTAGTGCGTTCAGGGTTCTACAGGCTCACTGTTGCTCTGGATGATTTAATGCCAATCTGGTTTATTAGAGAGGCGCTGTTATCAGGGGGTGCTTCTATACCTTAGGCGTCTGACTCCAGACTAATTGAAGTGGCGCAGTGGCCCTACGTGAAGCGCGCAGAAGACTTTATGCTAACATCTATGTTGTACTGCCACCCGTTGACCAGCTAATGTACCATACAATCATCCGATTGTAGGGTACAATAGCTGAGGCTGGACCCTCTACGAGCTGGGCTTAATTTAAAAAAGCGATACGCTTGGCCACCCTCGTTATCGAGATGGTGATTCGATGAGTCACGATGCCTCCTAGAGTAGCCCTATATAAAACGAATGATGTGCTGTTTCATAGACCCTGTTGCTATACACCTGTCGGCACAGCAATCACCGTTGATTCGGATCCTCTCGGTCGAGGACCAGATGATATAGGTCTTTACCTATGAAATTGCCGTTATGTATGAAAAAAATTAAAGTATTTTTTTTATGTATTTTTTATTTGTATTAATCGAAGTAATCACCCAAGCAATCAATGCATCCTTGCCAACGCAGCGGCAGTTTATTGATGCCCTTTTTAAAGAAATCAGCTGGACGGGAGGCAACAAATTCTTCAAATGCATTTTGTACTGCCTCTTGTGTATTGAATTTCTTTCTTTTGGAAAAAGAAGTAGTCTGTAGGCGCAAGGTCTGGTGAGTATGGCGGATGATGGAGAGCTTCCAACCCCAGTTCTCGCAACTTGGAGATCGTCTGTTGTGCAGTATGAGGTCGCGCATTGTCGTGCAGGAGCAGCGGAGACGAGCGATTGACCAATGCTGGTTGGAGATGTGCCAGCTTCTCCATCATTGTGTTCAGTTCTTCACAGTACATATCTGCAGTAATGCTCACCCCGTTTGGTAAGAAGCTGTGATGAATCACACCGGCGCTAGACCTCCAAACAGTGACCATCACTTTTCTAGGGGTAAATTTTCGTTTAGGGCATTGTTTAGGTGCTGAACCAGGATCCAACCAACTTGCTGAGCGCTTGCGGTTATCAAACAGAATCCATTTTTCATCGCAACTAACAATGCGTTTCAAAATTCCTTCATTTGTGTGTCTGTTGAGCAATGCAAGGCATGTCTCGACGCATACTTCGCGCTGGCGATCATTGAGTTCGCGGGGCATCCATTTGTCAAACTTTCTTACCTTGCCAGTTTGACGCAAATGGATCAATATTGTTTTGACTCTAATGTCGAAAGCTGCTGCTAATTCAGCCGTAGATTGTGGATCATCGGCTTCCACAATCGCCTTTAATTCGTCATTGTCGACCAAAGTCGTCGGACGACCGCGAGGTTCATTTTTCAGGTCGAAATTTCCAGAACGGAAGCGAGTAAACCAATAACAGGTGGTGCGTTGGTTTGTAGGGTTAGCTCCGTAAACGTCGTTGATGTTGCGTGCCGCTTATGCCGCGTTGCTGCCACGACGATACTCATATTCCATAATTACTCGAATTTTTAACGTATCCATGATGACGAAAAAGATTGAAATGCGATGAAAACGTAACACTAATCAATAAACAAATGACTACTTTTGGAAAAAGAATTCCATGTTTTAAAATAAAATTAATTTGAAATTAGAATTCTTAGCCAAACAAAAATTATTTTGATTTGAAATGGCTAGTACTGCAGAACGGCAATCACATAGGTAAAGACCCATTATTTGGGTTTAGTATTCGACGGGCGACGGTATTTCAAGAGCATTTTTATTAAATTACTACCCGGCTCGTTAACGCGGTGTTAAATGTTGTCGTCTGTACGAGAGACTGGTCCGATCTGAATGGCCCTGTACCTGTGTGAGCAAGTTCTGACCACTTGTCTTAAAATTTTCTTCTAGCACTCGCAGAAAGTCATGGTGTTCAGAGCTACACACGGATACCGCGCCAAGTCAACCCAGTTAGCATGTGCTTTAGCTAGAACACTCCCGTGGGACTTAAGGGTGGAAATGTATAAAGCTCTTATAAAATTGTGGTTCCAGCTAGGACACAGCAGACATACTTATGAGGTCTGTGTTGCCTAGGTAGAACAGCGCTGTGAATTCATCGCTGCCGAAGCTGCCGACCATCACTTAAATCATAGTCGACAGGTCAGAAACTGGTGAGAAAATGAGGTTCTGCTTGGCAGTTATCTTGTGTAAGAACTCGGCGGAGTGACTCAGGAAGAAAATCTTCCAAGCTGACTCGTTCCACCGCTGTGGCGTCGTGTGGTGGCTAGCCCAAGTTCTTGCGCTTTACGACCTGGCTAAAGGCCATGAGTACTATCACTATTAGGTGTGCTGTTTGCTCGTTTGCCAACAACAGCAATAAAAAAACCAACCTAGGTAACGACACGGATGGCTGAAGCGGGGTTTAGTCCTCCACCCGTAGAGAGACTGAACGCGCGAGGTCGATACCACGACAATATAATTTGCTGCCTGGGAGCAAAAAAGGGTGTTCGAGTGACCCTGCCATTTTAACTGCCTGACCTTCTTTTTCTCTTCATTCTACAAACTTTGAATTTTTCGCTACACCCTTCTCTAAGGAACTTCACAAACATATAAGTGACGGACACAAATTACACCCAATCTCAGAGCAACAATTTGTCGATCACACAAAAGATTATCCGGCGTTGGAATTGAACCCGTGACACTGGCATGGTAGATTGGTATCTTAACCATTATGTTATCAGTGCAGTTAATTAATCATTGGTGTTACATGAATTTATTACTTGTGTATTAGAGGGAAAAATATCAAAGCAGAATTCATTATCTTACACACTTAGAAAAGAATATATCCTCTGGGGTTGATTTTCAGAATAATTTTCTTTTATAATGAGTCATTTTATATCGATTTTTATTGAAGTAAGTTGTGCTCTAAGCTGTGTAAGTTACTGTAGTTTTTTTACAATCCCACTGGAGCTCTTTAATTTTACGTGATTAAAAGTATTCTAAATGTTGACCGGAGATGTAAGGACCGCCATGCAAAATTTCATTCGAATCGGTCTAATAGCTTTAAAACCCATTTAATTAGCCTGTACAAACAGACAAACAGACAGAGAAATAAAAAAGAATTAAAATATTAGGGATGATATCTAAACACATGGCAGAAGAAAAAAATCTATTCAATAATCGCAGCGAAATTTTTAATAATCGAAACGATGTCTGCTTGCTTTCGGGTTGCCCACATGTAAACTATGTACGTCCCGCCCCCCTACTTTAAACTATGAGTAGGGTATCGCCGTTAATAATTATTAGGAAATAATAACATAAATACAAAATTTCAGTGAAATAATGTAGGTAAATACGAAAACCTTTTATACTTACCAAATTTGAATCCCACTTTTACCCCCTTGGGGATTTAATTCACAAAAAGGGATATCGACAATAATCATTATTACGAACTTGTAATCCAAATACAACATTTCATTGAAGTATCTAAAAAAATCAGAGAACTTTCATACTAACTTTGGATCTCCCTTTTAATCCCTTAAGGGTTGATTTTCGAAAAAATATTTTAGATTTTGAAGAATGAAGAATCTTCGTACTGAATTTCTTCAAAAACGGCAAAGTTTCATACTAATTTTGTACCCCCTTTTGACCCCCTTAGGGGTGAATTTTGCATAGAGCAGCACCTCGAAGGCACGGGGCCCGATCTGTCGGACGCCCAGTTTGGGCTTAGGAGGGGTCGTTCGACGATCGCGGCTTTGTTGCGCCTGAGGGCCGTGGCGACTGAGGCCGTCACCGGCGGGGGAGTGCTGTTGGTGGTGTCCCTAGACATCGCCAACGCATTCAATAGTCTGCCATTCAGCTGCATCAGGGAGGTGCTCTGGTATCACGGGGTGCCAGTTTACCTGAGGCGGCTAGTGGAAGACTATTTGGAGGGGCGCAGCGTCCTTTGTACCAACCCAGCAGGGGACGTTGTGCGAACGCCCATGATGTGCGGTGTCCCACAGGGGTCGGTCCTCGGACCCACCCTGTGGAACATCGGCTACGACTGGGCGTTGCGGGGGAGCCTCCCGCCCGGGCTGGGCGTGATTTGTTACGCCGACGACACGCTCGTCACAGCCCGCGGTGGGACGCTAGAAGAGGCGGTAAGCTTGGCGAGCTCTGGTACCGATGAGGTCGTTAGGCGGATCGAGGCGCTGGGGTTGAGGGTCACCCTGGACAAGACGGAGGCCGTCTTGTTCCATGGGCGCCATATGAGCCCTCATGAGTCGTTAGGAGGGAGAGTACACCGTCCTGCCACCACTGCGATTACGACGAGGACACGGCGCGCCATACGCTCGAGGCCTGCGCGGCTTAGGCAGTGCAGCACTGTGAACTCGTCGCAATCATCGGTACAGACCTGACGCTGCCGGCTATCGCTAGGGCGATGGTCGACAGCGTCGGGAATTGGGACGCGGTCGCAGCCTTCTGCGAGACAGTGATCTCGCGGAAGGAGGCGGCGGATCGCCTGCGTGAGGAGCGCAGCCTCGATGAGGAGACGATGGCGTAGACGCAACTACCTGCGCCTCATGCCGCCCTAGGCGAGGCCGCGGGTGACGTGACCGGGGATTAGTCTGTCACCCGCCGAGAGGCCGACCGCGTGAGGAAAGACCAACGTCCTCCCCGAGGGGGGGGGACGTCAATCGATGGGAGGGTACCCCAATAGGGGGTATTCCGTCTGGCCGACCACTGATGTCAAGTAACCCTGCTCCGGTGGTCGGCCCAACGACGAAGGCGACGTGATTTTCGGGTGGGTTGCGGGAGTTGCGTGCTTAAGCTTCTCTGTCGCCCCGGATGGAGTGGTGCGGAGGCGCGCCGACCGCAGCCCACCCACAAAAAAAAGGGGGTGAATTTTCCAAAATCCTTTCTTAGTGCTCCCCTACGCTAGTGTTGCCCAAAAAAGTCTTGGTCTTGCGGTCTTGGTCTTGGTCTTGCGAGAAATGCGAGACCGAGACCAAGACCAAGACCGCTTAATTTTTGCAAGACCAAGACCGGCCCTGCAAGACTTGAGCAAGACTAAGACTGGGCCTGCAAGAGTCTCGCTGTCTTGCATTTAAGTCAAATCACCATTTCAGCTAATACACGTCCAACTGTTGGCCTCGTATCTTCTACATAATAATAGAGAAATTGACCTACTGCACCACGGTGATCGGCTGTGTTGGTACAAGGTTGCATGTCAAGTTTGCCTTCTCTTGTATATATTATATACTGTACATACATATTTAGTCGTCTTTTACGACACTCACGGGTAAAATAGGTGGTGATGAAATGTATTCTTATGCCATCACTATACGGCAAGTTAAATCAGTCTTGAGATATCCATTTATTGGCCAATCGATTCCCAATGTTGGTGTTGGCTTTTCAGAATTACTCTTTGGAAAGGGTTAAAGACAAAAATACCGTAATCGTCACCCTGTTAGTTAGGCTTGATAAGTTTCACACGAGAGTGCTCTTGCCCATTATATTTATATTTCCGTTTAGTTTATTAGCCCAACGATGTCCACTGTTGGACATAGAAATATGCCTACAATTAATCTACATAAATAACACCCAAACTCGCAAAAGAATTATTATGCGTAGATCGGTATGCATATATAAAAATCGTAATATAATAATGTGAAAGAGAAGTAAAACTACTAGAAATAAAATCCTATACCAACATGTCTGACCAGCGTGGTATAGTAGGTAAATTTTTCTCCTAGTGGGAGGAAGATTAAGCCCAGCAGTGGCGCTTTTATGAACCGAGACGATGACGACGAATATCATACATTTGGTGACCCTCTTCATAGGTATATTATTGAAAACTATTATTATCTATACTACTACTTATCATAAATTGGGAGAAATTGTTTATTGGAAGGCCCTAATTTTAGAAAATATTCCAAAAGAATGTTTTTTTGTCAGATAGTCTGTTTATCCAGAAAAAATTTAGGCTTTAATACATAACACTGCGACATAAATATTGGTAAATTGGTCCGGAGCAATGTCTATAAAGGCTAACAAATCGGACAAAATTTTAAAGCTGTTAACCGTTCTCCGTATTAATCGTTGTTACGGCAACTAACTACATAAATAACAAAAATTATAATTAAAGTAGGTATGTTTTGGAATATCCATAACATACCTACTTTACTTAAATGGTGATATTTTTTTTAAAGCCAGGAGGCGATATGGTTATTTAAACGAAATAATAGCATTATAGGCAAGTAAAGTAAGCGTAGCTGTTGGAACAGCTAGTATTGAATATATATAGAGGTAGATAGGTAGAATTATAGGTAATAAAATCGTCATTAACATATTCCTTTTTATAGGTCAACTATTAGGTATGGCGGATATTGTCAAATTGAAGGGGAATATAAACACTCCCATTTATTATAAAAATATTTAAAATGACATAAAATTATTGTATCAACTGCCCCGTGTGGTGACGTCTTAAGAAAACAGGGATGAAATCGCTTCCTTTGCCATAGGAGTAGTAACGCTGTCTAATATAACACTAGGGGAATATGAGCGTAATTTTCCCCAGTGGTAAGGGTTATATTCAATTGTGGACTATAGGCTAGGAGATGGATAGATAGGATAGAATGATATTTGATTAATTTAGTTCGATTTTTCCTTGCCATGATAAATGACTGTTACGTTATTCCAACTGCAAGACTTGCAAGACTTTGCAAGACTCTTGCTGCAATACCAAGACCAAGACGAGACCAGGTGTGATGTTGCAAGACCAAGACCAAGACTAGTCCAAGTCTCGTCTTGGTCTTGCATTTGGGCAACACTACCCTACGCTATAAAGGGAACCTCTGTGCAAATTTCAAGTTTCTAACTCTTATAGTTTAGGCCCTGCGTTGATATATCAGTCAGCTTCTCCTTTTATATTATAGATGTACATAATTTTATACGTTTATTAAAAGCCAAATACATATCCCGTGGGGCATGCTAGATACTAACTAAAACAAAGCGTGGGGCAGCAATCCCGCAAGACATTCCAGTTCAGACCCACTGTGGGGCTCAGGCCTCCTTCATAATGGGAGAGGCATAGACCTACTATTCCACGCTGGTCAGGCGTGTTGGAATGGGGTTTTGTTTCAAGTTTTCCTTCTCTTGCACATGATGTTATATGCTTATTAGCCCTTAGTCGTCTTATACGATATCCACGGGCAATAGGGAGTGGTGAATTGTATTCTTACTCCGTCACCACACAGATATAATATATATTAGCTGGCCCAACAACCGTTGTTCTGTTCCAATAAAAAAAAGGAATTCCTCTTGTAATCGACAGCAGCGCCACCTACCGGGTCCAATTCTGAATCCAAACCATTCTCGAATCCCCTTGAACACACACAAAAATTTCATCAACATCGGTCAAGTCGTTTAGGAGGAGTTCGGTGACTTACACACGTAACAAGAAATATATACATATATAAAGATACACAATATCTGATGGATATATGGATGTGTGCGTATGTATGTGTTCAAATAACATTCACAGTATAAAATAGTGAATAAAATATGATGGCTAACTTAATCATCATCATCATCATCTCATTTCAGCCTATCGCCGTCCACTGCTGGACGTAGGCCTGCCTCATGTTACGCCACAAAGTGCAGTTCTGTGCCGCCTGCATCCAACGACGTCTAGCAACTTTCACCAGGTCATCGGTCCACCTAGTTCCTTCTACACTGCGCCGTCCGATACGTGGTCGCCACTCGCCACTCGAAAACCTTCTTCCCCAACGGTTGTCGGTTCGTCGAGCGATGTGGCCTGCCCATTGCCACTTCAGCGTGCTAATTCTTCGTGCTATGTCGGTTACACCCGTTCTTCTGCAGGAAGAAGACTAACTTAATAAACTCAAATAAAATTAATTTTCTATTTTCCATAACATTCTGGCAAAACTATCGTGAAGTTGGAGCATATACGCTAACAGATAAAATTAAAAACAACTAGTAGAACAACTTGTGAATATTTTTAGATACTCATTCCTCTATTCATAAATAATTAAAAAGTATTTGAATAGCGTTATTGTTCCAGTATATTTCAGCGAATTTAAATCACTGTATTAATGAAGCAGTTAGTAGAAGTTTATTTTTAATTCTCTTTTCTCATTTACTAGCTGACCCGGCAAACTTCGTACCGCCATAATTTTTTTCGTAAATATATTTTCTAATTTGCCAAAAATATAGTCTGTCTATAGGTGTCATTTGCGTTTTATTACATGTCAGATGCATTTTTATTATACCACGTTTCATAGTGACTTGTATTCTCTTTGACATTTTATGTCACGTCACACGGCAACCCAGTCGAATGGGATAAAAAGTATCCTATGTCCGTCTCCTGGTTTTAAGCTATCACCCCAGCAATTTTCAGCCAAATCGGTATAGCCGTTCTTGAGTTATAAATAGTGTAACTAACACGACTTTTTTTCCAGCGAACTCCGTACCGCCATAATTTTTTTCGTAAATATATTTTCTAAATTTTCGAATATATAGAATCTAATGGAAGAACCATTACGGCTTTGTCGGGAAAGATTTGGTCGTCTTGGTCGCGGCATTGTTAATGATGATTCATAGAGAATCCAAATGACTGATTATTGATTTCTGATAAAATTATAATTATCAAATTTTCAACCATACTTAACTGTAGACAAAGTTACGTTAGGCTGTCATTTGCATTTTGTTATTACATATCAAATGCGTTTTTGTTATCTTACGTTTCATAGTGACTTGTATTCTCTTTGACATGAGTTTCAGCGCGAATATGGAGATGTCATGTTAAGCGCTTGTATTATATTAATTTTTTTTTGTGTTTTATAGTGTTATGTTCAATAATTTTGCTTATATTTTATGTAATATAA
Source organism: Lymantria dispar (assembly GCA_032191425.1). Classification (NCBI taxonomy): domain Eukaryota; kingdom Metazoa; phylum Arthropoda; class Insecta; order Lepidoptera; family Erebidae; genus Lymantria; species Lymantria dispar. The sequence goes on from CM063440.1 coordinate 17,123,497, forward strand.
TAGTAGTATATAATAGTAACAGTTAAGGTGTTGAAGTGTGGCAAATGTGATATAAGAGTGGTTTACGTGTATTTTCATATTCTACCGAAATTCCCAGAGAAATCATTTAATTAGGTTTTCAGCACCTAATTAATGGTAACGACTTGACTTACTGACGGACATGACTATATATAAGCTATTATATATAAAAAAATGTTAAAGAATATGAATAAAATTGTGTCAGACTTGGCTGCATGGGCTTTGATCCCTTTTCCTGTCCGAATGAACAAACAGAAACAAAAAAAATTTATTTGACATTTTATATAGATAATACAAGATAAAATTTTCAACATATTTACAATAGAGGAAGAACAATGAAAATACCCTCCTGAAAATAATCTATCAAAGATCAGCATTATCCTTAGAATAATAACGTATAGAAGGATAATGTCGGCACTTAAGCGATCAAAAACGTGGAGTAAAAAATACTACACGCGTGCAAGCGATTAGAAACATACACACGCACACCACTATACAATAGAGTAGAGAGAATAGAGTACAATAGAGTCCCTTGCGTACGCAGGGACCTTGTACACTATGGAACGATCAAGCGTCGGGCTCCAATTTGCTCCAATTTAAATGCTTCATTTTATATGCTTCATTTTATATGCGCATTACGTCCTATGAGTTATTATTCTAAGGCATTAATACCTGCGCCTGATGCCACCCTAGCCGAGGCCGCGGGTGACTGGACCTGGGAATTAGTCCGTCACCCGAAGAGAGGGTACTCCTCAAGGGATATTCCGTCGGGCCGACCACTGAGGACCAGACACCAGGGTGGTCAGCCCAATGACGAAGGCGACGGGACAGAGTCGGGCAAGGAGTGCGCCAACCATAACCCACCCCCAAAAAAAAAAAAACTGGGCACATTACCGGTAAAAGATTACCGATAGACGAAGCATTATTGATGTTTCTTCTATTTCATCAACATTTCAGCTCATACATGTCCTACTGTAAGGTTCGAGTCTCTTCCACAACAGGAGGAAAATTTACCTACTATAGCATGCTGGTCAAACGTGTTGGTACAGGGTTTTTTTTCGAGTTTTCCTTCTCTTGCATAGATGTTGTAGGTATATTATAATCCCTTAGTCGTCTTTTGCGACACCTAAGATCAATAAATGAAGTGGTGAATTGTATTCTTACTCCTTCACAACACGGAATGAAATTGTTTTTTTTTTTTTAATTTACCATTTAGTATATACTTTAATGTTACCGAATGGTGACAGAGTAAGAACACTATAACTATCCTTCTCTTACTCGTGGATGTCATAGAAGACGTCTATGGGATATAATACACACATAACATCGAAACAAAAGAAGGAAAGCTTGAATTAAAACCCTGTACCAAGACATTTGACTAGCGTAATACAGTAAGTAATTACTCGCCCATTATTGAGGAGACTCAAGGCTACAGTGGGGACATCTATTAGTTGAAATGATGATGAAATAGTTTAGTTTATTGCTTTATTGTTACTTATATACCCTATGGTGACGGAGTAAGAATTCAATTCACAACTCCCTATCTTGCCCGTGGATGTCGTGAAGGACGACTATGGGATACAATATGTACATAACATCTGTGCAACAGAAGGAAAACTCGAAAAGAAACCCTATACCAACATGTCTGACCAGCATGCTATAGTAGGACAAATTCTCGAGAAGGCCCGAGCCCAACAGTGGGACGTATGTGGGCTGTAATGATGATGACGATTTCTAATTTAAACAATACGATGTTTTAAAAAGAAAATTTAATCCAATATTATACTTATTTAAAGTCTTTGTTTATAAATATTGTTGTTTTGCGATCGGTTTTAATATTTTTCATAGAATGCTGTGTATTCAATATCAATTTTTCTTAAAATATAATATACTAGCAACCCGCCCTCGCTTCGCTTCGGTTTCAGTCGCTTAACCCGCGTAGTTCCCGTTCCCGCAGGAATACCAGGATTAAATATAGCCTATGTTACTCTCTAATATTATAGCTTTCCATTGGTGAAAGAATTTATGAAATCAGTTCGGTGGTTTAAGCGTGAAAGCGTAAAAAAATAAATAAACTAACAAACTTACTTTCGCATTTATAATATTAGTAAGGATCATATGACAAAATTAGCCTACACCCTGGGGAGATGAGGCATTTGATTGAATTTTTGAGATATTTGTGAATTATTATTGAGTTAACCAAATTATTTTTGCAACTTTTATTCTGGTAAATCTTTATATACATATGTATTTCTTGTGTACGTGTGTATGCCACTGAACTCCTCCTAAACGGCTGGTCCGATGTTGATGATTTTTTTGTGTGCGTTCGAGGGGATTCTAGAATGGTTTAGATTCACAATTGAACCCGGTAGGTGGCGCTGCTGTCGAATTCAAAGAGAATTCCTTTTATTTTACCTGAACAGAACGACGTCTGTTTGGTCAGCTAGTATATATGTATATATATATATATATAACTCGCAACTCAGTAATAAGGTAGTTTAGTCAATACTAATAGAGGTAATACTAATTGTCAAAATTTAGTAATAGTCCATTGAAATGTTACATTTTTTAGGCCTTACCTTGCGTTTTTTAGAGGACGCAATTTTATTTTTTAGATGTGTAGGGGGGGTCAGTGTAAAGCTAAAACCAAGTTTGTGGGGTCGCCACCCTTGTCCCACGGCCGCCATCTTGAAAATAGGGGTTGAAATGGTTTTTACGACATATCTCTTAAACTATTAATCTCATAAAAAAAAATTGTTAACATTTTTTGTTGAAAATTAAATTCTCTACAACATTGGTCAAGTAACTTTTTGTCGTAGAACTATAAATAAAAAAGTTAAAAGCGCAAATGTTCAGAAATTAGAAAAAAAGATTATATTTTTCGATATAACTTTTTTTATCATTTTACGAAAAAATGATATCAGACCATTGTTGTAGATTGTTTTTTAAGGAACAACTTTTATAGGTAACATTTTTTCATTAAGTCAATAGCTAAGGTTTTACAGCGCTCCGAAGTGAGTACTATTTTTCAGTACTCTTAACTATTCATACTACTTGTGTACTAATAATCATCAGTTTTTGTATTTTTTTGTTATTATAATTTTTTTAATTATTATTTTGCAATATTATTAATAATTAATTATTGACTCTTCCCCACCACCCACGAGGTAGAGTTTGGAGTTCATACTTTTCGAGTCTACCATCAGGTCCAGTCGTGGCTTGGTAATAATAATGATCCTGAAGACTGGGGCTGGAAAAATGTGGAAAATTATTGATGCCAGTGTAGAGCCCTAAACCTCCAGCACCCCCTGAGCTTCTAAAATTGATCTTTTGCAAATTCAAAGGAAACTGTGGAGCGATATGTGGATGTCGAAAAGCAGGCCTGAAATGTTCTGCAGTATGCTTCCATTGTTCTAGAGAGACTTGCAGCAACGTAATGGAGCTGTCAGAATTAATAAATTAAAATGACTTTGATGATGAACCCCCGACATTAACACCTGAAGGGGTGTTCTCCAGTTCTCCCACCGATATTTAATTCAAAAAGCCGATCAGATGCTGGGCCACAGCTTGGTCCATCGAAAAGACTGAGGACGGAGTAGTTCAAATTACAAAATCACCGTGGATTATGCCTCTTGGGGATACCACGTAAAAGAAAACGCGCCTCCAGTACTCATTTCGGAGCGCTGTAAAACCTTAGGACTTACTGAAAAAATGTTGCTTACAAAAGTTGTTCCTTAAACACGATCTACAAAAATGGTCTGATATCATTTTTTCGTAGAATGATAAATAAAAAGATATATCGAAAAATATAAATTTATTTCTCGAATTTCTGAACATTTTCGCTTATAACTTTTTATTTATAGTTCTACGACAAAAAGTTACAAAAGCAAAGTTGTAGAGAATTTAATTTGCAACAAATAATGTTAACAATTTTTTTTATCAGATAAATAGTTTAAGAGATATATTGTAAAAACCATTTCAAACCCTATTTTCAAGATGGCGGCCGTGGGACAAGGGTGGCGATCCCACAAACTTGGTTTTAGCTTTACACTGACCCCCCCTACACATCAAAAAAATAAAATTGCGTCCTCTAAAAAACGCAACCCCAAATGTAACTTTTCAATGGACTATAATAGAAATATCAAAAATCTGCTTCTTCTTCTATTTAATGCTTTAGCATTGTTTACTGTACAGGTATCTGCACTTTCGACTAATGCTCTGCTTCACCTTAAAATACTGTGTATAGTATCTATAATACATTCTATATTTATAACATTAATTAATTGTAATATCATCGTAGGGCTTATGCTAGTTAGTAATATTATATTTTACAAGGAATTTCGACGTGAAACAATTTCGCTTACTTTTCTCAAAAGATGTGTGCATTTTTTTTTTCATTTCTGTTAAAACCAAAAATTTTGGAATTGTAATATACATTCATCCATTTATCAGTCCGTAAACGTACACTACTAGACATGGACCCACGAGAAGAATACCAGAACGGTACTGTGCCACTTGCATTCAACGGCGGTTCCCTGCGATTTTCAGAATGTCATCCGTCACCTATTTCATTTACTATAACACAACTTAATATCTGGTTGACCGATTCGGTCACGGTGAAATTTTTTTTTTGTAAATAGTATTCTTGACGAAGATACTTAGATAAAAACATAAATATGATGAAATAATTTAAAAATTAATAAATGTATTAATAGTAACACTGAGATCCGATCTCAGGCTATTTGAATGCGATTGCACAACTTCCCAACTGAGCTATTGTCACTCTTGATGGCGATGGCGAAATTCACATTCCTATTCTAATGACATTTATTTGCAAGCAAAACATTTACAAGACGACATTTTCTATAAATGAAACCTAGCTAGATCGATTTTTTACCCCCGAAACCTCTGGTATACTAAATTTCATGAAAATCATTGGTGCTGTTTCTGAGATTCTAAATATATATATGTCGGAATTCAAATCATTTATTATGCATAGACCCCGAGAGGGCACTTACATATTGTCAATTTTACAAAATAAAATTAAATTATCCAATAAAAATAAACTACCACCGGATCGGAACGCGACCGCTACTGAGAAGATCCGGCAAGAAACTCAGCGGGCTTGTCTATTATTTTAATTTTTTTTTTCTTCTTACTAGATATAAATTTGTATACATGTTTTGTAAGACCTAGCTCCAGTGTGATGCCCTTCGAACTGCAAGATACTTAATATAATTCAAATGATTATGGGTGGACCAGATCCCACAAGCGGCACCCGATCACGAGTTAACTACTAGAGCAGCCATCACTCCCCTCAACCACTATGGAGGGAAGGGAGAGACCCGCTCCACGCAGCTACCGCAAGTAGATCCTTCAGTGAGCATGACCAAGACCACATGTTACAAACGACGAAAATGCAAAATTTCGTTAGGCAAAACACGCTACGCTTTACAATATTAGAGTTATTAAAAAAGAGTTTATTTAAAATAACAAGGAAATTGCATAATGAGGAGCTGCTCACAACCAATCAGTATTATCATCTACATAATTCGAGATTTTATAATAAGCTTTCTTAGAAAGTCTATTCTTGATAGCTTTTTTAAACTTTTTTGTTGGCAGGTCTCGGATATCTTTAGGTAATCTATTGTAGAAACGTATACATTACCCCATGAATGATTTGCTTGAGTAGTATGTACAACTAGTTTGTCCTTATTCCGAATATTCATTTCATGAATGTCACAATATCTTTTGAAGTTAGCGATATTTTTTTTTGACATATAATATATTTTCGTATATATATAGAGAAACATAGTTTCCATTGACTTCGTCATTAGTGGTAACCGACTTAGTGGGCGTCATCAGGGTAAGATGCGAGCACAAAACAATCGCCTCGCGTTATCTGCAAAAGGAAAGATTTTTTTTTTGTATTATTCGGCCACTTCTGACCAAGTACAATTACTTAGACAGTAGACCAATGTCTACATTATAACATTTTAACAGACACCTCGCCGTTTACATAATCTAGATCTGAATAGGCACCTCGCCTTTCAGTAGCCACCTCGCCAATCATCGGCCTCCTCGCCAATCATCGGCCTCCTCGCCAATAAACGGCCTCCTCGGCAATCATCGGCCTCCTCGCCAATCATCGGCCTCCTCGCCAATCATTGGCCTCCTCGCCAATCACCGGCCTCCTCGCCAATCATCGGCCTCCTCGGCTTTTTTTTTAATTAATTAATTTTTAAAAACTATCAAGCTAAGCTAGGAATTCGTAAAAAAAAAGCCATACACACACGAACAACAAATTATTTTAAACAAAAGAAACACAGTACGAAGATCTCACCATCATTGTCATCCGACAGACGGCTGGCACATATGATTGTAGAGGTAGATAGGTATGCGCACTACACACACGACCACAATTCAAATTCCTGATATGGTATCTATCACCGTTCAGCACTGCAATGATCTCGTAAGGCCCCCATATTCAGGATTCAACTTTGATTGCTTTCGTTCATGAACCTCAAACCGAAACCCAATACCCCATGGAATACGAATCAATTACCGCCTTATGTCTATCGGACCACGCCCCCTCAAGACATGCGCTGCCTACCACCAGCTTACTAGCCCGTTTTCCAATCTCCTCCGTATCAACCTTAACTTTGCGGTCGATCACGGTTAACAAATTCAAGGACCCAGCTACTCCACCCATAAACAACCCTAGGGAGCCCGCCTTGGCCTCTCCAAGAATTGCACCATTCATGGACAGTTGAGCACCATCTAATACATAGCACCTGGGCCCGCTTCTACGACCGTTATGATGCCTTTGAGTACACTCACGCGTTCCACCCAGCCTCCAGCACGATAAGAGCCAGCGCGATAGTCGCTATTTAAGTGCAGCTGAATATTCAGGCCTAAGTCCAGCAGTGGACGTCTGTAGGCTGATGGATGGAATATTGTGACCAAAACAAAAATTTTAAAAATTTTGCTCGCGCACCATCGACGTTTATTTGCTACAACACGCAAAGGGGTCCGAAAAGAGCCATGGACGCCCTGAGAGCACTGATTGCACCATCAGGGGAAACTGTTGTGTAATGCCTGAATAACACATTTAGTAAAAACGTCTAAAAGAACAAAAACGTATTCTTTTTGATCCCCTCTGCTACTGAGCTCACTCGTGACATAAATGTGGATCGCATGCCAAGGAATACCAGCCCTCGGTATGGGGTGTAACACCACCCGCTGTTCACCACATCGCGACCTAGCCACTCTGCATGCTATACAATTTTCAATCAAATTTTCCGACACACTGGGAAACCGACAATGTTGTTAAGCTTCCCTCAAAGCCCCATCCTATCCCAAATGAAGAACTGACCCATAAACATGACCTACCACTAACCAATGAAAAGCCTCCGGCACCATTGGCAGTCAAATACTGTGACTAATCCCTTGAACCCCCCTGCAAACCTGCAAAGCTCATTAGATCGCAATTCATATACTCCAAACTCTCCCAGTCCAGATCATCGCTTTCAAGATCACCAATATTTTCATTGCATTCGGGGTCCTATCACCACTCCGCATGTAATTAATTCGATGAAAATTCAGCTATATCGACGCGCCTCTTCACTACAAAAATCTCTCCACCCAAACAATAACTATAGCCAACGGAGGCACCACTCGCCTTCGGTGAGAGACTCTTTGAAAAGAGACCAACGCGGGCCACTCCGCACTGGATATCAAAATCGAAAGTCCAGATCTAGCTAAATTTCGAGCTTTACAGAGCTGCAGTCGGAACTACTGCAAAAGTCATGCCATACAAACAATGTGGAAAATGCTTTACCGAGCCAACTACTGCTAATGTCTGCAACCCGGCGGCATCGAGACTCTTGTATGCGCGGCGCGCCTACTGCAGTATTCTACCGGATGCAACTCTGTACCAGCCCTTTGAAAGAGGAACGCGTGCAATAGACGATAGAGCAGTACCTTAAACAAATGAGTACCTATAACAATATCAGTATCCACATCCAGAAAGTGTGACGTCATGATCACTAAGAGCGATCGATATATATATATATGTCGCAGCGTCACTAACTCTGACGCCATATCTTAATAGTTTTTAAGAATCAATCGATTACGGAAACGTCAAGTATTATACTTAGGTGTTTTTGATACAACGTTGGCAATGATTTTTGATGTTTGTCGTTTGACCGTTAACGTTTGAAATATTACCGAGCTTTCTTTATTGAGAGCGGTCCATTGAATATTCAGTTGAGTGCGAGACACGAGAGCGGTCGGTCGTTGTTGCTGCCGTGTTGTATCAAATTCAGCGCGTTTCCTTAACTTGTAAGTTAGCTGTCGGTATCCGTGTAATTAGTGGTTATGATATAAAAGTGTTAACGCTAATTGTTGAATACAGTTTAAAAGTAGCCATCCGAAGTATTATTTTACCCCATCGCGATGTGCCATCAATCTGATAGTGATGCAGCACGGCGGGCCCCCCCAACCCTCGACATATATATATTTATTTTAGAATTGCTCGTTTAAAGATATAAGATATACTGTTACGGCCTTGCTGGTTTGTGCTGATTTTGTTGATCTAATATTAAACTACAGGTTGTCTTTGATTCGTTTAAGTCTGTAAATATAAACAAATACAATCAAGATCACAAAACAAATTCCAGGCCTCGTTTTTAAGATCTATTTTCAAATATAAAGTGAAATGTCAAAGCGACAGATTTGATATTGCCAGGCCCCGGCACTCTTCTTGGAGCACAAAGGGTCACTATTTATAATAGCTACTGTTGTTGGTATTCTAAACACTTATTTAAGTAAAATTAATTTTATTTCAATTTAAGTATGAGGTCATATTGGAAGAGCTAAAATGTTCTTCGTTAACATACTATCGAATATATTAAAAAATTGTTTGGAGGCTAGTGATACAAAAATGTTGTTATAGAACTAAGTTACAATGAAATCATAAACTTCGATGTCGTCATGTCGAGTTTTCATTCTCCCTTAGTCGTCTTATACGACACTCATGGGCAAGAGGGGGTGGCGAATTGTATTCTTACTCCGTCACCACATGGATAAGGATAAATTCATATTTTTACCTATTTTTGGAGGACTTGTATCTTTGTTCTTTTTAGCTTTTAAATTATAAAGGAGAATGCTCAAAACCAGGCCCTTTTCATTTGGCAATGGGCCTAAACCAAATATAAACCAAATACTATCCTAAATTCATATCTTATTTTTATAATTTCTCAGATTTAATTTTAGGGTAACTTACACCCTAGCATTAAAAATAATAATAAATAGTCACACAATGAACTTAGGCATTTATGATTTGTATAGAGCGAAGTGAAATGTGTGTGTTGCCAGGTTGAGACAAAATATTTTATTAAAATATATCGATACTTTCTTATCGTCGTATCGTATCTTAAAAATTACAAATCGATATTTGGTTGAATTTATTGAAAATAGTATTGATGGCAATAATTACAACACACAACATGTTTATTTAATCATCATCATCATCATCAAACAGCCTATCGCCGTCTATGTGTAGGATTGATGTAGGCTTCCCTTATATTTCACTACATATTGCGGTCCTATGCTACTCGCATCCAACGACGCCTAGCAATTTTCAGCAGGTCGTCGGTGTACCTAATTAGTCCGATACTATCTCGTCCGATGTGTGGTCGTCACAAGACAACCTTTCTTTCACAGCGGTAGGCAGTTCATCGAGCAATGTTGCCTGGCCAATGCCATTTTAGCTTGCTAATTCTTCGAGCTGTGTCGATTACACCTATTCTTCTATGGATTTCCGTATTTTGGATTCTATTTCGCAGAGAACCCCAACCATGGCCTGTTCTGAGCGACTTTGAACTTAGCTTTGAGGTCTACATTTAGGGATCACGTTTTCTTGTTGTAAGTCTTTCAGTAACTGAGGTCCTAAATAAAAATATTGATCGACAACTTCGAGAGTTGTTTTTCCCAACTAGGACCGGTGCTAGAATGACTGGGCAATTGACATGACTTTCGTCTTATCCATGCTCATTCGTAAGCCCACTTTTGGTTGGGTTACCCTGCTGAGATCATTGAGCTAAGATTTGTTGAATAAAAGTAGTATAAATAATATTTGCAAAATGGTTATTTTTTCTGTCATGTTACATCAAATTTTGCAGTTTTGTAATTCGCAAAAGTAATGTTTATTTCTTATATTACAGGCAATAAACCAATAATAACATGACACCAAAACTTTATATTTTATTTTTTAAATCGATTATCGATTCAACAAAATAAATAATTAAAGGTATTTAGTTCTGGTAACACAAAACACTATGGCGCCGTGTTGTTTACGATTTCGTAATCACGATATGCGTTGAGTTGAATGAAAGGATAAAAAGAGACAAAACTATCCGGGCATGAGCGTTAGAACTTCAGCATGTTCTATGTTTGAATTTAGGATTTTATCTTATGCTTTATTTTAGTCTATTTTTTATAGTTTCTATTAAATAAATTCAATCCACCTATTGTAGACAAATATAATTATTACATTTAAATAATTTTATATAATTTAAATACAGTTAATTATTTGTCAGTTTTTATACAAAGGAAAAATATAAAACGACGTGATATTTTTCTAAGTATAGACCGTAATGCTACCCATTTACACATTTTTTTTTCAGGATGAATCTAAGTGATTCACGATGGTTAGCATTTGGATCTTACCAATTAAAACAGGCGGTATATTATTATAAGGGTAATTTATATTTACTGTATAGGAATAAGTGACGAAATGGAAGTGGATTTGCCTATTCCTGGTATTCAATTAGCAATATATTGAAGGTATTTCCAAAGGCGAACCGTTCCCCAGAATTACCTATGACTTTCTATGACCTAAATCACATCAGTTGATAGGTCACGCCTATTATTATCACATAGGATCATATCTTAAGATTATGATAAAAGCATTACATTATTATTTTATAAACATAATACTTTTATTTGTTTTTATTCGACGTATTTTCTAACCTCAAAACAGTTCACTAAAAATAAGATTTCTCTTAAACCTGGGTACGAAAATGAAAAATAAAAAAAATATAAAAAAAAATAATTACTAAATATAAAACTAGAATAATTATCCTACAAAATAGAAAAGAATTCATGAAGGCCCATCGACTTTCATATTGAAACTAACTCTCGAACAAAATGGGCCATCTCCTTTATCAATTTCTTCAAGTCTCGTTCTGAATAAAAAAACGTGTGTGTGTGTGTGTGTGTGTGTGTGTGTACTTCTGCACTATGGAGTGTAGAAGTAAGGAGCACCATCTCGTATGGGGGATTAGTCGAAAAAGTGTCCACTTGTAAACAGCAAATTAATAGCGCTAGTGTAGCAAGTGGAAATGATATGAACTTAGCAGTTATAAACAGAGTTATGGAGTGCTGGGTTGAAAAATGTAATATTTATCTTGACTTCTGTCGTTAAGAAATATGCAGTATTTAAAATCTCAACTATTTACGTAGTCAACTGTAATTTAGTAAATAATAACCTATGAAACTTAAGAGTGAAGTGTGCTGGGTTGAAAAATTTAATATTTATCTTGACTTCTGTCGTTAAGAAATATGAATTGCGCTGTAACAAAGCGGAAATGTTTCTTTCCTTTTCCAATTTAGTATCCTACTCTAATAATTTGTGGCGCTCTATTTAAAATTCTTCCACTTGCTACTATAGCACCACCTTAATTTGCTCCCTTTCAACGGACACTTTTTCAACACTGAGATGGTGCTCCTTACTTCTACACTCCATATTCTGCACGTAAGAAGTTACCCATATTTTTTGACGTAACAAGATCTTTCTAAAATTGTATTCTTCGCGTTATCGTACGTTTATAGAAAAACGACACTTATAAAGAAGAGGTATTTAATACATTGAAAGTTTTATTGTATATATCTATCTTATCTAGTTGAAATTTATGATGATGTGCACGCGGTTACGATGCGTAAAAATTTTGACTAATGAACTTCAGGGTGACGGTGTCCGTAAAAAGTTACTGTTATAATATTTCCTTAACGCGTCAAAAAAGTATAACTTTAAGTACAGTCACGTGGTAGTAACCAACCCACCCCAAATACTTATTTAATCGTGAGGAAAGACCGACGTCCTCCCCGAGGGGGGGACGTTGGTCGATGGGAGGGTACCCCAATAGGGGGTATTCCGTCGGGCCGACCACTGATGACAAGTTAACGCTGCTCCAGTGGTCGGCCCAACGACGAAGGCGACGTGGTTTTCGGGTGGGTCGCGGGAGTTGCGTGCTTAAGCCCCTCTGTCGCCCCGGACGGAGTGGTGCGGAGGCGCGCCGACCGCGGCCCACCCACAAAAAAAAAAAAGAAAAAAAAAATACTTATTTAATGTATAGATTATATAGAGTTTACCTTAATAGTATTGCCGAAGTATATACAATAGGCAGTTTCAATGCTACGAACAATCTTTATCAAATAATTTTTGGATAGAGTTGTCATAGGAAAAGTTTACTTTTTCCCCGAAATGCTAGAGTAATTTCATTGAATCAACTCAAACACAATTGATCATCTAGCTAAACTGGTTCTCTTTATTCAAGTTTGAATTTACTTGAACGGCACGCCTTTGTTAAATTTGCTCGGTTAATTACCTTTTTAAAAACCAATGCGCAGTAATGTCACATTATTGTACGGATGAACAATTCGAAATTATGGCTGCGGTAAATTAACACTAAAAATAGAAATAAAACTCAGTATTTAATGTATGAAATAATAAAAACATATCATGGTGGCCTTTGATGATATCTTCCTCGGGCAATGCGGGTGAAGCTTTTATTAACTTCCTTATATTAAATGGTTTTTCCGTATGGTGACGAAGTTAGAATATAATTCCTCACAACTATCTTGCCCATAGGTATCGCAAAATGCAACTAAAGGATAATAATATGCAAATAACATCTTTGCAAAAGAAGGAAAAGTCTTATATCTTTAAACGAGCAATTCTTGTATATATATACCTATCTTGAAAACGGCTCCAACGATTTTGATGAAAGGGGTAGGATCATTCATGGTTTCCACTAGGTGCGGTGAAGAACAGCAATCAAATTATTATCAAAAATTAAGTTTTTAATTATCATGCTCCCCTTTAAAATTTCAAGTCATCACAACGCCGGATTAAATATGCTAAACAAAAAAAAATTGTTTCACGTCCTTGTAATTACGTTCCGGCCATTTATTATTTTATTGTTCAGTATAGTTGCCAGTATTGAAAACTATACTAATTATAATCGATTCTCGATTTTAATCGATTTAAGGACGAGATTTAAGTTGTAGCGGTTTTTTATTTATTGTTACAAATGTATTTTCCTAGTCATAGGTATTATATAGGTCCTAATTAAAACAAGTTTCACTTTATTCGCAATATGGTTAAATACAAATCACCATTTGCCAGCAACCATCGAACGGCAAACGAAACTCAACGATGTTTCTATCGTCCCTTGCCAGGCAGCATGCAATACTTCTGAGGATTCAAAGATTCTCATTATTTATTAATAATAATACATAAAAATAAAATAGACAAGACGACAGACGAAGACGGACAGACAGACGACAGAAGACAATAAAAATGTTATAAAACCAAAATTTATTTTAAAAGTATATATTTTCTGTCTTAGATGTTGGTAACGTTAATTAAACATGTTTTATAAACTGTTATTTGCGAAACAATAATTTTTTGATGCCTGATATTGTTATCGAAAACACCATTCTGTGGCTTCAATAGCAATACGATCCTGGATTTTTAAAATATCTTGGCAAATAAACAAATAATGGGTAATCAAAAACAAGATGAAGTCGACGAACATCGAAAAGCACAAATCGTCAGCATGATCGCGAGAAAGATTTAAAAAGATAACTAGTAAAATATTTCAATCAAAACAGATTATTTTACATAACACATTTTTTTTATTAATCTAATGATTATGCATTAACATAATATAATAAACATATGAATAAACAGACAATTCTTAACGATTATCGATTTACAATAATATGATGTCATACTGGCAACACCGAATATGACAAGTGAATATACAAATGATTTATTTTTTCATCACTGACATTTCCGCTTTCGAAATCGAACTAATAATTATTTATTAAATGCGAAATGTCTAAACATTGGTAACGAGACTTATCACACGTATTTATTAATCTAAAGATTATTATTATTATAACTATATAGGTACCTATTAACACCGAAATGGTTACTAAAACATTTTAAAGTGAATCTTCACCAGCCGGCTTCGGTTGATGTTAACGTTAATTATAGGTACACATGGATTATAAAAACCCATTACGCTTCAGATATGCATTATAAGATAAAGGGCAGGACATTTTTATTATTTTTAAACAGCGATTGAGCAAATTATAATTGAAAAAACACGTTAAAACGCGATAATTGTTTTGTTTACCTACATGAAAATAACGTAATTTCATAAGACGAATAAATATTTTTCTGCTGTAATCCATCGAGTTAGAGATATTTTTTTTCTGTTGTAGAATATATATCTAAAACCTAACAAAATAAGGTAAGTTTCATGATTGTACAATTTGAAACCGTGTTCCATATTTAAATGGGCATTCTCCTTTGGCATACAAGAGGTTTAAGGTTAGGTTTTAAGGTCCAAAATTCGATCTAGCTAGGTTTTATTTGTAGAAAATGTTGTTTTGTCGGTGTTTTTAGCTAATCAATACAATGACATAAAAAGTTATCGACATTCTCTGAATAGGAATTCGAATTTCGTCATCGTTGTCAAGAGTGACAATAGCTCAGTTGGGAAGTTGTCCAGTTTTCTTTTTGTTTTGGCATTCAAATAACGTGGGATCGAATCTCGATGTTATTATTATTCTGTTTTTGTAATTTTTGATATTTATTTCATTATTTAATTTTAATTTTTTATTAATATACTAGCAACCCGCTCGTTTCGGTTTCTATCGCCTTATCCTCGTAGTGCCCGTTCCCGTGGGAATACCGTGATAAAATATAGCCTAGTTTACTCCCTGATATTATAGCTCTCCATTGGTGAAAGACTTTTTTAAATCGGTCGAGCCGTTTTGAAGATTACTCGGAACAAACAGACAGACAGACAAAAAAAATATAAAGAGATTTTTAGGCATATGTATAGTGCAAATAACCGTGTGAGCATGAAAAAAGCCTATTATTTTGATATTACAAACAGACACTCCAATTTTATTTATTGGTATAGATATCTAAATAAATTCGGCAAAAATACAACAAAAATATACCGAGTAAAGCTCGGTCAACTAGATATTTTAAATAAAACCATAATGCAACACGTCTGACCAGCCAATACAGTGTATATTAGGTCAATATCTTGCCCATATTCTTACCATAGATCTATATGGGAGGGGAGAGAAATGAATATTTATTTTATCTATACCAATAAATAAAATTGGAGTGTCTGTTTGTAATGTCAAAATAGTAGGCTTTTTTCATGCTCACACGGTTATTTGCACGACACCTATGCCTAAAATAGCAATTAAAAAAATTTTGTCTGTCTGTCTGCCTGTCTGTCTGTCTGTCTGTCTGTCTGTCTGTTTGTTCCGGGTAATCTTCAAAACGGCTGGATCGATTTCAAAAATTCTTTCACCAATGGAAAACTATAATATCAGGGCGTAAACTAGGCTATATTTGATCCCGATATTCCCACGGGAACGGGCACTACGCGGGTAAAACGACTATAACCTATAACCTATAACCGAAGCGAAGCGAGGGCGGATTGCTAGTATATAATAAATTTCCTATCTATACCAATAAATAAAATTGGAGTGTCTGTTTGTAATATCAAAATAATAGGCTTTTTTCATGCTCACACGATTATTTGCACGACACCTATGCCTAAAATAGCGATTAAACAATTTTTGTCTGTCTCTCTACCTGTCTGTTTGTTCCGGGTAATCTTCAAAACGACTGAACCGATTTCAAAAATTCTTTCACCAATGGAAAGCTATAATATCAGGGCGTAAACTAGGCTATATTTTATCTATAGTTCATCTAATCTAAGAAGTGCATTTTGACGTTTCGCATTTTTTAATACACAATAACTTTGGCCAAACGTATACACATGATCGCAAACAATAAATCTTAAATTTTAAAGAACTATTAAGTTATTTATATAATTAACGTTGAGAGTAACTTTCTTGTACAATAATCTAATGTTGAAACTCGTAAAACCAATTTAAAATAGAAGCAACATGTAAAACAGTAGTTGTTATTAACGATGTTACAATATCACGTCATGACGTTCTAAACAGTAGTGCTTGACCAATTCCAATTCACGAATATCCAAAAAATCGGTAAAAATATTAGAATTAAATAATTAATCGAATAGACAAAATTCTCAAAATATTCGTATTGAAACAAAACCGTGATTCTATATTGTCTTTCAATGGCTGAATTGTAAATTGTATTGTTCGCGACGACGATACTTTAAGTAATAGTAGTGAACCTGAATAAATAACTATTTTCGAATCCAGTTTTTGTTTTTACTTAACCCAATCCTACTAAAAATGATGAATAGATTTTATGCTAAAAGAATTAAATTTATTTAGTATTAATTTAGCATTTAATTTATCCATTTCGTTTTTGTGAAAAGAAAAATAAACCGATTATTAAATAAAGAGAATCAATATCGATTTCTCGCTAAAATCGGATGTTTTCGATAGCGATTATTTGGTTCACATACCTAGACAACTTGCTCTGACATCTGTCAAAATGCACTTCTTAGATTAGATAGACTATAGGCTATATTTAATAAACATATTTAATAGGGACTTGGTAGAAACAGTTACGTAACCAAATGCGATGTGTAATATATTGATGTAACTACAGTCCTTGTGGCGACGTAATAAGAATACAGTATACACCCTATATATCTCGCCTATACTTGTAGTAAAAGACGACTGAGGGATGTAATATGCATATAACATCTAAATGATGGAAAACTCGAAATAAAGGTCTATACCAACCCGTCTGACCACCGTGATATAGGCTCGAGCCCACTACTAGGGCGTATATGAGTTAAGATGATAAATCTACAAAAGTGCAGGCTTAGAATAATAACGTATAGAAGGATAGTGTCCATATGTAAGTCATCAAAAATATGAAGCAAATAATACTACTTGTGTTCAAGCGATTACACACGTACACACGCACACCACTATACAAATTTAGAAATCAATTTTTGTTTTTATTACCATAAATCGTCGCATTACTTTATTATAATGTTAATATACTTTTTATGTTTTTCAAATGTGTTGTGACACCATTTAAAAGTGTAAACCGTTATAATTACCTATTTATTTTTAATAGTTGCGTACGTACAAGGTAGGTACTGCACGTTACTTTGTACATTACAGAATTGTTCCGGTGTAAGCTCCATTAGGTTCCAATTGAAATGCTTCACTTTTTATGCGCGAACTTACTTTCTATACGTTATTAATCTAAGGGTGCAAGTAAATATGCTATATATTTTTGTACATGTAATGAAATTCGAGCCGTAAGTAATATTATCAATTTCTGTATTTATTATTGATTTTTATATAAGGTATACATAATTTAATAGTTCGCACGTAATTTTTAATACACAAGATTTTTTTTTCTTATTAATTGCTTTTTTGTTACGTCACTTTATTGCCTTTAAGAGCCCATGAAATATAACATATGCAAGTTGTATTTCGAATTATATCCAGAATTGAAGATTTTCTGCATCACGGGGTGCCTGCGATTACTTTTTTATTTTTCTTAATATGTTCGAAGGTTTGAGATTTTAGCTACGTTTTCTTTTATCACGATTGTCTTGAGACTTGATGACTGAAAAGTTATATTCAAATTAAAAAAGAAATCAATAAAAACTGAAAAAAAATAACACCCTAAATTAAAAATTACAGCGAGATTTAGAACATTAATTTATGGATCACACAACAATCACAGTAGAATATTGTAGCTTACTTGAATCAGTAGCTAATAAAACTTCAATTAGAAATATCAAAAGGGTTATTCAGTGTCTTTCTCTGTGCACTCACTTTAACATCAGTCTTCCGGTACATAACATAATATAGTTCCCTAACAGTAAATTTCTAACTATAGTGTGAGCACTTAAGCGACCAGCTTGGCGTAATTTATTATGAGCTTCTGAAACCGTCTGAAACCGTCTGAAATCATCACAGGTGAGCGTTATAGAACGTAATTGATGCGCCTGAGTCGTGCTTTAAAAGAAAAACGGTCATAGTACAATGAGAGACACGATAAGGTTATTTTACAGCATGATAATTAGTGTTGCCCAAAAAAGTCTTGGTCTTGCGGTCTTGGTCTTGGTCTTGCGAGAAATGCGAGACCGAGACCAAGACCGCTTAATTTTTGCAAGACCAAGACCAAGACTGGCCCTGCAAGAGTTGAGCAAGACCAAGACTGTGCCTGCAAGAGTCTCGGGTTTTTCATTTAATTGGAATCACCATTTCAGCTTATATACGGTTGATATACGGTTGCACCCGTGGCCTCGGCTAGGGCGGCATCAGGCGCAGATACTCGCGCCTGCGCCGTCCCAGTCGCCGGTGGCGGTTCGCGTAGCCGAGGAGACGTTCCTCGCGCACGCGCTCCGCCGCTTCCTTCCACGAGACTACCTACTGCCTCGCAGAAGGCTGCGACCGCGTCCTAGTTCCTGACGCTGTCAAGCATCCAGCAATATCAGCTCCATGTACCATGTTGGGCACACTGGTTAGCAAAGTGTTATGACGCATACCTATTCCTGCAGAAGTCGGTAATCTGAGTGCCTAATAGTAACGTATTATTAATATAACGTCCATATACATTACGGCCCGTAGTTAAAAATACGTCACGACATAACTACTGTAACACATTGTAGGTACCTCGCCAGAACTGAGTTTAAATAAAGACAGAACTATGTATCTATTTAGTTGATAGGTATCTAACCTAACCTAACAAGTAACGTTTGTCCGTTAAGTCTTTTATACGCGCCAAATCGTTAAATACTTTAAAACAAAGTCCTCCGGTGGGTGTCTGTCTATTCGCGATAAACTCAAAAATACTACATAGATTTTATGAGATTTTCACCAATAGCTAGAGTAATTCTTGACGAAAGTTTAGCTCTATCATTTGTTAGTTTGTATTATATATTGTAGGAGTCATCCCAAAAATAATGGGCGCAACTGATGCGATCACCGTGCCATCGGTGCAACTACTCCCGTTTGTCATACCGTCTTGCCTATTTAAAAATTATTTAACTATTAGCTATTAGACTTGAGTTATACTACGCAAAATAAGTTACTAGGTATCATAACGACAGTGATGTAAAAATACAATTTATTGTGATAAAATATTAGGTAGGCAGAGGTTTCACTGGTAAAAAACTTAATAAATAATTTAGTACATTTTGCTAAGATTTACTTTCTTACTACTGTTTCTCCAATATTCTCGAGAGGTTTTTTATAATAGTGCTATCCAGTAAATTGTACTAATATAACAACAAAAGTAAAACCGTAATCAATAGCAATATGGCATAAGTACCGACCTTTTTTTTTTTTTGTGGGTGGGTCGCGGTCGGCGCGCCTCCGCACCACTCCGTCCGGGGCGACAGAGGGGCTTAAGCACGCAACTCCCGCGTCCCACCCAAAAACCACGTCGCCTTCGTCGTTGGGCCGGCCACTGGAGCAGCGTTAACATGTCGTCAGTGGTCAGCCCGACGGAATACCCCCTATTGGGGTACCCTCCCATCGACCGACGTCCCCCCCTCAGGAAGGACGTCGGTCTTTCCTCACGCGGTCGGCCTCTCGGCGGGTGACGGACTAATCTCCTGTCACGTCACCCGCGGCCTCGGCTAGGGCGGCATGAGGCGCAGATAGTTGCGCCTGCGCCGCCCCAGTCGCCGGCGGCGGATCTCCTCATCGAGGCTGCGCTCCTCACGCAGGCGATCCGCCGCCTCCTTCCGCGAGATCACTGTCTCGCAGAAGGCTGCAACCGCGTCCCAATTCCCAACGCTGTCGACCATCGCCCTAGCGATAGCCGGCAGCGTCAGGTCCGTACCGATGATTGCGACGAGTTCACAGCGCTGCACTGCCCAGGCCCCGCAGGCCTCGAGCGTATGGCGCGCCGTGTCCTCGTCGCAATCGCAGTGGTGGCAGGACGGTGTACTCTCCCTCCTAACGACCTTGTGCAGGTATTTGGCGAAGCACCCATGCCCCGTCAAAACCTTTTTTTTTTTTTTTTTTTCCCACTGTGGAAATGCAATTTACGCACTATCCCCCGCCGGTGTCAGACGTGGGGGAGTGTGGGACTCGCCGGCTATGCTTCCGGAATACCCACTAAAACCACAGCGGTTCCGCGCTTTTACGGGGTGCCGGAAAGGTCGTTTTATGACATTCGATCCCCGACACCCCTACGCAAGGCTGTCTGGCCACGTCCTGTCGTCAATCAAAGTGGAGGGAGGAGATGCGCATATCGGCGCCTCCTCCTCCCTACTCGCCGCCGGCGGAGCAAGTCAGCGGACGCAAGTGCTTCGCGTTCCCGCTCCGCGGCCTCCTTCCTTGTGATGACCTCCTCGCAGAAAGAGGCCATCGACGTCCAGCACCTGTCGCTGTCCAGCATCTCTGAGATGACGACAGCGACAGGTCCATTCCTATGACCGCCGTCAGGTCGTGGCGCTGGGGCCCCCAGGCGGGACATACTTCCAGTGTGGGGCGCGCATCATCATTTGGCGCGCCACACTCATGGCATCCAGGGGCCTCTTCTCGTCCAATTCTGTGCAGGTACTTACCGAAGACCCCGTGTCCGGTAAGTATCTGCGTCATCTTGAAGGTCAGGTTGCCGTGCCTTCGGTTCATCCAGCGGTGAAGGTGGGGCGCAATCGCCTCGACAGTCCCCGGCCCTGCTACGGGGGACTCCAATTCCTCTCTCCACCGCCGAATTACTGTCCTTTGGGCAGTTTCTCTTACCCTTCTCATTCCCCTCGTGGCGTTAGGTTCGCCACTGGCGCGCGCCACTGCGCGAAATCGGTAGACTTCCGCAAGCGCCCTAGCCTGAAGTGGCCAGGGTGGATCGCCCGCCAACAGTGTGGCTGCGGTCCAAGACACCGCACGATATGCTCTTATAGTTCTCACCGCCATGGCTTTTTGCGCCTTTCGCAGAAAAGCCTTATTGGAGGCGGTGAGAGAGTCCGCCCAGATGGGGGCATCGTACAGTGCCATAGACCGCAAGATGTTGGTGTATAAACGCCGACAGGACGATCCAGGACCTCCAGTGTTTGGCAGAAGCCTACTTAGCGCCGCGGCTACCTTGGTGAGCCGGGGGACGAGGTGAGCAAAGTGCCGCCCAAAGTTCCACTTATTGTCTAGGTGCAGACCCAGATACTTCATCCGAGTCTGCACCGGCACGGCAACCCCAGACACACAGATTTGTGCTCTGTGGGGGAGACCTTGGCGTGGGCCGTGAAAGAGGAGGGCCTCTGTCTTTTCCAATGAGACCCTCAGGCCCAACTTGCCAATTCGGTCAACGACGAGCGCTAATCCGACCCTTGCCAGCCTGTTGGCTTCCCGGAAGTCAGTCCTCCTCATCGTTGCCAGCCTGTTGGCTTCCCGGAAGTCAGTCCTCCTCATCGTGATGAGGGTGTCGTCCGCGTAACAAATAACCCCCATCCCGAGAAGGAGCCGACCCCGTAGAAGCCAGTCAAATACGACGTTCCACAAGGTCGGACCGAGGACCGAGCCCTGTGGAACTCCGCATTCCACGCGGTGATGATGTATGCGCCCGTCGTTCCCCTCCCAGAGCACGTGCCTTCCCACGAGGTACGCCTCCAACAGCCTCCGAAGGTACGGGGAGGCACCCCATGATATCGGAGCGCCTCCTTCAACGTCTCATGTGGGAGACTGTTGAAGGTATTTTTAATGTCGAGCGAGACTGCCAGTATCACTTCCTTGTTGGCCATCGATTCGGTGGCCAGGGTTTTCAGGGCGGCCAGCGCGTCGATCGTTGACCGGCCGCGCCTGAATCCATATTGATTGTCTGACAGCCTCGGCCCGACAACCTCGAGGTGCTGGACAAGACGGTTCGCGAGCACCCTTTCAAATAATTTTGCCGTCTCATCCAGCAGAACCAGTGGTCTGTAGGCAGAAGGAGAGTCGATCGGGCGACCATCCTTCCGCAGCAAACAGAGCCTGCCGCTCTTCCATAGTTCGGGGAACTGCCCGGACCTCAAACACTCATTGAGCAGTTCCCGAAGTTCATCCTTCCAGTAGTTGGCGACGACGCCGAGAATTAACCCCGGGACACCGTCCGGGCCAGGCAATTTCCTCTTCCCACGAAGTCGTGATAGGGCCACTTCCAATTCAACGTCAGTGATGAGGGGAATAAGTGTCTCCGCTTCCACCACTGACTGAGGAGCCATTAGAGGGGGAATGTGTCGCATGGACTGCGGGAACAGTTCCCCCATCAGCCTCGATAGGACAGCCGAATCCAGAGTCTCAATGATGGGGGTGCCGCAGGCAAGGAGCTTATTCCGTGCTGTGTGGTACGGACGCCCCCACGGGTCCCTATCGAGGCCCGTAAGAAGCTCCTCGCGGGCCCTCTCCTTCGCCTGGCTGATGGCCAGCTGCAGAATTTTCTTCCTTCTCTTATATTCCATCCGCAGCTGGCCCTCAAGGACATCATCCCGGTCACTACGCTGTCGACATCGGACGTAGGCGCGCCGCGATCGATTGGAGGCCACCCGAAGATCAGAAATTTCGGGCGACCACCAGTAGACTTGACGTCGCGGCGGTCTCCGCCGAGCCCTCGGCATCGCCTCATCGCACGCTTCCTGCAAGACGTTACCCCGTCAAAACCTGTACCAGTCGGAAGGAGAGCACCCCGTGCCGCCTCTCCAACCACTGCATCAGCACCGGCCGGAAGGCCTCCACGGTTCGCACCCCGAACCGAGGCCTCTCCAGCCGGACTGCCCAACGGGCGATGACGTCTCGGCGGGCGTCGACGCACCAGGCGGTGAGATCCCTTAACGAGACCACACCGCCCTCCGCTCGCACCCCCGTCACCCGCCGATATAGTCCGGCGAGCATCTCCGCCTCCAGGTCCCACGGGGGAGTCCCGGCCAATAGGCACGATGCCTCCGTCGCCACCGTGCGGTATCCGCGGATGACCCTGGCCGCCGCGACCCTCTGTGGTCGCCACAGAAGGGCCCTAAGTCGGACGGTCATGGACCCCGCCCACACCGGTGCGCCGTACAGGGCCATCGACCGGATGACCCCCGCGTACAGCCGTCGGCACGCAGCGCTCGGTCCGCCCACGTTCGGCATAAGCCACGATAGGGCGGACGCCGCGCCGACGAGCCGTGGAGCGAGCCTGCGGAAATGCTCCCGGAACCACCATCGTCCGTCGAGCACCAGGCCCAAGTACCTCATATGGGCCCGGATGCTGATGTCGACCGAGTGGACGGTGATCGAGACGCCGATGGGAGGGCTCATAGTGCGCCCATGGAACAAGAGGGCCTCCGTCTTGTCCAGGGCGACCCTCAACCCCAGCGCCTCGATCCGCCTGACGACGTCCTCGGTACCAGAGGTCGCCAGGCTTACCGCCTCTTCTAGCGTCCCACCGCGGGCTGTGACGAGCGTGTCGTCGGCGTAACAAATCACGCCCAGCCCGGGCGGAAAAAATATTAGGTAGCGGTACAATATACATATTTTGGAATACAATTTTTTTTTATACAGAAAATATAAACAAAAATCGAATGATCTAAATTCAGTTTTTGGCACAACATATAATTACAATTGGATTATTCTCAATCACATTACGCTTAACTTTCTAGTCTCATCAGTAAAATTTTCATAGTGTGTTTGCCAATTGACTTGCGCAACCTATAATAAGATGAATATTTTATCGGACGAGTTGATTTGGAAGCTCTACTGCTCAAATCCATGATTACAGCATTCATAATATTACTTTTGACTTAATATCTACAATAGCGCCATCCAATGATTTTTGTAAAAACCTGTATCAAAGGGACCTTAAATTTAACGAAAAGTATATTCTTATATAGTTCAATAAAGTAAAGTATTAACTATATATTTAAAAGATGGCGTTCTATATCCTAAAAACTATTCTTTAAGTTAAAATTCTTCCTTATATTTTAAATTACATATATAATATATGTATTGAAAAGAAAAGATATAGATTGTGATATATAACCATTTTTAGCAAACACAACTCGTTTTAACCGACTTCTAAAAAAGGAGGAGGTTCTCAATTCGAATGCTTGTATTTTTTTTTAATGTTATTTCGTGCATAACTCCGTCGCTTTTTTTTATGGGTGGGCTATGGTAAGCGCAGACGCGGTCCATTCCATCCGGGGTGACGAAAGGACGGCGCGCGGGCCCATAGCCCACCCATACCCACGTCGCCTTGTTGTTGGGCCGACCACCGGAGCAGGGTGACTTGTCGTCAGTGGTCAAATAACTCCGTCGCTTGCCAATCAAATTGAAAAAATCTTTTTTGTTGGAAAGGGGGAATGTTAAATGACATAAAATTTATTGTACAACTGCCCCGTGTGGTGACGTCTTAAGAAAACAGGGTCGAAATTCCTGCCTTTGTCATAGGAGTAGTAACTCTGTCTAATGTAATACCAAGGGAATAGGAGAGTAATTTTCTCCAGTGGTAAGGGTTATATTCAATAGTGGACTATAGGCTAGCAGATAGATAGGTAGGATAGGATGATATTTGATTAATTTAGTTGGAATTTTTCATTGCCATGATAAATGACTGTTACGTTATTCCAACTGCAAGACTTTCAAGACTTTGCGAGACTCTTGCTGCAATACCAAGACCAAGACCAAGACTCGGGTGTGCAATACCAAGACCAAGACGAGACCAGGTGCGCTGTTGCAAGACCAAGACCAAGACTGGTCCAAGTCTCGTCTTGGTCTTGCATTTGGGCAACACTAATGATAATGCTAGACCCCATGTTGCCAAAGTGGTGAAAAATATCTCGAAACATTGAAATGGGAAATTTTACCTCATCCGCCGTACTCTCCAGATGTAGCTCCGTCTGATTTTCACCTATTTCGCTCAATGGCATACGGCTTGGCTGACTAGCACTTCAGCTCGTATGAAGAAGTGAAAAATTGGATCGAATCATGGATCTTATCGAAAGATGAAGAATTTTAGCCGCGGGATTCGTCTGCTGCCCGAGAGATGGGCCAAAGTAGTAGCTAACGATGGACAATACTTTGAAACTTAATGTATGTAATCATTTTGTTGTAATAAAGCCTCAAATTAAAAAAAAAACCGCGCTAGCAAAGTTGTAGACCTATTATATTAAATGGTCCCTGCGGTCAGGGAGTTAAAATATAATTCACCAATTCGTATCTCACCCGTGGATATCTTAAAAGACGACTAAGAGATATAATACATCATAATGTAAGAGAAGGAAAATTCGAAAGATAACGCTATTTTTTTTTTTTTTTTTATGTGTGGGTTATGGTAAGCGCACGCGCGGTCCAGTCCGTCCGGGGCGATGAAAGGACGGTGCGCGGGCCCATAACCCACCCGTACCCACGTCACCTCGTTGTTGGGCCGACCACTGGAACAGATGTGACTTGTCGTCAGTGGTCGGCCTGACAGAATACCCTTTCGGGTAACCTCACCGACCGACGTCCTGGGACGTCGGTCACCGTCGCGCGGTCAGCCTCTCTGCGGGTGACGGACAATTCCCCGGTCCGATCACCCGCGGCCTCGGCTAGGGCGGCATTAGGCGCAGATACTCGCGCCTGCGCCGCCCGAGTCGCCGGCGGCGGAACGTGTCGCCGAATAGGAGCTCTACTCGCACACGATCCGCCGCCTCCTTCCGTGAGATTACGGCCTCACAGAAGGCGGCGACCGCATCCCAGTTCCTGACGCTGATGAGCATCTCCCTGGTGATGGTCGGCAGCGCCAGGTCGGCACCGATAATCGCGACGAGTTCACGGTGCTCCCCCTCCCATGCAGCACACTCCTCGAACGTGTGCTGTGCCGTGTCCTCGTCACAACTGCAGTGGTGGCAGGACGGTGTGCCCTCCCTCCTGACAATCTTGTGCAGGTACTTCCCGAAGCAACCGTGCCCCGTCAGCACCTGCACCAGTCGGAAGGAAAGCACCCCGTGCCTCCGCTCCAACCACTCCATCAGCACCGGCCGGAGGGCCTTGACGGTCCTGACACCGTACCGAGGACTCTCCAGCCGGACTGCCCAACGGGCAATGACTTCTCGCCGGGCGTCGACCCGCCAGGCGGTGATCTCTTTGATGGTGACCATACCGCCGCGGGCGCGCGTCTCCGACACCCGCCGATAAATGTCAGCGAGCATCTCCGCCTCCAGGTCCCACGGAGGACTTCCGGCCAGGAGGCACGCTGCCTCCGTTGCAACCGTGCGGTAACCCCGTATGGCCCTGATCACCATGACCCTCTGTGGTCGCCACAGGAGGGCCCTAAGACGGACGGTCAGGGACCCCGCCCACACCAGTGCGCCATACAGGGCCATCGACCGGATCACCCCACGTACAGCTGTCGGCACGTAGCACTGGGTCCGCCCACATTCGGCATCAGCCGCGAAAGGGTGGACGCCGCGCTGACAAGCCGGGGAAAAAGTCGATAGAGATGCTCCCGGAACCATAAATGCCCGTCGAGCACCAGGCCCAAGTACTTTATGTGGGCCTGGATGCTGATGGTGACCGACTTCACGGTGATCGAAGCGCCGGCGGAAGGCCCGGTGGTACGGAGGCCATGGAACAAAAGGGCCTCCGTCTTTTCCAGGGCTACCCTCAACCCCAGCGCTTCGATCCGCCTGACAATCTGCTCGGTGCCGAGATGCCTGCCAGGCGTGCCGGCTCCTCTAGCATCCCACCCCGGGCTGTGACGAGTGTATCGTCGGCGTAGCAAATTACGCCCAGCCCGGGTGGGAGGCTTCCTCTCAACGCCCAGTCGTAGCCGATGTTCCACAGGGTCGGACCCAGAACCGACCCCTGCGGGACACTGCACGTCATGGGCGTTCGCACAACGTCCCCTACTCGGTCAACGTAGAGGACGCTGCGCCCCTCCAAGTAGTCTGCCACCAGCCGCCTGAGGTACACGGGCACTCCGTGATACCTCAGCCCCTCCCTGATGCAGCTGAATGGCAGACTGTTGAAGTCGTTGGCGACACCGCCAACAGGACTCCTCCGCCGGTGAAGGCCTCCGCTACCACGGCCTTCAGGCGCAGTAGGGCCGCGATCGTCGAACGCCCTCTCCGAAAACCAAACTGGGCGTCCGACAGATCGGGCCCGACCTTCACGAGGTGCCGCTCGATGCGGACAGCCAACACCCTCTCCAGCAGCTTGCCCGCATCATCGAGCAGCACGATGGGCCTGTAGGCTGAGGCCGACTCGGGAGACCGTCCCGGGTTTGGCAGGAGAACCAGCCTCCCCTCTTTCCAGCACCCAGGGAACTGCCCGGACGTCAAACAGGCGTCGAACAGTCCCCTGAGGCGTGGTCCCAGGTGCTCGAGGACTACGGCCAGCACACGGTTCGGCATACCGTCAGGCCCGGGAGTGGTGGATTTCACTCGCATACGCGCCACCGCCGCCTCCATTTCCGGCTCCGTGATGGGCGGAGCACTTTCATCGTCGGCCTCCCGGTCGCTGTCCGGCGAAGCCATGACCGGGGGCGTGTTCTCCGCCCGCCGTGGAAAGAGGTCCTCGACCACTCTGGTGAGGAGGCTGGGCTGGAGAGTCTCGGTGAGGGGGGGGGCCCCGCCCGCGGATCTTGTTCAGCGCCGCGAGGTAGAGGCGACCCCAGGGGTCACGCTCGAGACTGTCCAGCATCTCCCGCCGACTATCGTCCTTGGCGGTATGGACGGCTAGCCTGAAGGCAGACCGTGCACTGTGGTAAGCCTCGTACAGCTGGCCCTCCCGCTCAGGGTCGCGGTGACGCGCTCGGCTGCGGGTGTAGGCCCTCCGGGTACGTATGCACGCGGCCCGAAGGTCCAAGGAATTCTCGGGACCACCAGGGGACCGCACTCTTCGGGGGCAGACGCCGCACACGGGGCATGGGCGCCTCGCAGATCTACGTTAACGCACAGCGGATGCGGCCAGCCTCGGCATACCCCGTCCGCCTGGGGCGGTGAGGACAGCCATGACTGAACGATGGCTGCCTCCGCCAACAGGTCCTGATCCAATCGACCCACAGCCCACCGCGGAAACGCGGGAGCTCCGTCCACCGTGTGACCCCTGCTGGGCTGCAGGAGGGTCCGGGAGACCTCTATCCAGATGAATCGGTGGTCGGATAGGGTCTCAACCCCCTCCTGGACGCACCAGCTCCTCACACGTGCTGCGACATTAGGACTAGCGAACGACAAGTCCACTATCGACCCGCCCTGCTGCCGCACGCACGTTTGCACCGAGCCCCTGTTCAGCAAACAGAGGCCCAGTGCCGCCGCCCACTCTTGGACCGCCCGCCCGCGGTCATTCGTCCTGGGGGAAAATATAACCCTATACTAACATGTCTGGCCAGGTCAGTTTCCTTCCTTAGGTTATTTTCCTTCCTTTTGTTGAGGCTCGAGCCCAGCAGTGGGACATGTATTAACTGAGAAGATATAAAATCTGTTTTTTATAATGGTTATAAAGTGCTCTCTCGCTACAAAACGCATTCTGACGGTAATTAGTAACTACAAAAAGGGAAAAACGGGATGTAATTTCTTGTATATTCATCATCGTCATCATTTCAGCTACAGTAGAAAGGAAATTAACCAATTACACCACACCGGTGAGACGGGTTGGTATAGGGTTTAATTTCAAATTTTTCTGGCATAGATGTTGTATACATATTTAATCCCCTATTTCTTTTTTACTACACCCAGGGGCAAGAGAGAGGGTAATAAATTGTATTCTTACTCCGTCACTACCGGGAAGATCTCGTAGCTTATGAACTATAAGTTTAAATACTCACAGATTGACCTTTAAAATACTGAATTGCCTTTACCGATATAATTATTAGAAGCTCCAATCAACCACGTTTATACGTCCCCACAATAAGTGTGTTAAAGGACTGCATCTTCAGGTATTGGTGAATTATGTAGATTACAGTTGCATGGAACGACATGAATAACATTTCTAATAGCTTAGTTTGATACATAACAGCAGTAAGTTTTGTAATAATGATTTACGTCTTTTTTCATGTACTAGTAATATTATTTCAGTATTTTTTAAAAGGGCTTTATCCCACCACCCATGCCCACCATTGTAATTCCTGTAAGCCAGGATCCACAATGGTTTCCATAGATGACCCCGACGTTTGACCCTCGGGTAGTCCTTGGAAATGATTTAAATTGTCTTAGGAGCCTCAATATATTTGGTTAGAAAAATTCAGCAGGAGGAGTTGAAGGAGATTGATTTAATTTTCTTCTTCACGAGGAAGACAGGAAGCAATGCAGCTATTATACGTGAAGCCACAAAGTGCAATGGGCATAGACGAGCTTAACTGGACCTATATGTGAGCCTTAAGATTGAATGCTACAGTACATATAAAAAAAAACGTCTGAACACTAGGAAGGTTTCTTGCCTTGCTACAAAGTTCCTGTAGGATACCACTGCAGACGTGACTTGCAAACAGTCTAACATATGGTTACACTCGTTATGCCAGAGATAGCACTTCCAGAAATGTGGTGTGCTGATTGCTCATACCTGTGGTTAGATGTGGAACATTCACATAATAGTGAAGATATGATTTTAAAAGAGAATAATTTACTTTTGAAGTTGTCGTGGGCAGTTAGATATTCGGCTACATAATGGTCAGCCTCAAGCTACACTTTCTCCGAGTATATTGTGGATACACGGATGATAGCAGATTCATGGGACAAAAATAGCGATATATGGTTGTCTTTTGATGATGAATCCCATCTCTTCTGCCATTCAGTTAGAAGTTCTTTTACATATAACTGTGTAAACAATCTAGCAATTTAATTACGCCCACACAAAGGCCCCAGGTAGACGTAGGTATGCTAGTAAGTGCATAGAAATTCTGCTGCGCTTTTTCACACTAGATTCTGTTCAGAAATTTACTTCTTTTTCAGACTAGGCCGAGATAGCATACTGATTCCATTCTTTTCACTTTAGTTATATTTAACTAACTAACCCGCGAACTTCGTACCGCCATATTTTTTTTTGTAAATATATTTTCTAAATTACCGAAACTTACTCAGCGCCGTTTAGCCGTCATTTGCGTTTTTATATCATGCTTTATAGTGACTTGTATTCTCTTTGACGTTTTATGTGACGTCACACGGAAATCCAGTCGAACGGGATAAAAAGTATCCTATGTCCGTCTCCTGGTTCTAAGCTGGTACAGTCGTTCTTGAGTTATAAATAGTGTAACTAATACAACTTTCTTTTACATTAGAACTAGCTGACCCAGCGAACTTCGTAATGCCATAATTATTTTCGTATATATATATTTTCTAAATTTCCAAATATATAGTCTCTAATGGAAGAACCATTAGGACTTTGTCGGGAAAAATTCGATCGTTTTGGTCGCGGCATTATTAATGATGATTCAAAGAGAATACAAATTTCTGACTACTATTGATTTCTGACAAAATTATAATTATCTAATTTTCAATCATACTTAACTATAAACAAAATTACGTTTAGTCATTTGCGTTTTGTTATTACATATCAAATTCGTATTCTCTTTGACATTGTTTCGGTGCAAATATGGAAATGACATGTTAAGCTCTTGTATTATATTCATTTTTTTAGTGTTTTATAGTGTTATATTGAATAATTTTGCTGATATTTTATGTAATATAATACAGTTAAGGTGCTGAAGTGTGGTAAAGTGATATAAGAGTGGTTAACGTATATTTTCATATATGGATCGTACCGTATGCGAGCCAAATCCACCGCCCCCGGGCCCTACGGTGTGCCCAACTTTATGCTAGCCCTGGTCCTCGAGCACCTGGGACCACGCCTGAGGGGACTGTTCGACGCTTGTGTGGCGTCCAGGCAGTTCCCTGGGTGCTGAAAGGAGGGGTGGCTGGTACTCCTGCCGAAGCCGGGACGGTCTCCCGAGTCGGCCTCGGCCTACAAGCCCATTGTGCTACTCGCTGATGCGGGCAAGCTGCTGGAGAGGGTTCTGGCTGCCCGCATCGAGCGGCACCACGTCGGGGTCGGTCCAGATCTGTCGGACGCCCTGTTTCGGCCCGCGACATTAGATGGACGGTTGTCAGAAGTATGATTCTATTATGTAAAGATAGTAAAGTTCAAGTACTCGGGCTAGCCACCACCCGACGCCACAGCGGTGGACCTTTAAGTCCTGAGGGAGTGTTCTGGCTAAAGCACATGCTAACTCGGTCTACATGGTTGGGTACCTGCGTGCAGCTCTAAACACGATGGCTTTCTGTGAGGGCCAGAAGAAAGTCTTAAGACAAGTGGTCAGAACTCGCATACATAGGTGTACCGTACAGGACCATTGATCGAACCAGTCTCCCGTACAGATGTCAACCCGTAGAGGGTTCAGCCTCAGCTAATGTACCATACAATCACCCGCAAGTACGAGCTCAGCTGGTATCAGTGCAACATAGGTGTTAACACAAAATCTTCTGCGCGCTTCACGTAGAGGCTGCTACGCCGCTTCAATTAATCTGGAGTCAGCCGCCTTAGCTATAGAAGCATCTGATAACAGCGCCTCCTTGATATACCAGATTGGCATTGAATCATTCCGAGCAACAGTGAGCCTGTAGAACCCTGAACGCACTATACAGTTATCTGTGATTGCCTCTGCCACACATGATTTCTACGCGGACGAAGTCGCGGGCAAAAGCTAGTGTATAAATTAGGAGATTTAATTTTGCAATTATACTTTTACTTATTTATTTAATTGAGACTTAGCACAAATACGTACTAAATAGTAACTTACTTTTTTCATGAAGAAATTCGTTAAGAAGAAATATTCTGGCATTCACTCACTTTGAGGATATATTTCTCACTAAGGTTTTGAAATATGGGGTATATTATGATTAATATTTTCTAACTTACATCGCAAATATTTATTTGTATTCCATCAATTTAACGGGGTCGCGCAGTTATATAAATCAGGTGAGAGAGGACTATTTCCCACAAGGACAGTTCGGAGCGGCCTCTTCCAAATAAAATTCCACCTGGTCATTCTAACACCGAATGCTAATATAGTACATTAGGTCCCTACATATAAAATTGGCGTTTTGTACGGCAGGAATATAAATTATAAAAAAAATTTTTTTTTGATAAAATAGATTATTCAGATATTAACGGTGATGCATAGATATTAACGGTGCACGGTACCGTGCACCGTTATTATCTATGCACTTATGCCATCTCATAAATAGCTCATTGATCCCTTTACTAAAAAAACCACGGGGGCGAGAATCAATAAACTCTTTGAAGATGGTTTAGACTGCCACATCGGAGTTGAATTCTTTTCCTTATAAGAAGTTGTCCAAATTCCGGAAAAATGGTAATCTGTTGAAGCAAGGCCTGGGGAGTGCGGTGCATGTCACAGACATTCCAATTGTAGCTCATCTAACTTACTGGTTGTTTGTTGTGCAGTGTGTGGTCTTGCGTTGTCGTGAAGCAGCAGTGGCCAAGAGCGATTATTTAGCAGCTAGTTCTTCCTTCATGTTTTGCAGTTGCAAAGACAATAAATATCTGCTGCACCAAACACTCACAAGTAATGATTTCTGATGTTTACGCGAGTATTACACATTTTAAATAAAACTACTTTACGGATTTTATCGCGTTTGAATTAGATTTTTGATTGCCCGACATTTCGGACACTTTGCAGCCTTCATGGTCACGGGCGGACTAAGATGTTTCACGTCTTACAAGTCATCGTTATTGCAGGAAATTTATAATTATCTACCCGATACAAAAATTTGTTATTAAATATTGACCCACATTTTGATACAAATTTATTGCCAGTGTAAGAAGAAAATGATTCTATATGAAAAAAATATATTGTTTATGGTTAGTAACTATTTAACATTAAAATTAATAGTAATTATATTTAAAAAACTAACAATCTAGTATACTACCACTGAATCGGGACGCGGCTTCACTGAGAAAGATCCGGCAAGAAAACTCAGGTGACATGATGCTAAATTAATATTAATTTTGAAGGCGGCTTACTTTATGTTACTAAGAGGTTTTAATTTGTAAAATCATCTTTAGCTATTATTATTGTAGGCCAAATCTATACAATAAGTGCTCACAGTGTCTTGCAGTCTTGTGGTAGTCTTTTTGGATTTATTTTTAATAATGTTAATAAAAGGATCCCAGCTTGATGGTAACACCCAGCCATGTATTGAAATTTTTATGTTTTTTAATCTCAATAGCCTCGCGTACCATTCTAGGCAGTCATCGATGTTCTTTTGTGAGGATTTGTGATTTATCAAACCTAATGTTATGGCGGGCGCGGTCCTAACTATGTTCACAGACTCCAAACTTAGTGTGACGGTGGTGCTTCACATCGGCTATGTGTTCTTTGATCCGAGTTCTTATGGATCTCATTGTTTGCCCAATGTAAAAGAGACCACAGTCACAGTCGAGTTTATATACTCCTGCATCTTGTAGAGGGATCTGGCACTTGACAGGTGGTAAGAATTGACTAATCCTCTTCAGTGGCTTAAAATAAGTTTTTATGGAAGACCGTTTCAGGATGTAGCAAATCTTGTCAGTGACTCCTTTAACATAAGGTAGTACTGCAGGGAGGCGCTCAACTATGGGTGTTTTCACTCGGTCTCTGCAATGGGAGCGAGGAACTTGCAGTTTGTTTGCACGTAGAATCTGCTTGATATGCTGCAGCTCCTCAGCCAGGTTGTTCATCGTCACAGATTCCTCGTGCTCTCTGCAACAAAGATTTATACACGGTAGCTAACTGTGAAGGGGGATGATGAGAATCACCGTTCAAGTATTTGTCTTTATGTGTTGCCTTACGATACACTGTATGACTCAAGGTGTTGTTATGTTTACGAATAACCAAAATGTCTAAGAAGGCTAAAGAGTTATTTGACTCCAGTTCCATAGTGAATTGAATTTTTGGATTAATGGAGTTAAGATGGTTTATAAATTTCCTGCAATAACGATGACTTGTAGGACGTGAGACATCTTAGTCCACCCGTGACCATGAACGCTGCAAAGTGTTCGAAACGTCGGGCAATCAAAAATCAAATACAAACGCGTTAATATCCGTAGTTTTATTTAAAACTCACAAGTAACTTTTTCCGAGTCAATTTTAGTTTAGGGCAGGATTTGGCTGGGTCTCCAGGGTTCAACCATTACGATAAGCGCTTCCGATTATCGTACAGTATCTACTTTTCATCACAAGTAATGATTCGATTTAAAATCCCTTCATTATTGTGTCAGTTGAGCAAAGTACCACAGCATTCGACGCGTGTTTGCAAGTTCGATTCACTCAATTCAGTAGGTACTCATCGTTCAAGTTTTTAACTTGCTCGATTTGCTTCAAGTGGCTTAATACAGTTTTTTCACTTACCCCGAAGCCTGCAGCTATCTCTGAAGTGCTCTTTGATGGATCCGCTTCCACAATAGCTTTTAATTCTTCATTTTTCACTTTGGGTCCGGCCGTCCACGGGGTTGGTTCTGAAGGTCGAAATTTCCAGAACGAAAACGTTAGAACCAAAAACGTACAATGCTTTCTGTTGAGACACCAGCGCCGTACGCAGCATTAATCTTTCGAGTTGTTTCTACAGCACTGGTGCCACGGTTCAACTCGTACTCCTTAATATATTTCATAATTGCCATTGTGCGGTAATTCTTTGGTGTCGCTTTAATAAGCGACACCAAAGAATAAAAAATAAATGAATGACTGTTTTCAAAACTCCAATGTACCAGCTAAATGAATTTATAAATTTGAATTTGGAATTCTTAACCAAAGAGGAGATATTTCAGATCGAATTGCTCAGTACGACAAAAAGCTAATTTCATATGTAATATGATGTATGTATGTTGGAGTCATTGCCGAGATCCTGATATATACATGAATTGCTCATTTAAAGATAAATATCTGGTTGACCGAGCTTCGCTCGGAATATTTTTGGCGAACTTATTTAGATATATATTAATAAAAAATAAAAAATAAATAATGAAAATTACATAAAAAATTACAAAAAGAGAATAATAATAACACCGAGATTCGAACCGACGCTGTTTGATTGAAAAAATACCAAAATTAAAACCTGTCACCTTCTCATCTGAGCTATCGTAACTCATGACGTTGCCAACGAAATTTGAATTCGTATTCTTTTAAAATTTAATGTAATTGTTTATTTTGCTAAAAACACGGACAAAACAACATCTTCTATAAATAAAACCTAGCTAGATAGATTTTTTGCACCCGAAACCTCTAGTATGCCAAGTTTCAACAAAATCGTTGGAGCCGTTTCCGAGATCCTGAATATATATATAGGTATATATATATATATAAATATATATATATATAAATATATATATATACAAGAATTGCTCGTTTAAAGATATAATAAGATAGCTGGTTGACCGAGCTTCGCTCGGTATATTTTTGTTGTATTTTTGTCGAATTTATTTAGATATATATTAATAAAAAACAAACATTAAATAATGAAAAAAATAAAAAATTACAAAAAGAGAATAATAATAACACCGAGATTCGATCCCACGCTGTTTGAATGCCAAAACAAAGCAAATAAAACTGGACAACTTCCCAACTGAGCTATCGCCACTCTTAACGTTGACGGCGAAATTTGAATCCATATTCTATTGACATTTTATGTCATTGTATTGATCAGCTAAAAACACCGACAAAACAACATTTTCTATAAATATAACCTAGCTAGATCGATTTTTTGGCCCCGAAACCTCTAGTATGCCGAATTTCATCAAAATCATTGCGGTCGTTGCCGAGATCCTGAATATATAAATATCTGGGGGCACGGCAGTGCCCCCGCCAAGTCGAGCAAAAAACAAAAAGTCGGGCAAAACGCAACACTGCCGTAACATACTTTTCTCGAAGCCATTCAGGCCATTTTCGACCCCCTATAACTTCGTTGTTAATAAAACTAGAAACCTGAATTTTTAGTCACCTAGCAGGCATTATATACACATTGTGTATTTCAAATTTCATTCAATTTGAACCAATAGTTTAAGAATTATAACTAGTCAAAATTTCGTAATTTCACTCACTGACTGACTGACCGATCATCAATATTAAAGAGGCACTTCTAGTAGACATAGAAGCTTCAAATTTAGAATGCAATTAGTGTTTAGTGTATAAATGAAGGAAAAATTATGAAACATTATAATTTTCATCCAGTTGCCGTGATACACTAACTGCATATATAATTTTGTAAACTCATAAATATATAGGATTACAATGTTACATTTGCAGTTAATGAAATGTAACTTTGTAAAAAGTAAGAATACATTTGTCGCCATCATTGCTTCTCTATGGGAATCGTAACAACCGGCTAAAGACTGCGCAGATGACGTAGTGGTTAAGATACCAACTTACCATGCTAGTGTCGCGGGTTCGAATCCCATGCAACACAACACCTTGTACGATCCACAAATGGTTGTTCTGAGTTTGAATGTAATTTGTGTCGGTTAATTACATGTTTTTTCCGTATGGTGACGAAGTAAGAATACAATTCACCACTCTCATCTTGCCCGTGGATATCGTATAAGACGACTATGGGATATAATATGCACATACCATCTGTGCAAGAGAAGGAAAACTCGAAATGAAACCCTATATCAACATGTCTGACCAGCATGGTATAGTGGGTTAAATTCTCACCCATTTTGGAGGAGGCCCGAGCCCAACAGTGGGACATATGAGGGCTGCGATGATGATGCGATGATGATGCGATGTTGAATTATATGTTTGTAAAGTCCCCCATAATATAAGGATTATTATTCCCTTAGTGCAAGGTGTTGTCATTTAAAAAAAGATTCAACAGGAAGGAGAGTGGGCAGCAGCTCTCGCCGAGGAAATGTATGATATCTCACTGCGAAACCAACCTGCCTACCAAACGTGGCGACTTCGTCATTATTCCTCATATGGCGAAGAAAAATGAGCTCTAGTCATGACAACTCTGTTACCCTTGAGCGTCGTTGGATGCAGGTGCCACAATACTGCACTTTATGGTGAAGCATGAGGGGGGTCTATGCTCTACAGTGGACGGCGATAGGCTGAATGATGATTGGCATAATAGATCTAGACAGATACCTAGATATAATTATGTTCAAAGACAACTTGTAAAATGGTCAATCAACTTAATGAAAAAGCAAGAGTGGGACATGTCTTATGAAATTGTACCAAAATCTCCCAAAGTATTAAGCAAACTAAATAACCTGAAATTTATCTGAAAGAAAGAACGCCATCATTAGGCTCGATTGCCATCAAAGCGGAGAGGAGACTAGAGGATATGTGTTTCGAAAAACCAATCAAATTTCTTTATTTCCACATCTCTCCGCCTAGTTTAGGTAGAAGTGACTCAAACAGAAAGGAGAGATGTCTCATTTTACAGAGAGTGGGCTCTAAGAAAATCCGTTGTTCGTATTCAAGAAGTAGAAGGTACCGGAAAGGAAAATAAGTAGGTCTATCTACAAAAAGAAATGAGATACCATCAAAGACAAAACTTGTAAAAAAAAAGCCAAGCCTCGCAACTGAGTTCTTCTACCATAAAAAGTTGTGAGATCTATGTTATTCCAAGTCGGTTAACTCATTCAGTCCCTGCTTAAGGGACCTTTCTTCTTAAGTTATTACGTAAATAGCTAACCTAACAACTTCTTATAGTGACTAAATCAATATTAAAGATCTTTTATGTTTTAAATAAATAGATTGACCTTAACCAGGGACTGAATGAGTTAACCGACTTGGAATAACATAGATCTCACAACTTTTTATGGTAGAAAAACTCAGTCTCGAGGCTGTTTTTTTTTTTTTTTTTTTTTTATGGGTGGGCTATGGTAAGCGCACGCGCGGTCTCGTGCGTCTGGGGCGATGAAAGGACGTCGCGCGGGCCCATAACCCACCCGTACCCACGTCACCGCGTGGTTGGGCCGACCACCGGAGCAGATGTGACTTGTCGTCAGTGGTCGGCCCAACGGAATACCCTTTCGGGTAACCTCACCTCTCGACGTCCTGGGACGTCGGTCGCCGTCACGCGGTCAGCCTCTCTGCGTGTGACGGACAATTCCCCGGTCTGATCACCCGCGACCTCGGCTAGGGCGGCATTAGCTTTTTTTACAAGTTTTGTCTTTGATGGTATCTATATATATAGGAGAGGAGGGTTTTGCGAGCGATATATTGACTCATCACCATATCTCTGGAACCATAAGGCGTACAGAATTGAAATTTGGCAGAAATATTCCATTCGTCGAGTAGAGGTCAGCTAAGAACGGATTTTACGAAATTCCACCTGCAAAGGGTGTTGTGGGAGTGTTAACAATAATATACATATAAAGGAATAGGGTGAGCCGAAGCTACTGAAGCTAGAATAATTAAATTTGGACCGTAGTTTTATTTTGTGACGTAGGCACCCACTAATAAAAGATTTTTTTTAAATTCCACCCCTAAGGGGGTGAAACGCAACTGTAAAGTCTGTATGAAAAAAATAATCTTTAGCTACTGTCTTCAAATTAAGCACAAATACTTCCTAATAAAAATAAATAAACACGTGTTTCAGTGTTTGTCCATTTTCATCCTCTAAGGGTATAAAATAGGTAGAAAGATGTCCGTTTACTGACTTAACACAGAGCCGAAACTACTGAAGCCAGAAACATGAAATTTTGTAATTAGTTTCTTTGCGTGACGTAGAAACCCACTAAGAAATGGTTTTTTGAAATTCAACCCCTAGGGTGTAAACCGATTTTTTTTTCTCCTTATATAAACTTTGTTACAAAGTTTGTATAAGGAGAAAAAAAAATCTACATCGATTTTCTTCAAATTCTCCAAAATAATCTTTAGTAAAAATAAATAAACACGTGTTTCAGCATTTTTTAATTTTCACCCTCTAAAGGTGTAATCTACATGTTACAGTATCCCTAAGTAACATAGGCTATATTTTATCCCAGTATACCCACAGGAACGGGAACTACGCGAGTAAGGCGACTGAAACTGAAGCGAAGCGAGGGCGGGTTGCTATAGTTAGTCTAATCTAAGAAGTGCATTTTGACGTTTCGCACTGTTTAATACACCATAACCTTTGTCACGCGTGTACACATCATTGCAAACAATACATCTTACATTTTAAAGAACTGTTGAGTTATTTATATAATTAATGTTGGAAGAAAGTCTTATTATTGTTGCTTGTACAATAATCTAATGTTGAAATCCGTAAAACTAATTTAAAAATAAATATAGTATGTAAAATAGTAATTGTTATTGACGATGTTACAATATCACGTCATCACGTTCTTTACAGTAGTGCTTGACAACTTCCAATTCACGAATATCCAAATAATCGGTAAAAATATTAGAATAATATAATTAATCGAATAGAGTAAATTCTCAAAATATTTGTAGTAAAATAAAATCGTGATTCCATTTTGTCTTACATTGGCTGAATTGTAACCAACGACACCACTTACTATTTAAGAACAACTAAACTCACTTTTTGGTAGAAATCCAGTACCCCTAAAAGCTCCCGCCGGGTGAGCCACCAATGCCAAGACCGATGGCTCGCCCAATGGCTATGGGAGGAAATACGGCAGGTTAGGGGGGTTGCGTTGTACTCTATTGCCGCCCAGGACAGTATGGGTGGAGTGTGACCTCGCCATGATCTGTCAAAAAATAAACCCTAAAAGCAAAATTCTATTGCATTGAGTTACTCTGTACAACCTTGCCGGTGGTGCAGTCTCTCGACATTTCGGAAGCGGACTGTGCGTGTGTTTTGTGTTGGTGATAATGTTTTTTTAACCGACTTCAAAAAAGGAGGAGGTTCCCAATTTGTCGGCATCTTATTTTTTTTTATGTATGTTCACCGATTACTCAAAAACGCCTGGACCGATTTGCAAAATTCTTTTTTTGTTTGATAGGGTATACTTCCCAGGTGGTTCCATAATCATCAGGTCAGGATCTGATGATGGTATCATTGAGAAATTAGTAGAATTCTTAAAATTTTATAGGCAATTTTAACGTTTTTAATTTACTCTTTGAAGTCGGGTTTTTTTTTGTTAAAAATTATAATTATTTTTGTCTCGGCTCTATTTTGTATTGATCTTGCTTTATACGTTGACCTTAGCTCCACTCATACTGGACTCTATTTACGCAAACCTTATTTATTGTTAAAAAAGTCTACAAAAGGACGTAGTTATACTTTGAACGCTGGTGATTTGATTGTGAAATTACACGAATAGTTTGAACGTGAGTCACAAAACGGTGGCCCTCTACTGCCGGTGACACAAATACAGGAACATGTTGCTGAGCCACTAGGAATTGGTAAGAGTAAAGGGCTGAAATTAAAGGTAGTAAATATCTTGAATGTGAAATTTTAAAATATAGGTATTATACTTCATTTTCAATTTATGTGATCAATGTAGTAATGTGTGAGCCCATATGTTTCTTTTACAGGCTACGTACCACGCCACAATACGAAACCTCCCTTCACAGTAAAGAAAAAGGAAATTTTGTCAAAAAAAAAATATAATGAATGATTTTGACAAAGATGTAAATTTCGATAATTTTATTGATAATGAAATAATTGTTAATGTTCGCTACGATGATACTTCAAGTAATAGTAGTGATTGTGAATAAATAACTATTTTTGAATCCAGTTTT
The DNA here is from genome assembly GCA_032191425.1 of Lymantria dispar. Taxonomy (NCBI): domain Eukaryota; kingdom Metazoa; phylum Arthropoda; class Insecta; order Lepidoptera; family Erebidae; genus Lymantria; species Lymantria dispar. The sequence goes on from CM063440.1 coordinate 17,164,433, forward strand.
TGTTTTTACTTAACCCAATCCTACTAAATATGATGAATAAATTTTATGCTAAAATAATTAAATTTGTTTAGTATTAATTTAGCATTTAATTTATTCATCTCCTTTTTGAAAAAAAAAAAAATAAACCGATTATTAATTAAAAAGAATCAATATCGATTTCTCACTACAATCGGATGTTTTCGATAGCGATTATTTAGTTCACATACCTAGACAACTTACTTTGACATCTGTCAAAATGCACTTCTTAGATTAGATAGACTATAGTATATATATATACAAGAATTGCTCGTTTAAAGCTATAACAGACGCGCACACACATATAGACAGACATCGACATAAAACTTATAACACCCCTTTTTTGCGTCGGGTGTTAAAAATAAATAATTTGCAATATGTGAAAATATCACTTGTAACTGTAATAGATTAATATTGCAATCATAAGCAATCAACGTACTATATTATAATACTGAATATGATAAAATATGGAATAGATATGTCAGAGGTGGTAATGAGATATCTGAAAATTTTATTGCCTGTTATAATGTCATCGATGACAACTGACATTTTATACTATGGATCTGCTTTCCCAATGCAAACTGTCTGAGTCTGGGTGTAATTAACAACAATTTGTGGATCACGTAAAATGTTGTCCCGCCCGGTTATTTAACCCACTATACTGGCACGATAAATCAATATCCTAGCTACTATCTCACCTGTGCAATGAAATAGTAGCAATATGAAATTGTTTTATCGTATTAACTATGATTGGGATTAATGTGGGTTATTATAATAAGTGAATATTGTCAATTATTACGAGTTAACAATGTGAAAATAAAATACATTGTTATTTAGGTATATGGATACATGGTAACAATATATTAAAAGTATAGTTTAATATTCAAGCCTCTGCAAATATTACCATAATCATCATCTCAGCTCGTATATGTCTCACCGGTGGGCTTGAGCTTCCTCTACAATAGAAGAAAAATAGACGATGGAACGATCGACTCATCTGACTAGCGTAACGTTATAGAGTGTCAATTGATAATTGTCAACGATGTATTCTTACTGCCTTACCAGGCAGAAAATATTAATTTGTGGTTAAATTTTGTTAAAAAAAACTGGTACCCAATTTACCAAAAATTAAGATTAAAGTTATGATCTTAGTTACGTATATAAGCCATATACTATTGGAGGTATGTAGAATCATTCCATTCATCGATCAGTCCATAGACGTTCACATAGGCATCTCCACGAGAATGCCACCCGGAACGATCCTGTCCAACTTGCATTCAATTCAAATTCAAATTCAAATTCAAATACTTTATTATGCATAAACCCCGCGAGGGCACTTACATATGGTCACTTTTTTACATTTTTACCTTACACTACTACCGGATCGGAACGCGACCGCACTGAGAAGATCCGGCAAGAAACTCAGTGGGCTTGTCTTCTTTTTTATTCATTTACTATTTTTTTTTTTAATAAGATAATATACAACAACATGTCTATTAATAGCTCCAGTGTGATGCCTTTCGAATCATCATACAATACAGTTATTATATATAACGAAAAAGTACCATGGCTGGACCAGATCCCGCAAGCGGCACCCGATCACGAGTTAACCACTAGAGCAGCCATCACTCCCCTCAACCACAATGGAGGGAAGGGAGTGACCCGCTCCTCGTAGCTACCGCAAGCAGACCCTTCAGTGAGCATGACCAATACCATGGGCCACAAACATAAAACACAGATTAAACAACAAATTCGTTTGGCAAAATGGTTCCCTATGACTTAAAATATGTCGTCGGTCCACCTAATAGGGAATCGTCCCACGCTGTATCGTCTGATTCATAGACGTCAATCGAGAAAATTTCTTCCCCAACAGTTGTGGGTTCGTCGAGTGATGTGACCTGTCCATTGTCATTTCAACGTGCTAATTCTTCGACCTATCTTGATTACACCCATTTGTGTAGAATTATCGAACAAAATTTAGAAGGTTATTTTATAGTTTTTTAAATTATGTACGATGGTCGTCTTTTTAATATTTGATGAAATACATCCATATTTCTAAAAAGTAGTGCATATGTTATTTAGATTTAGTATAAATCTATCTAACTAATTTATAATTTAAGTAACTCGCCCGATTTATTTTCACATCCCATGCGAGATTGGTTAAAAGGTGATTTAACTGCGCTGCTTAGAAGTGATATTTATTAGTTAATATCAAGGCGCTCGGCCGCTTCTCCATCTCTCTTTAAGATAAATGCCTCAGAGAGTTCATGAATTCTAATGGAATTAGACAACCTTGACGAATTTATAATTGTTACGAAATAAATATTATAGAATGCTAATTATTAATCGGACGAGATACAGATGTTGTAATTTGTGGAATGACGACGCCAAAGACAAGAAAACGCTTCTCGTCGATCAGACTATTGGAGAAAAGGAAATATGATCTCGAGTCAGATCTCAACGGGTCAAAAAGAAAGATCACGATCTAGAAAGTTGTAATCAGGCACTAAGGGACATCTTGAAGTGCTATTCTTTAGAGATGATTCATGGACGGAATGGACTTTGATGGACTAATGAAATGCTGTCTTAAGTGCTAAAAAATCAAAATTACTTTTATAAGTACAAAAATACAGATGTACATAAATAAAATGAAGAGGTCAAACGCTTGAATTAACGACTCGCCGAAGGGTTAAAGCTTTTGAATTAATTATCCTCATCTACAAGATAATAATTTCTTGGAGTTTTCGCTATACTTTGGCTATAAAGTAATATAATGCATAATAACAGGACTTTATAATATTTTAAATCAAAATCCAAATCTATATAAATAAATAAAATTAAAGTATCTGATTGTTTCAAACTCACACGGTTATTTACACGGTACTTATGCCTAAAAACCACTTTTTTATCTGTCCATCTTTCTGTTTAATCCCGGTAATCTCCCAAATGGCTAGACCGATTGTAATAGATTATTACCTGTCTATACAAGGAGTAATCTAGGCTATTTTTCCTCTCACATCACTCCCATTTTTTTGTCCCGTCCAGGAATCATACCTGTGGCTTCATGTACTACTGTTCGTATTGTAATATTTTAGAAATTTAAAACGCGGGGGCAAAGCGACTGAAACCAAAGAGAAGCGTGGGCAAATTTCTAGTTTTAAATAAAATCGTCTTTATGAAAATGAATTAGATAAACTAATATTGAATAGTAGGTTTCTTTTATAATGATAATAAGTTATATAATTTAGTCATAACTTGTAGCACAAATAGAATCCAATGGATTGCCAAGAAACAACCGAAACCTTAGCTTTTCTGCATCATTAATCTTGCCCTACTCATTTATCGTGTGCACGTGTGGCAGTTAGCAGAAATCGTGTATGGTCAGCGTAACAGCTGATTATAACGTCTATAACTAAAAGGTTTTAACTAAGTTAGGTCGGCCGTTTATCTTACCTTTGCTTTTCTTCGAATGTAATCGTTAACAAGACGTACTGAAGTAGGTGGCATTAACTCGAGTCAATATTTTCTACATTGACTCGAGTTTTCGAGACTCTTTTGTGTGGTGAGGGAGTCAAAATATAATGGTCATTCCAAGTTTTCTCAAAAGTGTCGTATATCCTGTTAACATAATAAAATCAAGAGATAAAAAACTTGAAATAAAACCACACGTCAACGAATGTGGACAGCGTGGACTAGTAGTTTAGTTTCTCTCATCTGGATCAAGACCGTATCTAACTGTGGAACAAGTATAGATATTTTACTTATTTTTAACAATATCAATAAATAAAAGTTTTATTGACATTGTTCAAGAAAATTCTTCCACATACCTGATTCTATTGTGTAATCCGCGATCACTATGTATCTATTTACATCTAAAATATGAAGTCTAGATACTGCTCACTGAAATATAGCAAATTTTACATAATATTTATGAAGAAGTTCTAAATCTATTTCGCGAAGCGAAGGATAAAATCCATTGTTTAACGACCCTTCTTTTCTAGTGTAATCCTGGAACATGCCATAAAAATAAGAAGATTTAAATTTTCTTAGTTGATGCTTAAAGTTGTCAGATATATATTTAATCTTTATTTACCTTTAATCGATTTCTATAAATAGAATATTTGATATTTTGAGAAATAGCCATTTTAATTGTTAACTATAGATGAATAACAACTTTTTGAAAACTCTTCGATAAAGAGAAATTAGTAGAATGTATAGGGTATATGGATATATGTTATCTTTCGATTTCAATATAGTGTTTCATACAAAATTGTTTTGCGACAACTATATATTAACTACTACTACTATATACTAAGTATCTGGTTGACCGACCTTCGCTCGGTATTTTTTTTTTGTATTATTGTTGACCTTATTTAGATATATGTATATGAATAAAAAAATAAATAAAAACATGATGAAATAATGAAAAAATATTTAAAATTACTAAAAGAAAATAATAAGAACACCGAGATTCGATCTCACGCCGTTTGAATGCGACTGGACAACTTCCCATTGCTGTTGTCACTTTTGACAGCGGCGGCGAAATTTGAATTCTGATTCTATTGACATTTTATGTCATTGTATTGATTACCTAAAAACACCGACAAAACAACATCTATATATATATATAGGAAAGGAGAGTTTTCGAGCGATATATTGACTCATCACCATATCTCTGGAACCATAAGGCGTACAGGCTTGAAATTTGGCAGGAATATTCCTTTCGCCGAGGAGAGGTCAGCTAAGAACGGATTTTACGACATTCCACCTACAAGGGATGTTGCGGGGGCGTTAACAGTAATATACATATAAAGGAACAGGGTGAGCCGAAACTACTGAAGCTAGAAAAATTTAATTTAGACCGTAGTTTCATTTCGTGACTTACGCACCCACTAAGAAAGGATTTTTTTTAATTCTACCCCTAAGGGGGTGAAACGCAACGGCAAAGTCTGCATGGAAAGAAAAAAAAATCTTTACCACTGTCTTCAAATTAAGCACAAATACTCTTTAATAAAAATAAATAAACACGTGTTTCAGCATTTCTTAATTTTTACCCTCTAAGGGTGTAAACAGGTATGAAGAAGTTGGTCGACTAACTCATCAACGCCGAGCTGAAACTACTGAAACTAAAAACATGCAATTTTGGCCGTAATTTTATTTTGTGACGGAGGGACCCATTAAGAAAGGATTTTTTGGAATTAAACCCCCAAGGGGTAAACGGTAGTAGCAAAGTTTCTATAAGGAGGAAAAATTCTTCATCGATTTTCTTAAATTTGGCATAATAATTCTTCATTCATCATTTTTTTCATCATTTCAACCCTTATACATCCTACTGTTGGGCTCGAGCCTCCTTCATTACGGGAGGGAAATTGACCTAGTATACCACGCTAGTCAAACGTGTTGGCATAGGTTTTAGTTTCGAGTTTTTCTTCTCTTGCATAGATGTTGTATGCATATTATAATCCTTTAGTCGTCTCCTACGACAGCCACGGGAAAGAGAGGGGGTGGTGAATTGTATTCTTATTTTGTCACCACATGAAAAATACTCTTTAGTAAAAATACTCTTCAGTAAACATGAATAAACAGCGTTTGCCAATGTTTACCTTCTAAGGCAACTAGGCGGATAATGTGACTGAAACCGAAGCGAAGCGAGGGCGGGTTGCTAGTTTTCTATAAATAAAACCTAGCTAGATCGATTTTTTGGCCCCAAAACCTCTAGTATGCTAAATTTCATGAAATGCGTTGGAGCCGTTGGCGAGATTCTTGAATATATATATCCAACTGAATTGAATTTTCGGCAAGTGTTATATTTCCTTAGTCCGCAACTTTACACTAATTGTGGGCGGCTGATAAATCATCATCATCATCTCCATACACGTCCATCTGTACAATCCACAAACCACCCGTGGGTATCTTTTACGACACCCACGGGTGGTGAATGGTATTCTAGCTATTTAATATACCGCCTTTTCTTATCGATTCCAAAACCTTTTTTAATCTAGATCTATATGTAATTACGCCAAAAATGCCGAACCGATGAGACGAACATCAAATGTTTGACAGGTAAGAACTGTTTGTATGGGAAAATAAAATGGTTGTTTTTAGTATTTTACTTGCAATTTATCATATTTTCTCACCGTATAAACCTTTTCTGGACTTCCACAAATAATTCAAGATCAAAATAATGATTAGTACTTATTGAAAATATAATTTTTATTAATTATCTCTGAGCTTAAAGCATATTTATTTAACTAATAGATATCACTTTTTATACGTAATCTTAGTCCTTGACCCATTTTATAGGTGAAATGAGTGTTTAATAAATCTAAATATTAATCACTGTTATAATGCTAATTATTGTATACGCCTTCAATTATTGACGAAATAAATACTTGTTTGGTCAATAATTGAATGTCCAAAATGATTTCTATGAGATATTGTTTAAAGTTAATTTTTTAGCTATTATAGATTTATATACGCAAAAAATATATGTATATGAATATTGTAGGCTTTTTACGAAATATTTTAACGACATGAACTTATATTTTAAACAATTTACCCAATAACTTTATAAATTACAGCTTTAGTTACTCCAAAAACATTGTTACGTACCAACCCAAAACCCTACCGGCGCGCTACCTGCCGAAAAATGAAAATTGCCGTTTAAAATTTATAAAAAATGGGTCACATAGTAATGCTACGTTTCCTTATATACAGGTTACAGGCTTGATCCAGATAAAATGATATTGATAGAATATTTATCTATCTATCGATTACGCTATTTTAGCACTACACCAATAGCAAATGTGCCTAAGTACCTATTCATCTTTCATTATCATTATCTCAGCATTTCTACTTTCCCAGCACAAGAATAAATAAAAATTATATATTATATGAATCAAATGAAATTAACCAAATCAAAGTACTTAAGAGTACAGAGACAACGTTTACAATACACGTAATCTGTGGGATTGTGTCAGTACGAGCCCCGTATACCATTAGTGTGATTTAGAATGCGGCTGTTCTCAGAATGTGAGCTAATAAATTAGATCTCAATCAGACCGTAACCGCCATTTATTTGTTCTTCACGTAGACGTAGGACACATATCGAGATGCTTTCATTCAATACGCCAGAAATGTATGAGAGGATACTTGCATTATGAAATAAATGACCACTGATGTCAAGTTACCCTGCTCCGGTGGTCGGCCCAACGACGAAGGCGACGTGGTTTTCGGGTCGGTTGCGGGAGTTGCGTGCTTAAGCCCCTCTGTCGCCCCAGACGGAATGGTACGGAGGCGCGCCGACCGCAGCCCACCCACAAAAAAAAAAAACAAAATAAAAAAAAATTATGAAATAAATGCATTGAATAACCTAATAATTTAATGCAATTATTTGAATTTCCGTGGTTACGGAGTAAGAATGCAATTTATTACTCTCTATCTTGCCTGTGGGTATCGTAAAAGATGACTTAAGTGATTAATATGCTGGTAACATCGATGCAAAACAAGGAAACTTACAATGAAACCCTATGCCTTCCAGACGTCTTGCGTCTGATCAATGTGGTATAATAGATCAAATTCTCCCCCACAATGGTGAAGGCTTAAGCCCAACAGTGGGACATATATGGGCTAAAATGATGATGTTGACTTTAATCTCATTTAAAAAAGTCATACAAATCAAACATTTATCTTTACACAAATTAAAGTTTAAAAACATAAGAAAATAAGTCTATCATCACATAATATGGAATGTTTTGCTGATGTTTCTAATTGCAAATCATTAATTCATAATTTCGACCCATATACGTCACACCGCTGGGCTCCAGCCTGCTGCATAATAGGACTGACCTATACCATGCTGGTAAGATAGGTTGGTGTAGGGTTTTGTTTCGAGTTTTCCACCTCTTGCATAGATGTCATACGCATAATATATCCCTTAGTCGTCTTTTACGACACCCACGGGTAAGAGAGGGGGTGGTGAATTGTATTCTTACTCCGTCACCACACAGAAATATTATTGGTGTATTTTGAATTCTTAAAACATATATTTTAGGGGTAACTATGGCATTTGGAAACTTTTTTGGTGTGTGTGCTTTTAATGAACGTAGACAAAATGCTGACATTTTATAAATTACTAGCTACCCGCCCTCGCTTCGCTTCGGTTTCAGTCGTCTTACCTGCGTAGTTTCCGTTCCCGTGAGACTACCGGGATAAAATACCAGGATAAAATATAGCCTATGTTACTCCCTGATATTATAGCTTTCCATTGGTGAAAGAATTTTTGAAATTGGTTCATTGGTTAAGGCGTGAAAGCGTAACAAACAAACAAATAAACAAACTTATTTTCGCATTTATAATATTAGTAGGAATGTACGTTATGTGATTGTTTCCTCTCCACCTCTCTATCGACAGTTTTCTGTCTATAACTGCACGCCAGTTCGTCCAGTGTAATACCACAATTTCATAGAAAGTGGACGTCTGAGTAGTAGCAATTTGTTACACACTTCGTTCGGTAAGCGAGAAAGCCGGGAGCCGGAAGTCCTTTCTCAGGGTGTTTTTGCGTGTGGTGGGTTTTGGTAATACCTTTAGTATGAACGAATCTTATGGCATGCATTCACACTCCCTTCACTTTCTTCACGTTGGGTAGGGGCCATGAGTGACAGTATCACTTACCATCAAGTGTGCTAATTGCTCGTTTGCCATATTATAAAAATAAAATCATTGGGTATTAAAGAAATTACTAAATTAATTATTCGCCATTGTATTGGCAAGACTAAAAAGAAAAAAAAACGGCTAAGTGCGAGTGGGAGTCGCGCACGAAGCGTTCCATACCATTATTTATGCGGGTGACGTGACCGGGGAAAGTCCGTCACTCGCCGAGAGGTCGACCGCGTGAGGAAAGACCGACGTCCTCCCCGAGGGGGGACGTCGGTCGATAGGAGGGTACCCCAATAGGGGGTATTCCGTCGGGCCGACCACTGATGTCAAGTAACCCTGCTTCGGTGGTCGGCCCAACGACGAAGGCGACGTGGTTTTCGGGTGGGTTGCGGGAGTTGCGTGCTTAAGCCCCTCTGTCACCCTGGACGGAGTGGTGCGGAGGTGCGCCGATTAGATAAGATACCATTATTTATAAAAAGGGCAAAAAAGTTGCGTTTGTTGTATGGGAACCCCGCTTAAATATTTATTTTATTTTATTTTTAGTATCTCTTGCTATAGCAGCAACAGAAATACATAATTTGTAAAAATTTCAACTGTCTAGCTAACACGGTTCTTGAGATACAGCCTGGTGACAGACAGACGGACGGACAGACAGCGCTGTCTTAGTAATACGGTCCCGTTTTCACCCTTTGGGTACGGAACTCTAAAAAGCATAAGTACCGATAGATCGTAGCTGATACGAGTCAATATATTCGATTTTATAAATTTCGTGTATTAAAAAAGAGCGTTTTGTGCAATAGAGTTATTAGTCACATATCAGCAGTTTACAATATTTCGCGAAAAGATTTTTACAGATCTGTTTGTATTTAAACAAATTTATGGTATAATTGTGATAATTATTCAATAATATTTTCAATCTTACTTTTTTTACACTGTACATGCCAGTTTTCTCTCCCACAAGTCTCGAAAGATCATCAAATATAATGAAATCAATGGTCAGTTCGTGTTAAAAGCCATTTTTATTCTTTTGTATAGATTTTCTTGCAACTTTTTGAAATAATATAAATAGTGTTTCCCATTACCATTGTAATTCGTATTTCATATGTAAGAACCTAATATTATCTGTAAAGTAACAAATCGTTTGTTTACTAATTTTGCCACAAACCATATAAATTGCATTTTTCTCTTCTAAAGTCTTTTAATAACTCTACTCGACTCTATATATAGCCTACAACATAAATAAGTTTTAATCTATCTCGTGGTGGTTTTTCGGTATTTATTTCTGCTCTTTGTAATCCCTCATATCTACACTAGAACTAATCGTTATAAAATAAATAGTTTTAGTCGTATATAGCAATCCAAGTTTTCAAAACTATTGTGGATTTACAAAATGGTATACGTAAAGAGGTTCTGCAGTTAAACTACACAATAACTACAGGAAGTTGAAGATACGTGGATTGATAAATTCTCTATACTCTGTCGCATCCTCGCTATAACTGTGTTGGTGGCAAGACGGATTTTCATGGAAATTGTTGTAAATAACTTCCGAGATTCTGATAACATCTAGACAGCAAAGAGAATTGCCGACTTGCACCGTTATGTTTACTTCCTTCTTCATAACCTTTACTTTACCGGCAATATTTAGAAGAAAATAAGCGATAAAAAAGATAATTTGCATATAACATAAAGAATATAAGTTGATTAACTAAATATAAAATAACTAGCCTCTGAAAACTAGTCTAGGCTAATGTTGAGTTATTTACTTTATGAAAATTATTTGACAATTACAATTTATGAAGTCGTTTTTATAGATCGAAACACTTTTGTTATAGAAGAAGAAAAATATGCTTTAAATGATACGTTTATAAAATACTAGCAACCCCCGCCCTCACTTCACTTCAGTTTCAATCGTCTTACCCGCGTAGTTCCCGTTCCCGTAGGAATACCGGGATAAAATATAGCCTATGTTACTCCCTGGTATTATATAGCTTTCCATTGGTGAATGAATTTTTGAATTTGGTTCAGTGATTTACATCCACTTATATTTCTTTTCTTTTGTTGGTGTGCCATTTGCCAAGTCATTTAATTTATTCAGTCCTTTTTTTTTGGAGTTGGCTACGGTCAGCGTACGCACCATCCAGGTCCATTTGGGGCGACGAAGGGGCAGCCGCGCGGCCCTATAACCCACCGTAGCTCACATCCTTCGCCGTTGAGCCGACCGCTGGTACCGAGTTTCTTGTCCTCCCTGGCGGCCCGGCCGAATACACTGTGGGGTACATCACATGACGGACTTATCCTCAGTCCGGTCACCCGCAGCCCCGGCTAGGATTCAGTCCTTACTTAAAAAACCTTCTGTCTTTAGTTATTATGTAATTAGCTAACCTAACAACCTTTTTGACCTTTGACCATTTCAATATTAAAGACCTTTTATGTTTCAACTAAACAGATCGACTCGGACATAGCAGGAAAGCACAATGTACCTCACAAGTAATTCTATTATATTAAACTAGCTGTTCCAACAGACGTTGTTCTCTTCAAATAAAATAAAAGGCATTCTCCTTGAAATCGGCAGTACCGCCACCTATCGGGTCCAATTATGAATCAATGTGATAGTTTATGTGTGTTCAAGGGAACACACACAAAAAATTTTATCAACATCGGTCCAGCCGTTTAGGAGGAGTTCAATGACATATGTACACATGTACACAAGAAATATCTATACCAATAAATAAAATTGGAGTGTCTATTTGTAAAGTCAAAATAATAGGCTTTTTTTCATGCTCACACGGTTATTTGGACGATATCTATGCCAAAAATCACTTTATATTTTTTTTGTCCGTCTGTCTGTCTGTCTGTTTGTTCCGGGTAATCTTCAAAACGGCTGGACCGATTTCAAAAATTCTTTCGCCAATGGAAAGCTATAATATCAGAGAGTAAACTAGGCTATGTTTTATCCCGGTATTCCCACGGGCACAGGCACTGCGGAGCTAAGGCGACAGAAACCGAAGCGAAGCGAGGGCGAGTTGCTAGTATACACAGAAAAATTAATAAGATAGAACGGCCATGTGGGCGGGGCAAGCGTGCCACAATTGCGATCAAACGGTCTTAATATTGACAAAATTCGTTTTACCGGCTCTTAGTTGCGCTCATATAGTGACCTTGATCGAAGCTCCGACAAAAAAGAGAAATATGCCGTCTTGCGCTGTTACAACGTGTCGAAAAAGAAGTCAGTTGCGTAGTTATAGTCTAAGAAGGCATTTCTTCTCATCGCTAAGTCCATAAACGTATTAATTCAGTGATATTTCTTAATTTTATGAATGTCGTTTATAAACAACAATTATGAAATCGCAAAAAGAGTCAAACATTATACATCGTCTGCCATACATGGATATCACCTTTTATTAGTCCAGCAACCGCGCAATGTACTGCGTTCAATGCGATATCACTAAGAACTGCCTTACCAGCCTGGTAGCGTACGTTTTCATTCAAAACATTGACATTGATCCACGCGTATCGATAGTGTTGTCCAACATACTATAAGTTATCGAGTTCAATAATTAGCTATGTGTTAATTTTATCATATAAATAAATATTTTTAACACTTTTAATTTAGTAATCGTTTTATACAGTTGTAGGCTGGCGTGTGGAGATTACCCTACAAATGTGTGTTGCGGTCGGCGCAGGTAGATGTGAGAAGAAGGCGAAGAAGAACGAAGGGAGTTATATCTAGGACTGACGATTTATTTACATTTCATAAATTATGTACAATAAATTGATAATAGAACTAGTGACGACCGTACAAGTGTGCGAGCTGATATCGTATGTCGACTGAATGAATAGACATTTTTTTTTGTGTGTACAGCTGTTGGCCGCAGATGGCCTTGACAGCTTGACGCGGACTATGGGTGAGCGCTGAGGGCTCTCAACCCGGAGAATGAATAGACAGCAAAAGGCGGTGTATATATACTAGCATTCAGTCTGCGTGTGGTCCGAATGTGCACGTGTTCCAACAGGTGCGCATTCGATGATGTCACCGCAGGTGTGAATGCAGGTGTCAGGTGTGTCGCACATCTGTCAGCTGTGCACGCCAGCTGCCTCGCACCTGCGTCTTCTTGTATGGGCCAATCTTCATTAGCGAAGCGGATTGCATCGCATTGTTGGGTTGCGGTCCAAGTTATCTTAGTGGCGGATAGTCGCCACACAGTTATATTAACAATATTTAAATAGGTATTTAAAAATCAATTATTCTGGTATACATTACCTACTTAATTTATCTTGTATATCTATAGATATAATGTACTATAGTAGTAGGACCGGCGTAGTCGTACCGGCGAAGTCGTACCGGCGTAGTCGTACCGGCGTAGTCGTACCGGCGTAGTCGTACCGGCGTAGTCGTACCGACGTAGTCGTACCGGCGTAGTCGTACCGACGTAGTCGTACCGGCGTAGTCGTACCGGCCTAGTCGTGGTCTGGTTAGTTCGGCGATCTGTTGTGCCATGTCGCTGTAAGGTGATGATTGTGCTGCAGGGGTGCTCGCTGGTCGTAGTATTGATGGTGCTATCTCGTGTTCTTGTAGGACAGTTCGCCCAGCTTGCTCATGTCGAGGACCATCTCAGTAGTTATAAGTGTCTGGATGTTTTGAGGCAACCGGAATTACTCAGACCACAGCAAAACTAGCGCCAATACTTATCTATCACGCTAATGGTTGCGTGTTCAGACGTCGGGGTCATCAGATGTAGGATGGCGTGTGGAGATAAGCCACCCTACAATTATGTTGTGGTTGGCGAATGAAGATGTGAAGAGACGGCGAAGAAGAACGAAGGGAGTTATATCTAGGACTGATGATTTATTTACATTTCATAAATTATGTACAATAAATTGATAATAGAACTAGTGACGACCGTACAAGTGTGCGAGCTGATATCGTATGTCGACTGAATGAATAGACATTTTTTTTTTTTTTTTTTTGTGTGTGTACAGCTGTTGGCCGCAGATGGCCTTGACAGCTTGACGCGGACTATGGGTGAGCGCTGAGGGCTCTCAACCCGGAGAAAAGTATGCTAAGCGACATCGCCCAAGGGCTCCCCCTGTGGGGAACGGACCTCGGCTTGGGGCGTCGCTGGAGGCAAAGTGGGCGTGCCCACGTTTTTAGTAGTGACTTTTGCGCGGCACGGTTTCGCACCTCGACGGCGAGGGCGGAACCGCGGATATTTATTTGTTAAAGCCTCGCGGGCCGTGTAGGCTCTTTGTTGAGCGAGTGTGATATTGTCGTCCTCTTCGTCGAGGACGTGACGAGGACGTCGGATGGAGGAGATTTTGGAGGGTCTATAAGGAAGCCGCCCCAACCCACACACACCCCAACCACTAGTTGGTTGGGGTGTGTCATGGCAGAGTCAAAGTAGCTCTGAGAGCACCGTTTCATAAACTGCTTGATGGTCGGCAGTTCGAGGTCGATGTGGAGATCGACGTTTCGTATGAACCACGGTGCTCCCGTAGCTCGGCGCATGAAACGATTTTGTAGTGTCTGTAGCCTGTGGATCCTGTGTGGCTTACCATGCGCGAACACCACGCTGGCATAGGTCATGATAGGCCGTATGCAGGTGGTGTAAAGTCGGACTTTGCTACTCAGGGGCATACGCGACCTAGAGTTGAGTAGACAGTGGAGACGGCCCATCACAAAGGCTGCCCGTGCGCGGACTTGCTTTATGTGAGGGGCGAAGCTGATGAATGAATAGACATTTTTTTTTTTTTTTTTTTTTTTTTTTTTTTTTTTTTTTTTTTTTGTGTGTACAGCTGTTGGCCGCAGATGGCCTTGACAGCTTGACGCGGACTATGGGTGAGCGCTGAGGGCTCTCAACCCGGAGAAAAGTATGCTAAGCGACATCGCCCAAGGGCTCCCCCTGTGGGGAACGGACCTCGGCTTGGGGCGTCGCTGGAGGCAAAGTGGGCGTGCCCACGTTTTTGGTAGTGACTTTTGCGCGGCGCGGTTTCGCACCTCGACGGCGAGGGCGGAACCGCGGATATTTATTTGTTAAGGCCTCGCGGGCCGTGTAGGCTCTTTGTTGAGCGAGTGTGATAATGTCGTCCTCTTCGTCGAGGACGTGACGAGGACGTCGGATGGATAAGCTGATGAATGAATAGACAGCAAAAGGCGGTGTATATATACTAGCATTCAGTCTGCGTGTGGTCCGAATGTGCACGTGTTCCAACAGGTGCGCATTCGATGATGTCACCTCAGGTGTGAATGCAGGTGTCAGGTGAGTCGCACATCTGTCAGCTGTGCACGCCAGCTGCCTTGCACCTGCGTCTTCTTGTATGGAAGAAGAATAATATGCGCATAACATCTGTGCAAGAGAGGGAAAACTTGAAATGAAACCCTATACCAACCAGCATGGTATAGTAGGTCAAATTCCCTCCCATTGTGGAGGAGGCCCGAGCTCAACAGTGGGACGTATGTGGGATGCGATGATGATGATGATGATCTATAGTACAAACTTCATAGTGCTCATTAGCACTCTTTAGCAATTAATAAAATAGAAATAACAAAATAATGGTAATAAAATATCTATGTTCGGGACCAATCACCAAATATATATATATATATATACAGTAGAACCCGTTTAAAACGATCACGTTTAATATGATTGCCCGCATAATACGCCATTTTGCGTCAGTCCCAGCAACTTGAGACATGTTTTCATATATTTCGTAATACGTAATACGATCGTCATCCCGTTTAATACGCCAACACGTGCCACTCAAATACACATATTACTCCTTGCGGCAGCGGCCAGCGGCTGACGAAGTGACGACTGTCGAGCGACCCTAAGTGATAATGACCAAGAAAAAGATGAGTGAACTCCGATTTTGTCGAAATCGTCTTAAACGGGTTTTACTGTATATCCATACTAATATTATAAATGCGAAAGTAAGGATGTTTGTTTGTTTGTAACGCTTTCACGCTTAAACCACCGAAACGATTTCAAAAATTCTTTCACCAATGGAAAGCTATAATATCAGGGAGTAACATAGGCTATATTTTATCCCGGTTTTCCCACAGGAACGGGAACTACGCCGCAGGTAAAGCGACTAAAACCGAAGCGAAGCGAGGGCGGGTTGCTAATATATATATATATATACATATATATATGTATACATTAAATTAAATCATTATATATATATAATGATTTAATTAAATTTATTTATTTTTTTATTTATTTTTTTTTTTTTTTATTTTTTATTTAATTTTTTTTTTTTTTTTTTTTTATTTATTTAATTTAATTAAATCATTATATATATATAATGATTTAATTTAATGATTTATTTATTTATGACAGACACAACATATGAAAAACAAAAGTATACACATAATTTAAAAGTAGTGTTTGTCACAAACCGGTCTCAACTCAGCATAATGTTGGCCACAAAATGGCCAGCGCTGATCTTCCGTTGTTACCGGGAGGAGACATCACGCACATGCGCTCAATTTAAAAATCTAATGGCAACATTAATCAGTAAAATGTACATAGTTATATAAATCTATTTATAAATACAGAATACAGATCTGCTCAACTATACAAACTTAATAGGCCACGAAATGCTGCAGTACATTGGTAACTCATAAATACACCTTATCCTATATTACAAAATATAATTATAATTTTAAAAATAACATACTTATACATTTATAACAGACTAATAAAAATTTAGGGGTGCCTAAAAATTAAAAATCATAAAAACTAAATAAAAAAAAAACCAATAGAAAAAAATTCTAAAAACAACTAAAAAGCACTGGTGTCATGTATGAGTAGTTCCTCGTTTTTTTGATGTGTATAAATAAAATGTTTTAATTTTTTTTTGAAAACGCGCAAATTAGGCAGGTTCCTTATCGGTATATACATATTGTTGTATAACAAAAATGAAAATATATATTTTTAATAAATTGACCCTACACTATCTACCAGAAAAATAAAATACGGCACTGAGCAAATTATTACAACTGTTGTTATATTATTTTTAATCGAAAAATTATACTATAATTGGCTTAAATAATATTATAAAATATTACTTAAATGTACAATAAACCTAATGTAAAATTTTGTGCTAGTTTCAAATAGAATTAATTATTTAAAAAAGGTAATGTTTTAGAGGGACAGGCCTGAAAACGCCCTTGTGCATTTTTATGAAAATACCCATATGTGCTTTTTTTATATGTGAGTATACGTTGCCTACAGAACTTAATTATAGTATGTGTACCAACTGCAGCTTCGAGATTGATGTGTGTGTGTTATGCTAGTGTGTGAAATTGTTGTAAGCATAGACCTTGCATATGTGTTAACCTGAGCGGGAGGGTGAAATTCAGCCACGCTGGTTTTTAAACAAAATCAGCTGAATGGTCTTTCTGTAACAGATTAGATGGTGTAAAAGTAAAATAAAATGTTTAATAATAATAAAATTATTATGTTTACTTAAATAATTTTATTATTAATATTTCAATGATATTAAATTGTGCTGATTAAATTGACTTTAAAAATATACATACCTATCGCACGCAACGCATAATTATCTAAACTTTAAAATATAAAATTTAGTCGCAGTTCATGTGAGTTATTCTTAAGAGCGAGATGTCGCGCTCTATTTTATATAACTTTAAGAGTAACAATTTCGCAATACATTAATTTTGGATATCTATTACCATTCAAGCTGCGTAAAGTTCTAAAGTTGCCAAAACACGATTTTCGCTGACTTAGATGACTAATATGGTCATAACTTTAGGTAAATAGCGTAATTTACACGTAATATTATAATCTGATGAATATAGGGTATATAATGTATCGTTTTCGAATAAGTGCAGTGTTTCCGAAGATTACACTAGACCTATAAACACTCTTACAAATTTGGGCCACTCTCTTTATAATAATAGCATACAACAATTATAACAGCAAAAAAAATATTTCTTCTTTGTAGGTGAAAAAGTACCATCATGAAAGGTTATGTTTTTATATGTATTTTAATATCAATTGCCCTTACATATTTCCAAATCAAGTATGACTTTCAAACCGACTCTACTGCGCGTTGGCAGGTATAAACACACGAGGTACTCTTGTTGTTTGGTTGTCTCTAGATACCCTACTTGTAAGATAAGAAATAGATTTGAGTTACGGTTGAAGTAATATACATAATTATATATATCTATACTAATATTATAAAGCTGAAGAGTTTGTTTGTTTGAACGCACTAATCTCAGGAACCGCTGGTCCGATTTGAAAAATTCTTTCAGTGTTGGATAGTCCATTTATTGAGGAAGGCTATAGGCTATATTACATTTTCAAAAAAATTACGGATCCGTACTAAAAGCCCTATAATGTAACCCAAGGTGTAAAAAAATAGCCGAGGCCGCGGGTGACGTGACCGGGGATTAGTCCGTCACCCGCCGAGAGGTCGACCGCGTGAGGAAAGACCGACGTCCTACCCGAGGGGGGGACGTCGGTCGATGGGAGGGTACCCCAATAGGGGGTATTCCGTCGGGCCGACCACTGACGACAAGTTAACGCTGCTCCAGTGGTCGGCCCAACGACGAAGGCGACGTGGTTTTCGGGTGGGTCGCGGGAGTTGCGTGCTTAAGCCCCTCTGCCGCCCCGGACGGAGTGGTGCGGAGGCGCGCCGACCGCGGCCCACCCACAAAAAAAAAAAAAAAGGTGTAAAAAAATGACCCGATAAAATCCTTACATCACGTGTGCTGCGAAAACTATTGATTATAGAACAAAACAATGTACTACAACTTTATAGAACATATAATTATCTACAAAAAATGTCGGAATACCATATGTCTACCTATTGTAGTTATCTCACAATAAGTATTTTTGTTATTATTTTTAAATAATTAAAATGCCGTCGCTTTAAAACTCTTTATTTTATACCTTGGTATTAATCCTTATCAAAATAAATTACTTTATATTCGAGACGGATTCAATACCTTTCTATAACTTTTTAAAATATTAAATTCGGACATTTCATTCAAAAGATATCGCGATATTAAAAATGTAAGTATTAGTGTTGTAGCCAAATAAGTATTAAGTAGCTGACCCGGCGAACTTCGTACCGCCTGTTTTCGTAATTATTTTGTTTTAGTATTTATCACTTTGGTTTTAGTATTCTCCGTGCGGTGACGGAGTAAGAATACAATTCACCACCCGTGGGTGTCGTAAGATAATAATAATAGTAATTTATTGTTTTCTTCCACAAATGTATCTTATAACTAATGTTTATTTGTAAAAGACGACTAAGGGATATAATATGCGTATAATATCTATGCAAGAGAAGGAAAACTCGGAAAAAATCCCTATACCAACACGTCTGACCAGCGTAGTATAGTAGGTCGATTTCCCTCCCATAGTTCCGAGCCCAACAGTGTTGATGTGTATGGGTTGAGACTATGATGATGATTTATTAGCCTCCTACAAATGGCGTAAAATTTCGGATTAAGAAAATATAACACTTTCCATAAATTCAATCCAGTTAAATTATCAATAATACCATTATATTGACATGTTTGTGGCCGAGGAGGTGCGAGGACAACAGTTGGGGTGGGTGTATGGGCTGAAATGATGATGATGATTTATCAGCCTCACAAAAATAGTGTAAAATTGCGGACTAAGGATTTTCGAATTTCTCGCTTTATCTACAAAATTATTTATCTACAAAAGTGTTAGCTATATTTAAGTATGACTTTTTCATAATATGATTGTAATATCTCTCCTCTCCTATGATCATAATATCACACCCATTTTCATATTTATGTTTTACTGGAATAGAAATGTACATGAATAGCCCATTTAAATATAATATCTGGTTGACCGAGCTTCGCTCGGAATATTTTTATAGAATTTATTTAGATATATTAATAAAAACTAAAAATTATATAAAAAAATTACAAAAAGAGAATAATAATAACACCGAGATTCGAACCGACGCTGTTTGGATGCTACAAAACTCAAAATTAAAACCGGCCGTCCCCCAACTGAGCTACTGGAACTCTTGACATTTACAACGAAATTTGAATTCATATTCTTTTAAAATTTAATGTCATTTATTGTTATGCTAAAAACACCGACAAAAGAACATTTTCTATAAATAAAACCTACCTAGATCGATTTTTTGGACTCGAATCCTCTAGTATGCCAAGTTTCAACAAAATCGTTGGAGCCGTTTCCGAGATCCTGAATATATATATATATATATATACAAGAATTGCTCGTTTAAAGATATAAGATACTATAGTCCATAAAATATAGGATGATCTCTGTGACAGTTCTCCCTAGTGCTGTCACTCTTACGATAATGTCCGTAGCTTTTTATCGATAAAACTCTTTATATTTCATAATTGTGATTTTCTATTATAATTAAAATACAATCAATGAAATCTTTTTAAATTAATTTTAAACAAAACTGTTTTTTGACTATTTTAATTATTCAAAAGGAGTACAATCAAGATCTAGGTCACTATTATTGACATCACTGGAGCGTTCCTGCTAGAACATTTATCATTTTACGCCAAAATAGGGACGTTAGATGAATCGATCAATTACAACTGTTTTATAAATAAATATGTCTAGTTTATTGACAATAATGCGTACATAATATTATCATTTACTTTGAGATGAAAAGTAGTTTTTTAATGTTTAATTAAGTCAATTTATGTATTTTGTAATGTAACTGTCTGTTTTAATTGTAAAAAATATGTGGGAAGTTTTATATAGGTACTGTATTGGGTTTATTTCTTTTATGATAATCGACTGTCCCATTTCTTTTTTATTTTCAGTCCAGTATGACCTTGTACTTGCGTAAGCGTCATTTATGTATATAATGTTTACTAGGTATTTCAGTACTTACGAGGTACATTTTAGGCATGAATATTAATATTTTTATATTTATGATATATTGTAATTCAGTTGCAATAAAACTGGCACGAAAAAACTTTTTCTTTTTTTTTTTTATTGCAAGCGGTGGCAAACGAACAAACAGTACACCTGATGGTAAGTGTTGCTGCCGTTCATGTACCTTTAGAAGGCGCTGCCTACCGTGAAGAAAGTGAAGGGAGTGTGAATGCGTGCATTGAGGCTAGGTGATACCAAAGGCACCACCAAAACCCTCCACATGCAAACACCCTCAGAAAATTGGGCTGCCGGCTCTCTCGCTCACCGAACGAAGCGCAGTAACAAATTGCTACTGCTCAGACGTTAATTTTCTACGAAAGCGTGGTACTACCCCGAACGGACTGGCCCGCGGCTGTAGACAGATAACTGTCGACAGTGTGGTCCTACCACTAGGATTTTAAACTAAAATATATTTGACACAAAATGAAATTGTATACATGTCGCTCGTTCAAACTTACTTCGTTGGTTTCGTTGACATCTGTCACAGAGATCAAGCTATATTTTATGGACTATACATATGTGAATCTGTTTCTAAGAAGTTGATTCTCATATAAAAATAAATCCTAATAATTGTGCGAATTATAATATATTGTTGATTATTAAGCATTCACATAAAAAACTCCTTCATATCTATATCTATAAAAGAAAGTCGTGTTATTTACACTATTTATAACTCAAGAACAGCTGTACCGATTTGGCTCAAAATTGGTAGGGAGGTAGCTTAGAACCAGGAGACGGATATAGGATACTTTTTATCCCGTTTCTTTTTTTAATGGTGTTTACAAGATTTCGCCAATAACTCTTTTATCCCGTTCGATCGCGTGCCCGTGTGACGTGACTTAAAATGTCAAACAATACAAGTCACTATGAAACTTAGTATAAAAAAAACGCATTTGATATGTAATAACAAAAGGCAAATGACAGCTAAACTAAATTTTGTCTATAGTTAAGTATGGTTGAAAATTGGATAATTATAATTTTGTCAGAAATCAATAATGAGTAATTTGTAGTCTCTTTGAATCATAATTAACAATGCCGCGACCAAAACTATGGAATCATTCCCGACGAAGCTGTAATGGTTCTTTCATGAAGGACTATATTTTCGAAAATTTAGAAAATGTATTTACGAAAAAAATTATGGCGTTACGAAGTTCGCCGGGTCAACTATTAAAACATAAATTTTCTTCTATTTTCAGACGACGAAAAGATAAAGAAAACACCTTTCTTATATAAAGGTAGATAATATACGCTTAACTAATACGATAAATGTCAGTAGTTTTTTAATTTGCTAGCTGACCCAACAGACATTGTTAGGTTCAAATAAAATAAAAGGTATTTTCCTTGGCTTTTACAGCAGCGCCACCTACCAGGTCCAATTGTATATCTAAACTATTCTCAAATCCCCTGGAATATACACAAAAATAATTACATCAACATCGGTCCAGCCATTTAGGAGGAGTTTAGTGACATACACACATACACAAGAAATATATATATATATATATATATAT
Source organism: Lymantria dispar (assembly GCA_032191425.1). Lineage (NCBI taxonomy): Eukaryota > Metazoa > Arthropoda > Insecta > Lepidoptera > Erebidae > Lymantria > Lymantria dispar. Next base: position 17,186,553 of record CM063440.1, read on the forward strand.
ATATATATATATATATATATAATAGGGACTTAAATATGAAATTGCCGTTTTAACGTACCCGCTACTTTGAATAGCTACTAGCCACTTTGAATTAAAATTAAACCTGCATGGTGTCAGATATCAAAGTGAAACTGTTTTCAAATGAAAACTGTAACATTCTTAATAAAAAAAATGTATGACATTTGATCGTTCAACGTTCAATTGTTTTTACATTCAGCTTTTGAAGTGAACATGGATACAGCGAAAGTCGGAGTAATTTTCGAATATGACGTAGGACTAATGCAGCAGAAACGGCTCGTAATGTCGATGCTGTGTTTGAGAGGATATCGCTAACGAACGTCGTGCGTTTTTGGTTTAACCGCTTTCGTAGTGTAAACTGGGTCTTGAAGAATGAACAACGAGAAAGACCAGCCCCTAAGGTAAATAACGATGAATTGAAGGTGATGGTGGAAGCCGATCCGAGTCAAACTACCAAGGCATTAGGGGCATGGTTTAACGTTAGTATACCCACAATATTGACCAATTTACACCAAATCAGTAAAATAAGGAAACTTTAAAAATAGGCTCCTCATAATTTGACTGATCTGCAGAGATCAGCGCGCGTTGAAGCTTGACTTATCCTGTCAAACCTGTATAGAAATGAAGGGATTTTGCACCAAATTGTGACGTGTGGTAAAAAGTATATTCTTTATGATAATCACAAGCAAACAACGCAATGGCTGACCCCAGGTCAAACGCCACATTAATGCCCTAAATCGAAGCTTACCCATAGAAAGGTGGTGGTAACTGTTTGGTGGTCACTTCATGGTGTAATTCACTACAGCTTCCTCAGATCTGGTCAAGCAATAAACGCAGATGTCTACTATGCAGAACTCTGAATAATGATGGAGAAACTCGCAGTAAAACAACTCCGACTTGCCTATTTGAATCAGGTCTATATAAAGCTCTTAGTCGTCTTTTACGACGAATGCGAGTAATATATGGCTTGGTAGCATTCTTAGACAATACCACACAGCATTGCCCAATGCTTTATGTTGCAGCATAATGTCTTATAGTCGTAGTAGTATAGTAGCATAGTATATTATTGTTTAGATAAGTTCGTCTCTAAATTTTTGTTGCTTTTTAACCAAATTATTTACTCGGCACAAATATTTTTTATCATTTAATGCGTAGTACATGGTGTATTAACACGTCACGCTAACGATCACCTATCTCTGTATCGTATTGATATAACTTTATAAAATTTTTAACCGAATCAAACACTTAACATAAAAAGGGTCAATAGCTTTTGGGCTTATCAGATTTTAACCTACCCAACGTTAAGTCCCCCTGTGCATATCTTTGTGAGGATTTCTTTGAGATTTCAATACGAAATATAGTTTTGCCTTTTATTGTTAGTATTTCTTTGTACTATAACAGTATACCCACGTAATACAACAATCATTTGCCGCCTTCGTTTAGCGCCCGAAGGAACTACGTGCTTCGGCTGTAATTATAATAATACTTACATCAACACTATTCTTATATCTCGATCATATTATAATATAATAATAAATATATATCTCTATTTATAAATTTCTTGTGTACGTGTGTGTCACTGAACTCCTCCTAAGCGGCTGGACCGATGTTGATGAAATTTTCATGTGTGTGTTCATGAAAATTCGAGAATGGTTTATATTCATAATTGGACCAGTTAGATGGCGCTGCTGTCGATTTCAAGGAAAATTCCTGTTATTTTATTAGAACAAAACAATCAATGTCCAATGATTCAATAATCAGATAGTAATCATATAATTAAGATATGTCCATTTTTAGTTGAATTTATTAATTTAATACAGTACAGTAGTTCGTCTTATACTAATTTCATCCTGCCTGTTAGACATAAAACTATTAACATCATTAAATTGATAAAAGACAAGTGAAGCGACGTAGACGACGTCATCCTAATCATCAACTCAGCTCATATACGTCCAAATGCTGGGCACGACCCTCCTCCACAATTGGATGGAAATTGATGGATATAGTTACAACGCTGATGAGATGGGTTGTTTTGTATAACGTGTTATATCAAGTTATTCTTCTGTTGCATAGATGTTGTCTGTATATTATATGCCTTAGTCGTCTTTTACGACACTCTTAGGTAAGATGTGGTGATGAATTGTATCTTACTACGTCACCACATAGAAAACAATAGGGGTTCAAATATGAAATTGCCATTTTAACGTACTAGCCACTTTGAATTAAAATTAAAAATGAATAGTATCAGATATCAAAGTGAAACTGTTTTCAAACGAAAACTATAACTTACTGAACTTAAAAAATGTATGACATTTGATCGTTCGACGTTCAATTGTTTTTACATTCAGCGTTTGAAGTGAACATGGATACGGCGAAAATCGAAGAGTAATTTTCGAATACGAATTCCAACGTGGGACTAACGCAGCAGAAACGGCTCGTAATGTCAATGCTGTGTTTGGAGAGAATACGGCTAACGAACGCACCGTGTGTTTTTGATTTAACCGCTTTCGTAGTGGCAACTGGGACTTGAAGAATGAACCACGAGGAAGACCAGCCACTAAGGTAAATAACTATGAATTGAACGTGATATTGGAAGCCGATCCGTCTCAAACTACCAAGAAATTAGCGGCATGGTTTGACGTTAGTCTACCTATCTACTACAAAGAATGAACTCGAAAGAAAAACAGCCCCACAGAACGAAACGAAACTCGCAGTGAAACAGCCCCAACTTGTCAATCGATCTTCACTATTATTGGGAATAAAGTATATGTCATATCGTATGAAAGTGTGCAAAATGATTGTGATTGAGAAGTGGTTGTGTGAGGAAAATGAGTTTACCCAAAATCAGTTCGGCTTTATGCCGAGACGCGGGTTAAGAGATGCCATTTTTGCACTGCACTAAACATGTGAAAAATTTCGTGACGCTCTTAGAAACTTACATATGGTATTCTTTGACCTTGAGAAGGCATATATCGAAGATTTAAATTGCGACAGAATACCGAGAATTTAAATCTACATATGAAGATTTAAGAAAGACATATAATACGGAGTATAAGCACTATTTAAATAAGTTGCATCCTTTTAAAATTATAAGGATGAGTTATTTATTTTCAATCGACGCAATCTATCTTAAAACTAACGCGTCACAATAACTCTTATTGATATGAGTGTAAATGTATATATGTGTATGATATATATACATTTATATAATAATATCACTCAGTGTCCTCTTCGAATCTGGCGGTCACTCCTTCATCAAAAGCTTGGTAATATTATGCCACATCGCCCCAAGCAATTCACCTCCCTGTGGGTGGCGTCCTGATTCCCGGATCTTTGTCTACTCTGAATATATCTTAAAGCTTAAGATTCAACATATCATCGCATATATGTGCATATACTAACTACAAGACAACAAATTCCTGTTAAATATCAGTAACTGATATTTCCCAGTAAAAGTAACCCTTGGTTCAATTTCTCTTTTGATTTATGTTTTACTAGAATTATAAAAGGGACCAACCTAACACAAAATATTAGCCTTGATAGGCTACTAACTGTAACACAGAAGATAAGATAAGGAGCGAAGGTGACGACGTTAACGACCAAAGGTCCTATTACTTGTGAGTTTCTGTTGACAACCAATTCAGACATCTGGCCATAATCAGAATTTATCTGTTGAATTTTATACCGTACTACTCTATAACAGATGGTCCTCAGATTTTGTAATCATTGAATAATACATTTGGACTTTTTTTTGGGGATGGTCGTGGTCGGCGTACTCCTCGTACCACTCCGTCCGGGGCGACAGAGGGGCGTAAGCACGCACACCCGCAACCCATCCGAACACCACGTCGCCTTCGTCGTTGGGCCGACCACCGGAGCAGGGTTACTTGTCGTCAGTGGTCGGCCCGAGGGAATACCCCCTAGTGTGGTACCCTCCTATCGACCGACGTCCCCCCCCCCCTCGGGGAGGACGTCGGTCTTTCCTCACGCGGTCGGCCTCTCAGCGGGTGACGGACTAATTTCCCAGTCACGTCACCCGCGGCCTCGGCTAGAGCGGCATGAGGCGCAGGTATTCGGGCCTACGCCGCCCCAGTCGCCGGCGGCAGGTCGCTTCGTCGAGGCTGCGCTCCTCGCGCGCGCGACACGCCTATACATTTGGGCTTAGCATGAATATTTGCGTCCAAGTAGGTATGTGAAAATATTTAATATTCGTAATAGGAGGCAGTTATTGTAATACAAACTGCTCTTGCGAAGCGAATACCTATAGAGTAGTACACTCGCCAAGTCGTGTGGTGTTCGTATCCGTGTGGTGACGGAATAAGAATACAATTCACCACTCTCTATCCTGCCTGTGAATGTCGTAAAAGATGGCTAAGGAATATAATACGCATATAACATCTATGCAAGAGAAGGAAAACTCGCCATAAAACCCTGTACCAATCCTGTCTGACCAGCATGTTAGCCAACAGTGGGCGCCTATGGGCTGATATGATGATGATATTATTGCATCTATAAAATCATTTACAACATCTTCGATCACTTTTTCCTGAGGATACGGTCAAAAATTTTCGTCAGCCTAGTTACACATTGTTTTTTTTTTACATTTCTTCGCGGCATCCATAGCGGGGTGCGCGCGGACACAGGATCGGACTCTCTTGCGAGTCCCTGCCTGTGGTGTGATTCGCCATCTGCACAAATGTTTGTGTAGTTGGCACTTCGCACACTTCAATTTTTACCTTCCAAGGGAACTAGGCGGGTAAGGTGACTGAAACCGAAGCGAAGCGAGGGCGGGTTGCTAGTATTTAATATAATGAAATTGTATAAGTAGTGTATATAATAAACTATATAATGCAATGCGATGTAGTTCGCGGGATGTTAGCGAGCGTGTGTTGGATGGGGAAGCTTGCTTAGTCGACGCTTGCCACCACCGATGCTATAACGGTACTGTTTGAGACTTCGCCCTCGCCCTCACGAAGATACGGCGTGGACTTCCTAGGGGCCCTTGAAGTCTGATGTCTTCAACGATGGTTTCACCTCGTCCAGTAAGGGGCAGAGGTATTTCACACCTCGCCTGAACTTTCCAGCAGTAGTGGCCACGTCAGCCACACGAGGGATCCCGTCAGGCCCCGGATGCAGCTTGGTGATACGTCCAAGGCGCCAGTGCAGAGGAAGAGCGTTCTCTTCCTTCACAATCACCAAGTCATGTAATTGAAGTGATCTGCTGGGGACACGCCACTTGGTCCGCTGCTGAAGTTCGCCAATGTATTATAACTGCCAACGCTTCCAAAAATGTTGCCTCATGGCTTCTAGTTTCTGAAACCGATCTAATCGAGCTTCATTAACATCTCCCAAGCCGGGCGATGGCAGAGATGTCAAGGTGCGGCCAATGAGGAAGTGACCTGGAGTTAAGGGTTGGAAGTCAAGAGGTGAAGTAGAAATAGGACATAAAGGTCTGCTATTCAATATAGCCTCTACTTGATTAAATAGCGAACATAATTCTGCAAATCATCATCATCATCATTTCAGCCTATTGCCGTCCACTGCTGGACGTAGGCCTCCCTCATGTTGCGCCACAATTCTTCAAATGTAAGGTGCGAATTGCTTAAGATTCTTTTCAAATGGTATTTCGCAGATTTAACCCCTGCCTCGAAAAGACCCCCGAAATGTGGAGCATAAGGCGGTTGAAATTTGAATTTAATTCCCTCATCAGATGCGAAAGAAGTGATAGATGAAGAATTTAATTTTAAGAAGTCGCTTATTTCTCGTGCAGTGGCTACAAAATTACGACCATAAGGTATCACAAATAATTTCTCGTGGCTTTCCTCTCCTAGAGATAAAACGGCGTAAACATAAAATAAAAGATTCCTTCGAAAGTTGACTTACGGCCTCTAAATCGATACATTTGTATCTAGTGCAAATAAAAATAGCCAAATAACATTTTGTAATTTTACACCCTCTTCTTTCCTTTCTATCCGTTATAAAAAGTGGTCCAGCGAAGTCGACACCAACACTAATGAATGGATAATCGGGCGTTACGCGCGTAGGTGGCAGCGAGCCCATGAGTGGGGTGATAGTGCGAGCAGCGAAGCGGCGGCACGTCATACCTTGTCGCGCGACAGTACGTGCCAGGTCGCGTCCGCCGACCGGCCACACAGTCTCCCGGATGGAAGCTAGCAACAACTGCGGCCAGCATGGAAAAGAGCAAATGTTCTTGTTGGAATAGTAAACGTGTCAGTCCATGTTTAGGCTGTAAAAGCATAGGGTGGCGCTTGTCAAAAGAACAAAGAGAAGAGCTAAGGCGACCGCCTACATGTAGAATGCCTTCGTGATCGAGGAAGGGATTTAAAGATAGAAAAGGTTTTTTAGAGTTTAAAGTTTGCTTATTGCGAAGAATATTCAACACAAATGCGAAGGTTTCAGCTTGAGACAATTTTACTAATTTCTTAAAAGAAGACTCGAGTTCCTCAGGCTGTAAAACTCCTACATACTTATTATTAGGATTACGACAGTTATGCAAAATTACCGTTATCAGGATTGCTAACGTCTATAAGAGCCGTAGATAATGATACGTGATTAGTGCTATAAATCGCCATGCCGGCCATGACCTGAGAGTCTGGCTGCGGTGGCGAAGCAACAAGAGAATTGTCAGCCTGAGGATACTCCCTATGTAACAATGTGTTATGGAGCCTTCTGCACTTGGTGCAGGGACCTAACCTACAGCGATGGGCAGAATGACCCTTACGTAAACAATTTAAACAAAGTTTTAACTTTAGCGCCTCGGAGATCCTGCTTTCAATGGACTTTGACAAAAATGAAGAACAATCATAGATTCGATGCTCGCCACTGCAGAGAACACACGAAGCAGAAGTGGCAGAAGACGGTTCAGGATTAGCTAAAATTTGGAATGAATTTGCGTGTAACTTGTGCCCATTTGAAAGGTCACATTTTGGAAGGGGTATTACCTTCTCCGACTTATTTCGCTGGACCGATTCTAAAATATCGGCGCTGTCCTTTATAAATTTAAAAAAATCGATATAGAGGGCATTTCTTCAAAGGAATTTTTATACTCCTGCCATTTAAAATTGGTGCCATTGTCAAGCTTCGATGAGACCATATGTATAATTAAGGTATCCCACTTGTCAGTAGGTTGACCTAATGTATTTAGAGCTCGTAAGTTTTTAGATATGTGGTCTATAAGATAGCTTAGACCCTTGGATGATTCACGACCTACTAGCTGGATATTAAAAAGAGAATTGAGATGATTATTGATCAATAATTTTTTATCATTATATCTCTCGCAGAGAAGATGCCAAGCTTCCACGTAATTAGACTCAGTTACTTCTAAATTACTAATAACTTGAGATGCCTCTCTCTCTAAATAAAAATTCAAGTAATGAAATTTATGTATAGGTTTAATACGATCATTAAAATGAATCAACGAATTGAAGGTATCTCTAAACTCGAGCCACTTAAAATATGAACCATCGAAGTTAGCTATCTTTAGTAAGGGTAATCTAAAGTTCACTTCATTATGAGTACAATGTATTTGCGGGTCAGATTTCATACTAGCAAAATCAGCCCTATCACTAGAACATTCAATAAATTTCTGAGTGATCGAAATTAATGAAAAAAATTCTTGTTCTATCTCCTCTCGCACATCGATCTCGGATTCCATTGAAGCTGACTTCGATATCTCAATTTATGTTTGTAAGTCGTCGAATTGACTGAAAAGATTACAGAATCGATCTAATATCAATGCAAGTTCACTTGTTTGTTCGGATGAAAGACTATCAGAATTATTTAATATTTCAATATAATTTTTAAAATTGGTAATACGACCTTTAATTGAGCTTCTAATTACTTGAAAGGAAGACTTATCTGCCTATCAGTCATTTCAAAAGGTAAATATTAAAATGGGAACGAACACGTAAACAATAAATTCAAATAGCAATATGCAAGAAAATATACTTAAATTGTACGGCTTATGCTCCCAAACATGCAGCTGCAGCGCGTTGCCAGATGGCGATCAGGTGTAGCGATAACGATAGCAGATAGGCACTTCGGCGTAGCTGATAGAAGAATAGGCCGCTCGGCGCCTGGCGACAACTGCATTGCACACACGTATTTATATTAAAACAATGTAATAAATTGTTAGTATTAGTTTAGGGGCATTAGCGTGAATTTTAAAAGCTTTTTTAAGCACAGAAAAAGTTGCTAATAATTAAAGCGGGTACCTGCACAACGGGTACTTTATCGGTACTTATTAATGACTCGACTATAGCGCTTGCAAAGGATAAGAAAAGGCTGTGATAAGGAATAAAAAAGGAACGGTACACCTCACTGGCTAAACCTTATGCTGCGGTGCGACGGGCTGACCGGCTGGCTTCAAACTGAGTTGAAGGTGGCTTGAATATCACGTCGGGGTCACCAAAGTGCTAGAGTCGTATAGCAATAAAATCCAACTACAGACTTAATAAATTTGTATTCTTCGTTACCATAATATTTGGATATAAAAAAATTGTATAATGTATAATATATTAAATAATGGCTATTAAAATGCAAGGCGATGTAGTTCGCGGGATGTGAGCGAGCGAGTGTGTGTCGGTGGGGGAGCTTGCTTAGTCGACGCTTTCCACCACCGATGCTATAACGGTATTGTTTGAGACTTCGCCCTCGCCATCACGAAGATACGGCGTGGACATAAACTATTCAATAAATACCAGTAAACCTTCGAAATTAAGTTTATATTATTCGCTTTGGTGAGTCCAATTAATTGGGAATAGTAACGAGGGTTTGATGGTGAAGCCAGGTGTTGAATAGTAGAACTGTACAATGTTTGCTGCTAAGACTCTGGAGGTAGAGTTTATATAATTCATTTTGTATGGTGCAATTGACTGGGCTTGGCAGAGAACTTTAATGGCTCCTAGTAAAATAAAAAATAAAATAAATTAGAAAAATAATAATAAAATAATCTATCTCAGCTCATATACGTCCCACAACTGGGCTCGAAATTCCTCCATAATAGGAGGGATCTGCTATATCACGCTGGTTAGATGGGTTGGTATAGGGTTTTAGTTCGAGTTTTCCTTCTCTTGCATAGATGTTCTATTCATATTACATCACTCAGTCGTCTATTACGATATCCACGGACAAAAAAGGGACTCATGAATAATGAAATAATAATGCAATAAAATATTAAGATAAATAAGTAAAATAATTAAATAATAAAACACTCAAGTTTGTCTCATCTAATGCGTATTGTCGAGCCCAATAGCTTAGCCACGATATTCAGATGTTGGAGCCAAGAGATAGTGGTGTCACTATGGTAGTTACTAGTAAACTAATCAAATTTATTTTCTTAGTTATAATAATGCTGGTGGTACTGTTAGAGAGCTAGAATTATTCCACCCAAACTACGGTACGAAAGGTATTGACAACTAAGCGATATTTAAAAAAAAATTAAAGAATACATATTTGTAATGCTTGTTATAACTTTTATAAAAATAAGAAATAATATTTATAAGTTACGACATAGGTATTTATATATTTTGCTCTTGTCCATACTGGAAATGATATATAAATTACATAGGTAATATAAAATTGTCACTTCTATTACATCGAAACATTACGAAATTCATAATCTGTTGGTCGCTTTTTAGCTGTACGTACTTCTAATTGATTTAAAGTTCTGAACAAAAACGGCCACTGCCAGCTTCTTATACGAAATTAAAGTTCAATAGTATTCTTTTATGACATTAAAAGATCTCGAAGATTTTAAGTCTTTCAGCCGAGTTAAAAGCAAAATGAGGCATAAAAATTTCGTTTCGAAGCCAAAACGTTTCTTTAATTAAGCATCTACTTTAATTCTTCATTAATCGTCAATTTAATGTGGATTGATGTTCAATTTATACTTTGAAATATTCTATGATCAGAAGGTTTTTATTATTTTTCATTGCGACGAGGACACGATGCAGCATACGCTCGAGATCTGTGCCGCTTGGGCAGAGCAGCGTCGTGAACTCATCGCAATCATCGGTGCCGATCTGACGCTGCCTCAGCGTCAGGAACTGGGACGCGGTCGCAGCCTTCTGCGAGGCAGTAGTCTCGCGGAAGGAGGCGGCGGATCACGCGCGCGAGGAGCGCAGCCTCGATGAGGCGATCCGCCGCCGGCGACTGGGGCGGCGTAGGCGCGAATACCTGCGCCTCATGCCGCCTTAGCCGAGGCCGCGGGTGACGTGACATGGGGATTAGTTGAGGTATCAGGCAATGACGAAATTGTTTCTGTGCTTAGGTAGGCATGGAATGAGCAAGGCTTTACTTAATACTATCTAAAGGTTGTTTATTCCATTGTTAGCAGGCGTTGCGACTTAAACGACATCTACTTGCTTGCAACAAAAAATATTTCATTGACATTTAAGATTTATATGGTAGGATCACACTGTCACCAGTCGTCTGTCTATAGCTGCGGGCCACTTGGTCCGTCGAAGAAAATCGACGTTTGAGTAGTTGCAATATGTTACACTTCGTTTGGTGAGTGAGAGAGCCAAATGCCCAACTTTCTGAAGATATATGCGTATGCTGCATGCGTTGTGGCCGCATGCGTATGTTGCATTATTGCGCATGATGCCTTTAATATCACTGAATCTCAGTGCACGCATTCACACTCCATTCACTTTCTTTACGGTAGGCAGCGGCCTAGGAAAAGTCTATAAACGGTAGTATTACTAAACATCAAATGTGCTGTTTGCTCGTTTTCCAAAATAAAAAAAAAGAGTGCGTGTACAAAGTACGCATATCAGAAGTGAAACTCCTTTATCCATTATCTTTTATACTTTATCCCTCATCCTTTATTTTATTCTCTCGCCGGCTGAATCGTATACATTTACGTGTTTGTGTCTCTATGGACTCGCTTTTTCGTTTCATAGAGTTTGAAATCACAACAATTCTAAAGAAGCTTCACTTCAAAAAAATAAGAATAGATTAAATAATAAAACGGAGACAATCTCAATATCTACATATAGTCTCTAGCTTATAATTGAAGTTTTCGTTGCATAAAATTTAATTAGTTGTTTATAAAGCTAACTTACAAGCTTAACAATTTACTTTCTGAAATTATGAAATAAAACTTATAATGTAATGATATTGAAAGCAACACGAACCGGGCAGTGTATCTGTATTATAGAGATTACAAGTATTTAAAATAGTATAACGTTATACTTGAACCGTTTTGACAATCTCCCGTGTAATAGGTATAGCGGATATCCAGTTTACCTTCACGTACGTGTTGGTCAGTGAAATCATATGCTAACAAGTATTAACCTAAGACAAGATAAATAAAATAACCTCTTGGTTGGAACTTGACAGTAATATTGTTTGTAAGCTAGTACTTGATTATCAAGTGTTACGGAATGCTGCGCTAGATGAGGCTTCACTATCGCTGCTGGTTTTTTAGAATCTATTCCACCAAAAACATAAATGTAAAAAAGGAGAGCCAAGTTCAATACAAAAATTATGCTTGGCTGTGGTCATTACATCAATCATTTTATAAAGTTATTCAATATATCTTATATATAAATTTCTAGCGTACGTGTGTATGTCACTGAACTCCTCCTATACGGCTGGACCGATGTTGACGAAATTTTTTGTGTGACTGTTCACTGATAGAAAACTGTACATACTTACATATATCGAAAATTATATACTTCTCAATAAGAAGCATTCAATATAGTTTTGTACACAACGCGTGCCAACAACATTATCTCAAATTAATTGCTAGTGATTAAAAGATATAAATTGAAAGGTATTTTCTAACGTGAATGATATGAAATTATTCATCTATGCTTTCATTCAAGCTTGGTTTCCAAAGCGTAATAGAGAACGATATTGTGCTACTTGCTTGCATCAGATAGACCTTTTGTAACAATCCTGGATCCATGCTCACTATTTAAAAACCTGTTTTAAACTACAAAGGAAAATCTATACCAATAAATAAAATTGGAGTGTCTATTTGTAATGTCAAAATAATAGCCTTTTTCCATGCTCACACGGTTATTTGCACGACACCTATGCCTAAAATAGCAATTAAAAAATTTTTGTCTGTCTGTCTGTCTGTTTGTTCCGGGTAATCTTCAAAACGACTGGACCGATTTCAAAAATTCTTTCACCAATGGAAAGCTGTAATATCAGGGCGTAAACTAGGCTATATTTTATCCCGGTATTCCCACGGGAACGGTAACTACGCGGGTAAAACGACTATAACCTATAACCGAAGCGAAGCGAGGGCAGATTGCTAGTGTATAATAAGTTCACTAAAGGAAACAGTGTATTTATATTTAGGTATATGTACGAATCAAAATAATCATAGAAATATTTTAATCCCGTGAACGTAGTACCTGAAATCATAATACCTTAGGCGAGTCCATCTCACATCTCGCAATTCAATGAATGTATTCGCTATTTGAGCATTCTACTATTGCAGCAAAAATCACACGAAGCAAAAGCATATTAACTGCATATGTATTATAATCTATGTCAATAAAAGATATTTTTTTAAATAACATTTAATTTGTCATATAAATCATAATAATTTCAGCGAATAAATTTAATAGTCGTTGCACGTTTTCTTTTTTCACATTTTCTAATTGACCTATAAGTTTTTCATATTCACCTGAATGTCTCAATTGTTTGATTGCCGCTTCTTTAGTTTTTATATCAAAACCTTGATATGCTTTCGTCCATAAAGTATCCAATATCATTCCATCAAGTGTTTTTCTATCTATGGTGACGGCATTTACCTGCAATTAGATTAGATTAACTTACCTAATTTAGTGTTAACTTTACAGATCAATAAATTCAGGTTTTTAAACACAGTCTTAATCGAAATATCAGTATTTGCTTGTTTGATTTATATTAGTTATCTTAGAAACTCAACATCATTTTAATTTTAAGCCATATACATATATCATAACCGTAAAATATACCTTCAGCAAATGATCATACAATTTAATTATGTTCTATAAAGCGCAATCTTATTTTTACGCAATCATAATTTAAGCTTAACTGGACGTTACGTGGAATCCTAGAAGTTATAAGATGACGGAATGAAAATATAATGCGTATTACCCTTTCCCTTCCCGTGGATAATCATATATAAGCATTTAAACGAAATACCTCTCCCTGACTAACTCACGAAATCTCTGAAACCATAGGCTCGATTTTTTTCAAAATTTGCATAGGTACGTAACGTATACGCGTATAAAGTCCTAATTTTACTAAAATATGCATTTTTTTTTATAAATCTGTGCCTGTGGTAGTCTTTGTTACAGTTATCTTTCTTATTGTAACCATTGACATATTAAAGCGAATTGAAAACGTATATAATCATTTGTTACACTGATTTGGACGTGAGTCCATAGCTTTACCTATTACTGCAAGACTTTTGCCCGTATCCTTGTTTCCTTTATAGCTTTAAATTTAATATTTTACCCATTCATGCAAGTGTCCCATCCTGACGTACTTATATAAAGTATACTATCAAATATTAGTTATTTCCACAAACATTTTAATACTAAGAGTACTATAACCTACGTCCTCTTTAATGTAGACGTACCAGCACATTATGAAGATGTATAGATAAAAAAAGATATATAACTACACTTCGATTCATGTTGAACTACTCCAATAGCTGCGAGTTACAGTACACTGACACTGGCTTTCAAACTAAGCTCATGACATTGATCGTCTAAGAATGTTTTAAACATCCTGTTATGAAAACAGCATCCAGGATTCAATTGGAACAACATTATGTAAAAATTTAAGACAATCATATCACTGAATTCTTTTCATTCTTCTTTATACAAACTATTGACAAATGAATTGCATTAAAATACGGAGAAAAGAAATTGCGTAAAGTCGGAGTACAGTGTGCAAAAATAAAATAATGTTATACTCGGGGTTTAAAGACTGATCTTAACCAAACCGGGATTAGGAATTCTCTTTATTAAGATTTATTCACGTTGTTTATTTAAAATCTGGTCAAAATAATTCATTATCTTCAACATCATTTCAGATAGTATACATACCACGTTGGTCATACGAGTTAGTATACTGAATGTATGAATTTGAAAATAATTACATAATAATAAATGAGCGTTATTCCCTGTGGTAATAAAGAAAGAATACAATTTACCCCTATCTTTCTCGTGGATATCGTGAAGGACTAAGGGATATACAATGCATATAAAATTTTTATATGCAGGAGAAGGAATCATCATCATCATTTCAGCCTATCGCCGTCCACTGCTGGATGTGGGCCTCTCTCATGTTACGCCACAGAGTGCGGTCCTTATGCCGCCTGCATCCAAAGATGCCCAGCAACTTTCATCAGATCCCCGGTCCACCTAGTGGGAGCGTCCTACGCTGCGTCGTTCGATATGTGGTCGCCACTCGAGAACCTTTCTTTCCCAGTGGTTGTCGGTTCATCGAGTGATGTGGCCTGCTCATTGCCACTTCAGCGTGCTAATTCTTCTGCTCTGTCGGTTACACCCTAGAGAAGGAATACTCGAAGTAATAATACTCGAATATCAACACGTCTGACCATTATGGTATAATAGGTCAAGTTCCCTCCTATTGGAAGGAGGCTCAAGCCCAACAATGGGTCGTATATGAGCAGTGATAATAAATAAGAGCGCATTTCATTAAAAGAAATATTATTGGCAGAATCTTCACAACATTTTCAACTCATTACACAAATACATAGCTCAGACGTTTAAATACTTAGACTTCGAACCATGGTTCGTAAATTATATATTGCAGTGAATCCTTAAAAATTAACAAAAATTATCGAGATTTGCATTATTAGCAAAAATTTTTCTACCATTATTAAACCTGTAGAAGCATAATTAAGAATTACATTCTTAATCAGTCAACAAACGACGGAGTATGAGAACGAAGTGGTTTCCTTATTTTCTTTTCTCTGAAAAGAAACTTGCAAATTAAATCCAATATGTAATAACTTATATTCTATTCCGTTTTTTTTTTATTGCAAACGGTGGCAAACGATCTAAGAGTACACCTGATGGTAAGTGTTGCTGTCGCTCATATACCTCTGCAAGGCCGCTGCCAACCGAGAAGAAAATGAACGGAGTATGAATGCGTGCAAGGAGGTTCGGTGATACTAAAGGCATACCTAAAACCCATCACACGCAAATACCCTCAGAAAGTTGAGCTACCGCCTCTGTTTCTCTCACCAAACGAAGTGCAGTTACAAACAAGTCCTACTACTCGGAAGACGATTTTCTGCGAGAGTGTGGTGGTACTACCCCGGAGGGACCGGGCCGTGGCTGTAGATAAACAACTGTCAACAGTGTGGTCCTACCACTACAATGATCTACACGTATGGTCTACAATAGGAAAAAAATAACAAAAGTTTCTAGATTCAATGAGTCCAGCTCCTTTACATATAAAATGCCTGTTTGTAATATTTATAGAGCACAAAGTAATTAATACTTTTCCCTTAGAATAATAACGTATAGAAGGATAGTGTAAATACTTCGAACGTTTGAATTTTGAATCTAAAAATACCAATGGCGCGCAGGCGATTACACACGTACACACGCAAAATACTTTACAAATTATGGAATCAAATTTCGTTTTTATTAACATAAATCGTCGAAATACTTTTAAAAGTTATGTTAAAAACCTTTTTAAGTTTTTCAAATGTGTTATGACACCATTTGAATGCACGAACCGTCATAGTCACCTATTTATTTTTTAAGAGTTGCATACGTACGTGCAGTACAATGACTTGTACATTACGGAACGGTTCCGGTGTAAGCTCCATTAGGCTCCAATTGAAATGCTCCACTTTTTGTGCGTGAACTTACCTTCTATACGTTATTATTCTAAGACTTTTCCTTTATACCTATTTGTCACTAATCACTCACTCATATAATGATGGCTAATTTAATTTCATATGGTCAGCTATAATAGCAACTCAAAATAGCCACTTTAATAATGGACATTTTCTATTGTTTTTTTAACAGGTTGTGGTTCTCGACTCCTATTTGATTTTAGTGACTCAACCGGTAGTTAATACTTTAGGGTTCTTAATCACATCGACAACTTGCCCACAAAGCATCGGAAGTCAATCTAGGTGCCTCGACCCTGTTAGTCTCAGAAAGGGAAACCACTTTTCATTGAATAATTTTTAAAGCCCTTACGATGACCCATATGGTAATGGCTTAAGAAAATTAAGGATAGCTATAGTGTTTCATCTACTTTTGCTACTGATTGGTATTCGCAATAAACGCCAGACGGAGCATCATTTTCCTAGCCGAGGCTGCGGGTGACTGGACCGAGGAGTTAGTCCGTCACCCGCCGTGAGGCCGAGCGCGCGAGAAGAAACCGACGTCGGTGGTCCGTTGGTCGGTCCAACAACGAAGGCGACCTGTCACGGGTGGGTTACGGGTGTGCGTGCTTACGCCCTTCTGTCGCCCCGGGACGGAGTGGTGCGACGAGCGCGCCGACCGTAACCCTCCCCCAAAAAAAAAAAGCATATTAATCAAATACCTCTATCCCCAATATCTCTATCCGCAATAATCTTTCTCTTATTTTAAACTAGCTTACACCCGCGACTTCGTCCGCGTGGAAAGTTTACTTTGGGCTAATGCTAACTTTAACCCACGACTTTGTTTACGTAGGAGGTGAAAATATTTTTAAATACTTAATACAATTCTGTCACACATGATTTTTGCGAAACCTAACCGTTTATGTAGTGCACGCTGCGGCAGCTCTCAAAAGGAAAAAACAAAACCGATTCTGAAACATTTTTCATTGTTGCTCTGCTTCTATTGATCTTAGCGTGATGATATATAGCCTTCCTCGATAAATGGGCTATATAAAACTGAAAGAATTTATTAAATCGGATCAGTAGTTCATGAGATTAGAGCGTTCAAACAAACAAACTCTGCCGCTTTATATACTAGTATAGATTAATACTGAAACCATATAAACCGCACGTATTTTAACTGGGTCAAAAAAGCAAGCTAAGTATGTAGATAAAAATTTAAATATAAAATTAGACTCATGTTCGGTTGAATAAATGTTCATTTAATAAAAATAAATATGTAAATTCTTTAACTTGAGAAAACGCGAAAGTAAGAAAATTCAATTACCGTACAATTAAAGTATACAACTATTCCAATAACATTGTTGCTTGCTTTCAATACCAAATTACTGAAAGACTTTCAATGAGAATAATACGTTTACCATATACCACTTGAATTGTATTCCAATACATATGTGATAAAGACTCCGTGAGGTGATGGAATAAGAATACATTTCACCACTCCCTTTCTCAGCCGTGGGTATTATAAAAGGCAACTAATAGATAGTATGCAGATAATACTTATGCAAGAGAAGGAATAATCGAAATAAAACTATACCAATCCGTCTGATCAGTGTGAAATAGTCAATTTCCCTACCATTGTAGAGAGGCTCGAACCAGCGGTGGGACGCATATAACCTGTGATGATGATGATAATGATGAATAGAGACATTTCTTAAAAGTTGTAAAGACAAAGTCTAGCATAGAATACCATCATCATCGCAGTCCACATACAACCCTCTGTTGGGCTCAGGTCTCCTCCACAATGGGAGGGAATTTAACCTACTATACCATGCTGGTCGTACATGTTGGTATAGGGTTTCATTTAGAGTTTTCCTTCTCTTCCACAGTTGTTATTTCCCTATTATATCCCATAGTCGTTCTTAACGATATGCACGGGCAATGAGGGAGTGGTGAATTGTATTCTTACGCCGTCACCACACCGAAAATAGATATATCTACATCGCATAGAATATATCGACATATAAATATATTGATATATTTTTGTGACTTTGCATGCATATTATATATAATTGCTGGGAAACTAAAGATTACATGGTAAAATTAAATTTGACGCTACAATATTTTTTATAATATTAGGTTAGATTACGTCAATATGCGCCCCAAAATATATGAGCTTACTTGGGCTTATCCTTTAGAAAATAAGGCTAAAGGGATTAAGAACAGTTTATTTAATACCTAGAATAGGTATTTGTTATTTTTAAAGTATAGCAAAATACTATTTAAATCCCATTGTATTTACATTGTACACTTAATCTTTATTTTAAATATGCACTTACTGTGGATGTGTGGTCGCAGCTATGATTCATCATCATCATCATTCGCCTATCGCCGTACACTGCTGGACGTAGGCCTCCATCATGTCACGCCACAAAGTGCGGTCCTGCGCCACCTGCATCCAACGACGCCCAGCAACTTTAACCAGGTCGTTGGTGCACCTACTGGGAAGCATCCTACACTGCGTCGTCCGATAGCTATGATTGCTTACCACCAACCCTTATATTGCTGGTAGCTGTCGTAAGAGGCTATTAAGAATTTTACGCTGACCTGGGTCAATTTCATCTCGTCAACAATTATATTCCCAAGTAATAACGTGAGGCAAACGGCCAATCATAAAACTCTGGCTAAATTTTTTTTTATGTGTGCTATAGAAAAAGAAAGAGACCCCTAATTGGTAAAAGAGCCTACTCTTGTCGTTATCCTAGTATTAATAATTGTTTAATAATATTCTTAATTTTTGCAATTAAAACTAACAATATACAACACTTGAAATAATAAAGATTAAGAAATATTTATAAGACAACTGTTGACATAAATATACAAAACATGCCTTACTATAGTATCTTAAATAGAATATTATAGCGTCCGAGTTACATTTTAGTTAATAAATTCAGCATCAACATGTTAAATTAATTTCACAAACTTGTGTAACATTGTGTCAATAAGCTTTAAAATTTATGACAACCAAGCTCAATGGATAATTTCTTTGACGTCTCATCGCAATCGATTTGTTTCAACCATCCTACATTATTAACATATTTTAATGGATATACTCGTATGTAATTCTCTGTGGCTTATCAGTACGTATCTAATGCGGGCTCTTCTTTCATGGACTTCATTAGGGAAAACACAATGTTAATAAAATATATAATATATTTTAAATTGTCTTTTAGATCAACATTGGCTTTATATAGAATACTCATGTATTTTACGTTAAAGCTTCTGTAGGCAGGTTTGAATAGTAAATTCATGAAAATCATCATATACATGGTCAAGTGACGTGTTAACGATAACTCCTGTTATTCTTTCTGGAGGCACGTCAGTGCCCTTGCTAATTCGAGCGAAAACGCAAAAGCGCAAAACTGCCGTAACATACTTTTTTCGAAGCAATTCTGGCCAATTTCAACCCCCTATAACTTTGTTGTGAATAAAAGTAAAGCCTAAACTTTTAGCAACACACGTTTGCCCTAATATAAAAAGAAATCATTGGGTATAAAAGAAATAACTAGCTTTAAAAATAAGCTTTAAAATTTATGACAACCAAGCTCAATGGATAATTTCTTTGACGTCTCATCGCAATCGATTTGTTTCAACCATCCTACATTATTAACATATTTTAATGGATATACTCGTATGTAATTCTCTGTGGCTTATCAGTACGTATCTAATGCGGGCTCTTCTTTCATGGACTTCATTAGGGAAAACACAATGTTAATAAAATATATAATATATTTTAAATTGTCTTTTAGATCAACATTGGCTTTATATAGAATACTCATGTATTTTACGTTAAAGCTTCTGTAGGCAGGTTTGAATAGTAAATTCATGAAAATCATCATATACATGGTCAAGTGACGTGTTAACGATAACTCCTGTTATTCTTTCTGGAGGCACGTCAGTGCCCTTGCTAATTCGAGCGAAAACGCAAAAGCGCAAAACTGCCGTAACATACTTTTTTCGAAGCAATTCTGGCCAATTTCAACCCCCTATAACTTTGTTGTGAATAAAAGTAAAGCCTAAACTTTTAGCAACACACGTTTGCCCTAATATAAAAAGAAATCATTGGGTATAAAAGAAATAACTAGCTTTTTAATAGCTGTTTAAGTCATGTATTCTGCATCCTATTGGCAAGATTAAAAAGCATAAGCACCGATAGATCGTAGCTGATAGGAGAGAACAAAATATTCGTATTTTATAAATTTCGTTCATTTAAAAAGAGTATTTTATACAATAGAGTTATTAGTCACATATCAACAGTTTTCAATATTTCGGGATGTTTTTTAATGATCTCTTTGTATTTTAAACAAATTTATGCCATAATTATGATGATTATTCAGTAATATTGTCAATCATACTTTTTTTACACTGTATATTCTAGTTTACTCCACCACAATTGTCGAAAGAACGTCTGAGGACGCGTCAGTGCTCCAACCGAGTCGAGCAAAAACGCAACACTGCCGTAACATACATTTCTCGAAGCAATCTAGACCATTTTCTAACCCCTTTTTTTTTTTATTTATGGTTGGGCTATGGTAAGCGCACGCGCGGTCCAATCCGTCCGGGGCGATGAAAGGACGGCGCGCGGGCCCATAACCCACCCGTACCCACGTCACCTCGTTGTTGGGCCGACCGCCGGAGCAGATGTGACTTGTCGTCAGTGGTCGGCCCGACGGAATACCTTTTCGGGTATCCTCACCTCTCGACGTACTGGGACGTCGGTCGCCGTCGCGCGGTCAGCCTCTCCGCGGGTGACGGACAATTCCCCGGTCCGATCATAACCCCTATAACTTCGTTATGAATAAATTTAGAAGCCTGATTTTTTATTACCCCAATAGGGATTGTATTAACAAGGTATATTTCAAATTTCATTCAATTTGAACCAATATTTTAAGAATTATAACTAGTCAAAGTTTCGTAATTTTTTAACTCACTGACTGACCGATCATCAATATCATTGATCCACTTCTAGCAGACATAGAAGATTCGAATTTAGAACAGTTTACAATTAGTGTTAAGTATACTAATGTAGGCAAGATTATAAAAACATCATTTTTCTGTCCAGTTTCCTAGATACACTAACTGCTTAAATAATTTTGTAATCCCGTATAAATATATAGGATTTAAGTACAACATTCTAATCCGGTTAGGATTAGAATATAATTATCGCTACACCTTGCTTGCCTGTGGTAGTCGTAAAAACCAGCTAAGGATCCACCAGGAGATTGGGCAGTAGCTCTTTCTTTTTTTTTTTTTTTTTTTATTGCCAACGGTGGCAAACGAGCAAGCAGCACACCTGATGTTAGTGAAACTGCTGCACATGGACCTTTGCAATACCAGGGGCACAGCAAAGGGAAATGTATGATATCTCACTGCGATCGCCTAACGTGGCGATTGCGATGAGAAGATCATCGAGTTGGAAGAGGTATTGAGCAAAATCCGACGGAACATTGTAGGATTATCAGGAACTTGCTCTTCTACTTAGGGGCGATCAAGTGTCCCAAGGTACAGGTTTATCGATCGCAAGTCTCTCGTATACAATGTGGAAAGGATCGAGAGTGTGTCAACAAGCGTAGAGTACCAGTATTACTAAGTAGTATTCGTTGAAGATCATACAAGTTTGCGCACCGACTTCGACATAGTCCTACGACGAGGTGGAGAGAACTTTTATGAAAATTTCTCGAAATGTACACGCGTCTAAAACCCACTGTGGTTATAGATAACTTCAACGCGAAGCTTACTAAATGGTGTGGTGATGAGTTGAGGGTGGGGCAACATAGGTGTGGACAGAGAAACCAGAAGGTTCAGAAACTGGCTGATTTTCTGGAGGAGGAAAGGCTTTTGAAAGCCTTTTTAAAGGAATTCCTTCTTTAGAAAGCAGCCACAAAGGAAATTGTCCTGGATTAGCCGCGACGGTACTACAAAAAACGAGATAGACTTCATCTTGTCGGATAAACGACTCATATTAAATAATTTTCAGTGTCCAGCAGGATTCAAACTAGAAGAGATCCTTGCATAGTGCAACGCACATTGAATATGCACACAAAAATCGAGCGATAACGCTTAATGAAGTCTATTCGCCGACTTAAACCTGCCCAATACCAGAACCTCGAAAGCTTTCAACTCGAGCTACACAATCGCTTCCAATGTCTAAATGAGTGCGAATCTTCGAATAATATGAACAACAGGTTCATAGGAACTTGTTCGACAACTAACAACTGCTGGGGATGAAAAGTTCTCGTGTGGGGACCACATATCGGACGATACAGTGCGCTCCCCCACTGCCGCGCCTAATGGGGAACCATTAAGTGGATCGACAACCTGGTGAAAGTTGCTGACCGTCGTTGGATGCAGGCGCCATACTACCGCGCTGATGGTGAAACATGAGGGGAGGCCTACTGCCAGCAGTGGGCGGCGATAGGCTTTAGTGGTGGTAGGACCACACTGTAGACAGTCTTTTGTCTGCAGTCGCGGGCCGGTCCGTCCGGGGCAGTACCACACTCTCGCAGAAGATCGACGTTTGAGTAGTAGCAATTTGCTGCTGCACTTCGTTCGGTGAGCGAGAGAGCCGGGAGCCCAACTTTCTGGGTGTGTTTGTGTGTGGCGGGTTTTGGTGAGGCCTGAAACCTGCGGTGGTAAGGTCTTGGTCGGGGTATTGAGCGTGAGGGGCTGGCATGGTGTACAGGGAGACCCGATGGGAATGGTCACCGCCGGCCACCTGCCGGTCAGCAGGGGACCCGAACCCAGGATCATCCTCCCTGGGAGGCTGTCCCACCAACCGGCGAAAATCCCGTTGGGTAGTCGTCGTGCCGGTGTGGGAAACCGGAGTGGACCTCGGCGGCTACACACGGGGGGGCATCGGGGGCCCTTCCGTGCTTCGTGTCAGCTCCTCACAAAACTCACTCCTCGACCATGCACTATGCCCTGCCTTTTTTTTTTTGGTATCACCGAACTCCGTTATACACATTCACACTCCCTTCCTCCTCTTCTTAAATTAAAAATCATGGCCAAGAAAGTTAAAAAGAGACTATTTTCTACGGCGGTCCCCTTATCCACATTTGATGTGGATTTTTGCAATATCAGGGGTTTACATAGCAATCTCGACGCCGTCCACCATCACCTCGAGACGGCGCGGCCTGCCTTACTCTTTTTAACGGAGACGCAGATAGGTGCTCCGGATGACATTTCGTACCTAAATTACCCCGGCTACGAGTTGGAGCATACCTTCCGTCGTAAAGCCGGGGTGTGCGTATTCATTCGAGGTGATATCTGCTGTCGCCGCCTTCGGGCCCTCGAACATGGTGACTTGTCAATCCTGTGGCTACGCGTAGACTATGGAGGGCTTACCCGCATCTACGCATGCCTCTACAGGTCCCATGGCAGTGATCCGGGGTCAATTCAATTATTTGAGAACGTCCAATGGGGGATTGACGAAATATTGGAACAGTGTCCATCAGCGGAGGTGGTGGTTCTTGGAGACTTCAACGCTCATCATAAAGAGTGGCTGGGGTCCCGAACCACTGACCTCCAGGGTCGACATCTCTTCAATATGGTCTCGGCCTATGGTCTCTCACTACTGGTGACACAGCCCACCCGTATCCCAGATATTGAGAGCCATGAGTCTTCTTTACTGGATCTTCTGCTGACTACACACCAGCACGGATATCAGGTAGTGGTTGAAGCCCCTCTTGGGTCTTCTGACCACTGCTTGGTTCGTAGCAGTGCCCCTGTTGTAAGGCCTAGTCGTTCTAAGGCGACTGGGACTCGCAGAGTCTGGCAATATAAGTCAGCAGATTGGGATAGACTGCGCGAGATTTACGCATCCTACCCATGGAAGCGGCTTTGCTTCGCCTCTGGGGACCCTGGCATCTGTGCGGACTGCGTTACCGAAACGGTTATTATGGGGATGGAATTATTCATCCCCATCACCAAAATACCCGTCGGTGGCCGCAGTCGACCCTGGTTTAACAAAACCTGCAGGACGGCTGCATGCCAGAAACAGTCCGCATATCGGGCCTGGAATAGGGCCAAAAAATGCCAGGAGCCGAACGCCAAAGAGGTGAAGCGGAAATTTAACGCCACTTCTACATCTAGTAAGAAAGCTATTGCCAGAGCCAAGGCGGAACATGTTGCCAGAATTGGCGAGCGATTGCAAAGCTATCCCGCTGGGAGTCGTGCATTCTGGTCGCTCGCCAAGGCTGCCCAAGGCAACTTCTGCCAGCCCAATCTCCCACCACTGCAGAAACACGATGGTAGTCTGGCCCACAGCGCAAAGGAGAAGGCCGATCTTCTAGGTCAATTCTTTGCCTGTAACTCGACTTTGGATGCCGGAGCTGCCACACCACCTACCATCCCACGGTATGAAAGCTCACTGCCCGAAATCCGCATCACGCAGCGAGCGGTTAGGCGGGAGCTGCGGCTTTTAGACGTCCATAAGTCGAGTGGACCGGATGGCATCCCTGCAGTGGTACTAAAGAGGTGCGCCCCTGAATTGACTCCCATCCTCACGCGCCTATACCGACTTTCCTACGCTACTAATAGGGTTCCGTATTCGTGGAAGGTAGCCCATGTCCACCCGATCCCTAAAAAGGGAGACCGGTCTGACCCATCGAATTACAGGCCAATTGCGATAACATCCTTGCTCTCCAAGATAATGGAGAAGGTTATAAACCGCCACCTTCTGCAGTACCTTGTGGATCGCCAGCTTATCAGTGATCGCCAATACGGCTTTTGTCATGGTCGGTCGGCTGGTGATCTTCTTGTGTACCTCACACACCGTTGGGCAGAGGCCTTGGAGGGCAAGGGTGAGGCGCTGGCGTTCAGCCTAGATATCGCAAAGGCGTTCGATAGGGTCTGGCACAGGGCACTTCTATCGAAGCTACCATCTTACGGAATCCTCGAGGGACTCTGTAATTGGATTGCCAGCTTTTTGGATGGTCGGAGGATAAAAGTCGTCGTAGATGGCTCCTGCTCCGATACCATGACCATTAATGCTGGTGTACCACAAGGCTCGGTGCTCTCCCCGACGTTGTTTATCCTGCATATCAATGACATGCTCTCTATCGAGAGTATTCATTGCTATGCGGATGACAGTACGGGAGATGAGCGGTACACCGAGCAACGGAATATCCCTCGGAGTACTCAGGAAAGAAGGGTTCAACTTGTGTCTGAAGTCGAGCGCTCTCTGGGGCGGGCCTCGGAATGGGGTGAACGGAACCTAGTCCAGTTCAACCCCACAAAGACACAAGTTTGCGCGTTCACTGCAAAGAAGGACCCGTTTGTCATGGCGCCTCAGTTCCAAGGAGTAACTCTCCCAATTTCTGAGAGAATTGGGATTCTCGGCGTCAAAATATCGAGCAAAGTCCAGTTTGGGAGTCATTTGGAGGACAAAGCCAAATTGGCAAGCAAAAAGTTGGGCATCCTGAACAGAGCCAGGCGGTACTTCACACCGAGACAGCGTCTTGTGCTATACAAAGCACAAGTTCGTCCTCATGTGGAATACTGCTCACATCTCTGGGCAGGTGCGCCCAAATATCAGCTAGACCCACTTGACTCCCTGCAAAGACGGGCTGTTCGAATCGTCGGGGATCCCAATCTTACGGACAGATTGGAGTCGCTGGAGCAGCGGAGAGACTTTGGGTCACTCTGTGTACTCTACCGACTCTTTCACGGGGAATGCTCCGAGGAACTGTTTGACTTGGTACCACCGTCACCATTCTACAAACGTACCACTCGA
The DNA here is from genome assembly GCA_032191425.1 of Lymantria dispar. Taxonomy (NCBI): domain Eukaryota; kingdom Metazoa; phylum Arthropoda; class Insecta; order Lepidoptera; family Erebidae; genus Lymantria; species Lymantria dispar. The sequence goes on from CM063440.1 coordinate 17,212,211, forward strand.
CATCGCAGCAGGGTTCATCCATTTCACCTGGAAACGTTATGGTCTTCAACTGTACGTTTCCAGCGATCATTTCTCCCACGTACGTGCAAGCTCTGGAATGAACTACCTGCTGCCGTGTTTCCCGAGCGCTATGACATGTCCTTCTTTACACGAGGTTTAAGAAGAGTATTTCCTTCACGGTAGGCAGCGGCCTAGCTGTGCCCCTGGTATTGCAAAGGTCCATGTGCAGCAGTTTCACTTACCATCAGGTGTGCTGCTTGCTCGTTTGCCACCGTTGGCAATAAAAAAAATAAAAAAAAAGGCTAAATGATGAATGAAATAATAGTTGTAGATAGATACATAGATATAATTATTTTCAAAGGTTACTTGTAAAATGTTCAATTAACAGAATGAAAAAGCAAGAATGAGACCTGTCTTATGAAGTTATACCAAAATCTTCTAAAATATTAAGGGGACTAAATTACCCGAACTCGATATGAAAGAAAGAACACTAATAATCATAGGGATCTGTTGCCATCAAAGCGGAGTGGAGAGGATACTAAAGGCGATGTGGTTGAATAAACCAATCAGATTTTGTTATTTCCACGTCTTCTCTCCGCTTAGCTTGGGTGGCAATGAATCAGGCGGATAGAAAAAAGGACCTCATTTTTCAGAAAGTGGGCTTTAAGAATAACCGTTGTTGGTATTCCAGAAGAAGGTCCCGGTAGAGATAATAAATGGGAATATCCATCTACAAAAAGAAATGAGTTACCATCGAAAACATAACTTGTAAAAAAACCAAGTCTCGCAACTCAGTTCTTCTACTATAAAAAGTTGTGAGATCCATGTAATACCAAGTTGGTTAATTTATACAGTCCCAAGGTTCACCAAGTCAGCCGCAGCATTGGAAAGGCTTCTGCCAAACACTGGTCGTCCTGGGTCATCCTATCGGTGTCTCTACGCTGAGATCTTGCGGGCGCTGTATGGTGCCCCTCTCTATTCCGCGTCCCTTATCGCCCGCAATAAGGCCCTCCTGTGTTGACCGCAGAGAGTAATGGCGGTGAGGACTATCAGGTGTTACCGTACAGTATCTTGGACTGCGGCAATATTACTGACAGGCGACCCGCCTTGGCCGCTTGTGGCTGGGATGTTGGCGGCAGCTTACCAGCTCCGTGCCGCAGCGGGGTCTGACGGCGAGCAAGTTACCGACAAGAGACTTGGCAGAGCACAAAAAGTAGCCCGGTGGGAAATTATCCGGCGGTGGAGAGAAGACCTCTAGGGGACTCTAGTCTCCTGTAACAGGGCATAAGACTATGGAGGCAGTTGCACCGCATTGCCACCGCTGGCTCACAAGGAAGCACGGTAATCTAACATTTAGGGTGGCGCAAGAGCTTACCGGACACTGTGTCTTTGGTAAGTCCCTGAATATGATTAGAACAGAAGAGGCCCCCAGATGCCATGAATGTGGCACGCCAACCAATGATGCGCATTACACATTGGAGGTATGCCACGCCTGAGGGCCACAGCGCCAGACCTGTCAGTGGTACTTGGAACTGACTTATCTCTGCCAACCGTTATCGCAAAGATGCTCGACAGCCACAGGTGTTGATCGTCGATGGCCTCATTTTGCAAGGCCGTCATAGCAAGGAAGGAACCGGTGGAGAAGGAACGCAAGCCGCTTGCGTCTACTGACTCGCTTCGTCGTTGGCGACCCGTGAGGAGAAGACGATAATATGCGCATCTATTCCCACCGTCCTGAGTAATGATGACAGAACTAGGCCAGAAGGCCATGCATTGGAGTGTCGGAGATTGAATGTCATCAGACGATCTCACATCAGACGATCCCCAACGTAAACAAAAAAGAAGTTATACTGACATAATATACATGACAGGTTATGCGGTTGCATGCCGCTCTTCCTTATGCCGCATCGCATGCCTCCTTAAACAGTTTGAATAAGGTGCTGGATGTACCTTATTCAAACTGTTGACCACAGACAAAACAATGACTAAAGTCTAACTTTTTATTAGCTGCAGTAAAATGACGTTTCTAAATGTCATTCCGTAAAATAATGTTGACAGCCTAATCTCAATAGGGATGTGATTCAGCTCACAAAAGTTTACAGAATATCTAATCGTTCCATAGCTGACTCATAATGATCATACTAAATTCTATTTAATATTAATGTAAATAAAAGGCTGTATAAACGTTGATCCTTTTAGACATATACAAGGTAACACTCAAGAAAACGCTCTCTCAAGTTGGTAGTACTGGTTTTTGGTTACGGTGCTACGATGACGCTTGACCGCCATTTTGTTTCGGTTGTCTTACGCTCATTCGGCTTCATACTTCTGTTTTGAGTGCATGAATAACTTTGATTTGCCCACTGCGCGTTGTTTTTGTTATCATTATTGTTAAACTTATGTTACGTTGTGTTTCATTCATTACCTATTTTCGTTAATCGTGTTAGTTTTTTTTTGTTTGATACATTGAAGACATGGATGCTCTGCCGAGCACATCGCAAGATGGAGACACATTTTTATCTCCTAAGAAAAAAAGGCCACGTGTAGCTCTAAGTGCAACTGAAAAACTTTGGGTCCAAAACGTTTACAAATATGTGTTTGAAGTGAAATCTTCAGAATCAAACATTGAAGTTCCAAAAACAAGTGAATGCGTTAACAAGGTGGCTGAAGTCTTGGGAATATCCGTCCGCACAGTTTATTCCGTTTTAAAGGAGCACAAGGAGAACGACAGCGAATCACCAAAACCTCCCGAAAAAACGGGCCCAAAACTTACATTTAAAGATAAACTTGATGATTTCACATTCACTGCTGTTAGACGAAATGTACATCAGTTCTTTCATAGAAATGAAATACCCACCATCGCAAATTTAGTTTACACATGTCGTCACTCATCTTTTTATTATACGTTATGTATGTTTTCTCCCATCCCATGTGTAATCTTAACCAATTAGGTAATAACTTTAATCATTTTTAGGTGCTGCAAGTTGTAAATGATGACCCAGGATTGCCCAACTTCTCGAAAGAGACATTGAGAAAAATTATGAAGCATCTTAATTTCGAATTCGCTACTCGATCACGCAAGAGTGTGCTTATTGATAGACAAGATATCATATCATGGCGCCAGCGCTACCTGCGTTTAATTAAACAATATCGTAGGGAGGGAAAATACATATATTATCAAGACGAGACCTGGGTCAACGCTGGTACGTGTCAACTCTTAGTTTCTTCTATTTGTTCCCTTTTTGTTTTGATGTCGAAACTTATGATTCTTTTTTGTTCTTTTCAGGTCATACTACAAAAAAAACCTGGATTGACGGAAGTAAAAGTGCCTGTCGAGAAGATTTAATCTTCTCGACAGGCATTTTTAGACGGCCTGACTACGGGATTAAAAAATCCCACAGGAAAGGGCAAACGACTCATAATTAGTCACATAGGCGGAGAAGAAGGCTTCCTGGTCGACGGACTTCTTATGTTTGAAGCAAAGAAAGGTACAGAAGACTACCATGATGAAATTAACGCGGAGTGTTTCGAGGATTGGTTCGGCGGTATTCTACCTAAACTCAAGCCGTATGCAGTAGTCGTAATGGACAATGCGCCCTATCACTCTCGGAAGATCGAAACAATCCCGAAGATGTCGTGGACGAAAGCACGAATTCAAGAGTGGCTGACTACTAAAAATATTGCGTTTGAACCAAATATGGTCAAGGCCACTCTCATAGATATTGTGAAACAACAAAATCATACTGAGAAATATGCCGTAGACGAGATGGCTGCACAAAAAGGTATCACACTTTTAAGACTGCCCCCTTATCACTGTGAATTGAACCCCATTGAGTTGGTATGGGCGCAGGTAAAGAGTCACGTCGCAAACAATAATAAGACGTATAAAATGCTAGAAGTGAAAACTTTATTCCAAGAAGGAATCAAGAAAGTGACACCGGCTAAGTGGAGTGACTGTGTGTCTCACACTATTAAAGAGGAAGATAAAATGTGCCACCTCGATCATATTATAGATGAAGTGACAGATAGATTTGTTATTAGTGTGACCGAAAGCGACAGCGACTGTGATTTCGAAAAAGATTAATTAAATAACATTATTATGACGTTTTTGTTTCATTTTGAATGTACCTCCCTATACTTCCACTAAAAAAGATCAATCCTCTAGTATAGTAATAATAATAGGTTAAAAAAATACATTACAACTTAATATTAAATCTCAAAAAAAAAAACCAAACTGATTATTCATTTATGATTCACTCATTTAGCTACATCCCTATTTATTTTTCTTCAAAAACCGGCAATCCACAAAACGTCATTTTACTGCAGCTAATAAAAAGTTAGACTTTAATGGCAATGAAACATACTAAATTATAATGTAACTATTCCTTACATACCGTAATGAAAATAAACGATCTATATGTAAGTAGTGTTGTGTTCATTCCAAACTTATATAATAAGCACCTCAATCAACCTAAATAGTTGTAGGAAACATGAGCAAACATTGTAGATATATTGTTAAAGTTTATTCACGTCCAATGTACTCGTATATCTATATTTACTACTAAATGTACTATCAAAATTCGTTACTATTGCATTTTAAGCTTTTTTTTGTACTCTAAATACGGATTCCTACATTCAGTCCACTTGAATTATTATGCTGCATTTTGCACAGTGCTCTCAAACACCCTAATCTATTAACTTATATTGACATACATGTAATACACATTCATTCTCTTAATACTTTTTATATTAAATTGGTAAGTATTTAAATTTCAATTTTTAAATTTAATAATCTCACTGTTTATAATTATTTCAATATTTTATATCCATTTACATCAGGGTTAATATATGGATATATGGAACGATTCCAACTATTAAGATATAGTATTTATTGAAGTTAATAAGCAAATTGTTCATTATAATGTAGAAATATAGAAAGTTAATTTCAACCGAGAAAATATGCCTTTTCCGTGTTGTAGCGGAGTAAGAATACAATCCAATGCAACTGCCATGGGAATTACATACACACTACAATACAATTCGCGGTGGTTCGCGCTCGTGGGTGTTATAAAATCCCGCGTTTGCTGTTCATACTTTAGATTTTTTTTCTATAAATAAACTAGCAGACCGGGCACGCGTTGCTGTGGCTAAGGTTTTTGTTATATTACATTTTAGTAAACTATTTATGCTATTGAATTGTAGCTTATATGACACGTTTGTAGGTTTGACATAGCAGCGCCATCTATTAATTACTCAATTCAGTCAACAGATATCGCCATCTGTTAAAATCGTTTGGCGTTAACAGATAATTGTGAATGTCAAATAATATACAAATAATTTGCATTAAAATAATATTGCGACTATAAATTACGATGTAAGCTATCCTATCTTTTAAGTTGGATCAAACTGCACATGGTGTGCAAATTTGATTAAAATCGGTTAAGTAGTTTAGGAGTCCATCGCGGACAAACAACGTGACATGTAATTTATATATATTAAGATAAGCATGTTAATTGGAAATTCTCAGTAATTTTACGGATTAATATTTAAATATGCGCCAAGTTTTGTAGATATTATTAACAATTGTTTATTAGAAGATTATATAACATTTTTAAGTAATTTTAAATCGCATTATATTGACTTTGGTGCTACATAAAAGTATTTGTTATTTATAATTCTGACTTAAAATGGTCTTGATCAAATTATATTCATAAAGCTTATTACATATATTAAACTTTAATAGCAGATTTGACTAGTTTTTTACCAGCAATATAAAATATTTAGAATAATAGAATTTTATAATATAATATTATTTATAATATTAAAATAGGAAGGAGTAAATATAAGATTAAATATTTAAAATTAATGATAAAAAGGGGCTCGATATGTTTCGTGTAAATTTACACAAGGCGCGGCTCGCGAGTACACTATGCATAAAGTTTACACGCTACCGCGTACCTAGATAGAGAAATTATAAAATAAAAATTAGATATTTATATATTTTACCATCGACTGACTAACACGAAAGACGTACTCTTATACTTATATTATGACACAAACACACATTATTTTATTTTCTTCTAATTTATCTTATATATAGTTAAACGAGAAATTCTTGCATGACTATATACGAGTACCTATGTATATATATATATTCTTTTCAGAATTTCGGATTTAGCTCCAACGAGATTCATGAAATTTAGCATACTAGAGTTTCAGGGCCAAAAAATTGATCTAGCTAGGTTTTATTTATAGAAAATGTTGTTTTGTCGGTGTTTTTAACTAATCAATACAATGACATAAAATGTCAATAGAACAGGCATTTAAATTTAGCCACCACCGTCAAGAGTGACAATAGCTCAGTTGGGAAGTTATGCAGTCGCATTTAAACAGCGTGAGATCGTATCCCGGTGTTATTATTATTCTGTTTTCGTAATTTTTGATATTTTTTCATTATTTCATCATTATTATTTTTTTACTAGCTGACCCGGCGAACTTCATACCGCCCTATTTTTTTTTCTAAACTGGCGAATATATAGTATCTAATGGAAGAACCATCACGGCTTTGGCGGAAAAGATTTGATCCTCTTGGTCGCGGCATTATTAATGATGATTCAAAGAGAATCCAAATTACTGATTATTGATTTCTGTCAAAATTATAATTATCAAATTTTCAACCATACTTAACTATAGACAAAATTACGTTTAGTTGCCATTTGCATTTTGTTGTTACATATCAATTGCGTTTTTATTATCCTACGTTTCATAGTGACTTGTATTCTCTTTGACATGAGTTTCGGCGCGAATGTGGAAATGTCATGTTAAGCTCTTGTGTTATATTCATTTTTTTAGTGTTTTATAGTATTATATTGAACAATTTTGCTGATATTTTATGTAATATAATTCAGTTAAGGTGTTGAAGTGTGGTGAATGTGATATAAGAGTGGTTTAAGTGTATTTTCATATTCTACCGAAATTTCCAGAGAAATGATTTAATTAGGTTTTCAGCGCCTAATTAATGGTAACGACTTAATTTACTGACGGACATGACTATAAATAAGCTATTCTATAAAAAGAAATATTAAATAATATGAAGAAAATTGTATCAGACTTGGCTGTGTGGGCTTTGATCTCTTTGCCTGTCCGAATGGATAAACAGAAACAAAAAAAAAACTATTTGGCATTTTAAATCACGTCACACGGGAACGCGATCGAACGGGATGAAAAATAGCTCATTACCATTAAGAAAAAGAAGAAGAACGGGATTAAAAGTATCCTTTGTCCGTCACCTGGTTCTAAGCTACTTCTCCCCCAATTTTCAGCCAAATCTGTACAGCCATTCTTGAGTTATAAATAGAGTAACTAACCCGACTTTCTTTTATATATATACTAGCTGACCCAACAGACGTTGTTCTGTTCAAATAAAGCGCCACCTACCGGGTCCAATTGTGAATCTAAACCATTCTCGAATCTCATTGAGCATACACAAGTTACTTAAATTACTTAAATCCAGTCAACAGATATCGCCATCTGTTAGAATCTTTTGGAGTTAACAGATAATTGTGACTGTCAATTAATTATAGACAAATAATTTGTAATAAAATAAAATTGCGACTATAATTAAAGATCTAAGTTATCCTATGTTTCAAGTTGGAGCAAACTGCACACGGTGTGCAAATTTGATTAAAATCGGTTAAGTAGTTTAGGAGCCCATCGCGGACAAACATCGTGACAGGAGATTTATATATAATAAGATATAGATTAATATGTATGTAAATAATTTCGTCAAAAATACAATTTACGAGAAAAAAAATTATTCCGAGCAAAACTCGGTCAACTAGATATTGATCTTTATCGAAGAATAAATATTTTTGTTTAAAACACTGCAAAGGTAATGCAAAGGCAATGTTACTTCCAACATCTTACAGAAATAAGATTTCTCCAATATTTGTTATAAAATGAATTATAGGTGTGGTGAGAAGGTATCTACACCCTTCGTGAGTAGGATTAATTAAATTCATAAACACCCTTGTTTACGTGTAAAGTTGTGTGGGCGACATTTTTGGCGGCACTGTAAGGTCGTATTTTGTAAAATCTTATATCTTATATTTGCTAGATAACTAATTGTAGTACTTTTTATCTTAGAATTTAAAGTATATATTTGAGTTGACCCCCTATCGCTCAGATGTATTATTTGATAATAAGGCAAAAAATAACTTTTTTATGTAGTTAGTAAATATTCCACGCTCTAAAAGTTGAACAACGGGAAATTGTTGGCGTATGTATGTACTCGTACATATTTGGTGCCTTGCTTCTATGTTGTCACATTGGGCGGTTAGGCAGAATACAGTAAGATCATATCCTGCCAGATGGTTAGATAAATTACATACATCTGAAGCCTGTCACCTAGCTGCGGTGGGTGACAGATGTGCAGGAAGTCAATAACTTATTTATCTTAGTATTGCTTTATAGTCTAAGCTGTCACAAACTAATCTTCGTGTAATCTTAAACATGATGCGGTTCACCTGTTCTTTTAGCACGAACTTGACACAACACGCTACCTCGTGTTTAGCGTGTGATTGCATAACTAAACAGGTATCTTAGCGTAATTAGTGCTTTTGGAATTAAAAGAATTACCATAATTAACTTGATTATGAACCACAAAAATTTTATTAAATAATAACATCTAGCATAATTTAGCTATTTCAAATTTCCTATAACATTAAATATAAAGTTGAAATGTTCCATTGGAAAGTCATCAAAGGACAATTTATTTTAAGCACTGTGGACCACAAATGTGAGATGGTGTAGCCGCTTTTATTGCAATTTCAATAACGATATGAGTTTTCATTTAAAGTTGTAGAGCTTTAAATGTGTACACGATCCGCTTTTTTCTCCGTAGATAATATCCATTCTTCTGATGCTATTTATCATTTTTATATGAGTTTTTTTATGTTATTTTATGAAATGGATCTATATACTTCATTTTAACATAAGTTTTGTATATTTTTTATTTAATTATGGTTTGAAAATAGTAAACTATGTTATTATTATTCTCAAAAGCCATAACACAGTCATATTGGACATTTGGTATTGGACTCATTCAAAACATGTGGGATTACTTAGACTAAAAGTACTTAGAGCTATTTGGTTATATGTATTGCAATTAACATGTAAGGTTTTGTGAAAACCATAACGTGTACCCATATTAAACGTAGTCTGCAGACTAGTGGGGCATGTTTATAGATTTTGATAAACCTAAAATATTAAATGAATAAAACACAAAAAATGAAACCATTTTTTTAACGTTTACTTAGTATTTCTTATTAGAACTAGAATTAATCTTCAAAGTACAAATAAGTATTAAATCCCTTTATTTTCAAAGATATTCCATATGAATGAAAACCATTTGAGTAATAATGTTTACAGATTCACGGTGGAATCGTTAGCTGTCCTTTATCTATTGCGACTATATGACTGGACTGCCTTGTCTTATCTCGTCCTTGAGTACTCCTTGAGTGTTATAGGTGATATTCTAATATAACGATGGAGGAGGAAAGCGGTCATAAAAATTAATTACGCAACAAGATAACTTCAGTTTGGAGTGATGTTACTCAATACCATATACCTAAATGATAGTCAAATCTGATAATGATGAAGCAAAGTGGTCATAGGAGTTACTTAATGCAGTAAAATAAAAAATATTTTTCCTAAGCATGGCAAGCAAGTAAACTAATGCTACTAAAACTTTATTATACACAAATTTATATTCACAGCCGTTAAAAAGAAACAACCTTTTAACTAAATCAAACACATTAATGTATCGTATACAATCTAATTGTCATGTTTCAAGAGCTTATTTGTTAAGATAATAGGAATATAATATTTAACTTAATCTTTATTAATTCTAAGAAATAAATATGTTTCTCTATATAAAACAAGCACATTTCGCCTACAAGCTTTTACAACACACTAACGACCCGAAAACGTTTTGCTTCTGTTTACTGACATTTTAAAACAGAAATTTTATTTTACATGTTTCCTTCCTTTCCCTCGGCAAGCCCCGATAAACGCGTGTGATTGCCGCAAATCATATAATGCTACATGGGGTGAAGCCGCTCTTTTTTTTTTTTTTTTTTTTTTATGGGTGGGCTATGGTAAGCACACGGGCGGTCCAATCCGTCCGGGGCGATGAAAGGACGGCGCGCAGGCCCATAACCCACCCGTACCCACGTCACCTCGTTGTTGGGCCGACCACCGGAGCAGATGTGACTTGTCGTCAGTGGCCGGCCCGACGGAATACCCTTTCAGGTAACGTCACCTCTCGACGTCCTGGGACGTCGGTCGCCGTCGCGCGGTCAGCCTCTCTGCGGGTGACGGACAATTCCCCTGTCCGATCACCCGCGGCCTCGGCTAGGGCGCCATTAGGCGCAAATACTCGCGCCTGCGCCGCCCGAGTCGCCGGCGGCGGAACGTGTCGCCGAATAGGAGCTCTACTCGCACACGATCCGCCGCCTCCTTCCGTGAGACTATGGCCTCACAGAAGGCGGCGACCGCGTCCCAGTTCCTGACGCTGTCGAGCATCTCCCTGGCGATGGTCGGCAGCGTCAGGTCGGCACCGATAATCGCGACGAGTTCACGGCGCTCCCCCTCCCACGCAGCACACACCTCGAGCGTGTGCTGCGCCGTGTCCTCGTCGCAATTGCAGTGGTGGCAGGACGGTGTGCTCTCCCTCCTGACAATCTTGTGCAGGTACTTCGCGAAGCAACCGTACCCCGTAAGCACCTGCACCAGTCGGAAGGAAAGCACCTGCACCAGTCGGAAGGAAAGCACCCCGTGCGTCCGCTCCAACCACTCCATCAGCACCGGCCGGAAGGCCTCGACGGTCCTGACACCGTACCGAGGACTCTCCAGCCGGACTGCCCAACGGTCAATGACTTCCCGGCGGGCGTCGACCCGCCAGGCGGTGATCTCTTTGATGGAGACCATACCGATAAATGTTGACGAGCATCTCCGCCTCCAGGTCCCACGGGGGGGTTCCGGCCAGGGGTGAAGCCGCTCTGCCTCGCATTTTAAAACTCCGATAACTTTTAAGATATTCATTTTAATGGTATACCGCACCGGGCCTTTATAATCTACATTAAATGCAATTTCAACTGCATAAGAAAATAATATTGTATAGTTTAAATATTGTATTTTTTGTAAAAAACCCATTATTTTTGGTAATACGAGTAAGTAAAAAATAAGCAAGGTTACCTTCGGTTATCCTTACGATATAGAGATTTATCACAATGGACTTTTTGTACGTTTTCTCGACGTTTCGAACTCTTTTCAACTTTCACGAGAGGATTAAGATGTCTCACGTCTAATAAGACATTGTTATTTCAGAGATTTATATCCACTACAGGATTAGTTATAAAATTTTGGGCCACATTTTTGGTACAAATTCATTGCTAATACAAAAAGAAAATGATTGTATATAAAATTTATATTATTTTGATTAGTTATTATTATACATATAATTTATGGTAATTATTAATATAATAATTGTATAATAACAATAAATTAATTAATGTTTAATAATAATATTAAATCTCTGGGCCAGTCGTTATCTCACTAACGCAAACCTCGGAGGAACATTATATGGCTCTCTAAGTTCTTTTGATATAAAAGAAAAAATGTACATACATACATACATATATTCACGCCTTTTTCCCATAGGGGTAGGCAGAGTCCACTGCCCTCCACCTGCTACGATCTTTGACATATTCAGCGTAGCAAAGCGGTTCTCTGTGGGCCACTTTTCGCCCCCGACGGAAACGAGACGTGAAGTGTCGCGAAGAAAAAATGTATCACAAGATTTGTAGGAAATCCAATAAACCGCAGGGCAGCTTGTGGCGTGCTGAATGTGAGTGGCGACACTGCGGTCCTGAGTGCCCCAGAGAGTCGGTCAGGGACTCGTATCCAGCTCGCCTTTACTGGCTGGCTGGAGTGGAAACCGAAGAGTGCCCGCAGGACTCTCAACTCTGGCTTGCCTTAAGTGGCTGATCAGAGAGGGGTCGCCAGAGCTTTATGCTCGGGGGTGGAAGTGTCATTTTCAAGGTCATAACTACGGGGAAACCACTGCTATGGTGAAACCGGCGCCGCAGCGCTCGACACCCCAAGCCACTTGCTCCAATGTTGCCCCCCTGTTACCCGTATGATCTGCGTGTCTGTGGCGACCGTTTGGGGGGGCCCATTCAGTGAGTTGGCGAGTCACCGTCTGCCACCGTTCAATACGATGCAAGGGATTGAAGGCAGACGACGGTTTCAAAATCAATAGTTTTAGTAAATAGTCCACCAAACCTTACAACCCATAATCAGGTTTTAGACATCATCATTACACAATAGTTCTACACCTACCGTTGGCAGTCCACGAGTGTTATGTGCAGACGTGGAGTGTCATCGGTAGATGTTCCATCCCATTTTAACATTAAATTTCTCCAAAAGCCTCTGCGTGTTAGATCCATATCCCCATGTAAACCTTTCAAAGGACCGGGTATCTTCCCTAGGAAGATGCCCTGAAAAGGAGAGACATAATAATTAATGTAATAATAATTTATTATTAATATAGTAATTATTAATATAATGACCATTTATTAAATTAAATCTAACAAATATGCTACCACCGAATGGAAGTGCAGCCATACTGAGAAACATCCAGCAAGAAACCTCAGAGGGCATAAACTCGGCTTATTTTAAGTTTTTATGGAGCGTTTTTATGGATGCACGTTTCAGGTGTATTCAATCTTGTTAGTGACTACCTCTATATTTGGTGGGACTGCAGGGAGATTCATCTTTGAGTGGTTTCACAGGGTTACCGCAACAGCAACGGGGACGTTGCCGCTTATTATCACGTGGAGCCTGCTTGATATGCTGCAGCTGCCTAGCCAAATGTTCATCGTTTCCTCGAGATTCCTCGTGCTCTTTGGAATAAAGTCTTAAAAATAGTAGCTAACTGTGAAGGTGATAATAAGAATCTCAGTTCAAATATTTATCTGTATAGACCATTTGTTAATACAATTTGTGACTCAAAGTGTTATTAGGTTTGCGTATAACCAAAATGACTAAGAAAGCTAAAGAGTTTTTTGACTTAGGTTCCAAAGTGAATTAAATATTTGAATTGATGACATTCAGATGGTTTAGGAGTACATACCGCTTGCAGAACTGGGATGTGACAGGCTTGTTAGGGTACTCTCCTTTCCTCGAAGTCTTTTTTATTTTACGCATTTATGTCACTAAATGATAAAGAAACACAATATAATTAAACAAAATACAAAATTTAATTGAAAAAAATGAACAAATAAAGAGCAGAATTACAGTAAAAATTGCCAGTATAATTACAACATAAATTTTATTTTGAATATCAAACGAAAGCATTTAATAAATAATATTCATGAGACATCAAAAATACGTCTCTTACTAACCCTCAGTATCCTTCGCAATACCTGTTGATTAGAGCTTCTATTAAGTCTACTGGTTTAATAAAAGCATACGTATATATATAAACACTACGCTATGAAAAATAATTAAAACGTTTAATAAAGAAGAGTTTATATTATGTTAGTGCGTGAGCGTATGAGCGCGTGCGTACCTGTGCGGGTGCTTGCGTGCGTGTGTGCGTGTGTGTGTCTATATATATATATATATATATATATATATATATATATATATATATATATATATATATATATATATATATATATATATATATATATATAATGTACATAAACACAGTGTATTTCGGTTATAACGACGACGGAGGGACCACTTTAATGTCGTCGCTATATCCGGCAGTCTCTATATACGAAATCAGTTTTCCTTTAACAGTAAATGTACATCTAGGAGAACTTATCATAAATCTCAATGAACTTTATAAAATAAGTTTGAATTATTTAAACAAACGTCTTTTATTCATAGGAAGGCTTTTATCCTATCCTACTAATATTATAAACGCGAAAGTTTGTAAGGATGTGAAGATATTTGTTGCTCTTTCACGCAAAAATATTATTATATTAATATTGGATAAATTAATTTGGAAACCCCATATTGACTATATAAGATCATAAGATCTAGAGACTAAATACCTAAAATATATTTCATATGCACCTTTTATTCTCTTTTTGTATTATAATTAGCAAACAGTCGTAAATAAATAATGCGAAATATAGTATTTCTAAAATATTTTATATGCACCTAAGGGTTCAATTATTTCACCACTACAAAAAAAAGTTTCAATTATTTCTCAGCACGGATTGCTACAGAGCGCTTAGAATATCAAATAAAACCGCCTATATATCTTGTGCTATAATAAAGATTTAGGTTATGAGGGTAATATATTGCAATACTAGTTTAATGACGTAAATCTAATATTTTCTTACATCTATATTCGTAGACAGTCGAAACTTGGGCGGTCCTGCAGTCCCTTCAGCGGTGCCAAATCGACCATCGCTATATCGAAGTACTGAAGTGTTTGTATAGAAACGCCACAATGTCAGTCCGTATCCGGGATAAGAGTACGAAACCGATCCAGTTGCAGAAAGGCGTGAGACAGGGAGATGTCATCTCTCCGAAACTGTTCACCACTGCACTGGAAGATGTCTTCAAGCTCTTAGACTGGACTGGACTCGGCATCGACATTAACGGCGAATACATCACTCACCTTTGATTCGCAGACGATATCGTCGTTACGGCAGAATCCATGGAGGACCTTGGCACTATGCTCAATGATCTCAGCAGGGTATTACCAATGAACATGGACAAGACGAAAGTCATGTCAAATACCCATATCATTCCTGTACCGGTCCTAGTTGGCAATGCGATTCTCGAAGTTGTCAATCACTATGTTTATCTAGGACAAACAGTTCAGTTAGGTAGATCCAATTTCGAGAAATAGATCAGCCGACGAATCCAACTCGGTTGGGCAGCGTTCGGCAAACTTAAGAGGATCTTCTCGTCCAACATAACTCAGTGTCTGAAAATACAGGTCTACGACCAGTGTGTGTTACCAGTGATGACTTACGGCACGGAAACGTGGTCCCTAAATGTAGGCCTCATATCAAGACTCAAAGTCGCTCAGCCTGCTATGGAACGGGCTATGCTCGGGATTTCTCTGCGAGATAGAATCCGGAATACGGAAATCCGCAGAAGAACGGGTGTAACCAAGATAGCACGAAGAATTACCACGCTGAAGTGGCAATGGGCAGGCCACATTGCTCGACGAACCGACAACCGCTGGGGAAGAAAGGTTCTCGAGTGGCGACCACGAATCTGACGACGCAGTGTAGGATGCCCCCAACTAGGTGGACCGACGACCTAGTGAAAGTTGCTGGGCGTCGTAGTGTAAGTGCAATACATGTCGAATTAATTGATCTACTAAATTCAAAATACAAATGATGGCCTGCTTAAATCGGCATAGCTCGGTTCAAATTGTTTCAATTCGGAACGACTCGCAACGGTTTGTCGATCCAACTTTTATATCAACATTTTAAGTACGGTCTGCACAATTGTACCATCTGTCACGTACCTACTCGTACCATGTTTTCGTCACTCTAACTTTACGAGGATCCGGTAATTTTCACTGAACCCATACATTTATTTGACATATGCCAAAAGCCTTTTTTCCTGCTTTAGGACCGGTCAGCAGTTATGAACGATATTTTTTAGTACCGTACAAATAAGATGATAAAAATTTTACGTTTACAAGATAGCTCTGGAATTACTTATCAAAGGAGTCCTGTCTTTCATTACGTTTGGAATTAATATTTTGATGAAACTTTGACAATACGAATGACACTTTAAGCTAATTCATATCTTTTACTTGCAAATTCAGTCTCTGAGCACAATAAATAACACAATTTGTACTAACGTAAAGATTAACTAATTTTACTGTTAAGTACGGCAAACGTACTTCGACCTATATGTACGTCTTTTTCTCAATATATTAAGTTATAAAAACACTGTTGGTGGGATACATGTATGTAAAGTGAGATCACTACATGACTGTCAAATGAATTCAGTGATGTTATTCGCTTATACAGTTTAAAACCTTAAACATTTTCATTATAAACCAACGAACGTCATGATAACTTTTCTAATACTGACATTAGTTTGTGCAATCAATGAATGCTATATATACTCAACTCATAATACCCATGTAGATATTCCTATTCATAGATGAAGAATCGAATGTCGCGCCCCGCTTCGACCCTGCCACAGGGGTGACATACATCCCGCATTTATTTACACGACGCAGATTAATACTACGTCATCCGACACATATCCACTAAGAAACCTTCCTATTCTCAATGATATTACATACAAGACTGAAGTGAATCTTACTTACCGAGTAACCTCACTTTACTAATCAACACATAATGATTACGTAAATGTACTATTTGATTAGAGAGTACTCAGAAATAAATACGCGATATATACTATAGAGCATTGCAATTGCAATTTCTATTTATTAAAAATATTGTTATGAATTATTACGACCACCCTGGTATGGAGGCTGGGCTGGAGAGTCTGGGTGAGGAGAGGGCCCTGCGCACGGAGCTTACAAGGCGCTACATAGTCCGGGTGGCGGTACAGTCACGTTTCGACGTTTGGACTGTCCAGCATTTCCTGCCACACACTGTGGTAAGCCTCGTAGAGCTGGCGCTATCGTTGAGCATCGCGGTGACGCCACTGAATGCGTGTAAAGGCAATTAATTTACCATAAGAAGATATTTGGCTTTCTTTTTTATCTTTATTGAGACTTATCATGAGTTATTATTATTTTTTATTATTTATGTTGGCAAATGAACAAGAAACAGTTCTGGTGATAACTGCTATTCCTGTTCAGGGACCTTGGCAATATTAGAGGTACAGATAGGCGGTCATAAATAATAAAAAGATCTCTTCCTAAATCTTTTTTAAAGAACAACATTTTACAACCCTTGGGCACTACATCAGCGTGTAGTTTATTCCAAATTCTGCACATAGGTTGCAAAAAATGTAATACTCTGAAAATGCACAGTTGAAAATTATAGCATTGTCATTTGAAATGGATGCACCCTGCCACGGTAACAAGTGGTACGATAGTAAAAAGGTAATGATGGTTCCTTGGTACCATCATTACCTTTTTACCTTGAACAACTTGACACAAGACCCGGTTAGCATATTGTCTCCAAAAAAACGTCTGTATTCCTCTTCTAGTGATTCAATTCAACGACAGCGCCGTTGCCTCTTTACCGGGAGTCAAGTGGATCTAACTAGCTAGCTGATATTTAGGTACTTTACAAAGATGTGAGTAGTATTCCTCGTGTAGACGAACTTGAGCTTTGTGTAACATATGTAAGCCGGCCTGTAGTCAGGGGTATACCGTCGGGCCGACCACTGATGTCAAGTAACGCGCTCCGGTGTCCGGTGGTCGGCCCAACGATGAAGGCGACGTGGTTTTTGGGTGGGTTGCGGGAGTTGCGTGCTTAAGCCCCTCTGTCGCCCCGGACGGAGTGGTGCGGAGGCGCGCCGACCGCAGCCCACCCACAAATAAAAAAAAAGAAAGGCTCTTTTTACAATAAAAAATATTTTTTCTTATATACACTATTCTTAGTTCAAATTTTTAAAAATTTGTTTTCTATTTTTTAGTTGGATTTTCTTTAAAAGCGTATTTTTTTAGTTTTTTTTTTAACTATTATTTATTTGCTGTGATGTTCATCTTATACAATCACGTGTTTAGTGCATCTTAATAAAGATCAAGTAAACTACTTTTCACTATCATTTCTCTCTCATAAGTATTATACTCTAAGTATTATACAATACTATTATAGAAATAAAGAATTTTTATAATATTAGTTTTAATAGTTCGTATCTAAAACCTAACCTAATCTTATATTATTCGTTTGATAACGATATAAAAATATAATTTGTTTTAATTCCTAGATATAAGTAGATACCATTGCCATCACAGGACAAACGACCCGAATTAAAATTAATTTCTGAGAATGTTTAGTATCAGCGCCTTCTCAAGTAAAAAGAGCAATGTGTCGTCTGCGTGTGTGTAGTTATTACTTCGATTTCGTCTTATATTCAGTGCGTAATGAGCTACCGACTAGTGAACATCCTATTGTCATAAATTACTGTTAAACACGGAATAAACCAAATATACAAATAGTTCGGAGTATCATTCCTAAGTCTTCGCGAGAAGACCTGCGCATTCATTTGGTGACCCCGACGTGATCAACTTCGACTTGGCGCAGAATTGCCGATCGGTTGTCACGAACCAAATCATAAACGGAACGAGCTTATCCTTCAGGAACTCGCCAGTGATCAGCTGCAGCAACATTTCCGAGGGAAGTGCATCCATTTTTCTATAAACCATCCTTTCTACTTCAATTTGCGTAAGTTGAATCATTTTCTACATATATCTACCTACCATTTCATCATCAATTAAATATGTTTTTCTTAAATTCTAATTAAAATTCGTATTAAAACATTACTCATACAGCTAATACGCATTGTGTGGTGTTTTTTATTAATTTATATATACACAACTATTATTTGTTGGTTAATTAAGCTCAATAAATACATACATTAACTTTTATGACCGTTAGTTTTATCTCACCGTTAGACCTTATGTTATGATTTAAAGTAACTGATATTCTATAGTTTTGCTTTTAGAAACTTTACGTTTTATAATTCAAATATACAAAATATACATTGCTAAAACTTAATATTTAGGCTCCATTTATACTTATTTTTTTCATTTTAACATTGTTAGCAATGTCCCGTTTAAAACTAATTACATAATTAGAGTAAGTTTTTTGCGACCCTCTTCAGGGAGTATAGTTTAAATCAAATCAGGCCTCATACCGTACTTTTTAACTAGCAGATACAATGATCATTCGTGGGGGCAAAGGTCAGTGCATCGCTAACGAGCTGGCCTACTGCAAAACCGGTTTGTTATCACTTCGCTCGTCGACGACTCAAGTATTGTATTCACTATTTACTATTATTTATTCTTTTCATTAGCCAATTCTTACATTTTGCGTTGTGTTATATTTTCACCGACAAAATGAGTGAACTGAAAGGTTTAATTAAACAGAGGGGACACATTAAAGCTCGATTAATAATGTTTGAAAAATATTTAGTGCCTTTATTAGAATGTAAAGAGACCAGTGTGGTAAAATTGAACGAGTTGCGCTTACGCTTATCTAAAATACGTGATCTTTCATGCACTTTCGACGACATTCAATCGCAGATTGAAATGTTGGATGAAGATTATTGTAATCAAATGCAGGAACTACTGAAAATTTGTTTTTTCATTTAATAGCTGAGGCTCAATCTTTAATTGACTTTTTCGAAAATACAAGTGAAGTAGAATCTTCATCCAACGCAACTTGTAGGGGTACGCGTTTAAAATTACCGCCAATAAAAATCTCTTCTTTTAACGGCGAGGCGAATAAATGGCTGTCATTTAGGGATACATATTTATCGTTAATTCATAAAAATGAAACAATCGATAACATTAACAAATTTCATTACCTTAAGATGTATTTAGAGGGTTCAGCTAGTGCTGTTATTAATTCTGTTACCGTATCATCAGACAACTATATAATAGCACGGAACCTACTTTGTGAACGGTATGATAACAAGCGTCTCTTAATTAATGAACACATGAAGTGCTTATTTTCCATTGATTCGTTATCTAAAGAATCTCATGTTGGTATTCGCAATCTAATAGATACGTTATCAAAGAATTTAAGTGCCCTGCGATCCTTAGGCGAACCAACTGATAAATGGGATACTATTGTTATTTACATGACCTCTGCCAAGTTGGACAGTGCCACTTTCAGGAAATGGGAGGAGCCTAGGAGTGGTAAGGATTCGCCTACACTAGAGGAATTCTACTCATTTCTTCGCGAACGAGCGGTTGTCTTAGAGACCATGAAGGTTAGTAGAATAAATAAAAGTGAGAAACGTCATAGTTTGCCGCATATGAAATCATTCCTTAGTTCGTCTGTTGAACCGACTTCACTGTCCGCTCAGTGTCAGTGTCAGTGTCTGTAGGGAGAATCATAGGTTATATGAGTGTACTAAATCATTACCAGTTTCTGATAGGATATATAAACTTACACAATTAAAATTATGTCATAACTGTCTTCGCAAGGGCCATCAGTCGTACCAATGTAAAATGGGCGGTTGTAGAATTTGCCGAAGAAAACATAATACATTGATACATAAACAAAGTTCTTTCCAACTCGTATCCAATAGTCTCGAATCAGCCATCAGCAAGGATGATCAGCAATCACGTAACCCTATTTCCATCGTCGAGGTGCCAAGTAGTTCTCCTTCAATTTCCATGCCTGCAACTTGCAATAATAAGGCACTTCTTTCTGCTGCTTTAGTCAAAGTGGTGAATAATGGAAAAACTTATATCCTCAGAGCGTTACTAGATTTTGGTAGCCAATCCTCCTTCATCACAGAACGGGCTCAACAAGTAATTGGTTGTCAAAAACATACTTGTGACTATCACTGCATGTCTGGTATAGGTAGTACTGTATTGAATGTTACAGAGCATTGTAACTTAAACATTAATTCACAAAATAATTCATTTAGTTTTCGTATTAAATGTTTTATCCTTCCTCGTATCACTGACCGGCTACCCCATGTTACCGTGCGTATACAGGACTTAGACATGCCACCACACGTCCAACTAGCTGATTCTAATTTTTATGAACCTTCCCACATCGATCTTTTATTGGGTGCAGACATTTTCTGGTACCTTGTCGGACCAGGCAGAATCAATTTGGGACCTCAAAGGCCTATCCTACAGGAAACTATACTTGGATGGATTGTGGCTGGCCCCACTCCTTACTATCATAACAATGAAAACCATTCAAAATTACAATGTCATTTGTCTCTCGATATAGATCAGCAGCTTTGCAGGTTTTGGGAGCTCGAAGAAGTACCCCCTACTGCTGTATCTGCTACTAATGATTATTGCGAAAATTTATTTACTAATACTACTCGTCGAGGTAGCGATGGTAGATTTTGCGTTCAAATTCCTCTGAAGGACTCTCCTCAGAACTTAGGAGAATCAGATAATACAGCCGAAAAAAGATTCTACCAATTAGAAAGAAAATTTAAAAACAATTCAGCTCTCAAAGAAGGTTACACCCAATTTATTCATGAATATAAGCGTCTGGGTTATATGACTGAAATTCCTCGGCCTCTGTTTGAGTGTTACTTGCCACATCACGCCATCATTCGAGAATCTAGTCAGACCACCAAACTTCGCCTGGTGTTTGACGCATCTTCAAAGACTTCTACGGGGATCTCATTCAATGACATTCAATATATTGGACCCGTGGTTCAAGACGATTTATTTTCTATTCTTTTGCGGTATAGGCAACATCGCTTGGTAGTGTCAGCTGACGTGGAAAAAATGAACCGTCAAATATTAATTAATCCAAAGCAACCACATTTGCAACTAATTTTATGGCGCGATGAACCTTTAGATCCAATCAAGGTATACAATTAAACACTGTCACCTATAGGACAGCATCGGCGCCATACCTTAGCACTAGATGTTTAGTTCAGCTTTCCATGGATTGTCATGATAAAGGATTGGCGGAGATCATCAAAGAAGATTTTTATGTCGATGATTTTCTATCAGGAGCGGAATCTGAGGACGATTTAAGAAGCCTAATTGACTCAGTCACTTCGGTCCTTAACTTTGCTTGTCTTCCGTTGCGAAAGTGGCGCACTAACTTGCCATCACTCTTCCAAGATGAAAATTATATTTTACAACCAAAGACCTTAGACCACATGTCTAATTCAACCATTCTAGGTCTCCATTGGGATCCAACTAAGGATGTATTACAATTTTCAGCTAGTATAGAATTAAATCAAATAGCAACTTAAAGGACTATTTTGTCCAACTCGGCAAAGCTCTTTGATCCACTAGGTCTGCTTAGCCCATGTACCATTATTCCCAAAATTATCTTGCAGCGGTTATGGCTATCAAAGATGGATTGGGATGACCCAGTGGATAGCACTACACTTAAGCAATGGACAGGCTTCGCACCAAATTTAAATTCAATGTCCAACTTCACTATACCAAGATGTGCAATAACACCAAGGGAAATTAAAATTGAACTTCACGCTTTTTCCGACGCGTCACAGTTGGCATATGCATCTGCCGTTTACCTCAGGTCAGTAAGCGACGCAGGGCATGTCTTAGTCAGATTACTCTCTGCTAAAAGTAAGGTTTCTCCAGTAAAGGCTACAACCATTCCTCGATTAGAACTTTGCGGTGCGCTGCTGTCAGCCAGACTAAGTGCAAAGATATTGAAAGCGCTTCGTTGCAATATTGTAGCTAGTTATTTCTGGACCGACTCAACAATATTTTAGGTTGGCTATCTCATCCATCCCGTGATTTGAAACCCTATGTCGCTAATCGTGTCGGTGAAATTCACGAATTGACAGCCAGGGGTATTTGGCGACACGTTCCAGGCGATATTAATCCAGCTGATCTAGCATCTCGAGGTGTCTGTCCCAAATCTATTCAGTCAGGCTTACCTTGTGATGGAGTGGTCCCTCCTTTCTTGCTGAAGATCCCTGCTCTTGGCCTAAAAACATAGTAGCACCTCATATGGAAAGCTTACCTGAAATAAAAGGCTCTAAAATTAAAAATATTTTTACTACAATGCATATTACTACTACCTTTAAATCTTTAGAGATTATTAAGTTTGACAGATTCTTAAGATTCTCACGATTACAGAGATCCTTAGCTTATGTAATTCGATTTGTTCACAATTTAAAAAATAAGAAATATAAATTAAATGGTCCTTTAAGTGTCGATGAATTAAACAAATCCTTAAAATTATTAATAAAACAACATCAAAGTGAATGTTTCTCTGATGAACTTAAAATTATAAGATGTAATCAAACCTTACCTTCTAAGTCACGAATTCTATCTTTAAATCCATTCATCGATGAAGAAGGTTTCCTTTGTGTCGGAGGAAGACTTCAAAATTCCAAAGAACCATTTACAAAAAAAACATCAATTTTTAATAGATAGTTCTCATATATTTACCAAATTATTATTTACATATTTTCATTTAAAACCTTTACATTGCGGTCCTTAGTTTTTAATTAATGATATAAGAAACAAATTTTGGCCTATACGAGGCAGACTATTAGCAAGAACTACAGTTAATAATTGTAAAATATGCAAAATTATGAAAGCTAAATGTCTAAACCCCATAATGAGGAACTTACCTTATAGTAGAGTAACTCCTGATCAACCATTTCGTGTTAGTGGTGTTGACTTTGGCGGTCCATTTTACATCACAGATCGCAAGGGTCGCGGATGCCGAATCACATGCTATACATGTGTTTATTTGTTTGTTTTTGCTACAAAGGCTGTACATCTAGAGGTAGTTAGTAATATGACCACAGATTGTTATATTTTGTGTTTGCGACGCTTTATATCTCGTAGAGGTAAACCTTTGGCACTGTATTGTGATAACGGTACTAATTTTGTCGGTGCAAATAATGAAATCAACAACATTTTACGAAACAGTGATAACATAACGGATTTTGCCGCTGAAGAGGACATAAAATTCTATTTTTCTCCAGCCTATTCTCCTCACTTTGGAAGCATATGGCAGGCAGGTATTAAACCCGCATAATACCACATAACTCGTATATTACGCGATAGACATTTTACCTTTGAGGAGTTGTCAACTTTATTTTCACAAGTTGAAGCTATTCTGAATTCCAGACCCCTAACGTCTTTATCATCTGATCCTAGTGACCTAGATCCCTTAACTCCTGCGCACTTCCTGATCAGTAGATCGCTAACTTCACTACCTTCAGAAAACTTGATGGATGTAAACCCTCACCGTGTCGACCGATACAGACTTCTTGAGAAGATGCGACAGCACTTCTGGGAACGATGGCGGCATGAATACTTAATCGAGCTGCAACAGCGATCAAAATGGAGAATCCAGCAGGGTGGATTCCAAATAGGCGATTTGGTCGTCATCAAGGAAGCAAACACACCACCCTTGAGATGGCGAATGGCCCGCATCGAAAAACTTTATCCTGGACCTGATGGAGTCGCCAGAGTGGTTGACGTCTTCACTGCTAAGGGCGTTATTCGTAGAGCTGTACACAACCTCTGTTCACTTGAAGACTAGACAGTTACCTCTCGAAAGCCCAAGGACTTCGAGGGGGGGGGGGAAGATGTTTAGGATCAGCGCCTTCTTAAGTAAAAAGAGCAATGTGTCGTCTGCGTGTGTGTAGTTATTACTTCGATTTCGTCTTATATTCAGTGCGTAATGAGCTACCGACTAGTGAACATCCTATTGTCATAAATTACTGTTAAACAAGGAATAAACTAAATAAACAAATAGTTCGGAGTATCATTCCTAAGTCTTCGCGAGAAGACCTGCGCATTCAGAGAATATATGGTGTAATCTCAGCAATAATTGTAATTATGCGTGTTTTGCAAACATATATATATAATACAAGAACTCGGATAGAAGTATTTTAATAAATAATTACGTAGGTCTGAGCCCAATGCGTCTCTAACATGCGCTGCTAGATCATATTGTATGTATGACTACACAGATAGCGTAGTGGCTAAAGTATCACACTACTGTGCGAGTGTCGCGACTTCGATTCCCAAGCAATATAAACATCGCACGAAACGTTCCTCAAATTATTTTTCTGAGTCAAAGCGTAACTTGTATGTGTTAAATTATATATTTATAAAGTCTACCGCTATACAGGGATTACCGCCTCTTTTAATAAAAGAACATAAATAAAAAGTGATAATATTGAAATATTATACGTTGATATTATCTTCTATACCAATAAATAAAATTGGAGTGTCTGTTTGTAATGTCAAAATAATAGACTTTTTTCATCTCACACGGTTATTTGCACGACACCTATGCCTAAAATAGAGATTAAAAATTTTTGTCTGTCTGTCTGTTTGTCTGTTTGTTCCGGGTAATCTTCAAAACGGCTGGACCGATTTCAAAAATTCTTTCACCAATGGAAAGCTATAATATCAGGGCGTAAACTAGGCTATATTTTATCCCGGTATTCCCACGGGAACGGGTACTACGCGGGTAAAACTACTAAAACCGAAGCGAAGCGAGGGCGGGTTGCTAGTTTTAAAATACAAGTGAGTATATTTGTTATTATAAAATCTTGGATTATCTTGATGATAATAGAGATTGGTTATGAGCAGCTCCTCATTCAGGTATTGCCTTATTAATTCAATGAAAGTGTTACTACACACATGTTTATTTTGTTGTAGCTACTATAATTGTAAATCGTAACGGGGTTTTGAGAAACGAATTTTTTATTTGATCTGTGTTTTATGTTTGCGGCAAATGGTATTGGTTATGCTCACTGAAGGGTCTGCTTGCGGTAGCTACGATGAGCCGGTCACTTCCGTCCCTTCATTATGGTTGAGGGCAGTGATGGCTGCTCTAGTGGTTAACTCGTGATCGGGTGCCGCTTGCGGGATCTGGTCCAGCCATGGTACTTTTTCATTATGTTTAGTAACTATATCATGCTTTAAAAGGCATCACACTGGAGCTATTAATGGGCATGTGGTTGTATGTAATTTTAATATAAAAAAAAAACTATAAATGAATTAAAAAAAGATAATCCCACTGAGTTTCTTGCCAGATCTTCTCAGTGCGTTCCGATCCGATAGTAATGTAGGTTAAAATGTATATGTATTTACATCTCATAGTTTTAAGTATTTACTTAGATAAAAATAAACATCATATTATTGTTTGATTAAAAATACCATCCAGATACTTTTTTCTACATAGAACTCATTTTGCAAAAGCTGTAAAAGTGAACCCGAACATTAAAAACATCTGTTGGTACAACGTAAAAGAAAGTTCCCTTTGATCCGCCGTTATTCACGTATCAATAAAATCTAAGACATTATGTTTTCTTTATAAAGCCGTTGTAAATTCTAATATAAAAATCCAGGAAGTGAACTAGATTATTAATTGATGGATTATTTATTAAAAAAAAATGAGTGTCTAACAGAAGGCGATGTGGTCGGTATAGGACAAGATGGTAATCAGGTAAGAAGCCAATCCTAAAATTTTAGTAAAATCATATGATACTTTTCTTGCAACCATTTTAATGAAAGAAGACCTGATCTGCAGACTATTCTGAGAGCTATATAGCTTCCATCTATTCTTCTACAAATTTCTGTATTCCGGATTCTATCACATAGAGAAATACCGTGCCTAGTCCTCTTCATAGCATCTTGAGCGACTTTGATTCTTTTTATGATGCCGACAATTAGAGACTACGTTTATGTGCTAGTCATCGCTTGTAATAAACCATTGTTTTCAGACATAGCGGAATATTTGACGGGAAGATCCTCTTAAAATTCACAAAAGCTGTCGCGTTGAATTTGTAGATAGGAATAGGACCTCTTTCTCGAAATTGGATCTTCCGAATTGGACCGTTTGTGCTAGGCAAACATAATGATCGACAACTTCAAGAATCGCATTCCCAACTAGAGCCGGTACAGGAATGACATGAGCATTAGACATAACTTTCGTCTCATCCATGTTCATTTGTTGATCCATTAGTTTAGACATCTTGCTGAAGTCTTTGAAGTCGTTTTCGTGGTCGAATTGCTGAAGTCACGATCCTCCAGTGATTTTGTCATACCTGCGCCTGATGCCGCCCTAGCCCCAGCCGCGGGTAATTGGATTGGGGAATAGTCACTCGCAGAGAGGCTGACCGCGCTAGGGCGACCAACGTCCCGGGAGGAGCGCCGTGGAGGGAGGGTACCCGAAAGGGTATCCCACCGGACTGGCCACGGACTATAATGAACACGGTAGCGGTGGTCGGCCCAATGGCGAAGGGGATTGTAGCACAGCTCAAGTTTCAACGAAATCAATGGCTTACATTGTACATTTACATACGACATTTGCATATGAAAGTCTTAGTATTCTTAGACCTATTAGTCCATTGAAAAGTTACAATTGGGGTTGCGTTTTTTAGAGGACGCAATTTTATTTTTTTGATGTGTAGGGGGGGTCAGTGTAAAGCTAAAACCAAGTTTGTGGGGTGTGTAAATGTTTTTCTCGAATTTCTGAATATTTTCGCTTATAACTTTTTATTTATAGTTTTACGACAAAAAGTTACTGAACCAAAGTTGTAGAGAATTTAATTTGCAACAAAAAATGTTCACAAGTTTTTTTTATCAGATAAATAGTTTAAGAGATATATCGTAAAAACCATTTCAACCTCTATTTTCAAGATGGCGGCCGTGGGACAAGGGTAGCGACCCCACAAACTTGGCTTTAGCTTTACACTGACCCATCCCCCCTACACATCAAAAAAATTAAATTGCGTCCTCTAAAAAACGCAAGGTAAGACCTAAAAAATGTAACATTTCAATGGACTATATGTATAACGCTGAAATAGAAATAATATAATTAATCTGTCATGATATTGTCACACACTAAATATAATACGTACTAAACTTGAAAATTATTATTCTGTAGTATATTAGTATCTGTGTAATAAGCTGCAGGTATAAATTTCTAACTTCATTTGAGAATTTGTAAGCACAATTTTTATTTCCCTCATATAACTTTCCATTGGTGAAAGAATTTTTAAAATCGGTCCAGCCGCTTTGAAGATTACCCGGAACAAACAGACAAACAAACAGACAGACAAAAAAATATAAAGTGATTTTTAGGCATGTGTATAGTGCAAATAATCGTGTGAGCATGAAAAAGCCTATTATTTTGACATTACAAACAGACACTCCAATTTTATTTTTTGGTATAGATTTTCATCTTCTCGCATAAGTATTAGCTATATGTGTGTTATATCCCTTAGTCGTCTTCTATGACACCCACAGACAAGCGAGAGGGTGGTGAATTGTATTCTTACTCACACAGAAATAATACCAATTTAATTAAATTGCGTTGAAATTTCAGAGCCTTGGGATTATTGCATTTCAAGGGCAGAACAATCTACGTAAGATAATATCAAATTTGATTAGCAATAATAGATCATTTTGATGATGTAACATTGATTCTGTAATAATAACAACCCCACTAAATATTATAAAACAAATAAACTGTTATTATTGGTCATCTGAAGATTTTTTTTCATTACTGTTTGTAGCAAATGAGCAAACAGCCGCTTGTGGGCATTAGCTAGGCCGCTGCCTGCCACGATCGAAATGAAACGAGTGTAAATGAGTGCAATAATATTCGGTGATATTAAAGGTATCACCAAAATCACACGTTAACACCCTCAGAAATTTGGGCTGGCGGGTGTCTCTCTCACTAAATGAAGTGCATTAAGGAATTGCTAGTAGCAATTTCTTATTGACTCCGACGTCGATTTTCTGCGACATTGCGGTACTACTACCTCGAACGGACTGGCCCGCGGCTGTAGTTAGACGACTGTCAATAGTATGGTCCTACTACATAAAAAAATATGTTAACATAATAAAAAACATACATATAATATAATAAAAAAAATATTTTACAATAACGTTTATTTTAAAACTTCGTATTAAAATATATCAATGAATCTCATGCATTTACAATATGTCATGCCCGAAAAACACTTTGTAACTTACACCGTAAATAAAAATGGGAAAAATAAAAAAAAATCTGGTAACACCATTATTGACAATTTTTTATCGCTGTATTTATAGGATCACGCATTATCGCTGGCCCCATACCGTTATTTTTGCTGTTGGCCAGTGACAGTGTTAACGTTACGTTTAATTACCATACTGCTGTTGTTTTTGTTGTGTATCATGATTTTTACTATATTTTTTATGGTTTAATTTTATTATTATATCTAGCTTCACGTTGTAGTCTCACATAACCATTGTTAAGTAGGTTTTGGACATGCTGATGGCTTTTGAGATGTTCTCATAAGAAGTCTCCACTACTTCGCCGGAGTATGTCGAAACCGGTGACTAAACCTCTGTGAGCTTCAATAAATATCATTCAATCTTGGTAGCTGGATCGCAGCCGGAGACTCTTAACACTTTTAACGGAGGGAAAGGGGTCCGCTACCAAGATAAGCCAATTGCATGGTGGCATTGCCGTCTCTAAGGTCCATTATTTTAGCTTTAGCTTTGTTGATAATAGTTCTTTTGAGGGAGGTATAAATGATTGTGGAGACTATGATTTTGATAATTATTATTATTTGACTAAAATTACAATTGTATTAAATGCGTAGTATAATTAAAGGTGTGATTGCTACGTAGTAGGAGTAGGGAATGAAGAACGTTTTTTCTCTTCGATTCAAATTACACGCCCAATTGCATTGGACGTAGATGGCAGCACTGGTGATTAAAGCGAAGTCTTCTTATTAAGGGGAAGTCTCAACGTCCAATAGCTTCTCACCTTTATTGTAAAACAAAGGACAGATTCGAGGAAATGCGCGTCTGATGATTCCTGACTTAGTCTGGATGTCAGCGACCCGTGAAACACCATCCTTGCCTGGCATTGTGGCAATAATGCGACCGAGGTTCCATTTCAGGGGCGGTGTGTTGTCTTCTTTGATGACAACCAGTGTATTGGGCTGAAGATCACGACCCTCTTAATACCATTTCATCCTCGTTTGCACTTCAGAAATGTACTCCTTAGACCATCGATTCCAGAAATGCTGTCTTAGTTGCTCAACTCTCTGGTAGCGTGTTAAACGATGATCAGGAAACATCAGCTACTTGTTCCATTACTGGTGATGTTAAGATACGGCCAACTAGGAAATGAGATGGACACAATGGAAGAATCTCATTAGGATCTGTGGACAATGGACTAATAGGACGGGAGTTAAGAACGGCTTCAATTTGCGACAATACTGTGTAGAATTCTTCAAATGTTAAGCGTGCGTTGCCAACTACTCTCAATAAATGATGCTTACACGACTTAACTCCAGCCTCCCACAAACCACCAAAATGAGGCGCATAAGGGGGAATAAAGGAAAATTTAATATCCTGACTAGTGGCGTACTCAATTAATTCATCAGAGCATTTTAATAAAAATTTATTAAATTCATTTGCAAGACCTACAAAATTCCTACCGTTATCGGAAATTATTAAATTAGGTTTTCCACGGCGAGAAATAAATCTCTTTAGCGCAAGCAGATAAGCATCAGAAGAGAGATCGCTGATAAGTTCTAAATGTATTGCTCGTGTGACTAAACAAATAAAAAGACAAATATAAGCTTTAATTAATTTCGATCCCCTGCCCTCGTGGTTCAGTATATGTACAGGCCCGGCATAATCCACGCCGCAGCGTAAAAATGGGAAGGTTGGTGTTATTTTCTCTTCCGGCAAGTTGCCCATAATAGGAGATAAAGATTTACCCTTCAAACGCGTGCACGTAACATACTCATGTACAGTGTGTTTTGCAAGATTCCTACCTCTTATCGGCCAATATGATTTGCGTATAATATATAATAGCGCCTGAGGTGCAGCGTGATGCAACCTCTTATGCTCGTGCCGAAACAATAACACTGAATACCAATGTTTAGAGGAAATCAGTATAGGATGTTTTTTATCGAAACTAAATTCTGATGATAGTTTTATTCGTCCACCGACACGTAAAATGCCATCTTTATCTGCGAAAGGGTTTAAATTACTTAAACTATGTTTAATTTTAAGGTTTTGATTTTTTAATAATATCCTACATTCGTCTGGAAATGATTCGCGTTGAGACAACTTTATTAACGTGATGCGGGCGTTTCTTAATTCGTCAATAGTGAGTGGTCCGCGGCGAACATTCTGACAATTACGAACATTATGAATGAAACGCAATACATACGCACAGGCACGTTGCATACGCGTAAATTGAGAGAAAGCATTAAACGGAAAGAGTGAAAATTCTACGTTAGTAACAAATGTATTGGTATTTACTGACTTCAACTCAGGCAAATCAGTTTGTGCTTGATGAACTGTTGTTGAAATAGCATAACTACACTCAAAATCCAGTTCACGTAAAAATGCTGGGCCTTCCCACCATAACTTAGACCATCGAAGATCGTCCAGACTAGCTCCGCGAGACACTAAGTCGGCTGGGTTGTCTTTGCCGCTCACATGACACCACGGGAGATTATTGTGCGAATATATAGGTATACAAGTGCCATACGCGGACTGCGACGCATCTGTAAAAATGTGCATTTCAACACGAAGAGGGTCATTGCCAATAACATGCCACGGAATAATGATTTCTGATGTTTACGCGAGTATTATACATTTTAAATAAAACTACTTTACGGATTTTATCGCGTTTGCATTTGATTTTTGATTACCCGACGTTTCGAACACTTTACAGCGTTCATGATCACGGGTGGACTAAGATGTCTCACGTCTAACAAGTCATCGTTACTGCAGAAAATTTATAATTATCTACCCGATACAGAAATTAGTTATTAAGTATTGACCCACATTTTGATACAAAATTTATTGCCAGTGTAAGAAGAAAATGATTCTATATGAAAAAATTATATTGTTTATGGTTAGTAATAATTAAACATTAAAATTAATAGTAATTATATTTAAAAACTAACTAATAATCTAGTATACTACCACCGGATCGGAACACGGTTACACTGAGAAAGATCCGGCAAGAAAACTCAGGTAACATGATGCTAAATTAAAGTTAATTTTGAAGGCGGTTTACTTTATGTTACTAAAAGGTTTTAATTTATAAAATTATCTTTAGTTATTATTATTGTGGGTCAAATCTATACAATATGAGCTCACGGTGTCTTGCAGTCTTGTGGTGTTCTTTTTGGATTTGTTTTTAATAATGTTTATAACAGGATCCCAGCTTGATGGTAACACCCAGCCATCCTCTCTATTGAAATTTTTGTGTTTTTTTATCTCAATAGCCTCGCGTACCATTCTAGGCAGGTATCGGTGTTCTTTGGCGAGGATTTATGGTTTATCAAACCTGATGTTATGGTGGGCGCGGTCCTGACTATGTTCACAGACTGCAGACCTAGTGTCCCGGCGGTGCTTCACATCGGCTATGTGTTCTTTGATCCGAGTTCTTATGGATCTCTTTGTTTGTCCAATGTAAGAGAGACCACAGTCACAGTCAAGTTTTTATACTCCTGCATCTTGTAAAGGGATCTGGCACTTGACAGGTGGTAAGAATTGGCTAATCCTCTTCAGTGGCTTAAAATAAGTTTTAATAGAAGAACGTTTCAGGATGTAGCCAATCTTGTCAGTGACTCCTTTGACATAAGGTAGTATTGCAGGAAGGCGCTCAACTGTGGGTGGTTTCACTCGGTCTCTGCGACGGGGGCGAGGAACTGGCAGCTGGTTTGCACGTAGTACCTGCTTGACATGCTGCAGCTGCAGCATGGCTAATGCCACGGAATAGCAAATGAATGGAATAGTTAATTCGCCTAGAAAGGTTAGTGATCTAACAAACTGATCCCAAGTAAATTTTACGTCATGAGGGACTTCATCGTCCCAGCCTATCTTCAGAAGCCATAACCTTTGAAGGAGTACCTTTGCTATAACTATAACAGGACTTAACAATCCCAAAGGGTCGAAAATCTGTGAAATTGTTGACATTATATATCTTTTTGTAATTAATTGATTATTATAAATTTTAAATTGAGTGTTAAAATAAAATGTATCATTTATATTATGCCAACCTAACCCTAAAGTTTTTGAATAGACATTCTTGACTAAAGACAATTCTTTGGCCAAGCCAGAAACGTTCTTCTCCATATTGTTAATATCGAAATTAAACATCCATTTTCGTAATGGGAAACAACCTGAATTTAAGACCTTTGCAACATTTTTGCAAAGTTCTAATAGTTACTGTTTATTATCTGACCCTGTGATCATGTCATCGACAAAAAAATCCTCATTTATGACCCTACTGACGTCAGGATCCGCACAATCTGCTGCTAATTGCTTAAGGCATCTACAACTTAGAAATGGCGCTGATGCTGTGCCGTACGTCACTGTGTTAAGCTGATATATTTCTAGTGGTTGCGAAGGATCATTACGCCACAGTATCAACTGCAGATCACGTTGATCTTCGTGGACTAAACACTGCCGATACATCTTTTCCACGTCAGCACAAGCCGTGTACTTATGTTGCCTAAATCGTAATAAAATGGACAAAAGGTCGCCTTGTATTGGTGGTCCTACCATTTGTATCTCGTTGAGTGAGACGTTGCTACTAGTTACGGCACTAGCATCAAACACCACCCGCAACTTAGTAGTGGTGCTGTGTTCAAGGAATACACCATGATGAGGCATGAAATAATTAATTGTTCCATAATATTTAATACGACTCATGTGACCCATGTGAATATACTCATGAACGAAATCGCTATAAAGAGATTTAAGGTCAGAATTGTGTAATAAACGTTTTCCAAGCGCGATGAATCGTCTTTCTGCTTGGGAGTAAGATTCGCCTAGTGTATGAGGTGATTTTTTAAAAGGTATACGAACATTGAATCTGCCGTCATTATTGCGCGTTGTAGTATTGACGAAATGTTGTTCACATGCACGCTCCTCATCACTGCGTGTGTCTCGATACACAGATATTACATCATCTAATTCCCAGAATTTACGAAGCTGAGAATCGATTGACTGAGAGAAATTACACTGAATTAATTTATCGCAATGCATAGGGGTACAAATAGTTCCGGAGATAATCCATCCTAATTTTGTATCTAACAGAAATGGTCCACTAGGTAATTTCATTTTCGACGAATTAATTAAATCCCAAAATATGTCTGCGCCTATTAAAATGTCTATATTTTGAGATTCATTATATTGCGGATCTGCTAACACGATATGGTTAGAAATAATTATCCGTTCGCCTCGTATTGGCAAAACACGTAACGCTGAAGTTATTTTATCTAGAATAAAACATTGCAAACGCGTAGTAAACGGTTGAACGCGCGACTTAAGCTCGATGTCACATAATTGCGTAGATTTTGTGACTGAACAACCTATACCTTGTATTTGTTGTGTGGACTGTATAACAGGCGCTT
Organism: Lymantria dispar; assembly: GCA_032191425.1. Lineage (NCBI taxonomy): Eukaryota > Metazoa > Arthropoda > Insecta > Lepidoptera > Erebidae > Lymantria > Lymantria dispar. Next base: position 17,246,306 of record CM063440.1, read on the forward strand.
GTAATAAATCGCATAAAGATTTTGTTATAAAACAGCGCTCGCTGCCACTGTCGAGTAGGGCGCGTGCGAGGTGATAATTATTATGTTTATCAGCTATCTCAACTAATGCAGTCGACAATAAGACTGAATTCATTGCAACCTTTTGTGTACAAGGATTACATATATTTGCCTTATTCGCGTGAATCGGGTTAAAGTTCATCGCAGAGGACGAACACGGTGCTGTGGCTGCGGTGAGGGGCGAGTGCACTGCTGCAACTGCCGTGACATTAGGCGCGTTTGCCGGCGTCTCATAACTATGTGATAAGGGCAGTGCAACAGATTGATTTGTATGATTATCGGAATGCACCAACGAATTGTGTTTTTTATTACATAATCGGCACGGCCCAAACCTGCAAATATCTAATGTGTGACCCGGGCGTAAACAATTAATACATAGCTTCTTTTCGTGAATAAATTTAAGCTTAGAATCTAAATTAAATTCAAGAAATCTTTGACACGCGTAAAGTGGGTGATTTGCGTTGCATAGTAAACAAAGTTTCTTAGTGATTAAACGTGAACGTTGACCCTGTTTGCTATTATTGGAAACATTCCAGTGAATTTTAAACTGATTTGTGTTTTGTTTTTTACCTTCACTGTTAGATTTAATGTGTGATAATTGCAATGTTTCCAACATGTCAGCCCTATCTTTAAGAAACTGCATTAAATCATCCAGCTTTAGTCGCGTCATGCAATCGCTATTTCTAGAAAAAAATGTGCCTTTATATTGCTCCCATTCTCTTTCGGTGATTGAATCTAATTTGGAAACAATTAAATATATAATCAACGTGTCCCAAGACTCGGTTGGCTCGCCGAGGATTTTTAATGCACGTAAATTCTTTAAAACGACATCAATTAATCTTTTAATTAGAACCGGCGATTCTTTACCTATACCCTGCATAGTAAATAATGATCTGACGTGATTTTGAATAAGTAATCTGCTATTATTAAACTCATTTGCAAAAAAAACGGGCGGTTTTGATTTTCATTCATATTTAAAAAGATACAATACCAAAAAGGTTTCAATCGTTTGTACACGTTACTGGCCGGTTTTAAAAATGCTGTGGTATTTAAAAAAGTACGTTCTAAATTCAATTTTTCATTTGATGTTCATTTTTACAGAAAACCCCTTTTTATCCTACATTTTTGGCGCGAAGTTCCAGAAGTTAACATCGACTTTCATAACTTTTATTCAATTTTTATCGATTAATTTCATATCCTTGACTGTCAAAGCTTTATTTAATGCTGTTTGGCTGTATCAAAAATGGTAGATAAAGTGGTAAAAGCTACCAAAATTATCGCGCTGCTTGAAGAGGGTTGCAGCCAATGTTTCGTGGCTAGGAGGCTAAATGTTAGTCGCTCGACAGTCCAAAGGACCTGGCAGCGATATCAGGAGACTGGTTCCGTCGAGAGAAGGCCTGGTTCTGGAAGAAAACCATGTACCCAACCACGGGATGATCGTTTTCTTGTGAGTCGCGCATTGAGAAATCGCAAATCTTCGTATGTGGATCTTAAGAACAACCTCCAAGAAGTAAGAAATGTGCATATTAGTCTATGGACGGTCAGGAGGAGGCTTCTCGCTGCCAATATACGCAGTCACCGCCCGGCCCGCGGCCCCAAATTACTCCGTGAGCACAGAGTTCACAGGCTTAGGTTCGCTAGAAATTGTGAATCATGGACTCAAGACGATTGGAATAGGGTTTTGTTCTCTGATGAAGCCAGGATATCTCTGTTCGGTGAAGATCGACGTCGGCGAGTGCTAAGAAGACAAGGAGAACGCTTTGCAGAGGCATGTTTCGAAGAAATCACACCTTATGGTGGGGGCTCTGTTATGTTTTGGGCAGGAATAAATTCAATGGATCGTACAGAGTTAGTCTTCATTGAAAACGGCTCACTGACTGGGCATCGATACATAACGGAAGTTCTAATTTCTCATGCACAACCCGCATTGGCCGCTCTAGGTGAAGACTCGATTTTTATGGACGACAATGCTCGCGCCCACCGATCCCGCGATGTTAATGCGTATGTGCAAGAGGTCGGCATTCGTCGTTTGGATTGGCCAGCTCGAAGTCCCGACCTCAATCCCATAGAGCATGTCTGGGACGTTCTGAAACGGCGTGTGAGATCAGTACACCCGGCTCCGCAGACCATCAGAGAGCTGAAGAATGTGATTACTGCGGAGTGGGAACGTATTCCGCAAGCAAGTATCCGGGATATACTCGCTAGCATGCCCAGACGAATTCAAGCTGTGATTTTAGCTAGAGGGGGTCACACTCGATACTAAACATTTATCTGCTTTTACTTTATTAAAGAAAAACAAACAAAAAAACTTTTTTATTTTTACTTCATGAGCATATGCACTACTAGCGAATATACACTACTAGCGAGGTTTAGCATTATTTCCCATAAATTGTATCTAAATTTTATGAAATACTGATGAAAACGATTATTTTCTTATTAATTTAGCAAATTGTGTGGATAAAACTACCTATAATTATCAAACAAAGAAATATTAACATTTGAAATGGTTCATTGCTTAGGTGCCCGTTTTTTTTGCAAATGAGTGTATAACGGTTGAGGAGGAGGTCCCATGCAACCGGGTAGTTATCACTAGAAAATTCTACTGAATTTATTACTAGCTCTGCACTTCCCTTAAGTGCCGATTTTAGGTAGTGAAACTTTTCTATGCTACTAAGAGTATTAGAGTTATGCACTAACGATTGAAAGGTATCCCTAAACTCCAACCAACGCTCATATGAACCATCAAAGGTGGACATAGATATTGTCGGTAATTTAACGGTGTTTTTATGAAATTTATCACAACTGTCAGCAATTTTGTTCTGTTCTAAGATATATTCCGCTTGAGATAATATAGAATAATAGCTATTTTCGAATAATTCTCTTTGCGTTAACTGCTCATCTACATCAGAGACTAATTCCTCGATTTTAGTTCGTATTTCATTGAACTCACTAAATAAATTAGTAGCACCCTGAATACGTAGTTTAAGATCTATGCAAGACTGGTTAGACAGATTTGTTTCAGTAAGAGTGGTCAGGCAATTTGGAAACCTTGTTAATCGACCTTTAACTATACCTCGTTTTTTAATAAGCTCCTGACTGGACTATCGTCACTTGTGAGTCCATAAGGAGATTTATCACGCGATTGTTTGGCGTCTGATGTACTTGACTGACTCATTTTTGTGGCAAGTAGTAAAATTGGAGTACTCACGTTTGAATGTGACGACGGTTACAACACAATTCTGTCGCAAAGCTCGTTGCGTATAGAATTTCACAATCAAATACACTGAAAATATGCAATTAACACAGTATTACATAAAATGAAATGGAGATGGAGTAGGGAATAGCAGGATTACTGGCCGTACCTATTATGCGCGTTTTCAGGTCCGGAACAGAATTATCCCACAGCTTGCGCCCTCTCGAGTACAAATCGTTTCTACTCTTACGCTTATTCTCCTCTTGGTAGTTTGTGATGCTGTGGCTCCCTCTGCGGTCTTCCAACATTCGTCGCTGGTTTTTTGAAAATCGTCCGGCGTAGAAGGTCCAAAATGTTGATAATAGTTCTTTTGAGGGAGGTATAAATGATTGTGGAGACTATGATTTTGATAATTATTATTATTTGACTAAAATTACAATTGTATTAAATGCGTAGTATAATTAAAGGTGTGATTGCTACGTAGTAGGAGTAGGGAATGAAGAACGTTTTTTCTCTTCGATTCAAATTACACGCCCAATTGCATTGGACGTAGATGGCAGCACTGGTGATTAAGGCGAAGTCTTCTTATTAAGGGGAAGTCTCAACAAGCTTTATCCACAATTTATGGGGGGAATAATATCGTGTATGTGTGCATGCGTGCCTTGTGTGCCTGTGTTCTTGTTAAATTAAAGATCCGCTACGACCTGTTAGAGTAAATATGTGACATACGTACTAATACTTTCGCACCAGAGTCTTTAATTTGACAAAAGATGGCACCGAAAAATGAGATTGTTAACATATTGTAAATAAAACAATTTTACGGATTTTATCACTTTACAGAATACAAACGAACATTCCGCCAGAGACCATGAACTCTGTAAAGTGTTCGAAACCTCAGGAAATCAAAAATCTAATACAAACGCGATAAAATCTGTAAAATAGTTTTATTTACAATGTGTAATACTTTTAATATACCATACCAACCAAAGTAAAAAAAGCCTTCTTTAGTTACAGATATCTATGTATATCTAGTTTTGACGTTACTAAGATTCATTACCATAGTTAAAGGTATAACACACAAGATGTAACTAAACTTTAAAAATATCAGCGACCCTTAAATATGCAGAGACATTGATTACGATTTTGTAGCGCAGATTATAAAAACAGGCTTTCGATATAAAAGAGAAATAAAACAAAAGTTTTAGTAGAACGAACTGATATTGCATTGCTCGAATAAACTTTTTATGCAATGCAAAAAATATAAACGATTTAGAGAAAGTTTTTACTGAACTAGATGTAGTCATTCAACCACGTATGGTGCAGGAAAAAATTATGCAAACCCTTATATAGGTACTTTCGCTTCCAATGTATAGTATTTTCAAATCATAAGAAAAAAAGAGACAGATGCTTAAAAAGGTCTAGTTCTAAATTTTTGAAAAAAAAGGCAATTATCAATAACTTACTTATAGTTTTATTATGAATCGAGATTTAAAAGACTGCACCGATGGCGTAGTAGTTAAGATACCAACATACCATGCTAGTGTCGCAGGTTCGAATCTCACGCAGGATAACACTTTGTGCGATCCATTGATTGTTGTTCTGAGTCTGGAAGGATTTTGTGGTCGTTAAATTAAAGTTTCTTAGTGCAGGGCGTTGTCTTTAATAAAAATATATATACCTGTATATATATTTTTATTAAAGAGTACTGTGTGGTAGCGGCTTCGAATACTACCAACCCTTGCTTTGCTCGTGGGTGTCGTAAAAGACGACTAAGAGCCCTAGATTGATCCAGACCAACTCCATCTGGTACCATTTGGGTCAACGATTACATTCCCAAGGAGGGTTGACGTCAGGCAGGCAGCCGGTCATAAAAGTCATTGCCGAAACTTTTTACAATATGTCAAAACAGATGACATATTGCGTCGACCCCAAGTAATTGGGATAAGAGCAAGATGATGATGATGATGATGATATTTTTATTAAAGACAAAAATTAAACGTCCAACGGAAAGTGGGTGGTAGATGACTTTATGTCAGCTATGAAACAAAAAATCCATGTCACTTTATTAAACGTCCAAGGGAAAGTGGGTGGTAGATGACTTTATTACAGCTATGAAAAAAATAAAAAAAAAATCCATTTCCCTTTTTTTTTGATATGAACATATTACTAAAAACGGCGAAAAATCAGACCTTATACGATATTTTCAAGTACTATAACGACAAATAGGCTAGTTTTGGCATCAGATATTTCTTGTTGGAAGCACAGATAACTGCACTATCAACCACAAGTACAATTAAAACTAGACATGTTACAACTTGTCGGCGCGGCGTCCGCCCTTTCGCGGCTGATGCCGAATGTGGGCGGACTCAGCGCTACGTGCCGACAGCTTTTTTTTTTTTTTTTTTTTTTTTTTTTTTTCACGCTGTGGAAATGCATTTACGCACTATCCCCCGCCGGTTACAGACAGGGGAGTGTGTGTGGGACTCGCCGGCCACAGAAGTGACCGAAATACCCACTAAAACCACAGCGGCCCCTTCCGCGCTTTTACGAGGTGCCGGAGAGATCGTCTGATGACATTCTATCCCCGACACCTCAACGCTTGGCCGTCTGGCCACGTCCTGTTATCATTCAGGGTGGTGGAAGGAGGAGCGCATATCGGCGTCTCCTCCTCCCTGGTCGCCGCCAGCGGAGCGAGTCTGCGGACGCAAGTGCCTCGCGTGCCCGCTCCGCGGCCTCCTTCCTTGTAATGACAGCCTCACAGAAGGAGGCCATCGACGACCAACAGCTGTCGCTGCCGAGCATCTTCGAGATGATGGTCGACAACGACAGGTCCGCTGTTCCCATGTCCGTTGACAGGACGTGGCTCTGAGGCCCCCAGGCGGGGCATACTTCTAGTGTGTGGCGCGCATCGTCGATTAGCGCGCCACACTCATGGCATCCTGGGGCCTCTTCTCTTCCAATTTTGTGCAGGTACTTACCGAAGACCCCATGTCCGGTAAGCACCTGCAACATCCTAAATGTAAGGCTGCCGTGCCTTCTCCTGAGCCAGCGGTGGAGATGCGGCGCAACCGACTCCACAGTCCCCCGCCCTGCTACGGGGGACTCTAGATCCTCCCTCCACCGCCGGATGACTTCCCTTTGGGCCACTTCCTGAACTCTGCCCAATCCCCTTGTGGAGACTCGCTCGCCGTTGACTCGCGATGTGGCGCGGAACCGGTATATTTCTGCCAACGCTTCCGCCACCAGTGCCCAAGGGGGGTCGCCCGCCAGCAGTGTTGCCGCAGTCCAGGATACAGTACGGTAGCCCCTAATAGCCCTTACCGCGATGACCCTCTGCGGTCGACGCAGGAGGGCTCTGTTGCGGGCGGTGAGGGACTCCGACCAGATAGGGGCACCATACAGTGCCATGGACCGCAGGATGCCGACGTACAGACGCCGGCACGACAACCCAGGACCGCCAGTGTTCGGCAGAAGCCTTCCCAGCGCCGCGGCCGACTTGACGAGCCTCGGGACGAGCTGGGCAAAGTGTGGCCCGAAATTCCACTTTGAATCGAGGTGCAGACCCAAATATTTTATTTGGGCCTGCACCGGCACGGCAACCCCAGACACACTGATGTGTGCTCCTCGGGGGGGACCTCGACGTGGGCCATGAAAAAGGAGGGCCTCGGTTTTGTCAAGTGAGACCCTCAGACCCAACATCCCAATCCGGTCCACGACGAGCGCCACTCCTTCCTCTGCCAATCGGACAGCCCCCCGGAAGCCCGCCCTCTTCACCGTGATAAGGGTGTCATCTGCATAACAGATGATCCCCATCCCAGGAAGGAGCTGACCCCGTAGGAGCCAGTCGAATCCGACGTTCCAGAGCACCGGACCGAGGACCGAGCCCTGTGGGACGCCGCACTCCACCCGATGGCGATGTATACGCCCGTCGCCCCCTTCCCAGAGCACGTGCCTTCCCTCGAGGTACGCCTCCAACAGTCTCACAAGATACGGAGGCACTCCATGGTATCGAAGTGCCTCCTTCAGCGTCTCGTGTGGGAGACTGTTGAAAGCATTTGTTATATCGAGCGAGACTGCCAGGACAACTTCCTTTTTGGCCACCGCTTCGGTGGCCAGAGACTTTAGAACGGCCAGCGCGTCAATTGTTGACCGGCCGCTCCTGAACCCGTATTGTCTCTCTGACAGTCCCGGCCCAATTTCCTCGAGGTGCTGGACGAGACGGTCTGCGAGCACTTTCTCGAACAATTTAGCCATCTCATCCAGCAACACCAGTGGTCTGTATGCGGAAGAGGCGTCAGCTGGGCGACCCTCCTTCCGCAGTAGATACAAACGTCCACACTTCCATTGCTCCGGAAACTGCCCGGACCTCAAACATGTATTGTGCAGTTCCCGGAGTTCACCCTTGAGGTATTCCGCGGCGATGCCGAGTACGAGCCCCGGGACACCGTCCGGACCAAGCGCCTTCCTTTTGCCACGAAGTCGGGAGAGAGCCACTTCCATTTCTTGGTCGGTAATGGGTGAAATAGGAGTTTCCATCTCCACCACCGACCAAGGAGCCATTCTGGGGGGAACGTGCCCCGTAGAACGCGGGAACAGTTCCCCCATTAGCCCCGACAGGAGACCCGGGTCCATTGTTTCGACGATGGGGGCGCCACAGGCACGGAGCTTGTTACGCGCCCGTTGATATGGGCGCCCCCATGGATCTCTGTCAAGGCTCGCCAGAAGCTCTTCACGGGCCCTCTCCTTCGCCTGGCTGATGGCCAGCTGCAGTGTCTTCTTCCTTGTCCTATATTCTCTTCGCAGCTGACCCTCGAGGATGTCATCCCGGTTGACTCTCTGACGGCATCGAACGTAGGCACGCCGCGACCAGTTTGAAGCCACCCGGAGATTAGCGATCTCGGGTGACCACCAGTAAACCTGACGACGCGGCGGCATCCGACGAGCCCTTGGCATCGCCGCATCACATATTGCTTCAAGGGCATTTTTGATACGACCAGCAAGCCCCTCCACACCTGTAGGTAGCTGTCCTGCTATACCCCAGCGCTGCACTATGGCGGACTCCCGGACCATTTCCGGATCAAGTTGGCCAATGGCCCATTTTGGGAGTCCACCTCTTCTTCCGCGCCGGGGCCCTAGTGGTCCCCGAGGGGTGGAGATCTCGAAACGTATATATCGATGGTCCGAGAGAGTCTCCACTCCTTCTTCTACCCTCCAGCCGTTTATCTCACGAGCGACACCGGGGGTGGCAAACGATAGGTCTACCACAGACCCACCCCGATGTCGCACGCAAGTGTGGACCGTCCCTCTATTAAGGAGGGACAGACCGGAGAGAAGGGACCACTGCTCAACAGCCGTACCCCTGGCGTTTGTGGTGGAGTTCCCCCACGCGCGAGACTTCGCATTGAAGTCGCCGAGGACCACAATTCTTCTCGGCGATTGACGACGAACCGCGGCACTGACAGAGTCCAAAAATGATTCAAACTCTGCCAGTCCGCGATTGGGGGAGAAATAGATACCAATAATGGCAAAATCTCGCCACCACACCACAACATATCCATTGCCCCTCTCAAGGGAAGAGAGGGGAGGGCCGGCACGACCTCGTGACAGGACAGCTACATCTTCTCTAAGGTCCCCCACCCAATTGGGTGATTGGGGAACAAAATAGGGCTCGCTGGCCACAGCCAAATCGGTATTCCACTCCGCCATGGACTGTAGCAGCAGGTCCTGAGCCCCGGCGGAGTGGTTCAAGTTCACCTGGAGGAAGCGTACTGTGTCTCCCATTAGATGGACATTTCGGCATCTTCCTGGGTTCTGCGGCTACTGCTTAATGCGGTGGCCCGAGGTCCTTGGGCCACCTTGCCTTTTGATGAGGGGGCTTTGCAAAGCCTCCCCCCCATCGTGTGCTCGGCTGGGCGACCGGCGGCGGCGCAAACTGCACAGTGTGGCATGGCGACACAAGCAGCTGACTTGTGTCCACTGCTGCCGCATCGAAAGCAGAGTTCGGAGCGGTCTACAGTGGACGGGCATAGCGGGGCCGTATGCCCCAATTCCAGGCACCGGTAGCATCTCAATGGCAGGTTCTCCAGCACCTGGATGCCAGCCGCGCTCCAGCCGACCAGGAGCCTTCCTGCATCGGCAAGCATTTTAGCGGCGGCGACGGGGCAACGCACCTTTACCATGCCCACACCGCGCGGCCCACGTTGGATTTGTCCAACTTGGACCTCTGCGGCTTCACATCCACATGTGCGGACTACAGCCGCGCGCACTTTATCCTCGGTGGCGGAGTCATCCATCCCGGTTACCCGAATATCAGCACGTTTCACCGGCCGGATGACATCCGCCATACCCGCCAGTGCCGTACGCAAATTGACCGCCAGCTGGTCAGCAACTTCAAATTGACTGGGACTTGGATAATTGCAGGACTCTAGCCCCAGTCACGGAGCGCCTAACTTTGAGGCCCTCCTTAATTCCCATCTCTTGGAGGTTGACCTCTTGCTCGGCGCGAAGCATTGCGTCGGCATATGTGACCCCGTTTTTTTCAGCTGCCGGCTGCAATTTCAAGATAACAGCCGGGGAGCGTGGAGCAGCAAGCGCTGACTTCAATTTCCTCTGCGCCAGGATAGCTGGATTGGGGGTCACAGAGGGCACAGCAGCCGCAGAGGGTGGTGAAGGAGGGGAAGACTTTTTCTTCCCCTTCCTTACAACGGTTGCCCAGGTGTCCGCAATCGTGGGCTGGACCGAAGGACCGACCGGCGGAGGAATGGCTGCTGAAGGAACGTCCGCTGAAGGAACCACCGCCGAGGTACTGAGGACTGGCTGACCAGAAGGCACCGGTGCAGTCGCACGGACGCCGGTTGTGGACACGACAGACGCTGCATTCCTTCTTCTATCTGCAGCTAAAGGCGGACGGTTTACCTTAACGGGGAGAAGGCGATCCTCTAGCCCCGCAAACCGGGCGTTCATTATCTCCCCAACTGATTTCACGATAGAGGATTTTATTTCTTCTATTGTGTCTACTCCTATTGAGGACGAAGAGGCCCTCATCTCTGAAAATTCTCGCCGGTATGCCTTGAGTTCCGCCTTGAGGGCCTCTACTTCCTGGCGCTGCCTCTTATTCTCCGCTCTCAGTCGGCGGGTTTCCTCTGCCTCCGATTTGGAACACAAATCCTCTATGATGGCTTGCATATCCGCTGCTGCATCCCTAAGCTTTTTTATAAAAGGGCCCTGAAGATGGCCAGATTTTCGGGTAACCTCCAGGATCATCGCTGCATTCCGGCCACCACGGGCGCGTATCTCCTCAGGCCCTAAAGCGGAGAGGTTCTCTGCAGTAGGGCATTCCGATGCTGAAGTATCCGCTGAGTCCATCTGTGTTGCTACAGCTTCTTTGCGGAAGGCACGACTTCTAAGCACGCGGTCGTACTCAATTTCTTCAGCTTCGGCGTCTCTCCTTTGAAGATCCGCCTTGGCACGTGAGAGCCCTACATTATGGCCCCTCTGCACTGCCTTACCCCGACGTGAGGTATTTACCTTTGATTTGGGTTCCGTTTCAGTATCGGAGCCCAAATCCTTCCGTCCAGAGTGGCCGGTTTTCAAATACTGGCGCTTCCTCCCCGTGGGGGTGGTGTCCGTTTCACCCGTGTCGCATTCGACAGCTGATGGTGCGTCCGTCTCTAATTCAGAGTCGTCGTCCATTTAGTAGATTGGTAGTTAAGGGTGTAGATCGTGAAAATCACCGAAAAGAGTGTTACGATTTTTCAAATTTAACCTATTTACATATGATTGATATCAATGATAATTTGTATATATTACAATCAAAGACCAATAAGTATGTTCATGCTTATATTAAACTCTTAAACCTAATAGTTGTTATATAATAAACGTCAACAAACGCACAAAATTGAGTAAAAATGCAAAAACATGACTTCGTATTTTTCAGATTTAACCCCATAAATCAACACAAATTGATAAAAAGAAACACTTTTTGAACACTGAAGAAACCAATAAGTATAGCTGTATACTTCTTTTTATACCTTTACAAACAAAGACTTCCTCTTTTAAAGCCCTAAAATCTAGATATATTTTAAGGTAAATTTTTCATACAAAAATGTATGGGTAAAACGTTCGTTTCATTCGTGCAATCTCGGTGGTCAAAAGCGGCAGTTCCTTTCTGTAAGTGAACGCGACACCACGCTTGTCGGCTGCAGACAGCAGAATTACGTATTGTGAATTTGTGTTTTTTGTAAAAAATTGTAAGTATAACATTTTTATAATTAATTTATTTTCAGTTATTAGAAAGTATCGATATAATGAATGTCTGAAAGAAAACCATGATGGAACTAGATATAAATCGTAAAAAATACAATATCTACACTAATAGGTATTATAAAGAGGAAAGATTTGGATTTTTGTATGTAACGAATAAACTCAAAAAGTACTGGACCGATTTTAATAATTCTTTTATCATTCGAAAGCTACATTATCACTGAGTAACATAGGCTATTTTTTTCGCAGGACTGATTGAATTTGAGTGTCATGCCAGGGAAAAGAAAGTTTTGTACGCATTATAAAAATATGAAAGCCAAAAGATCTCGGAATAAAATGTAAGTTCCTCCCTACTTATTTATTATCGCATTTGAACAGGGTACATTACAAAGCTAATACAATATGTCATATGATTTAGATCGCCCGATTCAGACATATACCTACAATAACATGTAAATATTGGTTTGTATTATCTATATCTATACTGATAAATAAAATTGAAGTATCTGTATGTAATATCAAAATAATAGGATTTTAAAAAAAAAAAAAGGCGATACGGAGTTCGCCGGGTCGGCTAGTATTGTCTAAATATCAAAATGTGAAAGTAGGTAGGCGACAGCGCAACTTGGTCGACATACCTATACCACCAAACAGACGCGAGGCGCCTAGCGTCTGGCTTAGGGTTGTACAAAATAAATAAAAAGTGGATAATATTGATGAATAATATTTCCAGTATTGAAAATAAAGAAAACCTTGGGGCCGAGACTGAGCAACAATGCTACGCGCTGTATAGAGGTAAGTTGTTATACGTAATTCTTGTAGACTTGTTACATAAATAAACAAACTACTTAGTTAGTGATGGGCGAAGACAAAATCTCAATACCTACCTATAGATTTTTTCTTGCAATATTTATTATTTTCATCGAGAGACAAACACCTTAGTACCGAAATACTTCTCAATTACTTTCTCAAAAGAAAATTTACGTTCAAATAGGTGACGTCATAAAAAAACAATACCTAATGCGTAAAGAAATTATAATTTCTATTCATCAGGAACCTAATATTGTATTAAATTCTTTTGCATTTTTTTAAATTTTTAATTATTTTTTATAAAAAAAATCAAGCCATTATCTTTCTTTACAGGAACTAGTTATTGAAAACGACCAAGAGGGAAAGGTGGATGAAATGGAAGTTGGGCGTAGAGTTGTAGACGTTTCTTTTTTTTTTAAAGCTCTTCAGGCCATAGGAGACCACGGTCCAATGGATTGTAAGTTAAGTTACCTCAGTATAATAGGTGAAGTAAAAGTTGGTCTGGACTCAAAACTCATCATGAAATGTAGTATGTGTAGTATGAAATTTACTGTGTGTTTGATTGAAAAGAAAGAAGATAGAATGGAAGTGAATCATCAAATTGTATCTGGTATCATATCATCTGGTGGGAGCTACTATCAGTTAAAAACATTAACTGCCGCAGTAGCCCTACCAATCATGTCACCTTCATTATACAATGAAATTAATAATACGGTTTGCGATTGGTGGGAAAAGACAGCAGCATGCGATTGGTGGGAAAAGACAGCAGCACATTCCATGGCAGAAGCTGTCAAGGAAGAAGCGGAGTACGCAGTGTCTATAGGTAGTGTTGATAAAAATGGTACACCATTAATATCTGTTGCTGTTGACGGTTGTTGGAGCAAGAGATCTTATGGTAAGAATTTTTCCGCCTTGTCCGGCGCAGCTGCGATAATTGGCATTAAAACTAATAAAGTATTGTTTTTTGGAGTTAAAAATAAATACTGCGTAGTTTGTGCACGAGCCGCAAAGAACGACAGTCAGCCCTCGGAACACCGTTGTTTCAAGAATTATTCGGGATCATCTACCAGTATGGAATCGACCATAATAGTTGAGGGGTTTAAACGTTCCATTGTTGATCACGGTGTAATTTATAATAAATTTGTAGCAGACGGCGATTCCAGTACTTATAAAAAAATATTAGATTCGCGACCGTACGGTAATTTAACAGTAGAGAAAATTGAATGCAAAAATCATCTTTTACGAAACTACTGCAATAGCTTGGAGAAACTGTCGAAAGACACTAAGTATCCTTGCGAATTGCGGAAATTCCTAAAAGAAAGGTATTTGCGTTTAAGAACGGGTGTAAAATGCGCTATTAAATATTGGGGCGATCAAAATCAGTCACTCGAAGAAAAAATAAAAAATCTTAGTGAAGATATCCTAAATGGTCCACAACACGTATTTGGTAATCACCAATATTGCAAAGAGTATTTCTGTAGACCTGATACTCGTCGAATAGAACCTGTTGGGTTGCTTCCAGCAATTGTTGGATGCGGATTAATGGACGCGGTACACATTTTAAGTAAAAGACTGTCATATCATTCTAGAAGTTTAATTCATAATTGTACAAGTAATATAGTTGAAAGTTTTAACGCAGTGATTGCCAAATTAGTAGGGGGTAAGCGTGTAAATTATTCTTCCCGTGGTTCTTATGCGGGCCGATGCGCAGCTGCTGTTGTGTCTTTTAATACAGGATCGATTCATAGTAAAACTCATGAAGTAATATTTAAATCTAGTCCTAATCCTTTGATCGCGAAAGTGGAAAATTGTAATCGTAGAATCCGTTTAATTGCTAAACCTAAATTAAGATTGAAAAAGAGCCACAGCGCTATATCGAAAGACGCTCACTATGGACCAAACTGCGAAAAACCTGATCTGAGTCCAGAATTATATGAGAAAGCCAAGTCATCTTTTTTAGCCGATTTAAAGTTGTCTTGTGCTGAAAGAGAGGAGCTTGAAAGGTCGACCCATTTGCAAAGAAGTAGTTCTGAGTGGATGAGTACAAGGAGAAAATTACTAACCTCATCATCGTTCGGGGAAGTTTGTAAAAAACGAGAGAGCACAAGTTGTGCTGTTCTTGTTCGTAAAATCGTTTATGGTAGTAATATCTCCAGTTTGCCTGCTGTACGGTACGGTATCGAAAACGAAGAAACTGCAATTAAACAGTTAGAAATTCAAGAGAATATTAGTATACAAGGTTGCGGTTTGTTCGTCGACGATCAATATGAATTTCTTGGTACTACACCAGATGGCATTTATGCAAACGGTTTAATTGAAATTAAGTGCCCACATTCTTTAGCTGGCATGACTCTTGATGAAGCAATGGCCAAACATACCTTTTGGGTTAAGGACAAGGCTTCCAAGGGTTATGTCATAAATAAAAATCATAACTGGTATTTCCAAATTCAGGGACAGGTACATATTACTAAAAGAAACGTTTGCATGCTTGGCATCTGGTTTGGTGCTACTGTACCTATGAAAGTTTATATTATAGAAAAGGACGACATATTTTGGGAGGAGAAAATGGAGATGAAATTAGTTAGGTTTTATTACGATTGCCTACTTCCAGAATTAGTTGATCCTCGGCAGTCACGAAGCATGCCCATTCGTGACGCGCCCAGTATCATAGAGGCTATGAAAGAGAGGAAAGAAAGAGCTTTACATGTTATGAAAGGGAAGAACGCCTAATGATTTTGAAAGATACAGGTAACTTAACTACCCAGCCAGTCGATTCACGTAAACACGCCAGTCCAAAAGTCGTTTTAACGTAGGAATTTAGAAATCGCCTTTTGGTTTTCTGTTTTAAACGCACTTACTTATCTAGTCTTGGATTGTCATAAATCTTCCAATAGCTCAATTACTATACAATTTCTGAGTTACCTGGTGTAAAGAATCATAAAAATTGGTTCAAAAATACAGCGAATTGAGAATTCTCCTTTTTTTAAGTCGGTTAAAAGGGCTAAATTTGCACAAAACGAAGTGACGTCACTGCGCTACGGTTTTTATTACTTACGTGAATCGGGCAGCTGGTAACGTTTTCATTCTGATAGGTTTTGTGATAGCCATTGATTTTATCATCAAATTAGCAGAAATCAGAACTTGATCCGTAATCGAATGAAAAACCATTAGAATTTTGAACTCATATTTCGTTATTGTTTAATTACATACTTTTAATTAGTATATTAATAATTTACAAACTTCTGTTAAAATTAGTAAATAAATGAATTATTTACTAATTTTTGTACAACCCTAGCACGCTTTTAGGATAGCGAGTAATGGCGACTCATATTTGTTATTGTGTAGTAAATAAATCATTTTTATACTTGTATTTCATTTATTGACATTTTTTTTAAAACCCTAGGATTTTTTTTTAGATATCGACGAGGTGATCGTAAACAAAAAGTAAGTATTTGAGTTTACGCAATAGGCACATTTCCTTGCGTAGAGATAAACACACTTCCTACTGAATTTGCAATTATTTTATTGAATGAATACTTTACGAATTAGAATAAACTTTGGTAGTGAAATTACAAATAAATAAATAGTTGGAATTTTAGGTAAGTAGAATACAAAAATGTCAGTCCGGACCTACTCTTGATTGTATATTATATTATAAACTAGTAACCCGCCCTCGCTATCTTCGCTATCTTCGGCAATATTCACTTCACATTACATACTATAAAAAGCATATTGATCTATAATAAATGCACAATTTATTTAAGGTACTTAATTGGATAAGGATTAATGCTGTATTGTATAAAATCACTTAGTAAATAATCATTTTTTAGTAGAGGATAAAAAATGGTTATGGTGGGTTATCCCTAAGAGATAGACATATGCCATCGTGGACTTTTTTGTTGAACTTTTTAAGATGGATAATACTGTAGTACATTATTTTGGTCTATCTCGTAGGGTTCAGCCAACGTTTGCAATATAAGCGCAAAAACGTGCTTATTTACGACATCACATTAGAAACCTCTAAATTAATCAGCGTTTCTCTACTATATTATGCATGTATTATACATATAAACCTTCCTTAAGAATCATTCTATTTATTAAAAAAAACTCCATCAAAATCCGTTGCGTAGTTTTAAAGATCTAAGCATACATAGGGACAGACAGACGGCGGATAGCGACTTTGTTTTATACTATGTAATGTAATGATAGAAAAACATAAAAATTGTGTCTCAACTACTCTTATTAATCTATTAAAAAGTATCAACAGCTAGTTTCCAAAAATTCAACGTTATTGTTATGCTGTAAATATTCAAGTTCAATAACAATTTCTCAACGTGGAACGTTTGTTGCAAAACATTTTGAAAATCGCGCTCTCTAGGTCATTCATCCGCCCCGTCGGATGTTACATTAAACTTTGGCGCTGCGGTCGCTCGAAATCGAGAACTCAGGCCAACAATCTACACCCTTAACCCAGATACTAAATGTATCGAACTCACTAACCTAATACAACGGCTGAATCGCGATATTAGATTTTCTCCACAATGTTAGTACGGCTGAATCGCGGTATCGAAGTTTATTTTAAATTTTATATATACAAGCCAGCCACGACCAGCAGGCTGGTCGCAAAATTTTTGACACCGGTTGAATGCTTCCACAATATGGTCGCAGTCCCGGTACCTAAGCGACCCCTCCCCTTCCTTCCCCAGACACAACACGACCCGACAAGACAAACGAACACGACAAGACAACGACAACAACCCGCCAATTAATTCCGATGCTAAAGACCGACCTAAACCAACAATCCATCCAGTGCACACGTCCGACCTGTACGAGTGCCGAATGTGGGTGGACCCAGTGCTACGTGCCGACAGCTGTACGTGGGGGTGATCCGGTCGATGGCCCTGTACGGCGCACCGGTGTGGGCGGGATCCCTGACCGTCCATCTTAGAGCCCTCCTGTGGTGACCACAGAGGGTCATGGCGATCAGGGCCATACGGGGTTACCGCACGGTGGCGACGGAGGCAGCGTGCCTAGCCGGAACTCCTGCTGCTGCTCGCCGAAATTTACCGGCGGGTGTCGGAGACGCGCGCCCGCGGCGCCATGGTCTCCAGCAAAGAGATCACCGCCTGGCGGGTCGACGCCCGGCGAGAAGTCATTGCCCGTTGGGCAGTCCGGCTGGAGAGTCCTCGGTACGGTGTCAGGACCGTCGAGGCCCTCCAGCCGGTGCTGATGGAGTGGTTGGAGCGGACGCACGGGGTGCTTTCCTTCCGACTGGTGCAGGTGCTGACGGGGCACGGTTGCTTCGGGAAGTACCTGCATAAGATTGTCAGGAGGGAGAGCACACCGTCCTGCCACCACTGCATTTGCGACGAGGACACGGCGCAGCACACACTCGAGGAGTGTGCTGCATGGGAGGGGGATCGCCGTGAACTCGTCACAATTATTGGTGCCGACCTGGCGCTGCCGACCATCGTCAGGATTACCATAGCCCACCCAAAAAAAAAAAAGACATGTTACAATGACATAAAAAAAAATATACATTTGTTATGGCTATTCCTAAATTTTTTCGAAGAAAACGTTATTAATTTGACTTTAACACACCACCCTGTAAAAAAAATATACCGTAACCATAGTGGCAAGTAATTTCAAAAGTTGGCCAAATTATTCATTATTCTAAAATGGTATTATACCTTCTAGATGTTATCGTAACTTTTAGAAAAAAAAAATGCTTTTGTGACAGACAACGAAGTTTATGAAAAATGATCAGGTATATTTTTTTGTTCTATTTTATTAGACCTCATATACAAAATCTTATTGCGTGTGTGAAAGAGAGACAGAGAGTGACGCCTATTATATTTTATTGGGCACTAGGTAAATGTCCCTCCGAATATGCTCGAGGAACATGAATGAACACTCGATGGTCCGGATAGCGTTCAGTATTCGGATATCGCTCACGATACAATCTACTTGCAGCATGATCATTGCATCTGTACTCTCCACAGATCAAATGCATATTAGGGGATTCTAACATTGCATAAGAAGACGGCATCGTAATCACACAAGTCACTTTTTATTTTTAATGTCACACTTGAGAACTCAGTGAACTCGTTCTCAAGTTATGGTGTTGTCTTGCCCGAACAGCGCCACCTACCGGGTCCAATTGTGAATCTAAACCATCCTGGAATCCCCTTGAACAAACACAAAAAATTTCATCAACATTGGTCCAGTCGTTTAGGAGGAGTTTAGTGAGATACACACATACGCTAGAAATTTATATATGTACTAGCTGACCCAGCGAACTTCGTACCGCCTTTTTACCTAATTATTTTATTTTAGTATTTATCAATTTGGTTTTAGTATTATCCGTGCGGTGATGGAGTAAGAATGCAATTCAACAGCCGTGTGTATCGTAAAAGACGACTAAGAGATATAATATGCATATAATATCTATGCAAGATAAGGAAAATTCGTAACAAAACCCTATACCAACACGTCTCACCAGCATGGTACAGTAGATCGATTTCCCTCCCATAGTGGAGGAGGCCCGAGCCCAACAGATGGCATAAAGTTGACGAAGCTGGGGCGGTCTCGGGATTCGGCCTCAAACGTATCAATATAATGTAATTATTGATAATCCAACTGAATTGAATATACGGAAAGTGTCATACTTCCTTAGTCTGCAACTTTACACTATTTGTGGGAGGCTGATAAATCATCATCATCATCATTTCAGCCCATACACGTCCAACTGTTGGGCTCGCACCTCCTACACTATGGGAGGGAAATCGACCTACTATACCACGCTGGTCAGACGTGTTAATATAGGGTTTTTTGGAGTTTTTCTTCTCTTGCATAGATGTTATATGCATATTATATCCATTAATCTTCTTTTACAACATCCCCGTTTGCTGAATTGTATTCTAGCTATTTAATATACCACCTTTTTCATCGATTCCAATACTTTTTTTAATCTAGATATGTAAATATGGCAAAAATGTCGAACCTACGGGATGAATTCATTCAGATCGATCCAACTGTTTAGCTGCAGAATAGATAAATAACCTAGATACCGACTGCAGCACCATCTGTCGGGCTCATTTGTGCATCTAAATCATCCAGGCCCCCACTTGAATACATTCAGAAAAAATCATTTAAATCCATCCAGCCGTTTAGTTGCAGTATATATAGATAAATAACCTAAAAACCGACTGCAACGCAATCTGCCGGGCTCATTTGTGAATCTAAATTATCCAGGCCCCCACTTGAAAATATTCACAAAAATTAATTCAAATCCATCCAGTCGTTTAGTTGCAGTATGGATAAATAGCCTATATACCTAGTCGTTAAGTTTTCTTAAATTCCTTGATTTTCTGCGCAACTTTCTTAATTTTTTTTTTCAATAAAATCCTTTTTCATAGTATAAGAAAAATTAAAAAGAAAGATGGACGAAATCGGTGAAGTCGTTCTTAAGTTATGTTATTGTCCTTCCCAAACAGCGCCACCTACCGGGTCCAATTGTGAATCGAAACCATCCTCGAATCCCCTTGTAAACACAAAAAAATTCGTCATCATCGGTCCAGCCGTTTAGGTGGAGTTCAGTGACATACACACGTACGCTATAAATTTATATATAAGATAAAGATATATCTTTATAGTAACTTAAACATTTAGTATCATGAAGAAGTTTATTTAGAAAACTTCAAAATTGATCTTCCATTCTTCTAGGTAATTTAAACGTCAATTATAATAGGCAAGCCACGAAAACACCTCAATTATATAATTGAGATACATTACTTGTATCAAGATAATCAAATTATTAAAATCATCATCATCTCAGCTCACGTATGCTTTACTGTTGGGTTATGCCTTCTCCACTATAGAAGGACCATTAACTTACTGTACCACGCTGGTCAGATGGATTGGTATAGGGTTTTATTTCTAAATTTTCTTCTTTTATAGAAATAACCTGCATATTCGCCTTTTATGAGACCCACGGGTATGAGATGGTGGTAAGTTATTAAAATACGAGTGTGAATGATTTATTACTTAGCCTCGAACAGCTCACTTATTTACTTCGTTTTTCCATCACACATGAAATTAAATATTACTTTTATGTTAATACGATAATGTAAAAAGGCTGTAAAAGTTATAAAATAATTTCAAAATATGTAAATTTCAATATCGACATCGGTAATGTATTGCTCAAATATGCGTGAACAAGAATTCATCATGATATACAGGTTGCTCTCCGTAACTCTCTAAAAAAAATTGATCATTTCAGTTTATATTGAACAGTATTATCATGTCATGTCATCTCAGCTCATATATGTCCCACTGTTGGGCGCAAGCCTCCTCCACTATAGGATGAAAATTGACTTACTTGCTGGTCAGAAGAAAATTGAATTACATGCTGGTTACGTTCAGATCAGGTCGTTGGTATTGGGTTTTATTTCGAGTTTGCCTTCTCTTGTACAGATGTTATATGCATATTATATCCCTTAGTCGTCTTTTACGACATCCACGGGCAAGACAGGGTGGTCACCACACGGACAATATACATATCCATACTAATATTATAAATGCGAAAGTAAGGATGTTTGTTTGTTTGTTTGTAACGCTTTCACGCTTAAACCACCGAACCGATTTCAAAAATTCTGTCACCTATGTAAAGCTATAATATCAGGGAGTAACATAGGCTATATTTTATCTCGGTATTCTCACAGGAACGGGAACTACGTCGCGGGTAAAGCGACTGAAACCGAAGCGAAGCGAGGGCGGGTTGCTAGTTATGTAATAAAAATGAATTCAATCTCTTTAATCCGCTTAATCCGTTACATGCTAAAAAGAAACAATGTTATAAACAGATAAATAAATGTTATTATTTGATTTGACCAATATGCGTACGCGGTGGCATTACGATTGCTAGGAGATGTTGCCAACCCATTTCGTGTTAGGTTAATACTACTACGTTTTGTCTGCCAACATAGTGTATACATGTCTGTAACGAAAAAGAGAAAGACAAATAGGTATAACATTACCTACCGTACAATATAAATCGTATTTATACGACCTTCCTCCCTCCTTATTTTTGTTCTTTTTTTTTGAGGATTTAACTTAGTATTGCGTATTTGCCACGAGTAGAATTACACTTGCGGAAGTAAGCGCGCCTCTTAATATAAAATTACATATATTTTCGTACTTAGAATATATTGGACCAAATAGTATGACGAATAAGTTGACTTCACATACATTTCATCTCAATTTCATAGCACGATAAGATCTCAAATGTTATATGTACATATATTATACGCTACTAATTTTATATCTAATGTTCATATATAAGCAATCTCAACTCTCATAAAGTTCTATAGCAATAGTTTTGAAATTTTTACACAACAGATATACTCTTTATAAATGTGCTAGTACAACAACTCGTACATTTATAAACTCAATTAATAACGATAATTTACTTTCCATATATAAATAATTGAATTTCATCTTACTTCACATTTTCGTTTCCGTAAACCAATTGAAGTTTTACATTTTATCGACTATTGAATATCATATCTCTAAAAGCAATAACGATCTGTTGCAAAGCTCGACCAATAAATTTATATTTTTCTCGAGCCAGACTATGCTATAAATTTCATACCGGAATACTGTGTTCAGGCGTATGCTTGCAAAACAATAAATTGCGAGTGCCCACCGCACGCTCTAGTCATATTCGTAAGCCAACGAGCGCCTAAAGGTTTCATTTAATAATTTCATCAAATCACGATACCTATTATCATTACCGTAATAATTAAAAAAAAAATATATAAATAAGTCTATTTGGAACGCCTGTGGAAACATCACTACAATTTTTTGTAACTTTACAAACCTTTTTGTACCTGTACTTTTAGCCTTTTTGTACTTTACAAGTTTCACTACTTGACGCTAACCTTCCCCTTCGTTATATATAAATACAGAGAGAAGAGTTCATATAGAGTTTTGTATTAAGTTTTTCTCCTCGTGCAAGGATTTTTTCTGTTTACGTTTTTCAGAGATTCTCATATAACACGAAGAGGGCTGAAAGGGGTGACACATTGTACTCTTTTTCCGTAATCCCATGACGGAAACTTAACATCCATCCATCCATCAACCTATAGACGTCCACTGCTGGACATAGGTCTCCCCACGAGAATGGCACTCGGAACGGCTTTCTTCCCCAACAATTGTCGGTTCGACGAGCGATGTGGCCTACCCATTGCCAATTCAAGGTGCTAATTCTGCGGGCTATGTCGGTTACACCCGTTCTTCTACGGATTTCCGTGTTCCGGACAAACTTATCATAGTTTCCCTTTATTCCTATGCAATTCATGTTATTTATATATACTAATTTATCATATTGTGCCAAACTATATATAATTATTTATATGCTAGACTTCTTTATTCATTAAAAATAGACGTATTACTCATATTAATTCGAACTTTAACCAACTATAACTATGCAAATTGTTAACATCTGCCTTATTCTATTAAGCAACAATGTTTATTCTACATAATACACTCATCAGGTGTGTTTGACTTTTCTGTTTCGTTATCTATATATATAAAAGAGAAAGTGTGTGGGTATGTTCCATATAGGGAAACGGCTGGACCAATTTCAATGAAACTTTCAGAGAATCTCCAGATTGACCTAGCGAGTAATCCTGTAAAGTTTGGTGACGATCGGAGCACTCCTCTTTTTGAATTTATTGTTTAAATAAAATAAAGCAAAATCTAGCCCGGCGAAGCGGGTTGGGTACGCTAGTCTGGGGGCACGGCAGTGCCCCCGCCAAGTCGAGCAAAAAAAAAGTCGGGCAAAATGCAACATTGCCGTAACATACTTTTCTCGAAGCCATTCAGGCCATTTTCGACCCCCTATAACTTCGTTATTAATAAAGCTAGAAAGCTGTTTTTTTAGTAACTTAGCAGGAATTGCATACACATTGTGTATTTCAAATTTCATTCAATTTGAACCAATAGTTTAGGAATTATAATTAGGCAAAATTTCGTAATTTTGTCACTCACTGACTGACTGACCGATCATCAATATTAAAATGGCACTTCTAGTAGACGTAGAAGCTTCTAATTTAGAATGCAATTAGTGTTTAGTATATAAGTGAAGGAAAAATTATGAAACATTATAATTTTCATCCAGTTTCCGAGATACACTAACTGCATAAATAATTTTGTAAACCCATATAAATACATAGGATTACAAAGTTACATTTGCAGTTAATGAAAAGTAACTTTGTAAAAAATAAGAATACATTTGTCGCCATCATTGCTTCTCTATGGGAATCATAACAACCGGCTAAAGACTGCGCAGATGACGTAGTGGTTAAGATACCAACCTACCGTGCTAGTGTCGCGGGTTCGAATCCCATGCAAGACAACACCTTGTACGATCCACAAATTGTTGTTCTGAGTCTGAAAGTAATTTGTGTCGGTTAATTATATGTTCTTTACGTATGGTGACGAAGTAAGAATACAATTCACTACTCTCTATCTTGCCCGTGGATATCGTATAAGACGACTATGGGATATAATATGCACATACCATCTGTGCAAGAGAAGGAAAATTTGAAATGAAACCCTATATCAACATGTCTGACCAGCATGGTATAGTGGGTCAAATTCCCTCCCATTGTGGAGGAGGCCCAAGCCCAACAGTGGGACATATAAGGGCTGCGATGATGATGCGATGTTGAATTATATGTTTGTAAAGTCCCCCACAATATAAGGATTATTATTCCCTTAGTGCAAGGCGTTGTCATTTAAAAAAAAGATTCAACAGGAAGGAGAGTGGGCAGCAGCTCTCGCCGGAGAAATGTATGATATCTCACTGCGAAACCAACCCGCCTACCAAACGTGGCGACTACGTCATTATTCCTCATAAGGCAAAGAAAAATAAGCTCTAGTCATGGCAACTCTGTTACCCTTGAGCGTCGTTGGATGCAGGTGCCACAGTACCGCACTTTATGGTGAAGCATGAGGGGGGTCTATGTTCTACAGTGGACGGCGATAGGCTGAATGATGATTGGCAGAACAGGTGTAGACGGATACGTAGATATAATTATGTTCAAAGATTACTTGTAAAATGGTCAATCAACTTAATGAAAAAGCAAGAGTGGGACGTGTCTTATGAAATTGTAACATAATCTCCCAAAGTATTAAGCAAACTAAATTGCCTGAAATTTATCTGAAAGAAAGAACGCCATCATTAGGCTCGATTGCCATCAAAGCGGAGAGGAGACTAGAGGAGATGTGTTTCGAAAAACCAATCAAATTTCTTTATTTCCACATCTCTCCGCCTAGTTTAGGTAGAAGTGACTCAAACAGAAAGGAGAGATGTCTCATTTTACAGAGAGTGGGCTCTAAGAAAATCCGTTGTTAGTATTCAAGAAGTAGAAGGTGCCGGAAAGGCAAATAAGTAGGTCTATCTACAAAAAGAAATGAGATACCATCAAAAACAAGTCTTGTAAAAAAAAGCCAAGCCTCGCAACTGAGTTCTTCTACCATAAAAATTTGTGAGATCCATGTTATACTAAGTTGGTTAACTCATTCAGTCCCTGCTTAAGGGACCTTTCTTCTTAAGTTATTACGTAAATAGCTAACCTAACAACTTCTTATAGTGACTATATCAATATTAAAGTTCTTTTATGTTTTAAATAAACAGAATGACTTGGCAATCGCATGAAAACACACCTCATAAGTAATACATATTATATTAAATTGTACTAAACATAGTGCGATTGCCAAGTCAATCTATTTATTTAAAACATAAAAGATCTTTAATATTGATATAGTCACTATAAGAAGTTGTTAGGTTAGCTATTTACGTAATAACTTAAGAAGAAAGGTCCCTTAAGCAGGGACTGAATGAGTTAACCGACTTGGTATAACATGGATCTCACAAATTTTTATGGTAGAAGAACTCAGTTGCGAGGCTTGGCTTTTTTTACAAGACTTGTTTTTGATGGTATAATTAATAATCCTAACACGACATTCTTAATAATAATTACTATCATCAATATACAACCTATTTTAACTGTCTGAAGAATTATGAAGTTTGTATTTACCTTTGAATTCTTTTTTATTTCTTACAGATTTTGTGTATAAAAAGGATTCACTGCCTTTTAAACGAAGTAAATAACATCTCCGTTTTCAGAGGTGTATTTTTGAGTAAAATGTAAGTGTACACGGTTCATCTTTTAGAGTGCAGTAATCGAGCCATTAGATACGTTGTTTATGCTTTTATAATCTTATATATATCCTTCTTGTTAAAATGGTAAGAAACTATATGTTTCACAGAAATATGAATCGATATTATACGATAATCTATATTAATAAATTTCATCATCGTCATTTACACTATTGGGCTCAGGCCTCCTCCAGTATAGGATGGCAATTGACCTACTATATCACGCTGTTCAGACGTGTTATTATAGGGTTTTATGTCTAGTTTTCCTTTACTTATAATATTTTACACGTATTACCTATAAATATTATACACGTATTTAATCCCTTAGTCGTCTTTTACGACACCCATGGGTAAAAGAGGGGTCGGTGAATTGTATTCCTACTCCGTCACCATAGGAATTAATAGATTTACTACACGATAATCTAATAATCGCTTTTTCTTCTTTCTTTTTAGGTGTAATATTTGATCAGAATACTGAAGAAATCCAGAATACTTTCAAATTTGCATTAATTCAACAAACTGTTATCAACAATACTCGATACGACTTCCAGCTGTTCGTTGATATTATTAACACTGCTGACGCTTTCAAGCTCTCCAGACTCAGTAAGTAAATTTAATCGTAGATGCTTTTCAAAATAAAATCTATTCAATATTGCTTATAGTGGTCTGAAATATAATTAGGTATTACTAAAATATTTATAAGATATTTTAAAATGTTAATATTCGTATTTCTAGATATTATAAATAAGATATTTTAAGTCATATTTACTTGCCCTAGCCGAGGCCGCGGGTGACGTGACCGGGGATTAGTCCGTCACCCGCCGAGAGGCCGACCGCGTGAGGAAAGACCGACGTCCTCCCCGAGGGGGGGACGTCGGTCGATGGGAGGGTACCCCAATTAGGGGTATTCCGTCGGGCCGACCACTGACGACAAGTTAACGCTGCTCCAGTGGTCGGCCCAACGACGAAAGCGACGTGGTTTTTGGGTGGGTCGCGGGAGTTGCGTGCTTAAGCCCCTCTGTCGCCCCGGACGGAGTGGTGCGGAGGCGCGCCGACCGCGACCCACCTTCAAAAGAAAAAAAAAAAAATAGTCATATTTAGTTAGCTCTTTATGTGATAATAGATTTAGTACACAATTACAAACATTCATTTCCTTCTTTTGGTTAATATAAAAAGTAACTGAAAAGAGTGGTCAGTCAACATCTTTGCTAAAGATAACTTGCAATATAGATTATATGACAGACCGTCTTATGAACCT
The DNA here is from genome assembly GCA_032191425.1 of Lymantria dispar. Lineage (NCBI taxonomy): Eukaryota > Metazoa > Arthropoda > Insecta > Lepidoptera > Erebidae > Lymantria > Lymantria dispar. The sequence goes on from CM063440.1 coordinate 17,273,114, forward strand.
AGTGTTTTAGGATAATTTGTCTATCACTATGAAGGTATTATATATGAGCTTTTGTTCAATAGTAGCTGAACTGCTGGACTGAAATAGTGTTAAAAATATTTTAACACTATTTCAGTCTTTAAGTTTGTCTCTTAAGGAAATTCTAAAAGACAATAAATATTATACGAAATGTTAAGCAATTAGGATGACACATTAGTGGTTGGAAAGGCGGCACGGGGTGCTCTCCTTCCAACTCGTACAGGTCTTGACGGGGCACGGATGCTTCGGCAAGTACCTGTACAGGGTCGCTAGGAGGGAGAGAACTCCGTCCTGCCACCACTGCGATTGCGACGAGGACACGGCGCAGCATACGCTCGAGGTCTGTGCCGCTTGGGCAGAGCCACGTCGTGAACTCGTCGCAATCATCGGTGCCGACCTGATGCTGCCGACCATCGCTAGGGAGATGATCGGCAGCATCAGAAATTGGGACGCGGTCGCAGCCTTCTGCGAGGCAGTTATCTCGCAGAAGGAGGCGGCGGGTCGCGAGCGCGAGGAGCACAGCCTCGATGATGCGACCCGCTGCCGGCGACTGGGGCGGCGCAGGCGGGATTACCTGCGTGCAATGCCGCCCTAGCCGAGGCCGCGGGTGACGTGACCGGGGATTAGTCCCTCACCCGCCGAGAGACCGACCGCGTGAGGAAAGACCGACGTCCTCCCCGAGGGGGGGACGTCGGTCGATGGGAGGGTACCCCGGGTAAGGGGTATTCCGTCGAGCCGACCACTGATGACAAGTAACCCTGCTCCAGTAGTCGGCCCAACGACGAAGGCGACGTGGTGTTCGGGTGGGTTGCGGGTGTTGCGTGCTTAAGCCCCTCTGTCGCCCCGGACGGAGTAGTGCGCAGGCGCTCCGACCGCAGCCAACCCCAAAAAAAAAAATATGACATGTTAATGATTGTTCAATTTTATCAACATATCTCTTCTGCCAGTTCGCCATATCAATAAAAGTTTCTACAATGTACTATGCAATAAATCAAAGTACTTCTGCTTTTTCAATATATAGTATGAACATATTTTATAAGTGTAGTAACTGGGATTTTTGTTGTGAAGAAATCTACTTGCCCGAATATATACTAAAAGCTTTCGCAGTAAGTTGTTAACAACAATGATAGCTCTCAATATTGATTACAACATAACAAAACTTCGCTTTGTTTGTTTATTTTTAATATAATATATATATATACAGAGTGTCCCTAAATTAAACATCCAACGGTAAGTGCGTGGTAGATGACTTTACGACAGCTATGAAAAAAAAAAAATCCCTGTCACTCCTTTTTTTGATATGAGCATATTACTAAAAACGGTGAAACATCAGACCTTGTACGATATTTTCAAGTACTATAACGACAAATAGGCTACTTTTGGCATCGGATATATCTTGATGGAAGCACTATCGATCACAAGTAACACTAAAACTATACATGTTACAATAACATAAAAAAAATACATTTGTTATGGCTATTCCTTAATTTTTTCGATGAAAACTTTAATCATTTGACTTTAACACACCACCCTGTAAAAAAATGTACCATAGCCATAGTGGAAAGTAATTTCAAAAGATGGTTAAATTATTCATTATTCCAAAATGGTATAATACCTTCTACACCTTATCGTAACTTTTAGAAGAAAAAAAAATGTTTATCTCGCAGACTACGAACTTCATGAAAAATGATTAGGTATATTTTTATGTTCTATTTTATTAGACCTCATATAAAAAATCTTATTGCGTGTGTGAAAGAGAGATGGAGAGTGACGCCTATTGTATTTTATTGGGCACTAGGTAAATGTCCCTCCGAATATGCTCGATGAACATTAATGAACACTCGATGGTCCCGATAGCGTTCAGTATTCGGATATCGCTCACGATACAATCTACTTGCAGCATGAAATGAAATGAAATATCTACTTTATGCAAATAAATGGCGTGATTGCGGGTGAGCGGACCGTGGCTGCGGGTGACCGGGCCAGGGATTTAGTGCGGGCACCCGCGGAGAAGCTAGCCTCGCGATGGCGTTCGGCATCCCAGTAGGGGACTTCGACGGGAGAGGGTACTCCCTTGGGGTATTCCGTCGGTTCAACCACTGAAGTCAAGGAAATCTGCGCCGGTGGTCGACCTAACGACGAAGGCGACGTGCTATATGGGTGGGTTATGGGTGTGCGTGCTTACGCCCCTCTGTCGCCCCGGACAGAGTGGAGTAGTGTTGCCCAAATGCAAGACCAAGACGAAACTTGGACCGGTCTTGGTCTTGGTCTTGCAACATCACACCTGGTCTCGTCTTGGTCTTGGTCTTGCGCACCCAAGTCTTGGTCTTGGTCTTGTGCACCCGAGTCTTGGTATTGCAGTAAGAGTCTCGCAAAGTTTTGCAGTTAGAATAACGTAACAGTAATTTATCATGGCAATGAAAAATCCAACTAAATTAATCAAATATCCTATCCTATCTATCCATCTGCTAGCCTATAGTTCACTATTGAATACAATACTTACCACTGGAGAAAATTACTCTTCTATTCCCCTGGTGTTCCATTAGACAGCGTTACTACTCTTATGACAGGACTTTCGACCCTATTTTCTTAAGACGTCACCACACGAGCCAGTTGATACAATAAATTTTATGTCATTTTATAATCAATGCGATATTTTACAATTAATGCGATTGTTTATATTCCCCTTCAAGTTAAGTGGTATGTATCTATTGTATTTCCAGTTTAGTTACTGATACTCTAAAAAACCTGTTGCTCTATTGCCTATATAAATACTTTGGCCGCTGGATCCATGTAGCTCTTAATATACTATTTATTCAAGAACAATTCATTAACGAATCGATATTTTTATTTCAATTTTTTTTCATGGGTTCCTAATACCATTGCCCGATCCGATTTGATACGACATCCACGGGTAAGAGAGTGGTGAATTATATTCGTACTCTGTCTTTTTTTTTGTGCTTGTGTAGCTGTTGGTCGCAGATGACCTTGACAGCTTAACGCGGTCAATGGGTGAGCACTGATGGCTCTCAACCCGGTAAGTAAGTTAAGCGAACATTGCCCGAGGGCTCCCCCCTGTGGAGAACGGACCTCGGCTCGGCGCGTCGCTGAGAGCAAAGTGGGCGTGGCCAAGTTCAGGTTAATGACTTTTACGCGGCGCGGTTTTCGACCTCGACGGCGAGGCCGATACCGCGGCGTTTTATCTGTTATCGCTGCGCGAGCTGTGTAGGTCCTTTCTTGGGCGATCATAATAGCGTCATCTTCTTCTTCAAGAAGATGACGAGGACGTCGGACCGCGGATATTTTTGAGGGGACGTAATTTACCGCCCCAACCACTAGTGGATTGGGGTGAGTCGTGGAAGAGGCAAAATAGCGCTGGGAGCAACGCTTCATGTACTGCCTGATGGTGATCGTACTCTGTCCCTACATGGACATTTATATAGATTAATTGTAGGCATATTTCTATGTCCAACAGTGAACGTCGTTGGGCTAATAAATAAACGGATATATAAATATGTATAATGGGCAAGAGCACTCTCGTGATTACGGTATTTTTGTCCTTAAGCCTTTCCGAAGAGTAATTCTGAAAAGCCAACACCAACATTGGGAATCGATTGGCCAATAGATGGATATCTCAAGACTGATTTGACTTGCCGTGTAGTGACGGAGTAAGAATATAATCCATCACCCCCTATTTTACCCGTGACTGCGAACCCACGACTAACGGCTATAATATATAACATCGGTGCAAGAGAAGGAAAACTTGACATGTATGACCTGTAACAACACGGCCGATCACCGTGGCGATTCCCCTCCGGCCACGGCCGATTCTCCTCCTGTTATGTAGAAGACACGAGCTCAACCGTATATAAGCTGAAATGGTGATTTGAATTAAATGCAAGACCGCGAGACTCTTGCAGGCCCAGTCTTGGTCTTGCTCAAGTCTTGCAGGGCCAGTCTTGGTCTTGGTCTTGCAAAAAATAAGCGGTCTTGGTCTTGGTCTCGGTTTCGCATTTCTCGCAAGACCAAGACCAAGACCGCAAGACCAAGACTTTTTTGGGCAACACTAGAGTGGAGCAAGGAGTGCGCCGAGTGCTAACATAATACGTAAATTCATTGCAACAGCTCTAGCAAGCACACTTGTGATGTCTCTTTAAATATTTGCTGGCATGAATTTAGATAGAAATTTGGACGTTAACGAATTTTGACTCTTATAAAGATTTAGCCGTACCTATATTTAAAGGTAAGTAAAGATTTAATATTTTATCGTCGTCCCCAACTTACTTATCTTATATCTTTAAACGAGCAATTCTTGTATATATATATATATATATATATATATGTTCAGGCTCTCGAAAACGGCTCCAACGATTTTGATGAAATTTGGCATACTAGAGGTTTGGGGGCCAAAAAATCGATCTAGCTTGGTTTCATTTATTGGGAAATGGCAGTTTTTTTTGTTTTGGCATTCAAACAGCGTGGGATCGAATCTCGATGTTATTATTATTCTCTTTTTGTTATTTTAGATATTTTTGTCATTATTTATTTATTATTTTTTATTAATATATATCTAAATAAATTCGACAAAATACAACAAAAATATACCGTGCGAAGCTCGGTCAACCAGACATTAAACTATATAAAGTGAAACCAATTCTTAATTTTTTTTCTTAATGCATCTATAACCATTTTCAATTTAAGGCACGCTGTAATAGCTTTAAGTAACTCTTTAATTTTAGTATTATATTGACTTTGTATACTTGGAACTAATTTTCCTTGATAAATAAATAAATAAATAATTTTCATTTCATCATAAGCAAGGGCGTATATTCGACTTGGGCATAACAATACTAATTTATTGAAGTATTTTTGCATTGCTTATAATGATGATGATAACCCTATAACTATTACGTATACCTTTTATTCAAAGATATTGAGATAACATTATATCGATTGGCGCCTAGATACACATAGTCGGCTCACGGCGTAATGGTTTTCAAAATGGATATTATAGCGCCATATTTTGTTGTTTGCGAAGATGAGAGGCCAATCTAAGGGGCTATACTAAATATAAATATTTACTTAATTGTCGTAGTAGGACCACGCTGTCGACAGTCCTCGGTCTACAAGGTTGATCTATCCGGAGAAGTACTACATTCTCGCAGAAAAATTTACCTCTGAGCGATTTGTCACTGCACCGAATTCGGTGAGCGAGAGAGCTAAAAATCCAACTTTCTGTGAGTTTCTGTCTGTAGTGAGTTTTGAGGATACCTGAACCATGCTGTGGTGAGCATGTGGGGCTGACAAAAGATATAGGGAGACCTGGTGAGAATAAACATCGTCGGTCTCCTGCTGATTATCGGGGAACCCTAACACAGGAATATCCTCCCTGGGAGACTGTACTGCCAACCGGCAAAAATCCTATCTTGTAGTCATCGTGCAACCGTACCAAGTGTGCAATCAAAACAAACCGGGCACCTACACTCTGGGTAGCAACGCGGACCCTCCCGTGCTTCATGTCAGTTCTTCACAAAGCTCACCCTATAACAATGCAATATGTCTTAACCCTTTTTTTGCTATCACCGAAACTCGTTGCACGAATTTCATACTCCCTTTCTCTTTTGTGACGGGTAAAATAAAGCCCATAAACGGTAAAGTAAAAAAGAGACGGTTTGGTATGTAGTAATCTAGAGACGGCGTGGCTTGGCTTGCTCTTTTTAACGGAAATGCAGATAGGTACCCCGACTGATATATCATACCTAAATTAGAAAGATTCTATCCGTCGTCAAGCCGGAGTATGCGTGTTCATTTCAAGTGATATTTGCTCGTGCCGCCTTCAGGCTCTTGAGCATGGTGACCTATCAATCCTATGGTTGCGTGTAGACTATGAAGGGCTTACTCGCATCTCGGAGTGCCTGACCTGTCCCTTGGCAGTGATCTGGGGTCAATTTAGTTATTTTTGAACGTCTAATGGTGGTTAGAAATAGTAAAGCATTGCAATATAAGTCAGCAGATTAGGATGGACATTGCGATATTTACTCGTTGAAATTCATTGAAATTATTAAAATCATTGATCACTTAATTGTACAGCTTCTATTTTCTTGCTAAAATAGCTACGAGGATGAGAAATGTTAAACATTCACTTATCTGCAAAGTCCAGGATCAAAGTAAAATCAAATTGAAAGTTCCAGATGGTAGGTGGTGAACTAAGATGTGAATAAAACAGTGTATTCATTTTAATCAGTAAAATCATAGATCACCCACTTCTGCAATTTCTATTTTATTACTAAAATAGCTACAGCGATGCGAAATATAATTTTCACGTATCCGCAAATTCCGGGTACAAAATAATGTCAAAGTGAAAGCTCCGGATGAATTATGTCTCGAGGTAGGCGCTAGTGAAAATGGTTCTTTAATAAAGTGTTAAGTAGATACCTATTCAAAATTATGCGCATACATTACCCTGGGTCAAAGAAATACACACAATTTCTTCGCACATTGAAACTGAGAAAGATTCGGAGGTAAAATCAAAGGGAACTACTCCTGGTTTGTGTATTTCTACGCAATGAAACAGGTTTTAAGAGAAATATTTTCAATGTTATTCATGTTTTCCTTGTAGTATGAGATTAAAAATATAGTGTATGTATTCATATTTGCCATAAATGACCTAAAAGACATCACAAATAATCGAATTAGGAATTGAGCCACCACTTGCAAAGGGGGCAACCATGTGAGGCAAATGGCATTAGTGCATTTTTACCGCGACTAAGAGGCGGAGCGTAAATATGATAAGTTATATACATATACTGACAACTGAACTCGACGTCTGAACTGGCAGGTTAACCAAATTCTCCCTTCAGCACTCAGAGGACCGTCCAAACACCAGTCAAGCGTTGTACTGTCCCCGCCCTTATTTACTCAGCCTCCACTCCATCCGCCAGAAATGGTGTGGACAATGGCTGCCTCAGCAATGATCGAATCGATGATCTAATCGACCCACAGTCCACTGCGGCAACAGTGGAGCTCTGTCCGCCCTGTGACCCCTACTGAAGGGATCAGAAGACCGCGATCCAAATGTATCTATCATCGGATAGGGTCTCAATCTTTTCCAGGAGACGCCAATTCCCCGCTTGTTCAACGAAAGTGGAGCTACAGAACGATAAACCCACTATCAACCCAACCCGTATTGCACGCACATAGTCACTGAGCTTCTGTTGAGCGCACGAGGTCCAGTGATTCTGCCCACGCCTCTGCCACCCGACATATCTAGGTCCGAAAGTTGGTAAGAACGGGCCCGTAATTCGCCACACATCTGTTAGAGGAAACAGTAGTGGCCGTAAAACGCGATCTCAACCCACTCCGCCGCGACAAACCCCTCGCCCCTGTTTAAAGTGACAAGAGCGTGGAATGTCACAACGTGAAGCTAACGATTGCCACGGAGTAGTCCAGGCCAACCACCTGATTAGAGCGGCCTCACTCCACGACTACAGCTGCACTAATAGATCACTTAACCATAGATTGTAAAAGAAGATACCACATACCGCCGGAGTCGTTGCTATTGTGCTGCAGAGATGGATGGACTCCATTATGAACCTTGCCCATTATCTTCACCACGTCGGCGAGAGATCAGTCGCGCTAGGGGTGGGAGCGGCCGAGGTCACCAGGCCGCTACGCACACAGGTTTTTGAGGACAGCGGAAGCAGTGTCAGGAGTGGTAGGACCACACTGTCGACAGTTATCTGTCTACAGCCGCGGGCCGGTCCGTCCGGGGCAGTACCATGCTCTCGCAGAAAATCGACGTCTGAGTAGTAGCAATTTGTTACTGCACTTCGTTCGGTGAGCGAGAGAGCCGGAAGCCCAACTTTCTGAGGGTGATTGCGTGTGGAGGGTTTTGGTGGTGCCCTTGGTATCACCGAGCCTCAATGCACGCATTCACACTCCCTTCGCTTTCTTCGCGGTAGGCAACGGCCTTGTAAAGGTTCATGAGTGGCAGCAACACTTACCATCAGGTGTACTGTTTGCACGTTTGCCACCATTTGCAATAAAAAAAAAAAGAAGCAAAGTCCACCGCAGTCAAAGCAATTAGTGTTCGTTAGCCGGGTATACCCGACCGCTATGCACTTATAGCATCTCGTAGGCCGGTGCTACAGTACGGACTGCGCTGAACTCCGATCCACGAGGAGCCTATCTGAGCTGTACAAATTCTTAATTGACTCCACCGAGCACTACATCCAAGCAAAACCGACTCCGTCCAGACCAGAACCTTCAGTTTTGCTCCAACAACAGTTGCTGGATAATGCCCAACCCAGCTGCCTTGTGAGGGCAACACGGTCGGCACTGGGTGCGCTAATTGGGCACGCAAGCCAGCCGTTTACTTCGCCAAAGGCTAAGGGATATAATATGCCTATAAGATCAGAGGTTAACGGATAAATATAACTTGACTGGGCAACATTCGGCAAACTTAAGAGGAACTTCTCATCGAATATACCTCGATGTCTGAGAGCACAGATCCATGACCAATGTTGTCAGTGATGACTTACTGCAGGGAAACGTAATTCCTAAATACGTATCTAATAACTATGCTCAAAGTCGCTCAGCGTGCTATGGAGCGGGCTATGCTCGGGATTTCTCTGCGAGATAGAATCCGAAATACAGAATCCCGTAAAAAATCGACGGTTGTAACTGACATATGTAGCTGTAATTATCACGCGGAAGTGGCATTGGGAAGGGCACATTGCTCGACGCTGCTCGAACCAGCAATCACTGGGGAAAAAGGTTCTTGAGTGGCGACCATATGTCCTACGACGCCGTGTAAGACAGCACTCACTAGGTGGACCGCTGACCTGTTAAGTTGCTGGGTGTTATTAGATGCAGGCTGCACAGGATCGCAATGTGTGGCGAAACACGCGGGAGCTCAGGAGTAAACGACGATAGGCTGAATGATTACGATGATGTAATATGAATTGAAATGCATTATATCTTTATCTTCTCAATCTATACAAGTACTTGTTGGGCACGTTCTCCAGGCATTTATTTAGAGTTTCTTTCCCTTACAGAATTTTTTACTGCCTAAAAATCGATTAAGGATAATAAATTTTTACAATACTCATAGAAAGACTAGTGACGAATTTATTCTCATTCCAAAATGACACAGAAGAATTAGATTTTTTCAAAGAACTAAATATATATAATTACATGAATTGCGAGTCAGTTGATAAGCTGAACTGTGTAGTTAAGAAACATAAATAACGTGCAGACTCAATATAATCTGCTTAAACGAATATGCTATCATTGCAATCAGAATTATATAACAAATAAAAACAATTTCTCAAAATAATCTGAAAAAGTTATAATGTGCACACTTCGTTTCCAGAGGTCAATGGGCATTGTTACAGTAAGTTGGATTTGATCGATCTCATATATGGGTGGACGTAGATAATTTCAGTAGTCACAATAGGAAAGGGACACAATCGCAATTCGATTCAGAACTATTATAGAGCAACACAATAAAAATATATATAAATTACTAGCTTTTGCCTGCGACTTCGTCCGCGTAGAAATCATGTGTGGTATAGGTAATCACAGATAAGTGTGTAAGTGCGTTCAGGCCCATCTACAAGCCCATCATGTTGCTGGATGATGAGACAAAGCTAGTGTAGAGAATCCTGACTGCTCGAATCACCCAGCACCTTAGGGAACTGTCCACTGCCCCGTTCGGTTTCGATCAGACGATCGCAGCCTTTCTACGCCTGTGGCCTGTAGTCACGAAGGCGGTCACTAGCGGAGGGGTGCTGTTGGCGGTATGGTAATACGTTGAGTTGCACAGTGGCTTAGAGTGCCCCAATATAAAACAAATGATTTACTGTTTCATAGACCCTGTAAATATCAATTAGTCAGCGCATATTATATATATAAATATATGTATAATACCTGGTTGATCGAGCTTTGCTCGGTACATTTTCTTTTTGTAAGTAAATGGTATTTTTAACGAACATATTTAGGATATATATTAATAAGAACTTTTTTTTTGGGGGGGTGGCTTGCGGTCGGCGCTCTCCTCGCACCACTCGGTTCGGGGCGACAGAGGGGCGTAAACACGCACACCCGCAACCCACCCATGATGCAAGTCGCCTTCGTCATTGGGCCGACCACCGGAGCAGGGTTACTTGTCATCAGTGGTCGGCCCGACGAAATACCCCCTATTTGGGGTACCCTCCCATAGACCGACGTTCCACCCCCTGAGAAGGACGTCGGTCTTTCCTCACGCGGTCAGCCTCTCGGCGGGTGACGGACTAATTCCCCGGTCACGTCACCCGCGGCCTCGGCTAGGGCGGCATGAGGCGCAAGTACTCGCGCCTACGCCGCCCCAGTCGCCGGCGGCGGATCGCCTCATCGAGGCTGCGCTCCTCGCGCAGGCGATCCGCCACCTCCTTCCGCGAGATTACTGCTTCACAGAAGGCTGCGACCGCGTTCCAATTCCTGACGCTGCCGATCATCGCCCTGCCGATAGTCAGCAGCACCAGGTCGGCACCGATGATTGCGACGAGTTCACGGCGCTGCTCTGCTCAAGCGACACAGACCTCGAGCGTATGCAGCGCCGTGTCCTCGTCGCAATCGCAGTGGTGGCAGGACGGTGAACTCTCCCTCCTAACGACCTTGTGCAGGTATTTGGCGAAGCACCCATGCCCCATCAACACCTGCACTAGTCGGAAGGAGAGCACCCTGTGCCGCCTTTCCAATCACTGCATCAGCACCGGCCGCGAGGCCTCCACGATTCGCACCCCAAACCGAAGCCTCTCCAACCGGACTGCCCAACGAGCAATGACGTCTCGGCGGGCGTCGACGTGCCAGGCGATGATCTCCCTCAACGAGACCACACTGCCCCCGCTCGCACCCCCGTCACCCGCCGATACAATCCGGCGAGCATTTCCGCTCCCAGGTCCCACGGGGGAGTCCCGGCCAATAGGCACGCTGCCTCCGTCGCCACCGTGCGGTATCCGCGTATGGCCCTGACCGCCATGGCCCTCTGTGGTCGCCACAGAAAAGCCCTGAATCGGACGGTCAGGGACCCCGCCCACACCGGTGCGCCGTACAGGGCCATCGAGCGGATGACCCTCGCATACAGCCGTCAGCACGTAGCACTCGGTTCGCCCACGTTCGGCATAAGCCACGATAGGGCGGACGCCATGCCGACGAGCCGTGGCGCGAGCCTGCGGAAATGCTCCCGGAACCACCATTGCCTGTCGAGCACCAGGCCCAAATACCTCATATGGGCCCGGATGCTGATCTCAACCGAATGGACGGTGATCGAGACGCCGATGGGAGGGCTCATACGGCGCCCATGGAACAAGAGGGCCTCCGTCTTGTCCAGGGCGAACCTCAACCCCAGCGCCTCGATCCGCCTGACGATCTCTTCGGTGCCTAGAGTCACCAGGCTTGCCGCCTCTTCTAGCGTCCCACCGCGGGCTGTGACAAGCGTGTCGTCGGCGTAACAAATCACACCCAGCCCGGGCGGGAGGCTCCCCCTCAACGCCCAGTCGTAGCCGATGTTCCACAGGGTGGGTCCGAGGACCGACCCCTGTGGGATACCGCACGTCATGGGCGTTTGTACAATGTCCCCTGCTCGGTTGGTGCAGAGGACGCTGCGCCCCTCCAAATAGTCTGCCACTAGCCGCCTCAGGTAAGCTGGCACCCCGTGATACCGGAGCGCCTCCCTGATGCAGCTGAATGGCAGACTATTGAATGCGTTGGTGATGTCCAGGGACACCACCAACAGCACTCCCCCGCCGGTGACGGCCTCAGTCGCCACGGCCCTCAGGCGCAACAGAGCCGCGATCGTCGAACGACCCCTCCTAAACCCAAACTGGGCGTCCGACAGATCCGGCCCCGTGCCGACGAGGTGCCGCTCGATGCGAGCAGCTAGCACCCTCTCTAGTAGCTTGCCCGCATCGTCGAGCAGCACTATGGGCCTGTGGGCCGAGGGCGACTCGGGAGACCGTCCCGGCTTCGGCAGGCGACACCAACAAAACAATATTTTCTATAAATAAAACCTAGCTAGATCGATCTTATGGCCCCGAAACCTCTAGTATACTAAATTTCATGAAAATCGTTGGAGCAGTTGCCGAGATTCTAAAAATATATATGTATAGATAATATATATACAAGAATTGCTCGTTTAAAGATGTAAGATAGGTACGATAGATACGATATATACGTCATTCAGAAGAAAATTGTTCAGACTTTATTTAATTATTTTGCATTTAGATCTACGTTTAGTTTTTTTTTTAACACATATTAGTATTGTAGTAGTAGTCTGCTATCGCGTAGGTGGCTTGTCATCAACACTTGGGTAATATAAACTTCTATCTTTTCTTCTTAGCGTATATAAATCTCATTATTGGGTTCGAGCTGCCTTCATAATATGGCGAAAATTAACATACTTTACCATACTGGAGAAACGAGCCGTCATAGCAGTGGTAAGATCATACTGTTGATAGTTTTCCGTCTACAGGCGCGGGCAGGTCCTCCCGGGGTAGTACCATACTCTCGCAATTTGTTAATGCACTTCGTTCGGTGAGCTCAAATTTCTCAGGGTGTTTACGTTTGGTGGGTTTCGGTGATGGCTTTAGTATCACTGAACCTCATTGACTGCCGCATCACCTATCACCCCTAGCGAGATTTGCCCCGGTTTCTGTAAGACAATCGTGGCCTTTTAAGCCTGAGGGCCGTGCTTACAGAGTTTATTTGAAGAGGTGATAAGCTGGGCCATAATTTTCATCCAGTGCCTTGCGCTGCGCCTTCCAGTTACCTTAAATAAAATGAATTCTTTATTGCTGCTACTGATTTCATACAAACTTTCGCACCCCTTTCAACTAACTTAGGGTTTAAATTTTCAAAAATCCTTTCTCAGTACTCTTCTACAATGCAAAAGGAGTCAGCATACCCACTTCCAAAATCCTAGCTCTTTAGTTTCAACTATGCGTTGATACGTCAATCAATCAGGTTCTTCTCTTATACATCCAAAGAATTAAACATTACTTAGGGTTGACTTAATATGTATTCCTAATTCAGCGAATATATTGGAAACTACACTAAAATAATCCTTACAAAAATATAAATAACTAGACGCAAAAGATACATGTAAATTATCCACATATATTTTTTTAAAGACAACACCACGGCCAATTAAATAATTGTGACTACTGATTTATTATATATAATATCATCATCATTTCGGCTTATATATGTCTCACTGCTGGGCTCGAGTCTCCATTACCAGGTTGAGAGCCCTCAGCGCTCACCCATAGACCAGGCAAACCTGTGAAAGCCATCTGCGACTAACAGCTATACTATACAAACAAAAAAAACTCCACTCCTCCATAATAGGATTTCGTTTTGAGTTTCCTTCTTTTTCATATATATATATATATATCTTCGTGAATGTCGTCTCTTATGACATTCACGGGTAAGATAGGGAGTGGTGATTTGTATTCTTATTCCATCCCCACACGGAGACACGGATATACAATACAACATTAAAAAGTACAATATATGATACAAAAGACACACACAATATTTTGGTGGCTGGTGTAAAGTATTATTCTACGTGGGAATCGAACCGATAGTAGCATCTAACTTCTTAACCCCCGATCCATTCATGCACTCAACAGTTTATTTAAAATAGTAATAATCCATATTACAGGACGTTGATAGGTATCTAAACCCGCCATTCCATTTGAGTATCACATTAGACCTGATTTTATAAAACAACAACCCGCCCTCGCTTCGCTTACAGTCGCTTTTCTTGCGTAGTTTCCGTTCCCGTCGGCATACCGCGATAAAATATAGCCTAGTATATTACTCAGAGATAATGCAGCTTCCCAATGGTGAAAGAATTTTTGAAATCGACATAGTAATTTATGAGTTTATTCATTACAAACATACACACACACAAAAATACAAATTTTTCCTCTTTATAATATTAGTGTAGAAAGAATCAAATCAAATCATTTATTCTGCATAGGCCCCTTAAGGGCACTTACATATTGTCAAATTACACGTTTGAATACAATACAACAATCTACCACCGGATCGGAACGCGGCCACAAACTGAGAAGATCCGGCAAGAAACTCAGCGGGCAGTCATTTTTTTCTTAATCCTTTAAATATACATAATATTATGCTTCGTACAACATATGTGGTATTAGCTCCAGTGTGATGCCCTTCGAAATTGTATATATGTATAAATTTTCAAGATTTAGTACAAGACAAAAAAATAATTAAAGCATAAAGAAAGGAAGAAAATATGGCTGGACCAGATCCCACAAGCAGCACCCGATCACGAGTTAACTACTAGAGCAGCCATCACTCTCCTCAACCATATTAGAGGGAAGGGAGCGACCCGCCCCACATAGCTACCACAAGCAGAACCTTATTCAGTGAGCATGACCAAACCATAAATAAAAATACAAAACGAACTACAACTACTACTATATAAAAAAAAACTAGTACTATAAAATAAACTATGAACTATAGCAGGTATGCAAAGAGATCAAAACCAAAATTCGACAGGCAAAACACGCTACGCTGTACAATCACAAGAGTAAGATAAAGAAAAAAAAATGAAAATAACATAAGTTATAAATATTACAAGTTAGGAATACCTTAAAGCTATTACCTTAAAACAATTACAATAACATGAATTGCTGAATGAGGAGCTGCTCATAACCACTCTGTATTATCATCTAAATAATTCAAAATTTTGTAATAGTCTTTGCTACAAAGTCTACTCTTAATAGCTTTTTTAAACATGTTAATTGGCATGCCTCGGACATTTTTAGGTAGTTTATTGTAAAAACGTATGCATTGCCCCATAAAAGACCTATTAATTCCTTGTAGACAAGTAGTATGAATTACTAGATTATCCTTATTCCTAGTGTTTACATGATGAATGTTACTGTACTTTTCAAATTTTTCAAAATTCTTTTTTACATACATAAGATTTTCGAATATGAATTGTGATACAACAGTTAGAATGTTTATCTCTTTGAACTTTGCCCGAAGTGAAGCTCTTGGGCCTAGATTATAAATAGCGCGGACAGCCCGTTTTTGGAGAACAAAGATGGTATTCAAATCCGCGGAGCATCCCCAAAGTAGTATGCCATATGACATAAGGCTGTGAAAATAAGAGAAATAAACTATTCTAGCCGTTTCGATGTCAGTTAACATTCGAATTTTCTTTACAGCATAAGCCGCTGAGCTAAGTCTATTTGACAATTTTTCAATGTGAACACAAATTATACCCAGCCTCAGAACAAGAATTTGGCAATCGCACAACATATTGTCGACATTGGGTTGGTAGGAAGTTATCTTAACGCTGTATCGGTGCACTCAATTCAGTATTGGTGTTGTAGGATTGAAAGTATCAAAGCAAAAATCATGACCTATTTTACACCCTTTGGGGGACTGAGGGTCCTCTGAGGGATTGATTTTCAGAATAATTACGTTTATAGTCAGTATTTATGTGGTGATTTTTATTTAAATAGAAGTTAAAGTGAAAGTATCACCGCAAAATTTAAGCTCCTATTTTAATTTCCAAAAATCCTTTCTTAGTGCTCGCCTACAGTGTTAAATAAAAAGAACCAGCATGCAAACTTTCAGGGTCCTAGTCCCAGTAGTTTCAGCTGTGCGTTGATACGTCAGTCAGTTAGCTTCTTCTTTTATATTATATTTATACTAGCAACTCGCCCTCGCTTCGCTTCGGTTTCAGTCGCTTTACCCACGTGGTTTCCGTTCCCGTGGGAATATCGGGATAAAATATAGCCTATGTTACTTCCTGATATTAGAGCTTTCCAATAGTGAAAGAATTTTTGAAATCGGTTCAGTGGTTTAAGCGTGAAAGCGTAACGAACAAACAAACATCCTTACTTTCGCATTTATAATATTAGTAAGGATATAAATAAACTAAAAAGAAAATTTCTGGAATTTTCATATAGAATAGAAATAAACTTTTCCCCGACCTTACGTTATATCGTACGAGCAGGATCTGGAATAAATTACCTACTGGTGTGGTTGCCAAGCATTATGACATATCCTTCTTTACACAAGGCTTAAGAAAACACTTTCTTCATGATAGGCAGCGGTCTAGCTGTGGACTTTGTATTGCAAAGGTCCATGAGTGACAGTTTCACTTACTATCAGGTGTGCTACTTGCTCGTTTGCCATCATAAACAATTTAAAAAAGGTCTCGATTCCGACAGTGGGACGTGTATAAGCTAAAATGATGATGATGATGATGAGTTTGGTGATTAAATCATTACTTTTAAAGGATTTTTGGTTGAGTCATATTTTTTTGACATTTCATTAATTTGTATTTATTGCACGGCACGTATTGTCACGTTAAACTATCGTCCGTAAATCGACTTTACAGACAACCATGTTTGCCTGACGGACGAGTACCCCTAGAGGGCTTACTCGGGTAAAAAAATAAAAGGCGACATTAGGCGTAGTCGCTTTATTTTTTGACGTGAAAACGTCTAATAAATCGATGATCGCTGGCTGCATGCACGAAAAAGTGTCCCGTTGCGCTCATTGTCCCGTTACGCTCATTGTCCCCTTACGCTGATTCAATTTTATTTATAAAAGTATGCAGTCATTTCATCAATGTTTTGTTATGACGTTGTTACGTTAAACTATCGTCCGTAAACCGACTTTACAAACAACCATGCTTTTTTATGTGTCTTTATGTATTTGTAATCAATATTTTTAATTTTATTGCTCGCCTTCCTTAGTTCACATTATAATAGACGGAAAAAGTATCTTTTCTCATCTGGGATTTAAAATCAAGTACCTACTCTTAAAGGAACAATTTTTCACGGTCTTATTTAAAATTGTAGGTCAAAGATAAAAAAGGTAGGACTACGTCCTGCTGCCTTACAACAAAGTGTCGTTGGGTTATTACCCAGCGCGTAAGAACAAGATGTCGCTCTACTAAACGAATGACATCGTCTTCTTCTCACAACGGAACAATGATAGCTCTAACACTTCATAGTACAGCCCTGATCAAAACACGTCTGAGACTAATGACGACGACGCGAATTTTTATGGCAGTTTCCGTTCTTTAGGGACTACAATTTGTTCACAGAAATCCGCTGAATTTTTATTCTAAAAGCTGCTATAAAAATTTAAATGTTCAAGCCGCTTTAATACCTACTGGAACACTTTTATGTGTTTAAGATTTTTTAAGTATTATCAAAATGAAATGAAAGTGTAACCACATTTCAACAGTGTCACATATTTTTTTGTTTAAGCTTGCTTCAGTTTGTTGTGGCTATTTCGTATGGCGTTATCATCCTTACTAATAAAATAAATGCGAAAGTAAGTTTTTTTGTTTGTTACGCTTTCACGCTTAAACCACCGAACCGATTTCAAAAATTCTTTCATCAATGGCTAAAGCTATAATAACAGGGAGTAACATAGGCTAAATTTTATCCCGGTATTCCTACGGGAACGGGAGCAGTTCAGTCCCCTTACCCGCGTAAGGCGACTGAACGCGAAAAAACTTTTCTTATAAAAGGAAACAGCAAACTTACAAGGTCCTTGTCACTGTAGTTTCGATTGTGCGTTGATACGTTACAAAGTCAGGTTCTTTTTTTATATATATAGAATATTTATATTTCCAATTTGAACACGTCAAAGTTATTGAAGAAAACTATATTGAAAATATCCATGTCTCATACTCGAAAACTTCTATGTTTTATTATATAACAACTTGCATTGTTGAACAACGTTAAGACGGGCAATACACTCCCGGGAATTCTTATTCCGGGACACAATTGCACGCAATATTGGTAGTGCCTTATGTTTATCGATGGCGAGGGCTTTCAAACGTTTCATAGTATTATATATCTGCGACATTTGATACTTAAAAATACAAATACAGTTTGATCATGGAGAGACAAAAAGTGGACGTAAAAGCAAATGATCTTCATTACGATAACTTTATTATAAAGTATTATTACATCATCATCATCATCACAGTTCAAATACGTCCCACTGCTGGGCTGAAGTCTCCTCTACAATATGGTGAAATGCAGCTACTATACCATGCTGGTCAAGGAATTGGTATAGAATTTCATTTCGACTTCGGCTTCTCTTGCATAAATTTTATGTTCTACTAGCTGACCCAACAGACGATATTCTGTTCAAATAAAGTAAAAGGATTTCAGCGCCACCTACCGGGTGGAATTGTGAATCTAAATCATTCTCGAATCCCGTTGAACACACACAAAAAATTTCGTCGATATCGTCCAGCCATTTAAGAGGCGTTCAGTATAGTACACATACGTATACAAGAAATTTATATATAAAGATTAAATCCCTCAGTGAATTGTGTTCTTACATTTTCACCACATGAAAAAAAGATATTTTTAATGATAAAGTAATATAAAGTTTTACAATCTTATCATTATATACATTGAGATAAGGTTGAATTCGTAAGAATACAGGTGACGATCGTCAAAATATATTCATTATTTTGAATAAATTAAAAGGAAAAGCATTTTTAAAAAAAGCTTTTATTTAAACGCTCTAAAAAGAAGAAAATAATTTACCAGCTTTGTCAGCTAAAAGCTTGTCGCGAGCTTTAATTTCCTATCCGTATTTAATTAAATTGAAAATATAATAAACTAAGCAGATCAATTTAAATATTTAAATTGGTACTAGTTTATTTACAAATCGCGCGCCAAGCTTTTAGCTGACAAAGCTGACAAATTATTTTCTTCTTTTTAGAGCGTTTAATTAAAAGCTTTTTTTTTTAAAAAAGGTGTTTTTCCTTTTAATTTATTTTTATTTTTAGTTATCGCTGGCTAGGTTTCTCAGTCTGTTCATCTCATTGAACGCATCATGGTTGCAAGGTCGTTTGCCGGTTAATTTGTAACAGTCGAGCTCTTCAATAAGGAGACAAATTACATAAGTCGAACTTATTTCAGCTTGGATCTCTCTTTTCAATTTACTCGCAATGAGCCCTATTATTTGATACCCATATTGCAGAAGTGCATTAAAAATAACTATTCCTCTATCTTGGATGATTCGCCATATTGGATTTAGAATGACGTCCCATTATTTTTCGAGTTACTCTCAACAAGCCCTTTCATTTGATACCCATATTGTAGAAGTGCATTAAAAATAACTATTCCGCCATCTTGGATGGTCCGCCATATTGAATTTAGAATGACGTCACATTATTTTTCGAATTACTTTCAACAAGCCCTTTCATTTGACACCCATATTGTAGAAATGCATTAAAACTATCTATTCCGCCATCTTGGGTGGTCGGCCATATTGGATTTAGGATGATGTCACATACCATATCGTGCATTGTCATCTAAACTAAACGTGTATAAAAAATTTCAGCTCAATCGGTTGAAGATATCTACTTCAAAATTGAGTTCAAAGATTCCACCCTAACAAACATACTTATGTACATACATTGCAAGTTGAAAAATAAAAGCTTTTAATATTATCACTAGGTATTCAATCTTGATATTCTATATATGAATTTATAATTCAACTACAATATCAGCATAATATTTTGTAATGTTAGATACAACTCCTGGCAAGGCGCCAGCTTCAATTTAATCTTTGTATGGAGAGTTTTGTTGTGGTCACTTTTGGCGAGGCCAGAAGCTGCTCAACGGTGCATGCATACTCCCTAACTTATTCATGGAATTGAACACCCTTATCATAAAACATCTAATTTTATACGCACATATCTACATATATGATAAATTAATAAATCCTAAATTCTCGTTTCAGCTACAGCGCAATACACGGTATATGAAATATTAGCTGTCCCAACTTTTTTCATCACCTCTTTTACAACAAAAAACCACATTATTGTGCGTCATTTGGTATTTAATCAAAATCTACGAGCAAGTATAGTAACGCCGCATATATACATATATATATATATATATATATATATATGTCACAATATATATATATATATATATATTGTGACGTTTTTATCTGTGGTACGTATATTTACGGAAAACAAAGATATAGAAGAAATAATTTTGAAAATTACCGGAGCAGATAGTGCAATGTTAATAGATTCATATCCAGTGTAGAATAACGTTTTTTTTTGCAATATATACCTGGGCTCTAAGTTTAGATGTAATTATCATTCCGTAATCATATAAATAGGTGCCAAGTTGTGTAGATTATCCTGAAATATGTTTGTTGAAAGCACGTATAATATTCATTTCAACTCAGATACGTCACTAATGGGCTTGCTACTACTTACTACTGCTGCTACTACTTATTGCGAAGGAGGCCTCCGCAATAAGTAGAAAATTGATCTACTATACCACCCTGGTCAGATGTGTTGGTATAGGGTTTTATATCAAGTTTTCCTTATGTTGCATAGATTTTATATGCACATTTAATATCCGTGGGTGTGGTGGTGAATTATGTTCTTACTTTACCAGACGAAAAATTTACTAATTACAACAACATTTCATATTCTTAAGTAAATTTAAAACATACGTGCTTGTTTCTCATCTACTACAAAATTATTTGAAAACTAAACTTTCAGGATGAAACTAATTCGCCAATGAAGAAGAAAGAAATTTTTGCTGTAATAATTATGCAAGCGACTAAGTTTTATCTATACATATAAAATGCCTTATCCTGAATGACTGACTGACTGACTGATCAACGCACAGCCTAAATGGCCTTACTATATAAATGAAACATTTATTGCTTTCTAAGATTTAAAGAGGTTATACACTTTTAGGACACGGCCTCATAGGGCCTCCCAAAAATTATCTAATGACAGTAAATAATAAAAAAAAACGTATCGCAATCTAACCAAGGCGAACTATACTGACCAGTTGATCTCGAGCAGTTTGTATTTATTCTTAGGAATCCCCTAACACCATCAATAAAACCTTTGGAATTCAAGAGAGTGCAGTATCCAACCAAATTCTATTTCGCAATGATCATAAACAAAGATCAAACTCTTAAGGTAGCGAAAGTACCCTTGAGGACAAGGTGCTTCTCCCACGGCCAGTTCTAAGTGGTATGCTTGAGAATACATGCACAGATTAGTCTGGTGTTTCTAGCATTTAAGGGAAATCAAAAAATATTGTTTACAAAGAAACACTGAGGTAGGTGTAGTCAGCTCAAAGGCCGAGCTTCGTGTTCATAAAATATAATATAATTTAATTTTATGTTCATATTTATTTAAACTTTAAAGCTGGATGCTAATTTTAATCTTTCTACATATTCTAATTGTGGGCTAGGATTGGGTTGGCCACGGACGTTAAGGGATTCAACAGAGCCAGGGGAGGGGATACGAAGGAATATGCGGCCGTGGGATACCCTTTTGTGGCCCTAGAAAGAGAGAACAAGGTGCGAACAGCCCACCCACAAAATTGGGTTAGGTTTTTGATCTATATATCACCCAGCAAGTTACAAAAATGAAACTTTTGGACAATATTATATAAATAACTATTTAAGGTGTGTTTATAAGAAAATTTAGAATACTACTGCCTAAAGAATCTTAGTATATAATTATGCCAAAATTGGTGCATTTATATATATATATATATATATATATACACAATTTTAAAGTAAGGAAAGGATCAAAAATGGCTCAAAAATATACATCACGTAAATACCCATTCGGCGCGCTCTTTGCTCGAGCAAACTTGGCTTAACAAGCTGCCTTATATTTAGATTACTTAATTATTCGTCGGACCGTTTAAGATTAGTGCAAATAATTTCGTTGTAATAGACAAGCTAGTACAAACTACAACAAGCTCATACAATAATTACAGTAGATTGTAAGTCTATGAATAATTCGCAATAATTTGTCAATTTCAAAGTATCGTTTAGACTCATTACGCAACAAACGTCTATAGTGATGATAGTGAGTGATAAATAAATCACATAACTTAATTATGCAAACATCAGCTGTTATTTTCTAGTTACTTGCTTAGCCTTTTTATTTTTGCTTACTCATTTTATTTTCCATCAATAACGTTATATTATTAATTATATAAAAACATTATTTTACTTTTTAATTTACTTTACTGTTATTTAAAAAACTTTTTGTTCACGTTGCAGAAATGCATTTACCCACTACCAGTCGCTGATGACAGACGAGAGTTGTGTGGCACTCGCCGACCACATAAGCGACCGAAATAAAAACCACAGTGGCCTCTGCCGTGCTTTTACGGGGTATCCGAGAGATCGTCTGATGATATTCTGTCCCCGACAGCCCACCGTTTGGACGTCTGCCCACGTCCTATCTTCAGTCAGGATGATGGAAGGAAGAGCGCTTAGCGCCGTCTCCTCCTCCCTAGTCGCCGACGGACGCGCCTTACACTCCACGGCTTCCTTCCTTCTCTTGACAGCTTCACAAAAGTAGGCCATCGACGATCAGCTTCTGTCGCTACCGAGCACAGATTTTATTTTATAGACAGTATAACTTTTGCCCCTTCTAAAGATTGTTTGACCAAGTGATGCTTGGAGCAAGCCGTGATTTGTAATGACCATATATTTATTTTATATTCAAGAGGTTCAGTTTATAAATTTGCTGTCTAGATAACCTCAGGATTTATGATATATAAAACGTCCACAAAAGTAAGGATGTGTTCCTTCTTTTGGCGCGTTAGGAAAATATGATGAGAGTAAATTTGTACGATGCACGCGCACACCATCACAAATGTTAACTATAGTCCATAAAATATAGCTTGATCTCTGTGATAGATGTCAACGAAACCGACAAAATACGTTTGATTGAGCGACATGTTTACGATATTATTTTGTATCACATATATTTTCATTATTTTCATGCCAGTTTTATTACAACTGAAGTGAAATATATTATAAATATAAAAATATTAATTTTCATGCCTAAAATGTACCTCGTACGTATTGAAATACCTAGTAAACATTTTATAGAAAAATGACGCTTATGCATGTACAAGGTCATACTGGACTGAAAATAAAAAAGAAATGGGACTGTCGATATACGTAAATCGATAACGGATCTTTATTAAATTATTCATAAAAGACATAAACCCAATACAGTATCTACATAAAAGTTTCAAAATAATTTTTACAATTACAACAGACAGTTACATTATAAAATACAAAAATTGAATTAATTAAACATTAAAAAACTACTTTTTGACTCAGAGTAAATGATAATTTTATTTACGCATTAATGTCAATAAAGTAAACATTTTTATTCATAAAACAGTCAAGATTGATCGATTGATCTAACAGCTGTCCCTATTTTGCCAAAAAATTATAAATGTTCTAGCAGGAACGCTCTAGTGATGACGATAATAGTGACGTTCACCTTGAGTGTACTCCTTTCGAATAATTAAAACAGTCAAAAACAGTTTTTATTTGCAATAAATTCACAAGGATTTTCATTGATTGTATTTCAATTATAATATAAAATCACAATTATAAAACTAAAAAGTTTTATCGATAAAAAACTACGGACTTCATCGTAAGGGTGACAGCACTAGGAACAACTGTCACAGAGATCATGCTATATTTTATGGACTATAGATAATGCGTTATAATAAAACTCAATGTAATTAATACCTGCTTTTCTATTATTAGTGTCCTTTTTTCGCGAAAAATAAAATTTTATAAAGATTTTTCTTCTTACGGCAATGAAGTATACTTAACTTCTTACGTGGGTATATAAATATATACACACTTTTTATTTGAAACAGAAATTAAATGTTATGCCCATAGTAAATTATTATAAAAAGTATCATTTAAAGGCTGCGTAACAATTTCTCTTATTGATCTTTCGTCGAGGTTCCGCTTTATAATATTATAACAGTCTATTTATAGTTTCTAAATGAAGCAATGTTTGGATTATGCGGATTTCGAAATTCAGTGGGTAATAGTTCGAATGAAATGAGTGCTATTGAATAAATAAATAATGAATAATATTCCAATCATTTAATTATAAATTGAAAATTATGAACATCTATAGCAAATGAAGACGACGAACTATATCTCATCATCATCATTTCAGTTCATCTATGTCCCACAGTTATGCTCGAGCCTCCTTCACTTCTTGAACTAACCCACTACACCATGCTGGTCAGACGTGTTGGTATAGGGGTTTGTTTCGAGTTTTTCTTCTCTTGTATAAATGTGATATGCATATTATTATTTAATCCCTTAGTCGTCTTTTACGACACCCACGGGTAAGAGAGAGGGTGGTGAATTGTATTCTTACTTCGTCACCACACGGAAAACAGACTATGTCTAACAAGATGAAATCCAGGTAAGTAGTTCATCAATTTCAATTGCCTATTTATTCATTATCCTAGTCATTAACGTCCTCGGTTGGATGTAGGATTCAACGAAAATGGCACGCAGAACGTGTTAATTTATACCAGCGTAAATGTCTGTAATAAAGTACCTATTTATCGCTTATAATCGTGACCCGTTTAGTAATAGTACTATAAGGGAGCAAATCCAAAACCATCCGTCTATACTTAGAAGCGGTTAGATGAAATACCAACTCGATCTCAATTACAGTCTGTTAGCATAAAGGTATGCACCAAAATGCTTATCCTAAACCGCTAAGAGTATGAAATGCCTAAATATTCCGATATCATCACTTCATTATAAACCATTTTTCAATACCTATTGAATTGTAAAAGCATAGCGAAAATTTCGTTGCTATCTATGCCTATAATAAGTAATATTTTCAGATTCTTGAGTTGTATACATTTATGAAATTTGTTATAATATTATTAATCTAACCGATACAACAATACGAATACAAAATCATGTTTAATTAAATAAGCCTCAAACAGTTTAACGTTTGATTAACCAATAATAATTTTAGGCAAATTAGTACTTCTGATAAATGTAGTGGTTATGTATTAAAAATTTAAAGTTATGCTATTTTAATAATTCAAGTACTTTGCGTAGTGATGGGTTAAGAATACAATGTATCGCCACTCCTTACTTGAGAATAAAATTGTGCATCAGCAGAATAGGCAGTCTCCTGGCCAACTTCTAAAACGAACTGCCATCTGATAATATCAACATTACATGTTACTTCCTGACAGAGATAGTGTGGATAAAATTTAGGCCAGCTTATTATAATAAACCATATCATCCTCCTCTTAATAATAACCATACGTCAGAAAATATGTTTGACTAGCAACCCGCCCTCGCTTCGCTTCGGTTTCAGTCGCTTAAACCCGCGTAGTTCCCGTTCCTGTGGGAATATCGGGATAAAATATAGCCTATATTACTCCCTGATATTATAGCTTTCCATTGGTGAAAGAATTTTTGCAATCGGTTCGGTGGTTTAAGCATGAAAGCGCTACAAACAAACAAACAAACAAACATCCTTACTTTCGCATTTATAATATTAGTATGGATTAAGCAATTCTCTTCTATTATTAAACAGAAAATCCTTAACTGATCAATATAGAACAGTTAGGGATTTATGAACATTCACATATAAAATAAACTTTACCTTACGTTGAATTACATTTTATAAGAATATAACTAGAAGGCTATGTTTATTTTATCGCTACTGGAAAGCAGTTGACTATCCCCTTGGCAAATCTAATAATTTGTATATATTAAATAAATGTAATTATTTAATACTTTGTAAACCTAAATTATAAATATACCTACATAACTTATCTAACTTTTGGTTTGGTAGTGATTTTATAACGAAATCGATAATTTATTAGTGTAATTTAGATATCTATTTCAATGATAATATATAAAAAAAAAACCTAAATAAACTGCAAAGAAATTTATTACCGTGAAGTATATACCTCATCATTCATCATCATCATTTCAGCCTATTGCCGTCCACTGTTGGACGTAGGCCTCCCTCATGTTGCGCCACAATGTGCGGTCCTGTGCCGCCTGCATCCAACGATGCCCAGCAACTTTCACTAGGTCGTCGGTCCACTTAGTGGGGGGGCGTCCTACACTGCATCGTCCGATGCGTGGTCGCCACTCGAGAACCTTTCTTCCCCAGCGGTTGTCAGTTCGTCGAGCGATATGGCCTGCCCATTGCCACTTCAGCGTGCTAATTCTTCATGCTATGTCGGTTACACCCGTTCATCTGCGGATTTCCGTATGCCGGATTCTATCTCGCAGAGAAATCCCGAGCATAGCCCGTTCCATAGCACGCTGAGCGACTTTGAGTCTTGATATGAGGCCTACATTTAGGGACCACGTTTCCGTGCTGTAAGTCATCACTAGTAACACACATTGGTCGTAGACCTGTGTTTTCAGACACTGAGGTATGTTGGACGAGAAGATCCTCTTAAGTTTCCCGTTCCGTATACTTCATAATAATAGATTTCTCATATATTTTGTTCTTGAGACAATAACATTATTATTATCTTTATTTTAATTATTAAGTTCTAAATATATATTTAATTAAAATATAAAAAATATAGAAAGTGAGACGACGCATCAGCAGATCGTCAAGAAAGTAAAACTCTTCTATCCATGGTGTCTAATTCTGTTTGGATTCACTTGAATATGCTAAAGAAATACATTAGAATTCGTTATTATTACCGCTCAAAAAGAGACTATTTTAAAACTTCTTCATGTATGCAAAGATGAAGGCGGAGATGCTCGCCGAACTTTATCGGCGGATGTCGGAGGTGCAGATAGGGAGCAGTTCAGTTAGAAACGACGCTCGCCGTGACGTCATTACACGTGAGAGTCCGGCTGGAAAGGCCTCGGTACGGTGTTCGGACCTTCGTGCCCTTTCGACCCGTACTGATGGAGTGTTTAGGTCGGTGGTACGGGGTGCTTTCCTTCCGACTGGTGCAGGTGTTGACAGGGCACGGTTACTTCGCCAAGTACCTGCACACCGTCGTGAGGAGAGAGAGCACAACTGCCATCTGCCACCACTGCGATTGTGACGAGGACACGGCGCAGCACATGGTCGAGGTGTGTGCCGCGTGGGTGTCGTCGCAATCCTCGGTATCGACCTGACCCGAGGCAGTCATCTCACGGAAGGAGGTGGCAGAGAGAGCGCGAGAAAAAATCCTCTAGGTGGCACGGCTCGCCGCCAGCAAATTGGGCAGCGCAGGCGCGAATACCCACCCTAGCTGAGGCCGGTGGGGACTGGACCATCCATGGATCATTCGCAGAAAGACTAAACGCGCGAGAACGCCCGATATCCCGGGAGGGGCTTTAGAAAGGAAGGGTACCCGAAAAGGTATCCCGCCGGGCTGGCCATGGACGATAAGGAATTTGGTACCGGTGATCGGCCCAATGGGGAAAGAGAAGGAATACGGTAGATTATGGGACTACGAACTGCCCTTTAGTCACCCTAGACGAAATGGACGGCATGTGCGCTAACCATAGTCCGCCCAAAAAAAAGGTAGCCAAAGAAATGCTCCCGCTACGCCTGTTTCATATCCTTCGTTTATTTATTACTCTTATTGTAGGGAGCTCCTTTTTATTCACTGAATCTTTTTCCATTTGATGGCGGAATAAGAATACAATTCACCACTCCTTATCTTGGCCGTGGATGTCGTAAAAGACGACTAAGGGGTGTAATATGTATATAACATCTGTACAAGAGAGGGCAAACTCGAAATAAAACCCTATATCAGCATGGTGTAGTAGGTCAATTCCCCTCCTATTGGAGAGGAGGCTCGAGCAGTGGGGCATGTATGAGCTGAGACGACAACGACGATCTTTTACAGGTAAGGTACCCGAAACCTTTAAAAGGTTTGCATAGGAGCCAACATATGGATCCAACACGCTGGGGTATTTAAAGAAATGTATTCTTAAAATGGGATGGAACATCTACCGCTGACACACTACGCCTACACGTAACACTCGTGAACTGCCAACAGTCTATGTAAAACTATTGTCTAATCATGGTATCTAATACCTGATTATGGGATTGTGAGGTTTGATGGACTGGTTTAACTTAAAACTATTGATTTTTAACCTGTCGTCTATCGTCAATCCCCTGCATAGTATTGAACGGTAGTAGACGGTGACTTTCAAGCTCACTGAATGAGGCATTAAGGTCGCCAGAGACACACAGGCTATGCGGACGATAGGGGGCAACATTGGTGTAAATAGCTTGCAGCGGAGTGCGGTGTGGCGCTGATTTCACCATTGCAAGTCCCCATTAAACCCCTAATGGTTTTCCTATAGTTATAGACTTGAAAATAACATTGCCACCCCCGGGCATATAGCTCTGGTGGCCTCCCTCTGACAAGCCATTTAAGGCAAGCCAGAGTTGAGACTTCTGCAACCACTCTCTAAAGTTCATAACACACTATTAAATACGGCAGAAGCATTAACTGAAGGGAAGTCATCTAATTAAACAATGTCAAACTTTGTGAACGTTGTCATATCCTGCTTGTCGGGCCTCTTATTTCCTGTACACTGTGTATGATGTCTGCTGCAAACCTACGATAAAAATATTACGTTACAATTCTGTTGCATATGTCTCTTCGATATTTATTTCGTACGATCCTTCTATGTCTTCGAACATTGCCTTTTTTCAGATTTCTTTTTTAGTTTACCTCTGAAAATAGTGAATCACGGCTCTAGTCTAATGAATGTGAAGGGATAAACAGGAGATTATCTCGTTGTTGTCATTATATTCAATAACAAGTAATCTGTTATAGTCGGCAAAAGTAGAAAATGTCTAGCTAACTATACAAAGAGAAAATCCTCCAAAACATAAGTTGTTAGTAAAGCTAGTTTAAATTTTATTCATTAATTTTTAGGTCTATATCAACTAATCATCACGTTCAATGCCTTATTGGCTGCTGCCAACAGCCAGCTTGATCCATGATTAGTTAGCGGCTAGACCCCGGACCTAGGAAGTGGACCTGGATTAGCCCCGATGGTTCCATTAAAAACGAGATAGACTTCATCTTGTCGGACAAACGACAAATATTCAATGATCTCTCTGTGATCAGCAGGATTAAAACTGGGAGTGATCACCGGATGGTACGAGGCACATTGAATTTGCGTAAGCAAGTCGAGCGGTTTCCCTTGATGAACTACACTCCGACCTACACCTGTCCAGAACCCCGAGAGCTTTCAGCTCGAATTAAATAATCGCTTCCAATGCCTAGAAGAGTGTGAATCCTCGAACGATATGAGTAACAGGTTCGTGGAAACTGTCTACGCTGTCGGGTCAAAGTTTTTTAAGACCCGTCGCGCAAAGAGGCCAAGAAAGCTTTCAGACCAGACTCTCAAGCTCATGGAGCGGAGAAAGGAAATAACGGTGCAATCTTCAGCTAACTGGTCCACACATAGGCAGCTAAATAGACAAATCTCAAAGTCCGTGCGACGCGACGTTCGCCGATTCTATGCGCAGCGCATTGAAGAGGCAATAGAGCGAAACTGTGGCTCTAAAGTGTTCGCACGTGGTTTGTCTATTGGGCACAGACAAATGACCAAGTTGAAGACCGATGACGGCACTGTTATTTCATCCCAGGGTGAGATCTTGAGAGAAATCGAAAGGTTTTATGGGCAGTCGTATAGATCATCCCAGAACCCTGTTGCCGTCTTAGTCCAAGATCCCAGATCCTAGCTAACTCGGCACTTCACTGAAGAAATCCCGGACGTCAACTTGTACGAGATCAGAATGGCTCTGAAACAGTTAAAGAACGGTAAGGCACCGGGAGATGACGGAATTGCCATAGAACTCCTGAGGGCAGGCGGCAAGCCAGTTCTAAAAGCCCTACAGAAGTTGTTTAATTCTGTCATTCTCGGGGGTGACGTTCCAGATTCGTGGACCAGGAGTGTGGTGGTGCTGTTTTTCAAGAAGGGCGATAAAACGCTCTTAAGGAATTACAGACCCATTTTACTCTTAAGCCACGTCTACAAATTGTTCTCAAGAGTCATTATGAACCGACTCGCGTGCAAGCTCGACGACTTCCGAAGGCCCGAACAAGCCGGCTGCCGAAGAGGTTATAGTACCATAGACCACATCCACACGCTACGCCCGATTATACAGAAGACCGAGGAGTATAATCGGCCTCTGTGTCTAGCATTTGTGGACTATGAGAAAGCCTTTGATTCTGTCGAAACTTGGGCAATGCTGCAGTCCCTTCAGCGATGCCAAATTGACTATCGATGCATCGAAGTTCTGAAGTGTTTGTAGAGAAATGCCACTATGTCAGTCCGCATCCAGAATAAGAGTACGAAACCGATCCAGTGGTAGAGAGGTGTGAGACAGGGAGACGTCATCTCTCCGAAACTGTTCACCACTGCGCTGGAAGATGTCTTCAAGCTCTTAGACTGGACCGGATTCGGCATCAACATCAACGGCGAATAAATCACTCACCTTCGATTTGCTGACGATATCGTAGTCATGGCAGAATCCATGGAGGACCTTGGTACTATGCTCAATGACCTCAGCAGGGTATCTCAACTAGTGGGTCTACAAATGAACATGGATAAGTCGAAAGTAATGTCTAATGCCCATGTCATTCCTGTACCGGTCCTAGTTGGGAATGCAATTCTCGAAGTTTTGGATCATTATGTTTACCTAGGATAAGCAGTCCAGTTAGGTAGATCCAATTTCGAAAAAGAGGTCAGCCCACGAATCCAACTCGTCTGGGCAGCGTTTCGGAAACTTTCTTAAGTTGGAGTTCTCTCTCTTGGAGTTCTCGTCCAATATTCCGCAGTGTCTGAAAACAAAGGTTTATAACTAGTGTGTTACCAGCGATGACTTACGGCACTGAAACGTAGTCTCTAAATGTCGGCCTCATAAAAAATCTCAAAGTGGCTTAGCATGCTATGGTGAGCGCTATGCTCGGTATTTCTCTACGTGATAAAATCCGGAACACGGAAATCCGTAGAAGAACGGGTGTAACCGACATAGACCGCAGAACTAGCACGTTGAAATAGCAATGGGCAGGCAACATCGCTCGTCGAACCGTCAACCGTTGGGGAAGAAATGTTGTTGAGTGGCGACCACGAATCGGATGGCGCAGCGTAGGACGATCCCCCACTAGGTGGACTGACGACATTCTCAAAGTCGCAGGGAACCGTTAGATTCAAGTGGCGCAGGACCGTTCCGAGTGGCATTCTTGTGGAGAGGCCTATGTCCAGCAGTGGACGTCTGTAGGCTGATGGATGGAGACCCCGGACTGGTTTACACCAGGATCAACCTACGTTGATCCATTGATCCTGAGACTATTTCGTGCGACTAAGAATCGCATAGTAAAATGTGCAAATGTGACTATTCATATAATTGCTTATTTAAGAAGGTATATATATTAATAATATATCATCATTAGGCACGATATTTTTGTAAATTATGTTATCCCCTGACTTCAACTAAGGGTTCTATAATTTTGGACGCGGTCGCATCTTTCTGCGAGGCAGTAGACTCGCGGAAGGAGGCGGCGGAGCGCGTACGCGAGGAACGTCTCCTCGACGACGCTAGCCGGCGGCGGCGACTGGGGCAGCGCATGCGCGAGTACCTGCGTCTGATGCCGCCCTAGCCGAGGCCGCTGGTGGCTGAACCGGGGAATTAGTCCGTCACCCGCCGAAAGACCGCCCACGTGAGGAAAGACCGACGTCCTCCCCGAGAGGGGGACGTCGGTCGAGGAGAGGGTACTCCTCAAGGGATATTCCGTTGGACCGATCACTAATGACAAGTCACCCTGCTCCAAAGGTCGGTCATTATCATCATTATATAACATAGATTTATAGTATTTTAACTTATTTACTTCATAAGGGTTAAAATTGTGTATTTATTATTTTTATTATTATTAAAAAAAATATGACATACATAAAAATACAGGCAGATCTAAAATTTAGGATCAATAAAAGCTTTTATTGTAATTGTTTGTACGTTTCAGTAGTAGGTACGTCCAGTTTAGTACGCAATCGCAATTTCAATATAGGTCATTAGAAAACACCACGGCCTCTAAATATATTATGTTTTATGTATGTGTGGATATAAAATTACTTTCATTATAATTTAAATTTGAACTTTAAAAACGCATTTTTATCTGCTCCGTCTAAAGGTTTATAATTTAAAATATAACGAAGAGCCGGTGGAATTGAAATCAATCATTCATAAAAATCAGGTATCATGCCTAACTAAAATAAAACTAACCAAGGCCAGGAGCAAATATTAATACAACACAAGAAAATAGAGCACTCACATAGTTCAGACAGTGAAGTATATTGGATTAGTAGAGCAGATTTTATACTTTTGCATACAGAATAATGGTAAATACTATAATATATAGAATAACAAAGTAGTGTCCACCAAATTCTCAGAAAGTGAAAGTGGTTTAAGCGTGAAAGCGTAACAAACAAACATACTTTCACATTTATAATATTAGTAAGGATATATGTAATTTTCTAATTATATTTAATATTTAAATAAAAATTATTTAAAGCTTAGCATCCAGTTCGTTCAAATCAATTTCTAATTACAAATATATATTTCACCTATCTATAAAGTGTTAAGTTTTTAATTAAATTGATGATAACTATTCCAAATAGTTTTTGGTATAAATGCATTCGTTCTTTTATTGCCTATATATATTTTCCAAAATTAAGTTGTAATAAACAATATAGTCTCATAATACTTTTATTGTTTAAAGTTATCATACTTGTTTATATACACATCTTAAAAATTGTCTTTTAAACTACTTTTATGGTCATACAAACTGAGGGCGGGTTGCTATGACCATACAACATGGGCATAGCAACCCGCTCTCGCTTCGCTTCGGTTTCAGACGCCTTACCCGCGTAGTTCCCATTCCCATTCCAATCAATTTCTAATTACAAATATATATATTTCACCTATCTATAAAGTGTTAAGTTTTTAATTAAATTGATGATAATTATTCCAAATAGTTTTTGGTTTAATGCATTCGTTCTTTTATTGCCTATATATATTTTCCAAAATTAAGTTGTAATAAACAATATAGTCTCATAATACTTTTATTGTTTAAAGTTATCATACTTGTTTATATACACATCTTAAAAAATTGTCTTTTAAACTACTTTTATGGTCATACAAAATGAGGGCGGGTTGCTATGACCATACAACATGGGCATAGCAACCCACTCTCGCTTCGCTTCGGTTTCAGACGCTTTACCCGCGTAGTTGCCATTCCCGTGGGATAAAATATAGTCTAAGTTACTCCCTGATATTATAGCTTTCCATTAGTGAAAGAATTTTTGAAATCAGTTATGTGGTTTAAGCGTGAAAGCTCGTGTTGCCCAAATGCAAGACCAAGACGAGACTTGGACTAGTATTGGTCTTGGTCTTGCATCATTACACCTGGTCTCGTCTTGGTCTTGGTATTGCGCACTCGAGTCTTGGTCTTGGTATTGTTCTTGCAGCAAAAGTCTCGCAAAGTCTTGCAAGTTTTGCAGTTAGAATAGCTCAAGTCATTTATCAGGGAAATGAAAAATCTAACCAAATTAATAATATACCATACATCTATCCATCTGCCAGCCTATCGCCGTATCGAATATAACCTTTTACCACATTACTTAACATTACTCATTATTCTCCTCTTCCCCGGGTATTCCATTACAAAATAGGTACATCAAGCAAAAACCTCCATAGGTACCTATAGTATAGGTTGTATTGTACAAAAATAACTAATAGATAGAACCTATTAGAATGAACTCGTCGAAGTGACAATCGTTGAGGAAGAAAGGTACTTGAGTGGCGACCACGAATCGGACGACGCGGCGTAGGACGAAACCCTACTAGGTGGACTGAGGACATTTTGAAAGTCGCAGGGAACCGTTGGATGCAAGTGGCAGAGGACCGTTCTGAGTGGCATTCTCGTGGGGAGGCCTATATCCAACAGTCAACTTCTTTGAACTGATGAATGGATAGATGGATGATCAAAACGAAAACCGTGCACTAACAAAGACGACTAAGACAAGACTAAGACAACACATTAACAATTATCAATTTCAATCCCATATGGTCATGAATTAAAAATATAAAGTGTCACCATCGCCTCGCGTTACGAGAAAATCGGCTGGGAGTTCACTAGGTGTACGGTTCCACGTACATGTTTTGCTTACTGTGTAGTTTACTTGTAATTGATATGTAACTGATCAGTGCAAAGCTATACGGCAACCGCAACACACGTTGCGTAATACTTACATTACTTAACTTAACTTAAATATAACTATACTTAAAGCTTTGTAGTTTTTGTGCTCAACATCGATGTACGGGATCAACTAGAACCGTACATCCTTTTTGGTCCTTCGAGCTATTCTTGGTGAATTTGTGGCTTAAAGTTACGAAAGCGAATCGGCAGTTCGGCTTCCCAGAAGCGGGTCTCAACGGGCTTGTTGAGAAGGCGCATAATTTCGTAATTATGAGTCACTATTACACCGAGTATTAAGGATATTCGAGGGTTGACGAAATTCATCGTAAACTACAGGAATACTCGGACAACGCTTGGAGAAGATTACTAAAGTACTGCCCTGTCTTCGCATCCAGAACCACGACTTAGAAAAACACTACTTACAACCAATACTTTAACTACTTAATTGAAAATGGAAGAACTTGCACAACAAGTAAGTTGCTTTAACAACATTAAAAACCTGTGCTCAAATTACAAAAAGGATAGCAGTTCTCGAAAAACTGTTGAGTACCTAAATAACCGACTTCAGAGACTGGAAGAGCTGTGGATATCATTCCACGAGCTAAATGAAATAATTGTCACTAAAATTGAGGACAAATCTCAACACAATTATTTCACAGGCAACGTTTACGGGAGAACGAAGGAACTTTACGAAAATATCAAAGCTGACATGATGACGTTACTTATAGCTCATCAACAGCAAGAAAAAAATGAGACACATGACTCTAGTGTTCATTTTGACTTATCCGACAGCACGGGAGAAGTGCTGACTGGTGAGGAAACTAGGGATTTAAAGAAAAAATTTCTACAACGGCAAGAATGTAACTTCAAGGCCATGACACGAGCCATGTCGAAAATTGACCTTGAACTTATAAACGAAAAATGGGAACTTGAAGAACATCTATCAACTCTAAAAGTGAAATGGGAAGCGATTGATAAACAACACTGGCAATTAGAGCATGTCCTTCAGGGTACGAATATGAGTGAAACCTACTCAGCAAAATTTGAAGATATTGAGTAAAAATATGATGAGCTCAGGAGGCAACTCAACAACAAAATATGGTCCAACAAACATTACGAACAATCAGCTCCAAAAATTGTAATACACGACTTTCACGGTGATTACATTCGTTGGATCTCATTCAAGGACCTCTTTCTGGAGACTATCCATAAAAATCCTTCTATTTCCAAATCACAAAAAATGCAACACCTGAAAACAAATTAAAAGGTGAAGCTGAACGATTGGTACAACATCTTACAGTCTGTGCTGAAAACTATGACTCGTGTTGGGAGATACTGACACGTCGCTACGACAATCGCCGACTTCAGTTCACTTCGTTCATGAATGTGATGCAGCAGCTTCCTGTTATGCAAAGCCCAAATGCTTATAACATTAAGAAATTACACGACGTCATCATCGAATGTATGAATGGACTAACTAACATAGGGGTGGATTTAAAGAGCTGGGGTCCAATTCTTGTGCACTACATGTCGCAGAAATTAGATGCTGGCACTATCAATGAATATTCAAAAGAGATTCAGAACACTAGAGACTTACCCGACATAACGAATTTCTAACATTTCTAGAACATCAATTCATGGCATTTGAAACAACAAAAACCGACAAAGGGACTCATATAACTACCAGAAAGCAACCGGTAATACGAACTACAATAATAAGCCGACAAACAAATACAACAACAAAGCGTACTACAATGAAAAACCTAATTATATGAAGAAAACAACCTTATTTAAAGACAATAAGGACTATACGCGATCTTACCATACTACTTATGAAAAATGTCCGTTATGTGAAGGGAATCATGTTCTAATGCAATGCGCTAAATTCATGGAAATGAATATTCCATTGCGCAACACTACAGTGGCAAAATTGAAAGTTTGCAAAAATTTTTTGTACGGCCACGGCAACTCGGAATGTGCTTCGTCAAAAACTTGTAAAGAATGTAATTTAAAACATCATACATTACTACACTTTACAAAAAGGACATATGAACCACCAAAAACTGAAATAAATAATAGCCTCGAAAAACCTTCCTCATCAGGGCCACAGTTGTCCTATTACTCAGCAGGAAATAATAAGGAAGTATTGTTGACAACCGTTAAAATAAGAGTCGAATCAAATGATGGTATCTACATCACACTTAAAGGACCTCTTGATCAGGGAAGCCAGGTAAACCTGATATCTGAAAACGCTGCCCAGATCTTACGTCTACCGAGACAAAAACTGAATGCGACCATATCTGGAGTAGGATCCGTATTGGGCGATTGCAAAGGAAAGGTACAACTTACCTGTAAATCTACAGGTAAATACACAGTGTAAATTTACAGGTAAATACACATCTACAGGTAAATACACACCTGTAAATCTACAGGTAAATACACATCTGTAAATACACAGTGATTATACTTTTAACATACAAGCGCTGGTATTGAAAAGGCTCACAAACGACTTGCCGAACTGTACATTTGAAAAGGCTGACTGGCCACATTTACGAAATTTAAAACTAGCAGATCCAGATTACAATATGAGCGGATCTATCGACTTACTTCTTTCAGCTGATATTAATGCCGCGATCACAATGGACGGCATCCTGAGAGGAGAACTACACTCGCCAGTGGCTCAACAAACTCAACTGGGGTGGATTCTATGTGGGAAACTGAAAACTTTTAACTGCCACGCCACCAACAACAACTCTCAGATATATCAAAATATTGGGAGAGTGAGGACATAACTCAAACTGAGGACATAAACAAAGATGATCTGTGTGAAATTTACTATCAACAAACCACTACGAGGGCAAATAATGGCAAATATATCGTCAAAATGCCAATGAAAAAGGACTTTGAATTGGAACTTGGCGAATCAAATGCAATGGCTATCTCCCAATTCTTACAACAGGAAAAAAGACTAACTAAAAACGAAAAACTACAAACAATGAATAGGGAGTTCATATATGAATATTCCGAAAACGGCCACATGGCTCGTTCACAAAAAAAATCGCCTAATGAAGTCAAACAGCAACAAAAATGTAACTACTTACCTCATCATGGAGTCCTGCGGGAAAATGCAACTACTACAAAATTACGAGTAGTCTTCAATGCCTCGAGTAAAACATCTAGTGGTAAAAGTTTAAACTCTCTAATGGAAAAAGGGCCTAATCTACAAAAAGACATTCAGGCTCTCATTTTGAAGTGGAAGATTTATAAATATGCTTATACTGCCGATATAGAAAAAATGTATCGATGTATTTGGCTAGCGATTGAACAACAAGCACTGCAAAAAATTATATGGCGACGTTCACTACATGAGCCACTACAAGAATACACTTTACTTACTTTAACATACGGTACAAAATGTGCACCATGGCTGGCTATGCGAACACTTAAACAGCTGGCATTGGATTACCAGTACAAGTACCCTGCTGCCGCTAAAATCCTACAGACTCAATTTTATTTCGACGATTTGATCAGTGGGCACAACTCACTGAAAAGTGCTAAAGAACTACAACGTGCTTTGATAGATTTACTAGCAGAGGGCGGCATGAACCTACGAAAATGGTCATCAAACTGCCCAGAACTACTCGAAGAGCTTACTGAGAATCAAATTTCGACTAATCGCATTTTTGACTTCGAAGATGAAAATACCAAAACTATAGGACTAGCGTGGAATCCAAAATTGGACACATTCATATTTAACTGAGATCTAGAAGAAATAATTAAAAAACCATTTACAAAAAGAAATCTTTTATCTGAGATTTCAAAACTCTACGATCCTATGGGCTGGCTATCTCCAGTAACAGTGTCAGTGAAACTCCTCTTTCAACGTCTATGGGAACTTAAACTCCAATGGGACGAGCCACTAACAGTTGAACTTCAAGAAAATTGGCTGAAACTCAGAGCAGAGATACCTTTTTTGAAGTCTATAAAAATTAAAAGATGGATCGGAAGTATTGAGAAAGACTTGGAGTTACTAGGATTTTGTGATGCGAGCGAAAGGGCTTACTCGTGTGTTATATATTCACGCGCTAAGGATGAGAACCAAATGACACGGCACTCATCCGAGGCTATTTTAGCTGTTTTCAAAAACCGCAAATCCTGAATACTGTAGTTTTTTTTTTTTTTTTTACTTTTTTTTTTTTTTTGTGGGTGGACTGCGGTCGGCGCGCCTCCGCACCACTCCGTCCGGGGCGACAGAGGGGCTTAAGCACGCAACTCCCGCAACCCACCCGAAAACAACCTCGCCTTCGTCATTGGGCCGACCACCGGAGCAGATTTACTTGTCGTCAGTGGTCGGCCCGACGGAATGCCCCCTACGCGGGGTACCCTCCCATCGACCGACATCCCCCCCTCGGGGAGGACGTCGGTCTTTCCTCACGCGGTCGGCCTCTCGGCGGGTGACGGACTAATCCCCGGTCACCTCACCCGCGGCCTCGGCTAGGGCGGCATGAGGCGCAGATAGTTGCGCCTGCGCCGCCCCAGTCGCCGGCGGCGGATCTCCTCATCGAGGCTGCGCTCCACGCGCAGACGATTCGCCGCCTCCTTCTGCGAGATCACTGTCTCGCAGAAGGCTGCAACCGCGTCCGAATTCCCGACGCTGTCGACCATCGCCCTAGCGATGGCCGGCAGCGTCAGGTCGGCACCGATGATTGCGACGAGTTCACGGCGCTGCACTGCCCAAGCCGCGCAGGCCTGAAGCGTGTGGCGCGCCGTGTCTTCGTCGCAATCGCAGTGGTGGCAGGACTGTGTACTCTCCCTCCTTACGACCCTGTGCAGGTATTTGGCGAAGCTTCCGTGCCCCGTCAACACCTGCACTAGTCGGAAGGAGAGCACCCCGTGCCGCCTTTCCAACCACTGCACCGGCCGGAAGGCCTCCACGGTTTGCACCCCGAACCGAGGCCCCTCCAGCCGGACTGCCCAACGGGCAATGACGTCTCGGCAGGCGTCGACGCGCCAGGCGGAGAGCTCCCTTAACGAGATCTCACCGCCCCCCGCTCGCACCCCCGTCACCCGCCGATACAATCCGGCGAGCATCTCCGCCTCCAGGTCCCACGGGGGAGTCCCGGCCAATAGGCACGCTGCCTCCGTCGCCACCGTGCGGTATCCGCGGATGGCCCTGACCGCCGTGACCCTCTGTGGTCGCCGCAGAAGGGCCCTAAGTCGTACGGTCAAGGACCCCGCCCACACCAGTGCGCCGTACAGGGCCATCGACCGGATGACCCCCTTGTACAGCCGTCGGCACGTAGCGCTCGGTCCGCCCACGTTCGGCATGAGCCACGATAGGGCGGACGCCGCGCCGTAGAGCCGCGGAGCGAGCCTGCGGAAATGCTCCCGGAACCACCATTGCCCGTCGAGCACCAAGCGCAAGTACCTCATATGGGCCCGGATGCTGATGTCAACCGAACGGACGGTGATCCAGACGCCGATGGGAGGGCTCATAAGGCGCCCATGGAACAAGAGGGCCTCCGTCTTGTCCAGGGCGACCCTCAACCCCCGCGCCTCGATCCGCCTGACGACCTCTTCGGTGCCAAAGGTCGCCAGGCTTACCGCCTCTTCTAGCGTCCCACCGCGGGCTGTGACGAGCGTGTCGTCGGCGTAACAAATCACGCCCAGCCCGGGCGGGAGGCTCCCCGCAACGCCCAGTCGTAGCCGATGTTCCACATGGTGGGTCCGAGGACCGACCCCTGTGGGACACCGCACGTCATGGGCGTTCGCACAACGTCCCCTGCTCGGTTGGTACAGAGGACGCTGCGCCCCACCAAATAGTCTGCCACTAGCCGCCTCAGGTAAGCTGGCACTCCGTGATACCGGAGCGCCTCCCTGATGCAGCTGAATGGCAGACTATTGAATGAGTTGGCGATGTCTAGGGACACCGCCAACAGCACTCCCCCACCAGTGACGGCCTCAGTCGCCACGGCCCTCAGGCGCAACAGAGCCGCGATCGTCGAACGACCCCTCCTAAACCCAAACTGGGCGTCCGACAGATTGGGCCCCGTGCCGACGAGGTGCCGCTCGATGCGGGCAGCTACCACCCTCTGCAGTAGCTTGCCCGTGTCATCGAGCAGCACGATAGGCCTGTAGGCCGAAGGCGACCCCGGAGACCGTCCCGGCTTCGGCAGGAGCACCAGTCTTCCCTCCTTCCAGTACCCAGGCAACTGTCCGGACGCTAAACATGCGTCGAACAGCTCCCTGAGGCGGGGACCCAGGTGGTCGAGGACCAGGCCCAACACGCGGTTAGGGACACCGTCGGGCCCGGGGGCGGTGGACTTTGCGCACATGCGCGCCACCGCCACTCCCATCTCGGGTTCCGTGATGGGCGGAACACTGTCGTCGTCGGCCTCCCGGTCAGTGTCTGGCGGAGCCATGACCGGGGGCGTGTGTTCCGCCCGCCGCGGGAACAGGTCCTCGACGACCCGGGTGAGAAGGCTGGGCTGGAGAGTCTCGGTGAGGGGAAGGCCCCGCGCGCGGAGCTTATTCAGCACCGCGCGATAGGGGCGTCCCCAGGGGTCACGGTCGAGACCGTCCAGCATCTCCTGCCGACTGACGTCATTGGCGGAGCGGACGGCCAGCCTGAAGGCCGACCGCGCATTGCGGTAGCCCTCATACAGCAAGGCCTCCCGCTCCGCGTCGCTGAATACTGTGGTGAGGATAATGGGACTAACTACTTAAATAATTTCATTATTATCAGCTTTTGATAACTGTGCAATATTTCAAATTAATCTGACGTCTATTATTGGAAACTCATGTACAAAATCGTTTTGAAAAAAAATAATAATAATAGCATACTCAGGTAAGCTTAATATTTGACAGTGAAAGAAAATACCACCATGTTAGCTTCTAACTACGCTCTCATATAGATTTATGAAAGCATACCAATAGTCCAAAAGTCCTATTCATTAGATGAGAAAAAGGTGATGATTGAATGAATTTAAAATATCATCCTCATATAAACATACTTATATAATAAATAACAAATATTGAAACTCGAATATTCAACAACAACTTTTTTAATGTAAGTTGAGCATTAGATTTATGAGCTATATATATAAAAACATTGAGGACTCTTGAGGTGATATACCCAAACATGATCAGTGCGAATACCGCAACCAACTAAAATTCAAAATACGTGACAAGAAAATGCAATACGTGCAAACTTAAAAGAAGCTTAGTAAAAGGAGTACTAACTGTTTAAAGTTAAGGTGTCTGTGAGGGTAAGTCTCAGCCTGATGTCGATCCGACGTGATCTGCGTATATACTTGTCCCCGCGGGCAAACAAAACGGTCTTTGCTTTTTTATTATCACATCCATATTTCAACACGAATATCTTCAACAATATTTGGGAACAGGTACTGAGAGAACTAATGCGTGCGTGGTTAGAAAAATGATATTACGCTTTACCCAATATTCTCTATCCAGAAAAAATAATCGAAAACTTGCCTCCGGCATTCTTTAATATTCTGGAGGATATACTCTGAAGCAAGCGAAGGAAAATTTTTAATAATCAGCAACTATTCGTGCGTTAAAGGTTTGACTGCTCAGATGGTGAAATGGTCTAAATACAACGGATTTCAAAATATTCGTATCGTTTTCTCTATAGTGACAGAATAAAAATACAATTCACCACGCCCTTTCTTGCCCGTGAGCGTCGTAAGAGAGAGCTAGGATAAAATAGGCATATAACATTCATGCAAGAGAAGGAAAACTCGAAACAAAATCCTATGTTAACATATCTGACCAGTGTGGTAAGTCAAATGTATAGTAAGTCAAATGATGATGAGATGATGATTCGTATCGTTATATGGACTAATTTCTATAGCATTTAGAGCTGCGGCTCTATCATGCGTTAACAGAACTAATTTCGACAGCGCGAACAATTTTACTCAGTTATCGTATCGTAAGCGTAGTGTCAGGTAAATGAAAATGGTGACCACTGACGTCAAGTTACCCTGCTCCGGTGGTCGGCCCAACAACGAAGGCGACGTGTCGCGGGTGGGCTACGAGTGTGTGTCCTTACGCTCCTCTGTCACGCCAGACGGAGTGGTGCGAGGAGTGCGCCGACGGTAACCTACCCCAAAAAAAAGGTAAATGAAAATGAAACTTAAAAGCAATAATCGGCAGTACAAACGCCGCAGTTAAGTAAAATTCTATAGCCAGCCGTCGAGTACTCAAACCTTTATTACAGATTTTTTAAATTAGTATTTATCGTTTATTTTATGATATTATATTTATATATTTAATTTTATTGCAATGCATGTATTTTAAATAACATTATTTTTATGAAAATGATTGCGATGAACTACATATTTATTATTAAAACTACGTTTATTCAGCGATGTTTCTTGAAGAGTATCTAATAAACTTAAATATTTCAACATTTATTATATCATTATTTCAGAATCTTACGATAATTAATCATATATTTGTAAGTCTATATTTAGAATGGTGTGAAATTCTAGCAGTAATGTAATATAATATAAATAAAAAGCTAATTATTGCCTAGCATAATCCATACTAATATTATAAATGCGAAAGTAAGGATGTTTGTTTGTTTGTTTGTTTGTAACGCTTTCACGCTTAAACCACCGAACCGATTTCAAAAATTCTTTCACCAATGGAAAGCTATAATATCAGGTAGTAACATAGGCTATATTTTATCCCGGTATTCCCACAGGAACAAGCACTACGCCGCGGGTAAAGCGACTGAAACCGAAGCGAAGCGAGGGCGGGTTGCTAGTTGGATATAATTACTAATTGCAATTATGTCTAAGGCTAGCTACACACACGCAATAATATTGTCAATCCAAGATTGTCAATAACGTTCTTCCAATATATGGTCCCGCATACTACGCAATATTATTGTCAATATTTTGTGGTGCAATCTGACTTAGTCGCTCGGCAGCTAGACTCGTGTGCGTACGTTTTTTATAGTAGATAGACAGAAAAAAGTCGTTGCATTGAGTATTG
This sequence comes from Lymantria dispar, assembly GCA_032191425.1. NCBI lineage: Eukaryota > Metazoa > Arthropoda > Insecta > Lepidoptera > Erebidae > Lymantria > Lymantria dispar. The sequence goes on from CM063440.1 coordinate 17,316,280, forward strand.
CATTAATTTCAACAATTAAAAAAAGACAATCAAGAAAAAAACGCTGGATTAAGGAGTGGATGAGAAAAAAAGCAGAGTTGAATCATTTTCATCTAATTGAATTAAGAGTTACTGAAGAAAATAGTGTCAAAAATGAGAATTTTCCTGATGATTGCAATTTACATATTTTCTTTAATTCTTTCTGAAAATTAGTTCGTAAAGAATTTAATTTTTTCTTAATATGTTCTCTCGTGCTATTTGGTTTGATTTTTTTTATAAATATCGAGCAACTTTTCAAGCGCATTGTATTTTCTTAACTTTATTACGATAATATCCTTCGCTGGATGTATTCCATAATTTGGGATACGTTTCCTAAGTTTTAATTAATACTGACAAATATTGATTTTGTGTGAAAGTAGTATTATCAACACTATTTTTGCTATGGATACTGTTTTCATCGCCCATTTTTTACAAAAAACCTGAAAGTCTACCTGCCATGAAATCTTTTCCTCAACTAAAATATTACCGCGCGCCCGCATACGGCAATATTAGTCTAGTCGACAAGTTGAAAATGGTACAAAATAGAGATACTGCTCTTAAAATTACGTGCGATAGCTCATTGGATCCGGAATGACGTCTAGAAAAATGTGCTAAAAGCGTGTATTAGCACATAAAAAATTGCAAAAGTTATAAACAATTAAAGATGAAAAAAAAATGGCATTTGGTTTTTTGCCAATATTTCATAAACTATTAATATTTAAGGAATTTAAAAAAAAGATTCTGAAAGAGGAGGAAATTTCCAATAAAAAACTCCTAACTCCCGGAACTCTATCTCCATTATTTATAATTTTAATTTAACGCTGAAGATAGGTCTGCGCGTGACATTTTTAGGATGCGCGCGTGGCGTCAATAGCGAGTACGGCGCATTAATTAATTTATTTAAAGTATTAAATATTTTTTTTTTAATTTGAAAAAATTATGGTGTGTTCTGAACACTATAAATAATTTATTCCCGTTGGAAATTTTACTTAAAGTTAATTTTTCAACGAGTTAAACAATTGTTAACTAACGAAATTTTCTCGAACTATCGTCTTAATTATAAGTGAAAAAAAATGTTTAAATAATGGTCGTAAAAAATTTTCGCACACACACACACACGCATACACGCTTTTAGCACATTTTTCTAGACGTCATTCCGGATCCAATGAGCTATCGCACGTAATTTTAAGAGCAGTATCTCTATTTTGTACCATTTTCAACTTGTCGACTAGACTATATTATTGACAATATCCCTGCCACCCCCTGATATTGCCGTGACAAAACCAGAATTTCTGGAATTTGGCAATAATATTGTACAATACCTCAATACGGACCGCACACACTCAATATTATTAACAATATACACTTTATTGACAATATTATTGCGTGTTTGTGGCTAGCTTAAGACTTTATATTTAGATTTTCATAACTTCACCATCATTACATATTTTCATGTCAACGAATATAACAAATGCATTATCTATACTAATATTATAAAGAGGAAAGATTTGATTGATTGTTTGAAATGAATAGGCTCCGAAACTACTTGACCGATTTAAAAAATTCTTTCACTGTTGGGAAGCTACACTATCCCCGGTGAACATAGGCTATATTAAATTTTCAAAATTGTTAGGGACCCATACTAAAACTCCAATAATGTAACCCAAGGTATGAAAAAAATACAAAAAACTTCTTTACATCGCGTGCGCTGCGAAAACTATTGGTTATAGAACAAAATAATGTACTACGACTTTGCAGAACATATAATTATTATATCTACAAAAAATATCGCGACAGCATATATCTAACTAGTATAGTTATGTCACAATGAGTGTTTTTTTATTTTAAAAAAATATGTTCAATTGCCACCGCTATAAAAGCTCTTTTATTTATACTTTGGTATTAATCCTTGTAAAGAGGAAACGTTGTATTTTTGTATGTTTGTTACGAATAAACTCAAAAACTACTGGAAGGATTAAAATAATTCTTTCACTCTTAGAATGCTACATTATCCCTGGGTATCATGGGCTATATTTTGTCCCGTTATTCTCACGGGAACGGGACCTACGCGGGTAAGGCGACTGAAACCGAAGCGAAGCGAGAGCGAGCTGCTAGTTAAATATAGAATTATATATATAAAATACTCTCCACAATAAAAAGGTCTTCTTCAAGTCTTTAGTCTCTTTACATGAGCCTTAATCATTACAATTGATGGGTGCATATAAACTACATCATGAATTCTCTGGAAATTTTGAGAGAACATGAAAATGCACGCTTAACAAATAAATAACACTCGCTACAGTTCAGTATAAAAGTATCAGTACAAAATAGCAGCAAAATGATTCAATATAATACTGTGAAACACTAAAATAGTGAATATAATTTAAAAGCGCTACTTGACATTTTGACATTTTCATCAGTTGTCTATACTAATATTATAAAGAGGAAAGATTTGATTGTTTGTTTGTTTGTTTTGAATAGGCTCCGAAACTACTGGAGCGATTTCAAAAATTCTTTCACCAATGGAAAGCTATACTATCAGGGAGTAACATATGCTATATTTTATCCCGGTATTCCCACAGGAACGGGAGCTACGCGGGTAAGACACTGAAACCGAAGCGAAGCGAGGGTAGGTTGCTAGTAATAAATAAAGTCGACGTATGTTATAAGTTTATAATCAAACTTGACATTGCCTTGTCATCGTCGAAATAAAAATTAAATTTGAAAACTGTAAAACAATTATTTTATTTGATACTAGCAACCCGCCCTCGCTTCGCTTCGGTTATAGGTTATAGTCGTTTTACTCGCGTAGTTCCCGTTCCCGTGGCAATACCGGGATAAAATATAGCCTAGTTTACGCCCTGATATTATAGCTTTCCATTGGTGAAAAAATTTTTGAAATCGGTCCAGCCGTTTTGAAAATTACCCGGAACAAACAGACAGACAGACAGACAGACAAAAATTTTTTAATTGCTATTTTAGGCATAGGTGTCATGCAAATAACCGTGTGAGCATGAAAAAAGCCTATTATTTTGACATTACAAACAGACACTCCAATTTTATTTATTGGTATAGATGAAGTTTCTTTGATTTCTATTTAGTAAGTAGATAGTTAGCTTTGTACGCGATCTTGGTATTACGCTAGATTCTGAACTACATCTTGACATACACATGAATAATATTATTAGTAAAGCCTTCCGGATGTATGGTTTCGTAATGCGATCCTCTATCGATTTTAAAAAACCTTCTACTCTATTATTTTTATATAAGACATTAATACGCTCACAACTTGAATACGCTGTTTCAATTTGGAATCCTTTCTATGCTAAATATGCACACCACATAGAAATGGTACAGAAGAAATTTTTACGCACATTACATTATAAATGTTTTCAGAATAGACCGTACCGTATGCAGAACTCTTAAGAGAGTATGATATTCTAAGCTTAGAATCCAGGCGCACATTGTTGAGCATTATGGTATTGCATGGCCTCTGCAATAATAATTATGATTGTATTGACCTTACAGGCAAATTTTTTTATATAGTACCTAGAACAAAGCGTAGGGCTGCGCGAGCACCGCGTTTGTTTCATACCGTTAAGTGCAGAACCAATGCCGGTGTGCGGGCGCCTCTACGCCGTCTAATCGAAACTTATAACACAAACTTCTCAGCTATTGATATTTTTGCTGAGTCCCATCTACAATTTAAAAAAAAAGTTAATCTTGCACTGAAGGATAATTATTAAATTTCGTTTCCTTATTTATCTTTTTTTAACTTTAATTAACTTATTATTTTTTTCTAAATATTTCTTTATTGTTCCTTTTTTATCTTAGCTTTAAGGTTTTTTTAAGTTTTGTTTCTTTGTTTCATTTTTGGAGCAAATAGTCCGTGTTGCTCCGTGTAGTTTTTTTTTTTTTTGTACCACTATTTTTTGTTAAGCCGTGGACAGAGGTGCTGGTTATATATACGTTATTTTAATTATATCAGTATAATAAGTTTATTACTGTAATATATAACTATTTTTTGTCCCTAATAAATAAATAAATAAATACTCTTTCGAGTTATAAACTTATTATCAGTACCTTATTTACTAAGTGTATATATTTTTTTCTACTACTTTATTAACAATACAAATATGTTAAAATTTTTAGAAACCATACACGAATATAAAATCAAAAGGCGAGTTTACGAGATGATGGCCGATGAGAGACTGTCCTGCCGCTTGCGCTCTCGGAGAAAGTGCTGGCGCGTTCTTTCAGCATCTTCGATATTAATCGAAATGTATAACAGAAGGCACCATTCAACAAGGCATTCTTTTCATTCTCAAGAGTTTTATTACTACGTTAGCATGACGTCATTCGTATCATATCATAGTCTGTTAAAAGTGCTTCATGCTGCTTACTTTTCTCATAATATCTATGGTAGTATGGTTACGTTGCCACGATACAAGGATTCATTCATAAGAGCAGAGTGTTATCTTTAAAAATATAAGAGCAACAAGTTATTATAATCAATTAATATATGTATGTACATACAATAAATTGTTTATTCTGATACCATGCCATTAGTATACCTAATGGCATAAGAATAAACAATTTTATACAAAGTACAAAATAAATACAAAAAAAAGTGAAGATTGACAAAATTATATAACCTATACTGTATTAGTATTGGTGCGGTACTTGTAAAATTTTAGGGAATGCCATCTTCACTAAGGCTTTAAAATAAACCAATACCAACAGTCCAGTGTTCCGGGTTGAGAGCCCTCAGCGCTCATCCATAGTCCGCGTCAAGCTGACAAGGCCATCTGCGGCCAACAGCTGTACACACACACAAAAAAAAAAAAAAAACCAGTCCAGTGTTGAGCCAACCTTTAATCGAACTGGACGTATGTGTGCTCATATCGGTTTATTGTATCGGCTTATCAGTTTTTATTGTGCATCTCGCTCATGCACGCGGCAGCGAAAGCTACCTGCTACCTGAGCGGTGACTCATGCAATGCGTAAACAAGACGTGTGACTCATCTCACAGGAATGAGATAACTATTATGGATTTAAATACATCGGAGAAAGAAGACATTATATAATCGGCAGAAATGATTATTGAAACACAAATTAGCAATGAAGAACAATTACGTAAGCGAAAAATTAACATGGAAGAATCGGAATTTGGTATTAGATCCAAACGGCATGCTCGTAGATGAGAAAGTAGAGGTTTCAATTATCCACAAGGACCCCTTACCTAAACAATTTCAACTAGCAAAATTATAGAAATGCAATAATATTCTCAACATCACAAAGATTAAATATATCAATCCATATAAAATATTTATACAATTTCATAATGAATCAAGCTTACAGAAATTACTTAATTGCACGGCATTTATTGAAAAAGGCTGGCAAATACAAAAAACATTTGAAGTCGGGGGGTCACCTACGGCATTATTAGAAATATGGACCTAAAGGATAAACATGACGAGATATTTAATAGTATTACGTGTGATTCGGAACTTGTTGCTATAAAACGGCTGAGTCACCACAAAGACGATGGTACGGGTTGGACTGAAAATGAAACAATTAGGCTATGCTTCAAGGGATCTTCATTACCACCGTATGTATCACCACATGTATGGCGTTAGAACACACGTGGAACCCTATATATTCCCGGTAAAGCAATGTTCCAACTGCTGGCGGTTTGGGCATTCTAAGAAATTGTGTCCTTATAGAAAAGTAGTCTGTCTTAAATGTTATAGCAAAAGTCATGCTAACTGTGATACTACAATATACAAATGTATCAATTGTTATGGTGATCATATGGCATTAAATAAGACCTGTCCCATATTTATTAAACAAAAGAAGATTAGAAATATAATGGCAGAGTATAACTGCACTTATAAACAAGCCTTTTTGATGTATGTACCGCTAACAATAAACAAATAAAATTATCAAAATAGAGAGGATACAATTATTCATAGCAATATTCCATAAACAAAAACGCCACAGTATGGCCCCGCATGGATAACACCAACAACAGAGAGAGACAGTGACAAGAGAATAAATCAACCCCAGTACATCTGCAAATACAAATATTACTAAACCAAAAAAAATTAGAAGAAGTCGAAGAAAAACAGTAGATTTCATAGTCACGAAATATATGACTTGCTGTTTTCATGCTCATATTATTGTTCGGATTCTGATTGTGAGTTGATTACAAAAGAAAAAGAAAACTCTAGTGAGAATATTACCATACAATCTACAAGTAACACAAATAACACCATTATGGAACATATAGAGAAATTAATAAGTAAAATAAAATTAAGTTTCAAACAAAACTCTAATATAATTGACAAAATAAAGACTTGCGCGCAATTTTTTGTGGAGTGGATAACATCTTTGTTGATTAATAAAATCCTTCAGTTGCAATGTTTAAAATACTTCTTCACAGATTATGGTGGTTAATAATTATATTAGTTTGAATGTAATACTATGGAATTGCCAAAGTTTACGGAATAAATTATACTTACTTGAAAGTTTACTGACACAACAAAAAAATATATTGCAGCGCTCAATGAAACGTGGTTGGATCATGCATTTAATTTAAGGATTAATAATTACAATGATTTTCGAAAAGATAGATTCGATGGTTATGGAGGTGTTATCACTCAACGCTCAGTTAGGGCTCCGGTATGCCAAATTATATCTCGTAATCCTGGTATTGAAATAATATGCGTTAAAGTTTTTAATTGTCAGCCAATTAACAATATTGTTTCTGTTTACTGTTCTCCGTCGGTTACGACGTGTCAGCAGGATCGGGATCACATTTTTTCAATGTTCGATAAGAATACTATAATTTTGGGGGACATGAATGGCCATCACAGGACTTGGTCATGTAAAACTGACATAAGGAGCAACCAAATATTCGATTCCTTAGTTAACTAAATTTTCTCACACTGAATAATGGAATTCACACCAGAGTATAGTTAGTTGACGGGACGCTGCAGCAATCTTCGCCTGACATTTCAATAAATTCCTCGGACATAGCAGTTCACTTTATTTGGACCGTTATGAATGAATCTTTAGGTAGTGACCACCTCATCATTAAAATTTCCACCGAGTGTTTGGCACAGTATGATAATATTAAAAAAAGAATTTTTAAAAAAGCTGATTGGCAAAATTATTCCCTAAATTTAGAAGAGGATTTGTCTAATTTTAATATTTCTAGTGATTTACAAGATACTTACAGTCGGTTTCTTAATATTATTAACAAATCGGCAGACTTTTACATCCCGAAAATTACACTCATGGGTTATGAACCCATCCAGTAATTTTAAACTGAAACAGTATTGGAGTGTAGACCTTTCTAAGCTAGTGACCGAACGTCGACTAGCCTTATCACGGTTCAAAAAGAACCCCACTCCAGAAAATCTGAGTAGATTACAAACAAAAATCAAAGAATCTCAAAGAAAGATTCTTCAGGCTAAGAGTAACTCATGGCGAGAATTTTGTTCATCAATTGATCGCACAGCATCTTGCAGCGATATGTGGAGGTAAATGAAGTAGTTTAAGGGAAATTCCAATCCCAAAAACAATTATGTAGATAATGATATCTGATGTTTACGCGAGCACTACTGTGAGCACTTATTATACAGATTTGACCCACAATAATAATAGTTAAAGATAATTTTATAAATCAAAAATCTTTTAGTAAGACAAAGTAAGCCGCATCTAAAATTAAAAATCAATATTAATTTAGCATCATGTCCCCGGAGTTTTCTTGCCGGATCTTTCTCAGTGTGGCCGCGTTCCGATCCGGTGGTAGTATATTAGTTTTGTTAGTTTTAAATCAACAAATTGTAACAATAATTGCTACAAATGTAATAATTAATAATTACTAACCATGAACAATATAATTTTTTCATATAGAATCATTTTCTTCTTACACTGGCAATAAATTTGTACTAAAATGTGGGTCAAAATTTAATAAATTTATAACTAATTTCTGTATCGGGTAGATAATTGGAAATGTCTGTAATAACGATTACTTATTGGACGTGAGACACCTTAGTCCGCCCGTGACCATGAATGCTGCAAAGTGTTCGAAACGTCGGCCAATCATAAATCAAATACAAACGCGATATAATCCGTAAAAGTAGTTTTATTTACAATTATGTAGATAAAAATCGGGCGATCGAACTTCTTTATAGTTTAACTCCGGATTATGTAATTAATAAACCGCCTTACAATGACACTATAATTACAAAGACAGCCTTGGAAAAAGACATAACCTTACAAGAATTAATGAAAAGTTTAAAGATTTCAGATACAGCTCCTGGCCGCGATGATATCTCTTTCTCTATGCTTAACAGCCTACCATTGCAAGGTAAAAATATACTATGTTCGTCCCTTATCAATGGCGCGAAATCCGTATTTTCCACTGACTAAGCCAGGTCGGGATATTGGACTCATCTCTTCTCTTAGGCCAATTTCATTAATGTCATGTTTATGTAAAACTTTACACTCAATTTTAAATAAACGTCTAGAATGGTTTTTAGAAAAGAATACCATATTTTCCGACTTTACCGTCTCTCGTCCGAAGAACACGGTCTTGCTTAGATAATCTAAGTAGTCTTGTATCTCAAATAAAGCTAGGTTTCATTAAGAATCATTTCACTTTAAGTTGCTTCGTAGATATAAACAATGCTTACAATAATGTTAACATACATAAACTTATAACGATTCTTGAGTATTTAAAAGTAGATTCCAAAATATGTCGATCTTTATTTAATTTTCTCAAGCAACGATCCTTATTTATAGATGGATTAAGGGTACAACGGTACTGCGAAAGGACTAGCCCAAGGCAATCCGAACTCGCCATTGTTATTTAATATAGCCACACATGAAATTTGTAAATTAATGTATAAGGATGTTAAGATTTGCCAATACGCGGACGACATGGTAGTTTACGTAACAAGCAATAATTTGTCTCAAGCCGAGTCTGATGTTCAAAATGTATTGAATATGATCACTCTAGTATTAGACAAATTAGGGTTCGAGATATCTCCTAAAAAGGGTAAATTATTTCTTTTTCAAAAGGTTGTAGGTACGATAAATACCCTTTAACAATTAAAATAAGTAACACTAACTTGCGATTGACCGATAATGTTAAATATTTGGGTCTGCGACTGGATCGACGTTTAAGATGGAGCTCACATATAAATGATGCAGTACAAAAAGCATAACGATGGTTGAGCGCCTTTACAGTTCTCGCAGGCCTAGAATGGGGCATTCACCATAAACATTTAAGCCGTCTATACATTTGTTCTAGAAGAAGTCATCTAGATTATGGTAGTTTCTTGTACAATGATAGCCCAAAAAATATATTCATAAGTTAGACATCATTCAAAATTATTATTTAAGAGTCATAGGAGATTTTATACGAACCACGCCATACCACGTCATGAAATGTGAGCTTTGTCTCCCTCCACTAGACATAAGAAGAAACTTTTTAGCTTACAAGTTTTTACTTAAAACGAAATCAATATAATAACAGGTAGTATTATTTTATCATTATTGGACAAGCTTCGAAATAGTTATTCTCAAAATTTCTCAATTTCAAGATATAGTAAGACACCATTAGTAGTAGACATGTCGTAAGTGTGAGGTGTAACGCAGCATCTTTAGTCACGTCCGTGCAAATCTTGCAAATCTGCGCTGTTGCATGTTGAATGCTTTTTGAAAGCACGTCCGTGGCTATTTATGAATTTGCTGCGTTGCATGTTCAATGTGCATTGAACATTCTGGGGTCTCTCAGGAACACGACTGCAGGTCATATAATTCGATGACCTCATATGGTCCAATGTGTCCTTCCGTCGCTTGTGGTGTTTGGACTGTAGTCTGGGGACGAGGTTTCCCATACCGTGGCCATGGTTGTGGCGGAGCTGTCCGCTATTTGTCTATGTCTGTGGCTTGTGTTGTAGTTGTTTTCTTGTTTTGTCTTCTCGTATGTCTATCTCGACATTGTTAAACTGCCCTGTGGTCCGAAATAAATTAAGAGACAAGCTAATACTATTAAGGAAAGAGATGTTACGGTGCTAGCCACATAGGAATGAGACTATTCGCCTCCATATTGTGTTATCTAATCTTGTTTTTAGCTTTGCTTCTGAAGCGACTAAGTGGTCAAATATACTGGTGGAGCTATCTAATACTTCCTCCTTAGGTATGTCTGGTATCTCTGATACTTGTGTGTCTAGAGTAAGATTACTCCTTTTAAAATATGATGCTTGCACAGTTGTTGTTGTTATTCGTTTAACTGCAAGAATGTTGTTCAACGTCTTTATTACACAGCTTTCTAAAATGTGTAGTACTCCTATATCCTCTAGGTTAATCTTCTGTCTTTGTCCCTCACATATTATCGAAGCTGATTGTGTTTTTGTAGTGATAAACATCCAAGTATTCTGCATGTAAAGTTGTTTCCATAGAATTGTAGATTGAATGTTGTATCTTCTTGATGTGCATTGTGATTTAGTGTTATTATTGTTGCTGAATAGCTGTTCAACAATGCAATTTCAACGCAAATTCATGTTCAATTGCATGTTCTTAACAGCCAGGGGATAGCAAACAAACTCCGATTTTTTGTGTAAACAATCTTTGAACTCGTCTTTACTTAACTCAAAGTATCGTTCATTGTTATAGTCGAAGCCTATGAATGCTCTTGGGATTGACAAGCATTCAAAAGAACTCCCGGTCAACTTTTGAGGAATCGCCGTTATGTGTATTAACGTATATTTTCTTATGTCATGAATAGGATAGTACGCAAATGCGTTTATATGTGTTGCATTTATCTCCATGTTAGTCTGTATTAATTGATCCTGAATTATTCTTAAGTTTCCAGGTAACTTTTGACTGGTTGTTTGTATTATATCATTAGCGTATTTAGGACTCAAAATCGTGTATATTAATGCGTTATTTAGGTATATCTCAAGTAACCCGTTGTAATAGTGAATAATCTCTGTTATGTAATTGCTCGCTAATTGATACGTTTGTATTACTTGTATTTTCATATTGTTAGCGTCTACCATCTTATACCATACGTCGTTATCGTACATGAATGCTCTAGCTTCATTTAATTTTTTTTTTTAAATTCTCTAACTTTTTCTTAATCCGCTCCTCGGTTTGGTTTACAGCGGATACTGTAGATAACATTGTGTTTGTTTGGCGGTTTGATGATTGGCGGCGTTTATAAGTTCTTGTTGATTGCTACTCAATGAGTCAATACTTCTGTATACTTCATCGTTAACTCCGAACACGTATGTTAACATTTGTCCTAATAATCCACGTTTCCTTCTAGAAATCTTTATTCCAGTAAGGTAATCCTTTATCTTCTCAAATCGTGCTTTCTCTTCGTTCAAGTGATAATAAAATTCTGCACAATGGGTGTCTTTTGTATACTGTTGCATGTCAGTGCATAACTTTTGAAACTGAGTAGTTATTTTTATTGTATTATTTAAATTCAGTTCCAAATCACTTCTTTCGTAATTAGTTTCTATTCTAAAACTCCCTCTGTTCATTGTTGAAGTACCTATTTGTTCTACATATAAGCCTGTATTTAAATGTTTCATAATAAGCATTGATGTACTTGTTACTTGTCCAATACACAATAATAATGTAGTATAGAGTAACACGCTCTTCCAACCTGACTTAAGTGTCTTAACAAACTTTTTCTTTATGGTATTTGTTGCTATGTTACAATTCACAGGCTTTTCGGTATTTTTACCTAACGTATTCGTGTTAGTAGTTAATTCTTCCTGATATACAGGTAAAGGAATTAATGTATGTATTGATCGTTTTTGACATAAACCTGTCGATTTTTTGAGTGTCACTACTCTTATCACCCCGTCGCTGCCTGGGTGAACGGTTTCCACTTTTGCCAAGGGCCACTTACTTGGACTTATGTTTTCATCTTTTATTAGTACTATGGTTCCAACTTTAATATTTTCTTGAGTTTATTTCTACTTGTATCTTTGTTGAAGTTGATGTAAATAATCAGATGACCAGGCTTTCCAGAAATCTTTCTTCATTCTTTGAATTTGTTTCCATCTATTTATTAAATCAGTATTTATGTTTGATAACGTATCTGGGATTCCAACTGCATCCCGACCAATTAAAAAGTGACTAGGCGTTAGTACTGTATTATCATTGATGTTTTCACTTTGTGCACATAACGGCCTCGAGTTTACACAATGTACATTACAAAACGTTTTTATTTATACAAGCTCGCAACTAGAAATGTTTTCGTTTGATACTTTTATTACTGGCATAGACCTCTCTGATATTCTTATAGAAGACTTAAACTTTATTATTAGTGCCAAAAAGAATTGTAATTATACTATTTTAAAAAACCAATGTACTGAATATTGAAATAGATTTTTAAGTTTTCTTAAGATTTATACCGATGCTTTAAAAGCAAATAATTCTATTGGAGTAGCATTTTATGACGAAAACCACCAACAGTATATCAAAATTAAAACAACAGGGTAAAACAATTAAAAGCCCGTGGATTGCATCCCACATAGGCATATATGGTAACGAGCAAGCTGACCTACTGACCAGGTAAGCTAGTTCAGAACAGTTGTTCCTCATTACACTGAACATATACCAACCATTAAAAATACCTGCTCATATAAATGGAAAGAATATTTTGATAAACGTCCAGAGGAGAAAGGAATATGGTACAGTATGATCCAGTCGGCACCTATGCCTCAGCCATGGCTTGATAAGTGTTACTATTCTAGAGGGGACTTATCTCTTTTGATGCGGCTTCTTTCCGGACACATGCCGTTAAATAAATTTGGCAACCTAATGAGGAAAGTTGTATCTCCCAAATGTGACGTTTGCATAGAAGACGATGAAGACGTGTATCATATCTTGACGGGATGTGCTCGGAACAAAGCCCTCAGATCACAGCTCAGTATTGGTTTCACTTTATCGCACCCTCTGGTGGAGGAAGTAAAACGGATACTGGACATGGTCAAATATGCGCTAAATATTAGAAAAGCTAGCATAACTTACGTGTCATTTGTTATCAATCTTTAAAAAAAGTAACTATGACAATTTTTCGCTTGCATTGGCCAATAAAGCACTTTTTAATTTGCCCGTAAATAGTAATAGTAGCTCATATGATACTAGGGCAACTCACGGCTGTAAATCTACTCCGGACATGTAATGTATCATCTCTTGCAAGCAATAATAGGAAGTAAAGTATAATATCACTATAAAGACCTAATTAAAAATATTACGCTTATGTACAATCGCTTAGATGTCAAATAAAGACCTAATTAAAAATACTACACTTATATACAACTAGCAACCCGCCCTCGCTTCGCTTCGGTTTCAGTCCCTTTACCCGCGGCGTAGTTTCCGTTCCTGTAGAAATACCGGGATGAAATATAGCCTATGTCACTCCCTGATATTATAGCTTTCCATTGGTGAAAGAATTTTTGAAATCGGTTCGGTGGTTTAAGCGTGAAAGCGTTACAAACAAACAAACAAACAAACATCGCACTTATACACACATTATTACACACTTTCGCATTTATAATATTAGTATGGATGTAATAATATCCATCAAAACTTTATTAAACATGTTATCTGTATGCAATGAGGAGAGTATCATATAAATTATGAACATTTAGCTAATAATGGTGTATTATCTGTAGATTTGTACCCCAGAACTATTCCGCACTAAAATATTCTACTCCAATTGTTGCATTGGTATGCTATGTAGTTCTTGTTAGTTTAATCTAAACAACAATAGTTATTGACATACTACATGTTCATGTTAACAATTAACATTAATATAAACAAAATGACATGTGGTCGTCGCCACACATCACCACTTATTCGAGTAAGAATACAAATCACCCCTATCTTGCCCGTGGATGTCGTAAAAGATGACTTAGTGAATGTGCATATAATATCTTATTTTATATATTCTTTAAACGAGTAATCCTTGGTAAATATATATATATATATATATATATATATATATATATATATATATATATATATATATATATATATATATATATATATATATATATTCAGGATCTCGGCAACGGCTCCAACGATTTTGATGAAACTTGGCATACTAGAGATTTAATTTCGCCGTCAACGTCAAGAGTTATAATAGCTCAGTTGGAAAGTTGTACAGTTTTCTTTTTGTTTTGTTTTGGCAAAACAGCGTGGGATCAAATCTCGGTGTTATTATTAATCTTTATTTGGAATTTTTGATATTTTTTTCAGTATATTTTTTATTAATATATATTTAAATAAATTCGACAAAAATACAAGAAAATATACCAAGCGAAGCTCGGTCAACCAGATATTCTGTGCAAAAGAAGAAAAACTCGAAATAAATGTGGGGCGTGTATTACCTGAGACGAAACAAAATGAGCTCAGTAACATATTATATTGCGACATATTAGATCGTCTCGTTTTAAAACAAGGAAGTGTAAGAGACTCACCAGTTTACCACGGTTAATCAATATACCGCACACCTCAAGAAAGGAAGGTTCCCTGTATTTTAAAATAGTAATAGTCCATTGAAATGTTACATTTTTTAGGCCTTACCTTGTGTTTTTTAGAGAACGCAATTTTATTTTTCAGATGTGTAGGGGGGTCAGTGTAAAGCTAAAACCAAGTTTGTGGGATCGCCACCCTTGTCCCACGGCCACCATCTTGAAAATAGGGGTTGAAATGGTTTTTACGATATATCTCTTAAACTATTAATCTGATGAAAAAAATTGTTAACATTTTTTGTTGAAAATTAAATTTTCTACAACTTCGGTCAAGTAACTTTTTGTCGTAGAACTATAAATAAAAAAATTATAAGCGCAAATGTTCAGAAATTCGAGAAAAAGGTTATATTTTTCGATATAACTTTTTTTTATCATTTTACGAAAAAATGTTATCGGACCATTTTTGTAGATCGTTTTTCTTTTTTTTTATCGTCTCCTTCTGTGAGGCTGTCATGACAAGGAAGGAGGCCGCGGAGCGAGCACGCGAGGCGCTTGCGTCCGCTGACTCGCTCCGCCGGCGACGACCAGGGAGGAGGAGACGCCGCTATGCGCTCCTCCACCCACCGCTCTGAATGATGACAGGACGTGGCCAGACGGCCAAGCGTTGAGGTGTCGGGGATAGAATGTTGTCAGACGATCTCTCCGGCACCTCGTAAAAGCGCGGAAGGGGCCGCTGTGGTTTTAGTGGGTATTTCGGTCACTTCTGTGGCCGGTGAGTCCCACACAGATCGTTTTTTAAGGAACAACTTTTGTAAGCAACATTTTTTCATTAAGTCAATAGCTAAGGTTTTACAGCGCTCCGAAGGGAGTAAAATTTTTCAGTACTCTTAACTATACATACTACTTGTGTACTAATAATCATCAGTTATTGTATTTTTTTATATTTTGTTAATATAATTTTTTAATTATTAATTTGCAATATTATTAATAATTAATTATTGACTCTTTTCCCCACCACCCACGAGGTAGAGTCTGGAGTTCATACTGTCCGAGTCTACCATCAGGTCCAGTTGTGGCTTGGTAATAATAATGATCCTGAAGATTGGGGCTGGAAAAATGTGGAAAATTAGTGATGCCAGTGCAGAGCCCTAAACCTCCAACACTCCCTGAGCTTCTAAAATTGGTCTTTTACAAATTCAAAGGAAACTGTGGAGCGATATGTGGATGTCGAAAAGCAGGCCTGAAATGTTCTGCAGTGTGCTTCCATTGTTCTAGAGAGACTTGCAGCAACGTAATGGGGCTCTCAGAATTAATAAATGAAAATGAGTTTGATGATGAACCACCGACATTAACACCCCTTCATTCTCCAGTTCTCCCACTGATATTTAATTCAAAAAGCCGATCAGATCCTGAGCCGCAGCCTGGTCCATCGAAAAGACTGAGGACGGAGTAGTTAAAATTTAGAAAATCACCGTGGATTATGCCTCTTGGGGATACCTCGTAAAAGAAAACGCGCCTCCAGTACTCACTTCGGAGCGCTATAAAACCTTAGCTATTGACTTAATGAAAAACAAATGTTCAAAAGTACAAAAGTTGTTCCTTAAAAAACGATCTACAAAAATGCTCTGATATCATTTTTTCGTAAAATGATAAAAAAAAAGATATATCGAAAAATATAAATTTATTTCTCGAATTTCTGAACATTTTCGCTTATAACTTTTTTATTTATAGTTCTACGATAAAAAGTTACTGGACCAAAATTGTAGGGAATTTAATTTGCAACAAAAATGTTAACAATTTTTTTATCAAATATATAGTTTAAGAGATATATCATAAAAACCATTTCAACCCCTATTTTCAAGATGGCGGCCGTGGGACAAGAGTGGCCACAAACTCGGTTTTAGCTTTACACTGACTCCCCCTACACATCAAAAAAATAAAATTGCGTCCTCTAAAAAACGCAACCCCAAATGTAACTTTTCAATGGACTATAATGAATTGCCGCCACGTATCGCCTGATTCAATTCAGTTAGATAAAAATAATCTTTTAATATGAAACCATGTTGAATGAAATCATGAATGAAAATCATGTTAAAATATTATTTTTATCTATGAAAGGTTTGAATTTTATTATTGGTATTATGACCACAAGTCGGATGACGCAGTGTAGAACTACTCCCATTAGGTCTATTTGCAGACCGGGAAAGGTCGAGCCTCGAACCGCCAAATATTGTAATGTATTGTAAATCAAATATAAATTCTTCGGATTTGCTGTTCTTTGCGAGAACCAAACTTTAAAAAACCAGCTCAAAACCATTGGTGCAGGTTCTTACGTCAATTGAAGTCATATTTTTTATAATTTATAATTTTATTTGAAACCATGCAATAAATAGGCACTTAATTATTATCAGTTGATTTTTTCTAAGCCTCATAATATTTTGTCTCAATATCCGGCCTCCACCAAACTATTTGACGACCACTGAGCTACTATAATTATGTTTGAATTTTATTTTATAAAAGTATAAAGGACTCAGCGTTTATCGCCTCTTAAGTAGGTATTACATTCAATAGACATATTGAAACGTGATTGTGATCGTCGAAGACGTATCTAAGTACCTACTTGATAGCTTAGAAGCTGTGATACACAATACTATTGTGTAAGTACGTCTTAAACAGTCATGTCCATGAGATAAAACTGTTTGCTTATATGCGTTGAAAATCTCTTGATAGTAAAAAGGTTGCAGATTACAATTTCAAAACCCTCCCTTAAAAATGTCACTACAAAAAAGGCAGAACGGCATTAGATATGGTATATTATAAGAAAGAGCTTTAATTTATTACCAAACATCCATTATTTTGAAATAAATAACTAGGTTAGAAGTTGATTAATTCGATTAGAAAGACTAGATGGAAATAATAATATATTTATTTACTATCTCAAAAACAAAGTGGCGGATGCTGAGTTTTGGAGTTAATATTTGATCAAAATAATCAATACCTCTCTAAAAGTATGTTGCGCTGAATAGCTTAAAGAAACTAACATACAAACTCTTTATAAACATTGATTTCTTGAACCATTATAGAATGTTCTAAGTTATCTCAACGTATTTTATTATCGGTGTATAACATTTATATCAATTAACATATTTTTATTCGTTTAAACATAAAAAGCTTTTGCCGGGACTTCATTCGCTTTCAAATAATGTGTGATGTGTCTGTTAAATATGATATCTATTATTTTTGTGGCGTAAATATATCAAGGCTTACTTTCAAAGCCTATTAGAGAACCTTAGGAAGGAGTATTTCCTTTGAGTGACTGATTGTCTCATACTAATTAGGGCTGCTCTTTAATTTAATAAAAAAATCGAGCTTAAGTATTTAGATTTTATCTGGTAGGACCACTCTGTCAACAGTTGTCTGTCTACAGCCCGGGCCGATCCATCCTGGGTAGCAACACTCTCGCAGAAAATTTTGTTACTGCATTTCATTCGGTGAGCGAGAAAACAGTAAGCTGATTTTTTTTAGGATGTTTGTGTGTGATGGGTTTTGGAACCGAACCTTATTGCTCATTGCATGTATGTATACTCCCTTCATTTTCTTCACGATAGGCAGCAGCCTAGTAAAAGTCCATGAGTAGCAGAATTATTTGCCATCAGAGGTGCTGTTTGCTCGTTTGCCACCAACAAAAAAATAAGAAAAGTATTGCAAAATTTAATCCTCTGTTTTACACCGTTTTCATTTCCTATAATTTGTATCGCCTGTCTTATAAGTTATATTTGACAGAGTTAGGCAGAGAAAACTGTGCAATATGTTGAGTAAATATTTCTACAAGTTCGACATAACACTCGTTCAACAAGTGTCGATGGCGACACTTGTAGAATAAGGGTTTAAATAAGGCATGGGCCGTACTTAAACCTGGAGGTCGTAAAAATCACATAAGGTATCACCCGTAGATTGGGCAATAGATCTCTCCTGAGAGAAACCTACACCTTACTGCTATTGCCAACCCGCCCATCAAGCGTTGCGATTATGTATCAACTCCACACGCTATATTGACTCCACATTCATAGGGGAGGCCTCCCTATATTCTGTTTCTGTTACATAAAAAACGTACATATGTTAGTACAGAATTTCTTTATACTCATTCACGGTATTACCTCTCACTGCATGATTGATGATTGCTGGTGGAACTTAATTAGGAACAAGCCAAATAAAACTATCCCTGTGAAAAACAGTTATTTCTTAACTGACTCATAAAACTGTGCGAACCGTTAAAAATAGTTAATTATTTGTATAGTAAGTTGGAAAATATGAAAGAAAAATTTAACCCCATTTTAATACCTAAGCGAGGAATATATACTCAGGGTGGTATTGATATTCAGAATATTCCTTATAGTATTTACTAAGGAAACGACTGTTAACATTTCATAATTATATTTTCAGTACTTTCGGCTCGGCGTTAATGATGTGGTCAATCAATTTCTTTACAGCTTCTTTACGGGAAATAACGGAATGAAAATTTTCATATTTTGAAATCACAATTTATTTATTTTTACTAAAGAGTATTCGTGCATAAATCGAAGACAATCCGTGAAAATTATTCGTCCTCCAACACACAAACTCTTTCACTGCATTTCCATACCATTTGGAGTTGAAATTTTTAAAATCCATGTTTAGTTCCTACGTTGACATAAAAAGAAACTGTTATCAAAAATTTATCCGTCTTAAGTGGCTTCGACTAAGTGTGGATGGGTGAGTCACCCAAATTCCTTATGCTTTTTTTAATTTTACACCTTATCGTCAAAATTTTAGTAGTTACGCCATTGGCAAATCAAGCAATCATCACCATCGCCTTTATATAATAAGATTAAATACTGTTAAGTGATGGAAGAAGATGTGTGGTGACGGATTAAGAATACACTTCACCATCCCTATCTTGCATGTGGGTGTCGTAAAAGACGACTAAGGGATATAATATGCATATAATACATATGCAAAAATTATATCATCATCATCATCATTTCAGCATATATACGTCCCACTGTTGGGCACGAGCCTTTGCAACAGTAGGAGGGAAACTGATCTTTTTATACCATGCTGGTCAGACGGGTTGATATAGCGTTTTGTTTCGAGTTTTCCTTCTCTTGCATAGATGTTATATACGTATTATATCCCTTAGTCGTTTTTTACGATATCCACAGGCAAGATAGGGAGTAATGAATTGTATTCTCACTCCTTCACCACACGGAAATGAAGAAAATTTGCATTACGTCATCACAAAAGACTAACTCAAAACTATGTTAATTAATTTAACCAGCGCGTTATGATACATTAACTTCGCTGTCATTATGTAGAAGGCTTAAGACAACGGCAAGACATAATGTGTTCAGAAGAGGAAAGGTGCATAGTTGATTATAAGATTTTTTCCATATCTCTACTCCATAAAATCTAAAACATATTATAATTAAAATAAAATAATCACAGTATTATTGCCAACATCAAAGAATAAATCTAAAATTTTTGTGTTTGTTTGATAGCAAAGGAATAGACTTGAACCGTCGCATAGCTCAAGCTATTGATGCGCCGCTATGCTTTTGTTTGACGTACACATTCGAGATGATAAAGAAAAATAGACTTTCACACCATGAACAATACCCACATCTGTCTTATATGCATTCTCGTACCTAGGATGATATTTGTTTGTTTACGCTTTTATTTTTAATGACGTTTATTCTATTATTATTTTCATTTAGATAAGAAAAATATATAATTAAGACACTAAACATTCAGATATTTAATTTGATTAAATAAGTTTGACAAAGCACTTGAGTTTTGTTTTATGGAAATAGAAAATATTCATATAATTTATAGTATCAAATCTGTATTAATTATCTTTATATATAGCAGTATAGTATAATATCTAGCAGTGCCCGCGACTTCGTCCGCGTGGAATAGTGACTCTCAGAATAGTCTCTCTCAGTATAGTGACTTTCAGGATTTATTTATTTATTTTAAAACTTCTGTGGCTAAACATCGAGAACGTTCAGCACTTGATGCCTGTTATCGATTAGACGAAGATTGAGTTGTTTGTGAAGCCAAACGTTGTGTTCGTTCAACGCTTGTTTCTCTAGCGCGGTTTCGTTCAGCAATTTGCCATTGAGTAGCCAACCTCTGCCAATTTTCATCCTCTGTCTCTCATTGTTGCGCAAAAGTCGCAGTCGTTTTACAGTGGCAGACTGTCGAGAAAGTTGAGGTCTCTTTCTAGGCATTTCGCAGAGGCTACTGGCCTCCTGCCCCTCATGGCCACCCGCCACATCATACATGCGCGCGCGATACTTAATACTTATTTGGCTACAACACTAATACTTACATTTTTAATATCGCGATATCTTTTGAATGAAATGTACAAATTTAATAATTCAAAAAGTTCTAGAAAGATATTAAATCCATCTTGAATATGAAGTAATTTATTTTGATAAGGATAAAACCAAGGTACAAAATAAAGAATTTTAAAGCGACGCCAATTTAATTATTTAAAAAAGTAAAAAGAACACTTATTGTGAGATAACTACAATAGTTAGATTTATGGTGTCGTGATTTTTTTTTTTTTTGTAGGTAATTAAATGTTCTGCAAAGTTGTAGTACATTGTTTTGTTCTATAATTAATAGTTTTTGCAGCACACGTGATGTAAGGACTTTTTCGTGTAATTTTTTTACACCTTAGGTTACATTATTGGACTTTTCATGCGGATCCCTAATTTTTTTGAAAATATAATATAGTCTTCCTCGATAAATGGACTATCCAACACTGAAAGAATTTTTCAAATCGGACCAGCGGTTCCTGAGATTAGCGCGTTCAAACAAACAAACAAACAAACTCTTCAACTTTATAATATTAGTATAGATTATATTTCTTGTGTACTGAACTCCTCCTAAACGGCTGGACAGATGTTGATGAATTTTTTTACGCGTGATCGAGAGGAATCGAGAATGATTGAGATTTACAATTGGACCCGCTAGGTGACGCTGCTGTCGATTTCAAGGAAATTCCTTTTATTTTATTTCAACAGAACAACGTCTGTTAGCTAGTATTATGATAAATTTCAGATTGACCGAGCTTCGCTCGGTATATTTTTGTTGTATTTTTGTTGAATTTATTTAGATATATATTAATAAAAAATAAAATTCAATAATGAAAAAAATATCAAAAATTACAAAAAGAGAATAATAATAACATCGAGATTGGATCCGACGCTATTTGAATGCCAAAACAAAACAAAAAAACTGGACAACTTCCCAACTGAGCTAACGCCACTCTTGACGTTGACGGCGAAATTTGAATCCATATTCTGTTGATATTTTATGTCATTGTATTGATTAGCTAAAAACACCGGCAAAACAACATTTTCTATAAATAAAACCTAGCTAGATCGATTTTTTGGCCCCGAAACCTCTAGTATGCCAAATTTCATCAAAATCGTTGGGCCGTTTCCGAGATCCTAAATTATATATTCAATATAAAAGAACTGCTCGTTTAAAGATATTTTATTATGATAATATTTATATGTTTATCAAAAAAATATAAACATATATTTTCTTCATATATAAATAAATTTATATGTGGAAATAATTATTTAAGAGGTTATAGTTGAAAATTTAAAGAATAACTTATTGCATTATGAATACCCAATATTGCATTATGAGAACCTAGTAAAAAGGTTTTCTAAAATGTATTTAACAACCTCTCCACCAGATTGCCATTATCTAACGATAGTCATAGCCTCCAACAAAGAGCTACAATACCTACTGCAATCGCCAAGCTCTGCATTCAAGTTGCTAACCACAGTTCGTGTTATTAGTTTCACAGAGAAATGCTGTCAATACTCATTGTGATCCCTTAGACGTTTCTAAGATTTCCAAGCCAAGAAATGCTTCTCTTTCGCAGAAAATCGACGTCTGAGCAATTTGTTACTGCGCTTCGTTCCGTGAGCGAGAGTGCCAATTGTCTGAGGGAGATTGCGTGTGGGTGTTAGTGATGCCTTTAGTATCACCGAACCTTTTTTTAAATCTTAACTTTTTTAATAATTAATTATCATTGTTTTTCCTTTTTCTGTCATACTCTGTGTTATTGTTCATTAAGATGTTACAAATTACTATCGGACTTACTGTAGGTGTGTACCATTGCTATCCGTGAAAACCTGTTATTGGCTTTATGTTTCTTACTTTATGTTTCTTACTCTAGTTTTCATTACTATTTTGTACAGCTGTTGGTTTTCCAAGTACTAAATAAATAAATAAATAAAACTACTTTACGGATTTTATCGCGTTTGTATTTGATTTTTGCTTGCCCGACGTTTCGAACGCAGCGTTCATGGTCACGGGTGGACTTAGATGTCTCGCGTCCAACAAGTTATTGTTACTGCAAAAAATTTATAATTATCTACCCGATACAGAAATTAGTTATTAAATATTGACCCACATATTAATACAAATTTATTGCCAGTGTAAGGAGAAAATGATTCTATATGAAAAAATTATATTGTTTATGGTTAGTAATTATTTAACATTAGAATTAATAGTAATTATATTTAAAAAACCTAACAATCTAAGTATACTACCACCGGATCGGAACACGGCCACACTGAGAAAGATCTAGCAAGAAAACTCAGGTGACATGATGCTAAATTAATATTAATTTTGAAGGCGGCTTACTTTATGTTACTAAGAGGTTTTAATTTAAAAAAATATCTTCAACTATTATTATTGTGGGTCAAATCTATACAATATGAGCTCACAGTGTCTTGCAGTCTTGTAGTGGTCTTTTGGATTTGTTTTTAATTATGTTTATAACAGGATCCCAGCTTGATGGTAACACCCAGCCATCCTCTCTATTGAAATTTTTGTGTTTTTTAATTTCAATAGCCTCACGTACTACTCTAGGTAGGTATCGGTGTTTTTTTGCGAGGATTTGTGGTTTATTAAACCTGATGATATGGCGGGCGCGATCTTGACTATGTTGACTGACTGCAGACTTAGTGTGACGGCGGTGCTTCACATCGGCTATGTGTTCTTTGATCCCGTATTCCTTCCATTCTATTGTGGTGTGCGGTATATTGATTAACCATGGTGGGTCTCCCGTCCCTCCATTTTAGAATAAACATTTTTATCTTGTTACGCCGATGTAGTATAACTTTTTACATGCGTAAATAAAGTACACACATACTGTTTAAATTTTAGCTCTCTTGAAAATATAAATAAAATAAGTATATATCAAAACACATATTTGTATGACCATTAATATATCCTTATTTTTATATTTTACTTAACTTTGTATTCTTTTGTTACAGTTTGTAACCAGTTCGCTAGAGGAGTGATTGCAATGATGGGCGCAGTTACTCCTGATTCTTTCGGCACGCTACATTCATACACGAACACCTTTGAAATGCCTTTCGTAACTCCTTGGTTCCCTGAAAAGGTATGTATTGCTTTTTCTATCTTCATAATTTGGTTCGGCCACTACTGAACGGAATTCTGCCTTAGAAATTATCGTCACGTCTGGTAGTCTCCTTTGCAATCACAGTGAGGTGTTACGTTACCCAGGATACGTTTACCAGGAGAGAGCTGCTGCTTACTCATCAGTGATAGGGTTGGCGATAATTTCATTATTATCCGAACGCAGTAAATATATATAATATGTTATCCTTCACAGCTATTTTGAAATATAAACTGTGAATCTCTACTGAAGTCGAATGGCTAGTAACCTTAAGATTTAAAGAAGTAATATACCGAATATATTTGCCATTTTTAACTCACCCCGGACTACCGCCGCGTCAACTTGATATAATTTAGGCTGCAAACCATCCATCTGAAATCTTTATTATACCATGTTAGTCAGACGCGTTGGTTTCAATTCGAATTTTCCTTTACTTGCATACGAATTATATAAATATTTAATCCCTAAGTCATCTTTTACGACACCCGTGCAAAAGAAAGGATAGCGAATTGTTGAAATTCTTACTCCGTCATCACACGTAAATAGGCCGTAAAATTGTTATGAATTATAAAGTTGCACTTGATTTTTTTTAAATTACCAATTAATTTAGGCATCCATACCATACATAGTGCAGTGCATATTTTTTACTTTGGAACATTATTCGTTGATGCTCCCCTCCTATTGGTCTTAGTATGATGTTATATAGGCTATATAGCCCTTCTCAATAAACAGGCTAATACTATAGGCATTTTTCAATACATTCTAGTAGTTAAAGAGATTAGAATTGTCAACCAAATAAACGATTCAGCTTTATAATATTAAGTACTAGCTGACCCGGCGAACTTCGTGCCGCCATAATTTTTTTCGCAAATGTATTTTCAAAATATCTGAATATATAGTCTCTTATAGAAGAACCATTACGGCTTTGTCGGGAAAGATTTAACCGTCTTTGTCGCGGCATTGTTAAAGATCATTCAAAGATAATCTAAATTACTGATTATTGATTTCTGACAAAATTATAATTATCAAATTTTCAACCATACTTAACTATAGACAAAATTACGTTTAGCTGTCATTTGCATTTTGTTATTATATATCAAAGGCGTTTTTGTTATCCTACGTTTCATAGTGACTTGTATTCTCTTTACTTTTCAACACGAATATGGAAATTTCTTGTTAAGCTCTCGTATTACATTCATTTTTTTTAGTGTTTTATTGAATAATTATGCTGGTATTTTATGTAATATAATACAGTTATGGTGCTGAAGTGTGGTGAATGTGATATAAGAGTGGTTTATGTGTATTTTCATATTCTACCGAATTCCCAGAGAATTCATGTAATTAGGTTTTCAGCGCCTAATTAATGGTAACGACTTGACTTACTGACGGACATGACTATAAATAAGCTATTCTATATAAAAAAATGTTAAATAATATGAAGAAAATTGTATCAGACTTGGCTGTATGGGCTTTGATCCCTTTGCCTGTCCGAATGGACAAACAGAAACAGAAAAAAATCTATTTGACATTTTATGTTACGTCACACTGGAACGCGATCGAACGGGATAAAATATAGCTTATTTCCATTAAGAAAAAGAAGAAGAAGAACGGGATAAAAAGTATCCTATGTCCGTTTCCTGGTTTTAAGCTACCTTCACATAAATTTTCAGGCAAATCTGTACAGCCGTTCTTGAGTTATAAATAGTATAACTAACACGACTTTCTTTTATATATATAGATATATTAGTGTGTCATGAAAATAAATTAACCACGTGGTGAATATTGACAATATAGTCACCCTTGCTCGTGATAATCGTAAAAACTGACTAAAGTACTCGGATAACAGGACTACGTTGCCAGGACTTCCCAGGACAATGATCATTAGTATTATCTTCATAAAGTGATAATACCAACTACGATCGCCAGTCATCATATCAAATGAGAACTATAACGTTGTCTTGCCTTGGAAGGACATATATATATTATATATATACATACAATATATATACAATATATATATATACATTGTAATTTGTTAGGCTGTTGGATTTAAAAATATGAAAGAATTAACTTACCTTTATTTATGATTGTTTTCATCATCGTTACATTGGCTCGTCAGATTGGTTGGTATGTTCTGTTGCGAGTTTCCTTCATTAGCGTAGATGTTTTCTGTATATTATATCCCTTAGTCGTTTTATACGACACCCACAATCATGCCAGGCCGTTGTCATCACGCGAAAAATGATTGTTTTACCTATATTTTTTGCTGAGAGAAACAAAAATAAATTAGATTTCGACGTCAAGTGATGTATATAACATCATTTGATATTGATCTGCGTATAAACCAAACGCCTGAAGACCAGACATCTTATTTTCTGAAATATGAAATGTGGGCCTTCGTTTAGTACACAGAGGTGTAGTATACTTAAAAAGTTAGTCGGCTGGTTTTAGAAGTATCAAGTGAGAAAGGTAGATAAAAATAGAACAAACTTATGTTAAATGCTTATATCTGATTTTTCCATATGTTCCTCAGGGAGATAGATATACTTTAATTTGCATATTATTTGGTTTAAAATTTTTTATTGGTTAAATAATGCTTAAAATAAAAAAAGAACAACTAATTTGTGTAACCATGTTTTTATATTTGGGGGTGTATTAGACACTCAATTTATCGGGCTGATTAAATATTTTTTGGAACAGAACTATTTTAAAGGACATATTAAATTATATATATACACTCATTTGCAAAAAAAACGGGCACCTAAGCAATGAACCATTTCAAATGTTAATATTTCTTTGTTTGATAATTATAGGTAGTTTTATCCACACAATTTGCTAAATTAATAAGAAAATAATCGTTTTCATCAGTATTTCATAAAATTTAGATACAATTTATGGGAAATAATGCTAAACCTCGCTAGTAGTGTATATTCGCTAGTAGTGCATATGCTCATGAAGTAAAAATAAAAAAGTTTTTTTGTTTGTTTTTCTTTAATAAAGTAAAAGCAGATAAATGTTTAGTATCGAGTGTGACCCCCTCTAGCTAAAATCACAGCTTGAATTCGTCTGGGCATGCTAGCGAGTATATCCCGGATACTTGCTTGCGGAATACGTTCCCACTCCGCAGTAATCACATTCTTCAGCTCTCTGATGGTCTGTGGAGCCGGGTGTACTGATCTCACACGCCGTTTCAGAACGTCCCAGACATGCTCTATGGGATTGAGGTCGGGACTTCGAGCTGGCCAATCCAAACGACGAATGCCGACCTCTTGCACATACGCATTAACATCGCGGGATCGGTGGGCGCGAGCATTGTCGTCCATAAAAATCGAGTCTTCACCTAGAGCGGCCAATGCGGGTTGTGCATGAGAAATTAGAACTTCCGTTATGTATCGATGCCCAGTCAGTGAGCCGTTTTCAATGAAGACTAACTCTGTACGATCCATTGAATTTATTCCTGCCCAAAACATAACAGAGCCCCCACCATAAGGTGTGATTTCTTCGAAACATGCCTCTGCAAAGCGTTCTCCTTGTCTTCTTAGCACTCGCCGACGTCGATCTTCACCGAACAGAGATATCCTGGCTTCATCAGAGAACAAAACCCTATTCCAATCGTCTTGAGTCCATGATTCACAATTTCTAGCGAACCTAAGCCTGTGAACTCTGTGCTCACGGAGTAATTTGGGGCCGCGGGCCGGGCGGTGACTGCGTATATTGGCAGCGAGAAGCCTCCTCCTGACCGTCCATAGACTAATATGCACATTTCTTACTTCTTGGAGGTTGTTCTTAAGATCCACATACGAAGATTTGCGATTTCTCAATGCGCGACTCACAAGAAAACGATCATCCCGTGGTTGGGTACATGGTTTTCTTCCAGAACCAGGCCTTCTGTCGACGGAACCAGTCTCCTGATATCGCTGCCAGGTCCTTTGGACTGTCGAGCGACTAACATTTAGCCTCCTAGCCACGAAACATTGGCTGCAACCCTCTTCAGGCAGCGCGATAATTTTGGTAGCTTTTACCACTTTATCTACCATTTTTGATACAGCCAAACAGCATTAAATAAAGCTTTGACAGTCAAGGATATGAAATTAATCGATAAAAATTGAATAAAAGTTATGAAAGTCGATGTTAACTTCTGGAACTTCGCGCCAAAAATGTAGGATAAAAAGGGGTTTTCTGTAAAAATGAACATCAAATGAAAAATTGAATTTAGAACGTACTTTTTTAAATACCACAGCATTTTTAAAACCGGCCAGTAACGTGTACAAACGATTGAAACCTTTTTGGTATTGTATCTTTTTAAATATGAATGAAAATCAAAACCGCCCGTTTTTTTTGCAAATGAGTTTATATATATATATATATATATACCATTATTATAACATACATAAAAATCAGAGAATGAAATTTAACATAAGTTCGATAGAGTATTAGCTAACTTTTTGATTTTGTATTTTTAAATCGACAATCTAATCAACTTTGAAGATGTACTAAGATTCAACGTACATATATATAAATAATCCCCGAAGCATCATATTTCATCTTTCAGAAAATAAAGTCTGTCTGGAACGTCCCGGCTTAGGCCATTACTAACTTATCTAGGGGCACGGCAGTGCCCCCGCCAAGTCGAGAAAAAGTCAGGCAAAACGCAACACTGCCGTAACATACTTTTCTCGAAGCCATTCAGGCCATTTTCGACCCCCTATAACTTCGTTGTTAATAAAGCTAGAAACCTGAATTTTTAGTAACCTAGCAGACATTGTATACAAATTATGTATTTCAAATTTCATTCAATTTGAACCAATAGTTTAAGAATTATAACTAGTCAAAATTTCGTAATTTTGTCACTCACTGACAGACTGACCGATCATCAATATTAAAGTGGCACTTTTAGTAGACATAAAAGCTTCAAATTTAGAATACAATTAGTGTTTAGTGTATAAATGAAGGAAAAATTATGAAACATTATAATTTTCATCCAGTTTCCAAGATACACTAACTGCATAAATAATTTTGTAAACTCATATAAATATATAGGATTACAAAGTTACATTTGCAGTTAATGAAATGTAACTTTGTAATAAATAAGTATACATTTGTCGCAATCATTGCTTCTCTATGGGAATTGTAACAACCGGCTAAAGACTGCGCAGATGAAATAGTGGTTAAGATACCAACGTATCGTGCTAGTGTTGCGGGTTCGAATCCCATGCAAGACAACACCTTGTACGATCCACAAATTGTTGTTCTGAATCTGAATGTAATTTGTGTCGGTTAATTATATGTTCTTTCCGTGTGGTGACGAAGTAAGTATACAATTCACCACTCTCTATCTTGCCCATGGATATCGTATAAGACGACTATGGGCTATAATATGTACATACCATATGTGCAAGAGAAGGAAAACTCGAAATGAAACCCTATTTCAACATGTCTGACCAGCATGGTATAGTGATGGAGGCGCGAGCCCAACAGTGGGACATATGAGGGCTGCGATGATGATGCGATGTTAAAATCCCCCACAATATAAGGACTAGTATTCCCTTAGTGCAAGGCGTTGTCATTTAAAAAAAGAATCAACAGGAAGGAGAGTGGGCAGCAGCTCTCGCCGGGGAAATGTATGATATCTCACTGCGAAACCAACCCGCCTACCAAACGTGGCGACTGCGTCATTATTCCTCATAAGGCGAATAAAAATAAGCTCTAGTCATGGCAACTCTGTTACCCTTGAGCATCGTTGGATGCAGGTGCCACAGTACCACACTTTATGGTGAAGCTGTGGACGGTGATAGGCTGAATAATGATTGGCATAATAGGTGTAGACAGATAGGTACCTAGATATAATTATGTTCAAAGATTACTTGTAAAATGGTCAATCAACTTAATGAAAAAGCAAGAGTGGGACCTGTCTTATGAAATTGTACCAAAATCTCCCAAAGTATTAAGCAAAGCAGATTGCCTCAAATTTATCTAAAAGAAAGAAAGCCATCATTAGGCTCGATTGCCATCAAAGCGGAGAGGAGACTAGAGGAGATGTGTTTCGAAAAACCAATCAAATTTCTTAATTTCCACTTCTCTCCGCGTAGTTTAGGTAGAATTGACTTAAGCGGAAAGGAGAGATGTCTCATTTTTCAGAGAGTGTGCTCTAAGAAAATCCTTTGTTGGTATTCAAGAAGTAGAAGGTACCGGAAAGGCAAATAAGTAGGTCTATCTACAAAAAGAAATGAGATACCATCAAAAACAAGACTAGTAAAAAAAAGCCAAGCCTCGCAACTGAGTTCTTCTACCTAAAAAATTTGTGAGATCCATGTTATACCAAGTCGGTTAACTCATTCAGTCCCTGCTTAAGGGACCTTTCTTCCTAAGTTATTACGTAAAAAAAGATGGAGTGGGTCTGGATCAATTTAAAGTCCTTGGTTGTCCTTTACGATTTCCTCGAGCACTGTAAGTGTTGGTAGTATTCGCAGCCGCTACTGCATAATATTTTATACAGCTTTTAATATTCAATGATTTGCCATCCATCAGCCTGTAGACGTCCGTTGCTGGACATAGGCCTCGAGCGCGCCGAGCTTCATAGTCGTATGCCTCACTTAAGTACTGCGTCTACTCTTTCACCTGATTTATATGTGCCAGAATGAGATGGCGCTACTAAGTATATGCTGAAACGTGAACGTCATGAACAACAATATTGAGCTTGAACTTATTTCAAATAGAGTTTTAAATGGCACGGAATGGTGTGATTATATTTTGGCATCGCCTCATTTGAAGTAGGACAATATACTCTCTCTGCTCACTACACAGAAGAGGCTACTCTTACAAATTATTTTTCATGTCATGTCCTACCCAAAACTACAGCCCACCTAGTAGTTGCTACTGAAGAACCTGTCCTCAACGGTCGTTGATGGTCGCGATGTGATTTGCCCATTACCGTTTCAATGTGTTAATTCTTTGGGATATGTTGATGACACTCGTTTTTCTACGGATTGCCATATTCCAGATTATCACCACGAAGCTTAACCTTCTCCATAGCATTCTGAGCAACTTTAAGGCCTTAAATAAGGCCGATATTTAGAGACCACGTTTCAGTGCCATATACATATATTGTTAAAACTGATTCAATCAAATGGTAACTTAATAATAAATTTCAGTGATATTAACCTTCAGAGAATCTTGATAACATGTTTCAGAAAGTTTATTTGAAAGTTTATTTAACAGTTTATTTGATCATAGCGAATCATAGATTCGCTATGATCAAATAAACTGTTAATGCGACTTGATATCTTTGAACATTTACGTCACATCTGACACACTGACTTGACGTAAATGTTCGTAGATATCTTGCCGAGTCGCATTACGAGTATAATATCTACTCATGGCGAATACGGGCTCGGATCAATATTACGGATGGTTTTTCCCGCTGTTAAAATAATTTATATA
The DNA here is from genome assembly GCA_032191425.1 of Lymantria dispar. Lineage (NCBI taxonomy): Eukaryota > Metazoa > Arthropoda > Insecta > Lepidoptera > Erebidae > Lymantria > Lymantria dispar. Next base: position 17,347,747 of record CM063440.1, read on the forward strand.
TATTACAGTATTATAATAATAACATATATAGGTTTTGAAAGATAGTAACTATAAATAATTTCATTGTTCGAATAGTTTCAGATAATCGTTCAATTTTGATTTTATATAGTATACTAGCAACCCGCCCTCGCTTCGCTTCAGTTTCAGTCACCTTAACCGCGCAGTTCCTGTTTCCGTGGGAATACCGGGAGAAAATATAACCTATGTTACACCCTGATATTATAACTGTCCAATGGTGAAAGAATGTTTGAAATCTGTTCGGTGGTTTAAGCGTGAAAGCGGACAAACAAACTTACTTTCGCATTTATAATATTAGTAAGGTTGAGTAAGTATTAATGAGATTAAAACCCGAACGAGGAATTTTCCAGAGAACTTGAAATAGCACTTTCCTGGAAGACCAAAAATACTCACTGCGATTGCCATCCTATCTGGTAAACGTATTGTTGGTTATTATCACAAATTCATTTAGATTCATATTTCTAACAGTAAACAATGATTGGCCGATGAATAGATAAATGAGCTTTGCTTTAATAATAGGTAATATTTAATCAACTTGCCCGTGCAGCTGGGTGATACCCATACCCATCAATCCATACCAATAAATAAAATAATAGGCCTTTTTCATGCTCACGCGATTATTTGCACTATACATATGCCTAAAAATCACTTTATAATTTTATTGTCTGTCTGTCTGTCTGTCCTGGTAATCTTCAAAACGGCTGGACCGATTTAAAAAATTCTTTCACCAATAAAAAGCTGTAATATCAGGGAGTAAACTAGGCTATATTTTGGCCCGGTATTTCCACGGGATTAGAAACTACGCGGGTTAGGTGACTGAACCCGAAGCGGAGCGAGGGCGGGTTGCTAGTTTCAAATAAATAGGTTACAATGATAAAAATGCGTAAAGAATTTAGAATAATATGAACAAAACGTCATCGGTCTGCTCTTATCATAATTGCTTGGAGTCGATACAATATGTACTTTTCTATTACAGGACATTACAAAAGTTATTGACAATAGTATTATGACCGGTCGCGATCCTTATATCAACCCTCTTTGGGAATGTAATTGTGGAGCAGATAGCATCAGATGGAGTTGATCCAAGTCTATCTTAAGTTCTTAGTAATCTCTTTTACAGTATCCACGAGTAATATAATAGTTGGTAGTATTCGTAGCCGCCACCACCAATGAAACACCACAATTTGAAGAAGATAATTAAAGATACATTCTCCCAACGACTTTAAGGGCAACTAAAAGCAATAGATTGGTAAATAATTTCCATAAAAGTATTATAAGATGAAGGAAGTACCTATATACAAAAATAGAACTATCGCTAAGTAATTTTAAACTCCACATAATTACATCAGCCTCAAATACAAAAATATTTATACACTTTTTCCGTGTGGTGACAGAGTGGGAATACAATACACGACCCTTTATTTTCCCGTGGATAAATAATGCATATAACATCTTCGCAAGAGAATATAAACCCGAAATTAAACCCTATACCAATATGTCTTACTAGCGTAGTACATTTGTCCGATTTCTCTCCTATTGTGGAGAAATATTGAGCCCAACAGTGAGCCCGTATATGAGCTGAAGTGATAATCAACGACGATTTTTTTTAATATTTTAATATAATTTATTCACAGGTATTGCCTCCATCGTCAGGACTTTCGGATTATGCTGTTAGTATTCGCCCCGATTATCATCGCGCTGTCATTGATACCGTGACATATTATGGCTGGAAGAACGTTATTTATATCTACGACTCTCATGATGGTAAGTTAACATAAGATATAAATTCATGTTATATGCGTTATCATGTCTGTAATAGCATATGTTAATAATTCAAATTTGTTACATCAGTATTTATGTCTTTATATGTATGAGGTTATTGTAGAAAGCGAGTGGATAACATCACTGAAAGAGAAGGAAACATTCATAATAACATAATTATGAGTCAAAGCGTCTAGTTAATACGATACCGTAGGCCAATTGCACTCTCGTCTTACGGAAGAGGCATGTGCTCAGAAATAGTAAGTTTCAAAAGAAAAAAATACTGTTATATTGATATGTTTATTATCTATTTAAATTACAAACTACAGAAAGGAAATCGACAATGCACTGGTATTATGTTCTATCTAATAATAGAGGTACATTGCATATTTTAATATAATTACATTGAAAAATTACCAGTAATTCTACAAAACATTAAGGGCTTTATGATAAAGGGCTTTTTAAATTCAATACTCGTTAAAATTTACATGAGATTAATTCCTAAAATCTAAATTATCTGCTAATTATTTCGAAAACGTAATGGGTTTTCGAGATATCTTCTTATAGATTCTTCTGTACGCCTATGTCACCTAACTCCTCCTAAATAGCTGGATAATTTGGGATGAAATCCTCTGTGAATATTTGAATCGGTTCCTGGATTATTTGAAAACAGAATTGGACCTATTAGGTAGCGTTGTTCTCATATAGTCAAATTAAATTTGCAGTACAATCGGCAATATTACAAACTATGTATCATATCAAATATAGCGCTGCTTTGCTTCGCAGAGGGTAACCAGATGAAAATTTTAAAAGTGTGAAAATTACACCAGATTCCCGTTGAGGAGTCCTGAAACTCTAGATATTACTTGTGTTGATTAATTTGATGTTTGCAAAATCCCCACAAAATTTTCCTCCAAAGAACGTGATCTTTTAAATCGAAAATTGTCTATACAAAGATACTTATTTGTTTATACCAAGTTTTATTTATATAAATATCTGTGTCCCTATTAATATTCCTGACTGCGGAAAGTATTAAAATGGGTAAACGTTACGCCTTTATTTCTAAACGAAAGAAGGCGAATTTTTAAAGTGGTCGTGTCCGGAATTTTAATTCAAAGCGAGGGGTAAAATATTTTCAACTTTCTTCTTCGAATAATGGGTGCAGTATTTACAATAATGAGAAGATTTCGTATTCTAAACACGAATAGCTAATTTAGACATTCGCTATGTCTTTTAGATATATTCGTATATCGTTTGGATTAGAGAGTAATGTTTTATGTAGCAAAAAAAAATATCAATATTATATCTTATATCTCTTCGACGAGCAATTCTTGTATATATATACATATATATATATGACCGAGCTTCGCTCGGAATATTATTACTGCATTTTTGTCGAATTTATTTAGATATATATTAATAAAAAATAAAATTAAATAAAGAAAAATATATAAAAAATTACAAAAAGAGAATAATAATAACACCGAGATTCGATCCGACGCTGTTTGAATACCAAAACAAAACAAAAACAGAACTGGACAACTTCCCAATTGAGCTATCGTAACTCATGACGTTGACAACGAAATTTGAATTCATATTCTTTTAAAATTTAATATCATTATATTGTCTGCCAAAAACACTGACTAACCAACATTTTCTATACATAAAACCTAGCTAGATCGATTTTTTGGGCCCGAATCCTCTAGTATGCCAAGTTTCAACAAAATCGTTGGAGCCGTTTCCGAAATCCTGAAAATATATATATTTACAAGAATTGCTCGTTTAAAGATATAACATATATGTATATAAACAAGAATTGCTCGTTTAAAGGTATAAGATATATATATTTTCAGGATCTCGGAAACGGCTGCGACGATTTTGATGAAATTTGGCATACTAGAGGTTTCGGGGCCAAAAAATCGATCTAGGTAGGTTTTATTTATGGAAAATGTTGTTTTGTCGGTGTTTTTAGCTAATCAATACAATTACATAAAATGTCAATAGAATATAGATTCAAATTTCGCCGTCAACGTCAAGAGTGGCGATAGCTCAGTTGGGAAGTTGTCCAGTTTTTGTTTTGTTTTGCCATTCAAACAGCGTCGGATCGAATCTCGATGTTATTATTATTCTCTTTTTGTAATTATTGATATTTTTTTATTATTTGATTTTTATTTTTTGCTAATATATAAATTTGCTAAATAAATTCGACAAAAATACAACAAAAAATTTTCCGAGCGAAGCTCAGTCAACAAGATATTTTTATTTAAAGATGTATAAAATTATCTATCATCATTCATCATCATCATCATCATCATTTGAGCCTATCGATGTCCAGTGCTGGACGTAGGCCTCAAATCAAATGATCAAATTATCTATACATCTTAAATAAGTTACTTGTAACGGAAGGTACTTGTAAAAAATTATCTTAACAACATAAATAAGTTAGTTACTCGTTATTTTATAGATCACCAGCCTACAAGGTTTGTATTTATATCTACATTTTTTAAATACAGTTATTTTGTAATCCAAATTCGCTTCTCCCAAAGAATTACATGCGCCTAAAAAAACCCAAACCTGTTGGCGATACCAACCGAAACCCTATAACAACACGTCTGTCCGGCGGTGTACAGTACGTCCATTTCCCTCCCATAGTGAAGGTGGCCTGAGCCCAAAATTTAAGTAAAACAGTCCGCTGAATATCCAAACCCATATTGTTATACATATGTTTTACAGCTGCCGTTGATAATTCATGGCAAGGACGACCATCATTTTAGATTAAATAAAAAAGGGGCTTCTGCATATTCGATTCACATTCCCGTCCCCATCTAAGACTCCACAATGACTGGGTATCTCTCTTACAGAATCTTTACCTATGAAAACTACAATAATAGTATTTTTATTGATTCCAATGAGAAATAATCTAAATACGCGATGACGTACTAAGCCGAGCAAATATTTTTGGCGAGCCGTCCCATGTATAAGTTTACACAACCTTTTTGGGGCCACTATATACCTCTTCATTTTCCGTGTAGTGACGGAGTAAGAATACAATTCACCACCCCCTATCTTACCCGTGGGTGATCGTACGAGACGACTAAGGGATATAAAACGCATATAACATCTATGCAAGAGAAGGAAAACTCGAAATAAAACCCTATACCAACACGTCTGACCAGCGTGGTATAGTAGGTCAATTACCCTTCCATTATGGAGGAGGCCCGATCCCAACAGTGGAACGTATATGGGCTGAGATGATGATACCCATTCATAACTCAAAAGCACACACTAAATTCGGTTCATATAATTCATCATCATCATTTCAGTTCATGTACGTTCCACTGTTGGGCTCGAGCCTCCTCCACAATAGGAGGCAATTGACCTTACTATACCATGGTACCAGCATGCTGGTCAAACAGGTTTGTATAGGGTTTTCAAGCTTTCCTTTTCTTGCATAGATTTTATATATATGGGCGCATATCGCCCTCTATAGGCAATATTTGTAAATTGTTGATGTATGTGTTATCAATTATAGTTATAAACATGTTTGAGATATTTGCAACTAATATTTAAATAATTATTTGTAGTAACAACACTGCTATTTACCATGCTATGATATTTAAGACACTTTTTGAATGTATTTCTAGAAATCTTTGATTTAATTGTTTAAATATTTATATAATTGATCAAATTAAAATCGATTAGAATTAATGTAATTATTTGTAACCATATTTAGTTGTTACACAATAAAGATTATAATTTATTTCTAGTTAGAGCGTCGTCTGTTGAACAATATATGAGAACAATATTTCCTTTAATTACATTAATGTAAATTGTGTAAAATTGACTGTTTGGAATTATGTTAAATGCATTAGAATATATATCATTATTATTTAGCTATATTCAGATAGTTAAAAATAGTTGTTTTATTTGTTTGTTATAAAAAGTAATTGTAGTTAAAGACTAGACCGTTTCATTGTAAAGCGGAGGTTATAAAAACATTGTAAGATTAGAATAGAGGACAGTTTTACTTCACTCACTTCTCCAGCAATAACTCCTAATAAATACAGTGATTACATACTCATTATTTTACTATCATCGTCCAAATTCCTGGCGCAACGCCGACATATACGTAGTATATCCTTAAGTCGTCATTTACGACATCCACGAGCAACATAGGGTAGAGTAGTAATTTGTATTCTTACTCTGTCGCCACACGGAATACAATTACTTTCTTTATATATAACTGGCAACCCGCCCTCGCTTCGCTTCAGTTTTAGTCGTATTACCCACGTAGTTCCCGTTCCCGTGGGAATACCGGGATAAAATATAGCCTAGTTTACGCCCTGATATTATAGCTTTCCATTGGTGAAAGAATTTTTGAAATCGGTCCAGCCGTTTCGAAGATTATCCGGGACAAACAGACAAACAGACAGACAGATAGATAGACAGACAGACAGACAGATAGACAAACAGACAGACAAAAAAATATAAAGTGATTTTTAGGCATATGTATTATGTATGTATAGTGTAAATAACCGTGTGAGCGTGAAAAAAGCCTATTATTTTGACATTTCAAACAGACACTCAGTTTTATTTATTGGTATAGATATAATGTATAATATTCTTTACTAGCAACCCGTCTTCGCTTCGCTTCGGTTTCAGTCGCTTTACCCGTGGCGTAGTTCCCGTTCCTGTGGGAATACCGGGATAAAATATAGCCTATGTTACTCCCTGATATTATAGCTTTCCATTGGTGAAAGAATTTTTGAAATCGGTTCGGTGGTTTAAGCGTGAAAGCGTTACAAACAAACAAACATCCTTACTTTCGCATTTATAATATTAGTATGGATATATTAATATACTTTCAAATGTCCTAGAAAATTCAAATTGAGAACCTAGAAAATTTTCGAATCAATCATTTTTATAAAAGTAAGTAAAAGTACACTCGTTGATATGGACGTATCGTAACCTGAATTAAAGCATTTAAAATGCTCATATCATTGATTGACATTGATGGGTTGATGAAAATTTCACGCAACTCACTATTTTATTTTTTTGTTTGATCAATGCCTTAGATTGTTAATGGTTAGTATTACTATCAACTCAAATATTTAGAACTATATAACTTTTCAATGAAAAATCAATAATGATTTCTGATATTTACGCGAGCATTACACATTATGCTTAATAATTACTAACCATAAACAATAAACTTATACCAAAAATTTATTAACTAATTTTCTGTAGCGGGTAGACAATTATAAATCTCTGTAATAATGATGAATTGTTGGACGTGAGAAATCTTAGTCGGCCCGTGAATATAGACCCTGTAAAGTGTTCGAAACGTCGGGCAATCAAAAAGCAAACACAAACGCGATAAAATAGTTTTATTTATACTAAAAGACCTAAGGATATAATATGCATATCATATATATGCAAGAAAAGGAAAACTCAAAATAAAACTCAATAACAACCCGTCAGACCACAAAGTAAGTAAATTTTCGTCTTATTTTATAGGAGGCTTAGGGGCGCTGGGCTTACCAGCGGTAGAACGTACACCTACGGGTTGCATTGAATGAGTGAATAAAAACCATAAAGATTACAAATTAAATAGTTAAATATAAAACGAGTATCTATCTACAACTGAGAAACTACCCCTGTCAAATATTGTATTTGAATAACTAATTTAACGATTGGAATTTAGAATATTATATTATTATTGAATATCAAACATTCTTGTAGTAGAAAAACAATTTGTTTTTTCTACAGAATGGTATCAATTTAAATCTCTAATCTTTTGTCGATTAATTCGGCAATCCTACTATAATAAACATAATATTTAACTTGATTACTTAGAATAATAACCTATAAAAGGTTAGTGTCGATATTTAGGCGATCAAAATCATGATGCCAAAAATACTACATGCGCGCAGGCGATTACACACGTACACCACTATACAAATTATGAAATCAAATTTTGTTTTTATTAATATAAATCGTCGAAATACTTTTAAAAGTATTGTTAATAGAATTTTATGTTTTTCAAATGTGTTGTGACACCATTTGAATGCACAAACCGTCATAATTACCTACTTATTTTTAAGAGTTGCGTACGTACGTGCAGTATAGTGACCTTGTACATTACGAAACGTTGTCGGCGTAAGCTCCCATTAGGCTTCAATTTAAATGCTTAATTTTTTGTGCGTGTACTTACCTGCTATATGTTATTACTCTAAGCTTGATTAATTATATTTACGGTTATAACTACTTTGCTCTGTTCGGAGCGACAAATGAGTGACGTGCGGCCTCATAGCCTACCGTATACCTTCCCTATCGCCATTAGATCGACCACTGGTACCGATTTCTTGACATCTGTGGCCAGCCCGGCGGATTACCGTACCGGCGGTCCCTTTTGACGACTCGACGACAAGGAGTTGCCGGAGCGTCGACTTCACGCGACCTCCTTTTTTTTTTTTAATGGGTGGGCTATGGTAAGCGCACCGCGGTTCAGTCCGTCCGGGGCGATGAAAGGACGGCGCGCGGGGCCCATAACCCACCCGTACCCACGTCACCTTGCTGTTGGGCCGACCACCGGAGCAGATGTGACTTGTCGTCAGTGGGCGGCTGACGGAATACCCTTTCGGGTACCCTCACCTCTCGACGTCCTGGGACGTCGGTCACCGTCGCACGGTTAGCCACACGGGTGACGGACAATTCCCCGGTCCGATCACCCGCGGCCCCGGCTAGGGCGGCATTAGGCGCAGATACTTGCGCCTGCGCCGCCCAAGTTGCCAGCGGCGGAACGTGTCGCCGAATTGGAGCTCTACTCGCACACGATCCGCCGCCTCCTTCCGTGAGATTCCACGCGACCTCCTAGGACGGCAACAGTCGCAGATTTACTCACATATCTGAAAAGAAATGTAGTGTCGTGGGACACCAGGTAGGAACGAAGTTCCTTCGGCTAATGTAGAATCGACACAATTTGCAAAAAAAATCAAAATTCAGGGCTCTTTTAGTTGGTGTCCTTATTCCGAACATTGTTAGTTTCTAATTATAAAATTTATTGTGACTAAACTATTGGGTGTAGGCTCTTGAAATTTAGGTTTTTTAGTATTTAATCAGTTCTACTGGAAATTCTATGAGGTCTGTCAAAAATCCGGAGTTCCTGCGGTCAAAGATGACTGATTTATGGCAATTTGGGGTTTGAACGATGTTTCACATCAAAAAAGGGGGAGAGGGAAGTTTCTAATGGGGGGTAGGGGTAGTCCGGGCGGCAATGTAGGGTGCAAGGGGGGTGTAAGCGACGCGAATTATTAAATAAAAATATGTATTGTAAATATTAGGCATTCTATTGTTGCTATGCAAGGTGCGCGCGGGGTGATTGGCGCGCGGGGTAATTGGCCGCGCGGGGAGAGGTATTGGCGCGCGCCCACGCTCGTGCCACCGGGACTATCGCGCCCTTTTCTTTACTCTCTCAAATTCTACGGCACGAATAGGTCTAGATACGAGCCTTAAGCTATATTGTATTCTGTTTTATATTGTTATATTCTATATTAGTTGTTAATTATTCATTTTAATTCTCCTGTGCTGTTTACTGTTATAAATTAGTCAATAATATTCAAATAAACCAGTTTTTCATCACGATCAATATTTTTTGGCGCCAACCGAGTCATTACATAACTCTTCACCGACTGCACACCGGTGAAACCACTGGCGTCGCCTTCAGGGGGTCAAAATTTCTATCAAAAATGGTCTAGCACTTATAGTTTTTGAGATACGGCGGTCAAAACAATTGTAGGTTGAACGATGTTTCACATCAAAAGAAGGGGGGGGGAGGGAAGTTTCTAATGGGGGGTAGGGGTAGTCCGGGCGGCAATGTAGGGTGCAAGGGGGGTCAAAATTTCTATCAAAAAAGGGGGAGAGGGAAGTTTCTAATGGGGGGTAGGGGTAGTCCGGGCGGCAATGTAGGGTGCAAGGGGGGTCAAAATTTCTATCAAAATGGTCTAGCACTTATAGTTTTTGAGATACGGCGGTCAAAACAATTTCGTCTCATTTAACGGTTTTATTCCACGCACTTTTCTTACGGTTTTATTCTTACGGTTTTACTATCACATTTTTTTCAGTTCGGTCGCGCAGCAAAATCCCTATCTCCTCCAAGCCTGCCGTAAGGAACTTCGTTCCAATAAGCAAAACAATTTCTGTTTCTATATACATATATTAATATGTTACATTTTTAAATAACTTAGCTGCCCTAGTCAATATGTTTTAACTACATTTATACCCTTAAGAGTTTCATAAGTTGGTTTCTATAGTGTATTATTATTTTGTAGTGGTAGGACCACACTGTTGACAGTTGTCTGTCTACAGCCGCGGCCCAGTCCGTCTGGGACAGTACCACACTGAGCTGAAAATAGACAATTTGTTACCTACTGCGTTTTGTTTGGTGAATGAAAGAGCCGGCAGCCCAATTTTCTAAAAGTATGTTCTAAAATCATCACCAAAACCCACCACATGTTTGCATGTGATGGGTTTTGGTGATACCTTTAATTTCACCGAACCTCATTGTATACATTCACACTCTTTTTACTTTCTTCACGGTAGGCAGCGGACTAGCAATGGTCTATGAGCGGCAGCAACACTTACCATCAGGTGTACTGTTTGCTCATTTGCCACTGTTTACAATAAAAAAAGAGAATAGCGTAAATTACCCACAAAAATTACTTTATTCATACATATACATACTGTATTCGTAGCTCACTGGATAGATGACTTACTGCGCTTGCCGAGAAATGAGTTTTACACATATCGTACAAAAACATTTTATTTTTAAATATATCTATTTCTCGTCTTCATATCAATCATGTATCCGCACAGCAATTTATCATTGTCAACAAAATATTTTTACAGTAGTTCCCTGATTTATTTTTAAAGGTACAAAATTGGTCCTATTATCGTACTCTAGCTAAATAAGCTACCATGTGCTCTAAAGATGTTTTCTTTTCATACTGCTATTTATTCTCTCATTCTTCATCTGCTATTTATTCTCTCCGTGTGGTGACGGAGTAAGAATACAAATCACCACTCTCTATTTTGCCCGTGGATGTCGTAAAAGACGACTTAGGGATATAATAAGCATATAACATCTATGCAAGAGAAGGAAATCTCTAAACAAAACCCTATACCAACCTGTTTGACCAGCATGGTATATATTAAGGTCAATTTCCCTCCTATTTTTGAGGCAGCTCAAGTCCAACAGCGGGACGTATGTGAGTTGAAATGAATTAAAAATGAATGAATTTAGTCTCTAAATATATATAAAGTAAAATCGTATATAAGTATTTATAAGGAATAAAAATAAACCAGCAATATATCAATGGAATCATACCTACAATATATAAATAGGATTTTTGCCGTAGTCACGAATCCAACGCGACGTAAAATTCATTTTATGTCACAGTCATAGGATCACCTCTCAGAAAAGAACACTTTGCAAACGAAAAACCTATTTACATATAAAATGTGGTTGCGAAATAGGTATAGATATGAAAGTGTTATACAGATAAATGTGAACATGCTAAAGAATATGCTGTCGTAGTAAATTTCATATATTTTATTTATATTCGATGAAGAAAATAAATGTCTTATAAATAAATATTTTTATCATAAAATAACTACTTACGTAGATACTTAAAGAGACAATAAAGTAAATAAAAAACATACTGAATAATAACCAACAAAACCTCACCCCATACCTTAGAACCTACTAAAAGAATATAAAGACAGAGAAATACTTTAAGAGCAAGTACGGATGTCGTAGCAGCGTCTACGACTCGCGGGTGCCGGATGCTACACAGACGCTAAAGAGATACGATATAAAAACCAGACTTTTATTATACAAAAGAAAGAACTGTAGTAAAGAACTAAAGAATAGATTAGAGTATAGCAAGCCATACAGTTATATATAAGAAAAACGGAAATAAACTGGTGATCGAATTCGTAACGTAAACGGAACGCCGATCACTACGATATCCAAATAACACCACCCTCTTCAAAACGCGACCGCTTCTGTCACATCAAAGTCGATCCGTACAAGGCATTAATTTGAATATCCATCACTAGACTTTGATGTTGACATGGAAAAATAAATAGCTCTACAAGACAAGTATTATAATAGTATGACTGATTTATAAACGAGTTTATACCTATACATATTATAAACTATATAATAGTGTTAAATATTAAGTTGCAAATAATTTTATTTTTTTCTTTATTAGCTAGCAACCCAAAGCCGTCTAGCCATTCTTCTACTCTTCAGAACAGTACAAATATTACTCTCATATTATAATAATGAATATTATGCAAAGCCTCTGCTGTTTACAATTAATTATCGAAAAGGCGAGGGCGGGTAATAAAATTATTCTCATTTTATTTATTATTATTAATAGCTAATATTTACTTACATTAATAAGAGAAGCATCAATATATGTATATTATTTCTCAGATCTATTTTTTTCTCGATATGAAATATTAACTGTAATACTACAGCAATATTTGTTTCATATGTAATTTTGAAGATTATTTACCCTTCTTATGACTAAAAATATTTAAATATCAACATTTGCCTGCTTTCATCCTACACTAAGTGGGATCGGCACAATATATTCTTACTTTTCATAGCCTATTATCGGCCGTCATATCTACACTTACTGTTTTCATACGCATGTCCTCATTCACACAGTCCATCCATATCTTTTTGGGTCTCACACTCTTCTTAAGTCCATCCACAGTCATATTGATAACCCGCCTTGTCACTTGCCTTTCATCCCTCCTTATTACATGTCCATACCAAGAGCGTCTCGCGCTCCGAATCTTCTCTGCCACTGGTGTCACTTTCAGGCTTCGCCCTAAAAATATTTAATTAAAATAAAATAAGTTTTTCTTTAAAACTTAGATAAGACGAAATCTAATGGCCATGACTTTATCAGAATGTACGTATACGTATGAGTTAAGTTCAATTTTAAAATAATATTATCTACTTTCAACCTTTGTTTCATCGTGGTGGTGCAGTTTATAAAATAACTTTTTCAGTCTTTCTAAAGTATCATTAAGCCAAGCTGGCATGTGAAACTTGTTAACATAGAGACTTCTATTTAAAATGTTTCGAATAAATGTTGGATACTTCTATCGTATATACGTTGAATGCAAATAAAGAATATTGTTTTAAGTATCGATCTCGTGGAGGTTCATGAATCGCATAGTTCTCAGAACAAATTTTATACAGTTTTCAAATGATTGCTCTAAATACTGTTTCAATTGTAATCTCAAGTGAAGCTGAGGCAAATAGCCACTTATATATATTTATACTATCATCATTATCATGAAGGTCCCAACTCATATGTGTCCTACTGTTCTGCTTGGGCCTTCTTCACTTTGAAAGTGTGATTGAGCTATGACATGCTATTCAGACGGGTTGCTATATAATTTTAATTCCAGTCGTTCCTTTCTTGGAGTGGATGTAATCTACTGGCGTACCTTAATCGGCTTTTACAGTCGCGTGGTGAGAATTACAGTCTCACTTCTCCACTACACGTATATTTATATATATAATTATAAATCTACAAAGTTGTAACTTATAATCTTAATGTATGGCACTGCCTGAGCTAGGATAACAAAAATCTATTCTCAGCAAAGATAATAAATAGCATATACTACCAAATGGTCTTTTTGGGATACTTGTAATACGGTTCCTGCTCTCAAAAGTAATATACCGTATTTTATTATTTTTTTTTTTGTACTGTATAATTTTTGGAACAAGTAAATTTATACGAAATGGTTATCAGCACCTTTTCTTTTACTTTTCTTTTACTTTACTATTAGATAAATTTGTTTATAATGTTATAAGTATAAGTAAAAACTGTCATTAAAGTAATTAAATGCAATGAAATATATATAAAATATGATTGTAATAATTACAAATCACAATAATAATGTTTATAGATTTGAGGTGATAACTTTTATCGTTTTTATAAATGATAATTTATTTTTAAAGTAACATTTATATACATATATTTGCATAATTTTCTTATTGAAGAAATAATTATGAATTATCTCTTAGAGAATGAAGCCGCGAACAGTAATAGATTACAAACATGATGGTCGTTATTGAAACTCCCTAATCGTCAACTCGATACAAGCTACAATAGGGACTTGATCCCAACCCATTGTTAGTATAGAATAGGAAGGATTTACTAAGATTCCGAATGAAACAAGCTAGAATCTTAACTCAGCCAAGTAAATGCTTTTATTATCACATTTCATGAATGCTTGTAGGTCAAATATAAACGAAAGTTTTCAGCTCTTTATTCGTTACATCTTTATTTTATTTCACCTCTTATATTAAATATTTATATTCCCAGTATGGCAACGGGATAGAATACAATTATCATCACCCCTTGATTGCCCGTGGGAGTCGTAAAAATCGGCTGAGGGCCTCACCAGGAGAATGGGCAGCAGCTATCTCCTGGGAAAACTTATTACATCTACTGCGATCGCCAACCCGTCTGCCAAACGTGGTGCTTATGACATTAACCCCCCGAACATGTGACGACGATGTGGAGACCTTATACGAGGACATCTTGAAAGCCATCCACACGTCCAAAACCCACTTCACGGTAGTTATGGGAGACTTCAACGCGAAACTAGGTAAAAAGACAGACGATGAGCTGAGAGTGGGATTTGGACAGAGAAACCAAAGGGGCCAACAGCTGGTTGATTTTTTGGAGAAGGAAGGCACTTTTTATGATGAATTCCTTCTTCAAAAAACGGCCACAAAAGAAGTGGACGTGAATTGGTCCCAATGTTTCCACTAAAAACGAAAGAGATTTATCTTGTCGGACAAATGACAAATATTCAATGATATCTCTGTGATCAGCAGGATCAAAACTGAAAGTGATCACCAGATGGTACGAGGCACATTGAATTTATGTACGAAAGTCGAGCGGTTTCGCTTGATGAAGTCTACACTTCGCCTGTCCAATACCAGAACCCCGAAAGCTTTCAGCTCGAATTATGTAATCGCTTCCAATGCCTAGAAGAGTGCGAATCTTCGAACGATATGAGCAACAGGTTCGTGGGAACTGTCCACGCTGTCGGGTCAAAGCTTTTTAAGACCCGTCGCGTAAATAGACCAAGAAAATTTTCAGACCAGACTCTCAAGCTCATGGAGCGGAGAAAGGAAATAACGGTGTACTCTTCAGCTGACTGGTCCACACATAGGCAGCTAAATAGGCAAATCTCAAAGTCCGTGCGACACGACGTTCGCCGATTCAATACACAGCGTATTGAAGAGGCAATAGAGCGGAACCGTGGCTCTAAAGTGTTCGCACGAGATTTGTCTATCGGGCTCATCCAAATGAACAAGTTGAAGACCGATGACGGTACTGTTATTTCATCCCAGAGTGAGATCTTGAGAGAGGTCGAATGGTTCTATGGGCAGTTATATAAATCATCCCAGAACCCCGTTGCCGGCTTGGTCCAAGATCTCAGATCCAAGCTAACTCGGCACTACACCAAAGAAATCCCGGACGTCAGTTTCTACGAGATCAGAATGGCTCTGAAACAATTAAAGAACGAGAAGGCACCGGGAGATGACGGAATTACCACAGAACTCCTGAGGGCAGGCGGCAAGCCAGTTCTAAAAGCTCTACAGAAGTTGTTTAATTCTGTCATTCTCGGGGGCGACGTTCCAGAGTCGTGGATCAGGAGTGTGGTGGTGCTGTTTTTCAAGAAGGGCGATAAAACGCTCTTAAGGCATTACCCATCTCACTCTTGAGCCACGTCTACAAATTGTTCTCAAGAGTCATCATTACGAACCGACTCGCGTGCAAGCTCGACGACTTCCAGCCGCCCGAACAAGCCGGCTTCCGAAAAGATTATAGTACCATAGACCACATCCACACGCTACACCAGATTATACAAAAGACCGAGGAGTATAATCGGCCTCTGTGTCTAGCGTTTGTGGACTAGGAGAATGCCTTTGATACTGTCGAAACTTGGGCAATGCCGCGGTTCCTTCAGCGGTGCCAAATTGACTATCGATACATCAAAGTGCTGAAGTGTTTGTATAGAAATGCCACTATGCCAGTCCGCATCCAGAATAAGAGTACGAAACCGATCCAGTTGCAGAGAGGTGTGAGACAAGGAGACATCATCTCTCCCAAACTGTTCACCACTGCGCTGGAAGATGTCTTCAAGCTCTTAGACTGGACCGGACTCGGCATCAACATCAACGGCAAATACATCACTCACCTTCGATTTGCTGACGATATCGTAGTCATGGCAGAATCTATAGAGGACCTTGGTACTATGCTCAATCAGCAAGGTTTCTCAACTAGTGGGTCTACAAATGAACATGGACAAGACGAAAGTCATATCTAATGCCCATGTCATTCCTGTACCGGTCCTAGTTGGGAATGCGATTCTCGAAGTTGTGGATCATTATATTTACCTAGGACAAGCAGTCCAGTTAGGTTGATCCAATGCCGAGAAAGAGGTCAGCCGACGAATCCAACTCAGCTGGGCAGCGTTCGGGAAACTTAAGAGGATCTTCTCGTCCCATATTCCGCAGTATCTGAAAACAAAGGATTATAACCAGTGTGTGTTACCAGCAATGACTTACGGCACTGAAACATGGTCTCTAAATGTCGGCCTCAGTTCTTGGTTCTTGAGTGGCGACCACGTATCGTACGGCGCAGTGTAGGACGAACCCCCACTAGGTGGACTGACGACATTCTAAAAGTCGCAGGGAACCGTTGGATGCAAGTGAGCAGGAACGTTCCGAGTGGCATTCTCGCGGGGAGGCCTATGTCCAGCAGTGGACGTCTCTAAGCTGATGGATAAATTTTTGCCCTTTCCGTGTTATGATGGAGTAAGAAAGCATTTTACTGCACTCTGTCTTACTCGTGGGTGTAAAAAAAGATAACTAAGGGATATCTTGTAACAACTATGCAAAAAAGGAACACTCGAAATTATAACCTATACCAACCCACCTGACCAGTGTGGTATAGTAAGCTCATTTCCCTTCCATTGTGGAGGAGGCTCGAGCCCAGCAGTGGGACTTATATAAGCTGTGATGATGATGATGGTGATGATGAAGAATCCAATTCAAGTAGGTCAATTTCCGTCCCATTGTACAAGGCCCGCCCAGTAGTGAAAAGTATACGACCTGTGATGATACCATACCTACCGCATGAACCAGACATGTTAGCATAGGCTTTTACGACAGCCAGAGGTAAGAGAGGGGGGAGATGAACTGTATTCTTATTCCATCACCACCTGGACTAATTGATAGGTATACTAAGAAAACGTCATCACAGCACTATTATTTTAATACTAAAATTGTTCATACAAAATATATTTAATACACCAATAACATCGATTCCCAATAGAATTTAATAATATAATTTTTTACAAAGACAAACTTTATAGAGTAACTATCACTTTTGTATGAATTGTCAGAATGGACAGTTTATTCAGGGAGTTTAAAACCCCCACGTACTTTCCGTTCGTAATCGCGCAACGGACCGGATTGTTGCCGGGGCTATAATTAATTTTATTACTTTTACATTATATTCGTAACGTTTCAGTGAATTATCGCGTAATTAAATTTCATAATGATTGCAGAAGCTGTCCTCTCCTGACCCCTGAAAGAAACTGAAATTAATATATAACCAATAAAAATTACTTTGTTTCTTTAGGTAATGAATTAAGTCTGCGCCTGATGCCGCCCTAGCCGAGGTCGCGGGTGACTGGAATTGGACCGGGGATTTAGTCCGTCACCCGCCGAGAGGACATTTACGTGACGGTGACTCCCTCGAAGACGACGGTCGAGGAGAGGATACTCCTCAGGGGTATTTCGTCGGGCCGACCACTAACGACAAGTCACCGTGCACCGGTGGTTGGCTCAACGACGAAGGTGACGTGCCACGGGTGGGTTACGGGGCCGCGCGCCGTCCCTCTCTCGCCCCGGACAGAGCCGGCGGGTGCGCGGAGCGTAGCCCACCGAAAAAAAAGTAATGAATTAAGTAATATCATGCATTACGCAAGGGATACAGCCAACAAATCTCGTTAAGTGCAATTCGCGTATATCGGGGTTTGCGATAATAATATATTTAATTAAAAATAGTACAAAAAAAATGGTTGTCTGTAAAGATTCTTTATGGACGATAATTTTAAGTGATACAAAAACATTGATGAAAATTTGCATACTTATATGAATTGAATTGAATTATTATCACTAAATTATCGTTGTTTTGTAGCAGTTAATTCAAAGTTATAATTATTTCGATAAATTAACAATTAATTGCGCCCGTTATTTCAAAAATTTTTGTTACTTTAATTTGAGATAGATGTGTCACAAGCCGAACGTTCCGGTTGGCCCAGTGGTCAGTGCACTCGCCTCTATGGTCCGTCCGGGCCAACAGAGGCGGGCGATCGGCCTCTCGGCGGGTGACCCGCGGCCTCGGCTAGGGCGGCATCAGACGCAGGCCTGCGCTGCCAGATTCACTGGTGATGGACCTCGTCGTCGTGGAGGCGTTCCTCCCTTGCGCGCTCCGCCGCCTGCTTCCACGAGATCGTGCCTCTCTACCGGTTGTTCCGCGCTCTCACTTACAGGCTTGGCTCAGGAGGAACGTGACAATGAGTCGGCCTTTTTCATGCGTGCAGGCGTACCGGTGTTAATCTATTTTTAGGAACTTATCCAATCACAAAATACAAATCACTGAGATCAATAACTTTGATTCTAAGAACAATTTATTCAGTATATTTTTTTTTTTTTTTTTGTGGGTGTGTCGCGGTCGGCGCGCCTCCGCACCACTCCGTCCGGGGCGACAGAGGGGCTTAAGCACGCAACTCCCGCGACCCACCCAAAAACCACGTCCCTTCGTCGTTGGGCCGACCACTGGAGCAGCGTTAACTTGTCGTCAGTGGTCGGCCCGACAGAATACCCCCTGTTGGGGTACCCTCCCATCGACCGACGTCCCCCCCTCGGGGAGGACGTCGGTCTTTTCTCACGCGGTCGGCCTCTCGGCGGGTGACGGACTAATCCCCGGTCACGTCACCCGCGGCCTCGGCTAGGGCGGCATCAGACGCAGGCCTGCGCTGCCAGATTCACTGGTGATGGACCTCGTCGTCGTGGAGGCGTTCCTCCCTTGCGCACTCCGCCGCCTGCTTCCACGAGATCGTGCCTCTCTACCGGTTGTTCCGCGCTCTCAGTTACAGGCTTGGCTCAGGAGGAACGTGACAATGAGTCGGCCTTTTTCATGCGTGCAGGCGTACCGGTGTTAATCTATTTTTAGGAACTTATCAAATCACAAAATACAAATCACTGAGATCAATAACTTTGATTCTAAGAACAATTTATTCAGTATTACGTGCTGTTTTTAAAGAAATTTAAATCCATTCTCTTTTAGATGGCGTTCATAACATGTAACACGTTTTAACTGTTTGACGCATGGTCATCACTGTTTATACTCTGCAGTATGAATTCTTAAGTAAGCAATTCGCGTGATGTGAGACAAAGCGAAAGCGCACGTAATAGACTCCCGTAAAGCGGGGTATAACTGTATTATATTTTTCTGACTATACCATGATTAAAATGAAAATAATAAACATGAAGTGAATATAAAAAAGATAAATATATAGTAAAGTGTATACCTAATACGGATAAACATAAAATAAAACAAAACATCTAATATCGATAATACATAAAATTATTAACTTATTTTTAATTAAATTATTCTTATCAGTCCATAAACATCCTATTACTCGGCACAGACCATAACTAGATAACGGTTTGTCAACTACAACACACAGTTAAATATCTTTCATTTGCAATAATTTTAACTGTTCACATTCCTACATAATTTTCTGAAATTCTGCGACAAGTTCCGTTGAACATATTGCAAAAAATATTGATTATAGTTTTATAACCAGCCTTCTGCCTGCCGAAAACTCCCTTTGAGAATGTAATTTTTGACCAATGCGTCAAATAGAGTTGGCCTAGGTTGATGTAACAGTCGCGTCATACACGAGCACAATACACGGCCAAAAATGGCTTCAGCTTCATAGAGCTTTGTTGCTGTGTGATACACACTACCTGTGTGATGTCTATCAGTGGTTGAACAAAGGTGACAGGGTTCTTTTACGTCCAGTCCAAAAACAGTGCTGTTAAAACTACTACGGTTTTGTTAAAAGCTCAACAATTTAGAAATAAAAAACCGGGCTAAATGCGAGACAGAGTCCTGCATGAAGGGTTCCGTACCATTATCTATAAAAAATCGCGTCTGTTGTAAGGGGGCCCTTAAATATTTATTTTATCTTTAGTATTTGTTGTTATAGATGCCACAGAAATACATAATTTGTGAAAATTTCAACTATCTAGCTATCGCGGTTGTTGAGATACAGCCTGGTGACAGACAGACGGACAGACAGCAAAGTCTTAGTAATAGGGTCCCATTTTTACCCTTTGGATACGGAACCCTAAAAAACTAAAATAATACTAATTTCATTGAGTATTGACAACATCATAATTATTTTAAGAGTTCCTAATAGCTACTTACTGTGTATAATATTTGCCGTTTGGTGACCGAGTAAACATATCATTTATCACCTCCTTTCTTGCCCGTGGGTGCTGTAAAAGATGACTAAGGGATTATAATATGGAGATAACATCTTGTATAGAGAAAGAAAACTCGAAATAAATACCTTCTTTTTTTTTGGGTGTGCGTTGCGGTCGGCGCACTCCTCGCACCACTCCGTCTGGGGCAACAGAGGGGCGTAAGCACGCACACCCGCAACCCACCCGCGATGCACTTCGCCTTCGTCGTTGGGCCGACCACTGGAGCAGGGTGACTTGACGTCAGCGGTCGGCCCGAGGGAATACCCCCTATTTGGGGTACCCTCCCATCGACTGACGTTCCCCCCTCGGGGAGGACGTCGGTCTTTCCTCAGGCGGTCGGCCTCTCAGCCGGTGACGGACTAATTCCCTGGTCACGTCACCCGCGGCCTTGGCTAGGGCGGCATGATACGCAGGTATTCGCGTAACGCCGCCCCAGTCGCCGGCGGCGAATCGCCTCATCGAGGCTGCGCTCCTCGCGCGCGCGATCCGCCGCCTCCTTCCGCGAGACTACTGCCTTGCAGAAGGCTGCCAACGCGTGCCAGTTCCTGACGCTGTCGAGCATCGCCCTGGCGATGGTCGGCAGCGTCAGGTCGACACCAATGATTGCGACGAGTTCACGACGCTGCTCTGCCCAAGCGGCACAGACCTCAAGCGTATGCTGCACCGTGTCCTCGTCGCAATCGCAGTGGTGGGAGAACTGTGTACTTTCCCTCCTAACGACCTTATGCAAGTATTTGGCGAAACATCCATGCACCGTCAACACCTGTACCAGTCGGAAGGAGAGCACCCCGTGCCGCCGTTTCAACCACTGCATCAGCACCGGCCGGGAGGCCTCCACGGTCCGCACCCCAAACCGAGGCCTCTCCAGCCGGACTGCCCTGCTGCGCCTCCAGGTCCCACGGGGGTGTCCCGGCCAACAGGCACGCTGCCTCCGTCGCCACCGTGCGGTATCCGCGTATGGCCCTGACCGCCATGGCCCTCTGTGGTCGCCACAGAAGAGTCCTGAGTCGGACGGTCAGGGGCCCCGGAACCACCAATGCCCGTCGAGCAACAGGCCCAAATAACTCATATGAGCCCGGATGCTGATTCCAACCGAATGGACGGTGATCGAGACGCTGATAAGAGGGCTCATGCGGGGCCCATGGAACAAGAGGACCTCCGTCTTGTCCAGGGCTACCCTCAACCTCAACGCCTCGATCCGCCTGACAATCTCTTCGGTGCCTAGATTCATCAGGCTTGCCGCCTCTTCTAGCGTCTCACCGCGGGCTGTGACGAGCGTGTCGTCGGCGTAACAAATCACGCCCAGCCCGGGCGGGAGGCTCCCCCTTAACGCCCAGTCGTAGCCGATGTTCCACAGGGTGGGTCCTAGGACCGACCCCTGTGAGACACCGCACGTCATGGGCGTTCGCATAACGTCCCCTACTCGGTTGGTGCAATAGCACCACCAACAGCACTCCCCCGCCAGTGACAGCCTCAGTCGCCACGGCCTTCAGGCGCAACAGAGCCGCGATCGTCGAACGAAATAAATCCCTATACCAACACGTCCTACCAGCCTGGTATAGCAGGTAAATATTCTCCCTATGATAGAGAAAGCTCGAACCTACTGTGAACTAAAATGATAATAATGAAGGTGAGATTAATAGATACTGTTAGGGCTTTATACAACGTCAAACATCAAGTAGGCGACAGAGACAACGTTCTACGATGACGAAATAAATTGATTGTGTATTTCTATAGCGACCTATATGATATGCAATATTTATCGGCGGGTACTGTAAGTATTTTCTTTACTTGCTCTTTATCGTCTCTCTATGTTGACGCTACAGCGTATTCATTTATACTTTAATATATACTAGTGGTCGCCGTGTGTTCGAAATTCGGCCGTAGTCAATTTTAATTAATTTTTCTGCTACACAATTTTCTTTAATTTTATTTATGTATAATTGTAAATTGAGCAAGCTGGATTTCACTAATACTAGTATATAAGCACAAATCTTTATTAGACATTGTCATCATAATTATGATTGACATTCAGTTCGACTAGAGATTTTAACCGTAAACAAAAGCGTTGCTACACAACACACTCACATAAACGTGTGTGTGTGTGTGTAGCGATTGTGTTGTAGTGTGCGTAATGCCTTTTTTAATGAATTTAATGTGTTTCTAATCCATTATTATATGAAATTTAAATTTTATGCACTTCTCCTCATTATATACTTCAACTGTGCCAAATTTCATACTTGTCCATCCACGTAATTTTCGTAAACAGGTGTACAAAGTTTTTGCTTCACGTATTTATATATAGATTGTTAAACTGTAGGCAAGTAGTGGCTCTCTCTTCCTATCCTTCACTTAGTAATCATAATGGATTCTCGCGATATATCAACTAATTCAATCCATTAATATCAATATTATCATCATTCAGCCTTCCTCCACTTAGAAATTATAATGAATTTTCACCCAATTCAAACCCAATTGGGAATCACTCAATTTAATCCGTTGATTTCATTGTCATCATCACTGAGCCATCATCACTGTTCGCTGCCGGACATAGGCCTCGGCCATAGAACATACTTTTTAATTTGAGGAGTGTTATAATAACCATACTTGAAAGATGGCTACCTGAACGCAATAAGTGTTATACCGTGTCTAGAAGGTAGTTATTGCCTTCTCTTCTAGTTATATTCTTAGCTGACTTTTACAACACCCACAAAAACTCTGTAACTGACTTTCCATTGTCATACAAAGAATTAGTTGCGTGAGATTTAGAAATCAACACTATTACAATACGGTATTATGTAATGAAAATAAATATCTTTCGTATGGTTGGAGGATAAGAATACGATGGTCGCCATTCCTTCCTTTTCTATGGGTGATCATAAACAAATATAGTTTAAAAAAAAAAAAAAAGCGGTATAATGATAGATAAAACTAATAAAAAACTTAAAATAAAATTTAACGAAGAAATGTTCTTTCGTTCCATTTTTAAACTAATCACACCGATCAAATACTATAGTGAACAGAACTATTATATTTGAAGTAATAACGATGAAATAAATGTATTTTTCTAATAAATTATGAATATTATTAAGAAAATTTGTAGCATCTGATTTTCTTCTCATGTCATGAGATAAGAAGCTTTTCCTTTAATATTTTGAACTCTGACAGCGAATATTTCACAAGCACGATAACTATTTGCCTTATTTTCTCTCTTGAAGATAACGGAGTCGTTCTGTAACCACTCTGATTAGGCAAATTCTACTCCTTTAATAAGAAAATATTAACAATGTTAATATTTTTTTTATATTTTATATATATATTTTTGAAATAATCCTTGTATTGTAGGGAACTTTACACACATATAATTAACAGACAAAAATTTCATCCAGACTCAGAACAACAATTTTTGGATCGCACAAACTTTGGTCCTGTATAGAATTCGAACCCACGACACTGGCACAGTAGGTCAGTATATTAACCACTATGCCATCTGTGAAGTCACCTTAGTTTGGTACTCTTTTATTTTGTGCTAGCAACGCGCCCACGCTTCGCTTCGGTTTCAGTCGTTTTACCCGCGTAGTTCCCGTGGGAATACCGAGATAAAATATAGCCTATGTTACTCCCTGATATTATAACTTTCCATTGGTGAAAGAATTTATAAGCGTTTTATGCTTAAACCACCGAACTGAATTCTAAAATTAACAAACGTAACAAATAAACAAACTTACTTTCCGAATTTATAATATTAGTAAGGTAAGTAAGTCAATAATATATTGACTTAAAAATCATTAATTAATCATTTATGTGGAACTAATAGAATTTTAAAAAACATTTGTTTAACAGTTTTATTCATACACTAGCAATCTGCCCTCGCTTCGCTTCGGTTATAGGTTATAGTCGTTTTACCCGCGTAGTTCCCGTTCCCGTGGGAATGCCGGGATAAAATATAGCCTAGTTTACGCCCTGATATTATAGCTTTCCATTGGTGAAAAAATTTTTGAAATCGGTCCAGCCGTTTTGAAGATTACCCGGAACAAACAGACAGACAGACAAAAATTTTTTAATTGCTATTTTAGGCATAGGTGTCGTGCAAATAACCGTGTGAGCATGAAAAAAGCCTATTATTTTGATATTACAAACAGACACTCCAATTTTATTTATTGGTATAGATAAAGAATACATAATAGCTATACATTGCTGTTTCAGTCTATTGTTTTGCCAGGCTTATAAGTCTTTCGTTTATCGTTTAAGGACGGTTTGGCCCTTAAAGTTAACGGGTTGGCCCACACACAGGTATACGATAAGCGCTACCTATAGCTACAGCAATGTTCAATTCAAAGAAACACCGTGGCGTATTAGTGTAGGTATATACGTTGAGTTATAGTGGCCTTTTATGACATTCAGGGAGTGGTGAATTATATTTTTACTACGTCACTACACGGTTCTCATAATTATTTACAGAAATTCCTCTAACATTTTTAAACCATGTATAGGTGATTGGATTGCACACTCACTTCGATATTTTGTGTAACTATGAAATTCACATGTTTTTCGTATACCTTTTAACAGATCTCCATTAAAATGATTATATATATACAGAGTTTTATATTGTACAGACTAAAATATTACTTTTTCTATGCTTTCATGATTTTTTTGATTAATAGCATTAGGCTTAGAAGGTTGTTACACCCTTATGCTGAATAGTGGTGAGCGCTGAGGGCTCTCAACCTAAAACATTTAAGCAACTGGGGCCAAGAGCACCCCCCTTTGGTGTACGAATCTGGGGCCTTGCTGAGGCCAATATGGAAGTTCTCACGTTAGTATTATTGATTTTTACGCAACATGGTTTCGCACCACGACGACGATGATTGAACCATGGTTTTGTATTTGTTGTGGGCTCGCGGGTCCTTAGATACTGTTCTACAGTGATCTCATTATCGGGCTTGCCGAGAATGAGTCTTGGCCGAAGGATCTTTTTTACATATCATGATCATCAATATAGCTCATAAACTTCCCACTGCTGGGCTCGAGCCTCCCCCACAATAAGAGGGAAACTGGCTTATTATACCACGGTGGTCGGATGGGCTGATATAGCGTTTTATATCGATGCGTTCTTGTCTTTCATAGATGTTATCTGCATATTTATTTATTCGTCTTTTATGACACTCACGTGCTATAACGAGTTGGTTTTTTTTTTTATTGCCAACGGTGGCAAACGAGCAAACAGTTCACCTGATGGTAAGTGTTGCAGTGAATTATATATTTGCATCTTTATCACGAAAAAGCAGTTCCATGATTTACAATACCAAAATCGAAGAACTAAAATTGCTGTAGTCATTTTTTTCTTTTTAGCCACTGCGAGAAATCTGCTCGGTTTTTTAACAGAACACTATTACCTTGTGTACTTATTTATTACACACAAATATTGAACCTAACATATTCGCTTGTGTCACATATTTAATTGTAAAATATAATTATTATCGATGCTTTCCATTTGACGGGCATGATATATGTATATTCAAATAAATCTTTCGATCTTAAATAAAAATCTGAGAGTTAAATCTCTTTACATTTATTTATTTGATTTTAATAATATCGGCACAGATATAATGCCATAGGAACAAATATAGTAACGTTAACACGTCACGTGATCATGTCGATGGTGACTTACATGAATTAATTTGCCATCAAAAACTTGCCTGTAGAAATGTTCACATCAAAAAATCATAGCCTACCTGAATGTGACGACCGGATCTTAGTTCCTGTCGCTGGCTCGTGAGTGAATGGATTTACTTGTCAAAGCAATCGTGTCGGCACGATTCTTACATCAATCGGAACGGAAATTTCTCATGCTTTTGTTCTGTTCACTCGATAATTACCACCTGCATCATCTTCAGTGTCATTATCGAATAATAACACTTTTATTATTTATCGTGTCACTATCGGATAAAGACCTAATTATAAACTGTAACAACAATTTTATGAGCTCCAAACTTAAAAGGTCAGAACAAAACTCTACTGTGTCTTTTCATTCGTCCATCCATTCGCCTCTTTATTGTGTGTATTTTTCTTTCTATAAGCTAATAGTAAAGGTAAAATAAAGTAAGCAATGAAAGGAGCCACAACAGGAAATATGTTATTGACGCTACTTTTTTCTCTTACAAAACTGTTTAAAAGGTACCTACATAACGATATTTTGTGCGATGGAACTGAGCCTTTTGTGAATGAGATTGACTGACACATGGTCGGTTGTGTAGGTAGGTCAACTTATATTACCTATATGTTTTTCCAGGTAAAATAGCAACCGAATTTTTGTTGACTCTTGTGTAACTGCTAGGTACCCTGTTGGAATGCATGTATCTAATATGTGTAAATTCTCAGTGGATTCTTTAAATCTTATATCTTTAAACGAGCAATTCTTGTAAATATATATATATATATATATATATATATATATATATACATATATATATATATATACATATATATATATATATGTATATATTCAGGATCTCGGAAACGGCTCCAACGATTTTGTTGAAACTTGGCATACTAGAGGATTCGGGCCCAAAAAATCGATCTAGCTAGGTTTTAATGTTGTTTTGTCAGTGTTTTTGGCAGACAATATAATGACATTAAATTTTAAAAGAATATGAATTCAAATTTTGCCATCAATGTCATGAGTTACAATAGCTCAGTGGCGAAGTAGTCAGGTTTCATTTATTTTTGACATCGGCGACAAACGGCGTCGGATCGAATTTCGGTGTTATTATTATTCTCTTTTTGTAATTTTTTATATAATTTTCATTATTTATTTTTTTATTTTTTATTAATATATATCTGAATAAATGCTACAAAAATACTCCGAGCGAAGCTCGTTCAACCTGATATTAGTGTATATGAGACTAAAATAATAGTAATAAACGCTTAATTTATTTGCAACTATTATTATACTAACCACAGATTTTTGTATCCGTGAAGTGTTCTGAAATTATGTTCTAATCTATAGGTATTTTATTCCATCCATCAGTATATAGACTATTAGCCTTAGAATAATAACATATAAAAGGTAAGTTCGTGCACAAAAAGTGAAGCATTTCAATTGAAGCCTAATGGAGCTTACGCCGGAACCGTACCGTAATGTACAAGTAATTGTACTGCACATACATACGCAATTCTTAAAAAATAAATAGGTAATTAGGACGGTTTGTGCATTCAAATGGTGTCATAACACATTTAAAAAACTTAAAAAGGTTTTTACATTACTTTTAAAAATATTTAGACGATGTATGTTAATAAAAACAAAAATTGATTTCATAATTTGTATAGTGGTGTGCGTGTGTATGTGTGTAATCGTCTGCGCGCCATTAGTATTTTGAGGTTCAAATTTAAAACGTTCGAAGTATTGACACTATCCATCTATACGTTATTATTCTAAGCTATTAGTCTATAGATTTATTAGAGATGGATAAATCTTAATATATTGAAATGTGTGTATATTTAGCACACGACAAGTTTTTATGAGAGTTCATAAAACTGTATGGATGTAAGCAAGGATTTAAGCTTCCAGATTATCAAGATTGTTGGGACCAGAAAGAACTTTTGATAGCTCTAACATTTGTCGTCAACTTCAAGATGTGTTTGTCATGATAATAATTATTGACTACAGATAAAACGTGTATTCCTTATTACTAAGACAAAAAAATAACCCAAATAAAAATACAGGTCGAGAACATTAGAAAGATCCCTTATTTGTACATTAATGTTCATAATTATTAGTAATTACACAATGATCATTAGTATTTGGTTCAATATTTAGTTCAAATTGGGGCATGAGGGTTATTACCGAATTGTTGCATCGAATAATCCACAAATACTTCAAATATCAATACAAAACAATTCTAGTTATAAAAGCAAACGTGAAAACGTTTATATCTATGTAAAGGTGAATGCATTATTTCTTTGAGCTATCGCTCATCATTATCCTGCTTTAATCACAATTACTTGGAGTCTATGCAATATGCCTTCACCTTCCACACCGTTTTTATCAGACACGTCATCTTTATCGTCACTCCTTGCCTATCCATGTCATGCTTTACACAGTCCATCCATCTTTTCTTTGGTCTGCCCTTACCTCTAAAGCATTCAACATTCACTTAAAACATTCTGCAGAACATTGTTTTAAGATCGTTTCATCATATGCCCACCACCAAACGTTCATTCCTTAACTCATTCGTCCTTGACGCAACTTAAAAAATTTCTTTAATATAGTGTCTATTGAATAATTACTGAAAACATATATTTTTTTAATTTATTTAAGGAGCTTTTTCACAATTGCGAATATAGCACTCTGTAGATATGATCAAAGTATAGTGTTGTCTAAATAATAGTTGCCACCAAATGTTGTTGGCTTTTCTCTGATATAGCGCATACGAGGAATGCCTTTTAAGCTTTGTCGTTTGAAGAAAAAAATACAACTAGAACCTTATAGTACTTTTTATTGTTTTTCAAAGTATTCACCACGTAGCTTAATACACTTTTCCATTCGCTTAAACCAGTTATTATAACATTTACACCACTCTAAAGTGGGGTGTTCAAAATGGCTTATTTGAAAGCGTCGACTGCTTCTTCACCGGACTGGAACCTTTGACCACGAAAACTTTTCTTAATTTTAGGAAATGTAAAGAAATCGTTAGAGCTTAGGTCAGGACTGTATAGAGGATAGTCAAGAATTTCTACTTTTTCCTGCTTCAAATAGCACTGTGTGAACTTGCGTTGTCGTGGTGCGCGATGATGCGTCGCTTTGAGTTAGATTTTCGAAGTTCGGCGATGACTTGTGGTAAACAAACTGTGGTATACCACTCTGCGTTAACCGTTCTACGTTCTTCAAGTGCAATAGTTGCAACATTGCCGGTTATTCCAACGAACGTGGCCACCATCTTCTTTGAAGTGCTTCGAGAACGAACAACTTTAGTCGGCTTTGGCTCGTCTTGAAAGACCCAGATTGTAGATTGTTGTTTGGAATCAGGATCGTAGGCATAGATCCAAGATTCGTTACCACTGATGATGTGATGTAGTGTTGCCCAAAAAAGTCTTGGTCTTGCGGTCTTGGTCTTGGTCTTGCGAGAAATGCAAGACCGAGACCAAGACCAAGACCGCTTAATTTTTGCAAGACCAAGACCAAGACTGGCCCTGCAAGACTTGAGCAAGACCAAGACTGGGCCTGCAAGAGTCTCGCGGTCTTGCATTTAATTCAAATCACCATTTCAGCTTATATACGGTTGAGCTCGTGTCTTCTACATAACAGGAGAAGAATCGGCCGTGGCCGGAGGGGAATCGCCACGGTGATCGGCCGTGTTGTTACAGGTCATACATGTCAAGTTTTCCTCCTCTTGCACCGATGTTATATATTATAGCCCTTAGTCGTGGGTTCGCAGTCACGGGTAAAATAGGGGGTGATGAATTATATTCTTACTCCGTCACTACACGGCAAGTCAAATCAGTCTTGAGATATCCATCTATTGGCCAATCGATTCCCAATGTTGGTGTTGGCTTTTCAGAATTACTCTTCGGAAAGGCTTAAGGACAAAAATACCGTAATCATGAGAATGCTCTTGCCCATTATACATATTTATATATCCGTTTATTCATTAGCCCAACGACGTTCACTGTTGGACATAGAAATATGCCTACAATTAATCTATATAAATGTCCATGTAGGGACAGAGTACGATCACCATCAGGCAGTACATGAAGCGTTGCTCCCAGCGCTATTTTGCCTCTGCCACGACTCACCCCAATCCACTAGTGGTTGGGGCGGTAAACCACGTCCCCTCAAAAATATCCGCGGTCCGACGTCCTCGTCATCTTCTTGAAGAAGAAGATGACGCTATTATGATCGCCCAAGAAAGGACCTACACAGCTCGCGCAGCGATAACAGATAAAACGCCGCGGTATCGGCCTCGCCGTTGAGGTCGAAAACCGCGCCGCGTAAAAGTCATTATCCTAAACTTGGCCACGCCCACTTTGCTCTCAGCGACGCCCCGAGCCGAGGTCCGTTCCCCACAGGGGGGAACCCTTGGGCGATGTTCGCTTAACTTACTTACCGGGTTGAGAGCCATCAGCGCTCACCCATTGACCGCGTTAAGCTGTCAAGGTCATCTGCGACCAACAGCTACACACACACAAAAAAAAAGACAGAGTACGAATATAATTCACCACTCTCTTACCCGTGGATGTCGTATCAAATCGGATCGGGCAATGGTGTTAGGAACCCATGAAAAAAAAATTGAAATAAAAATATCGATTCGTTAATGAATTGAGAGACATGTAAGTTCTCAATTTTGTCATCGTTTTTTCGTGTAAATTGATTAAAATGTATAAAGGAATGATACTTAATCTACAATATATTCGTATTTTGTTAAATGTTCCATAGAATTTGAATAAATCAATGATTACGTTTGCATAAGCAAGACAAACTTCGCTTTAACATAAATCAGCTGATTGGCCGATGACCGTTGATGAGTCACCTTTGTACCTACGTAACCATTGAAAGGTTCGCGCAAATCTAATACCTATTTATACTGTCGAAATTTTACATGCTTACATATATCCTGTCTGTACATACCTACATAATGCATAAAATTTAAGGCATAAACTCTTAGACACACATTTTTGTAATCACTATAACTTTTACGTTATATTGTTTTTGTGTAATATACATTCTAATTATGATCTATGACTGTTGAACTACAACATACATGAACAGTTGTCCCATAACCTGATACACCCTGTGTATATAACATATGTGCAAGAGAAGTGAAACTAGAAAGAAAACCCTGTACTAACATGTCTGACCAGCGTGGTATAGTAGATCAATTTTCCTCTTACTGGAAGGAAGCTTAAGCCCAGCAGTGGCACTTTTATGAGCTGTGACGATGACGACGAATATCATACATTTTACAAGTATTAAAACCATAAAATTTTAAATCAGTTTTATATGTTCTTGAATAAATAGTATATTAAGAGCTACATGGATCCAGCGGCCAAAGTATTTATATAGGCAATAGAGCAACAGGTTTTTTCAAGTATCCAGAGTATCAGTAACTAAACTGGAAATACAATAGATACATACCACTTAACTTGAAGGGGAATATAAACAATCGCATTAATTGTAAAATATCGCATTGATTATAAAATGACATAAAATTTATTGTATCATCTGCCTCGTGTGGTGACGTCTTAAGAAAATAGGGTCGAAAGTCCTGTCATAAGAGTAGTAACGCTGTCTAAGGGAACACCAGGGGAATAGAAGAGTAATTTTCTCCAGTGGTAAGTATTGTATTCAATAGTGAACTATAGGCTAACAGATGGATAGATAGGATAGGATATTTGATTAATTTAGTTGGATTTTTTATTGCCATGATAAATTACTGTTACGTTATTCTAACTGCAAAACTTTGCGAGACTCTTGCTGCAATACCAAGACTCGGGTGCGCAAGACCAAGACCAAGACCAAGACCCGGGTGCGCAAGACCAAGACCAAGACGAGACCAGGTGTGATGTTGCAAGACCAAGACCAAGACCGGTCCAAGTCTCGTCTTGGTCTTGCATTTGGGCAACACTAATGTGATGTCGTAGACGTGATTTGATTCTCCTCGGTTGAACGTTTGTAGAGTTTTCTTACACCATCTGACGCGGGCCGCCTTATGATCGTTGGAAAGCAGATGCCGTATCCAACGACAAACTAGCTTTCACACACCAAGCGCTTCATGCAAGATCTTCCGAAGGGTTATCCCTGAGATACCTAATAGAGCCGCTATCTCTCGATACGTCACATGATGATCTTCGAGAATTAGTTGTCTCACAGCAATGATGTTATCTTCAGTGAAGGCTGATTTTAAGCGTCCTTCGCGAGACTTGTCACTAATACTAGTATGTCCACGCTAAAATTCTAAATATCAGCATTCGACAGTCCGCAGACATGGGGCTTCATCACTGCACACAGATGTTAGCTCTTCAAAACACTGAAGCCGTATCAGGCCCCTTCTAAAGTTGTAGAAAATTATTGCACGAACATTTTCCTTAGAAAGATTCATTTTCGTACGTAACCTGACTGATTCCAATCGACGCTGTGACTAAACAATAGCATTAATCGTAATACTTTCAACTGTTTTGAGATTCAAAATTTAAACACATTCGAATATAGAACAGTTCCAAATTCAAAATTGCCGGGAAATATGGAAACGACAGAATTTAAAAGGCATGACCAGAATCTCTCACATAATCACTTTCATCCCATCTCCTCACATGTCCATATCACGTCAAATATTCACATTTTAACTTTTCTGTCATACCAGTATGCATTTTTATGCCATATTTGCACTGCGTCCATGATGCTAAAAACATCAGTGGACCGATGACCTAGTGAAAGTTGCTGGGCATCGTTGGATGCAGGTGCCACAGAATCGCACTCTGTGGCGTAACATGAGGGCGGCCCACTTCCAGCAGTGGACGGCAATGAGCGTGATGTGATAATGATGATGTTATTTTTAACGTGGCAGGCCTCACTATTTCCCATGACGTACGGTGACCCACAGGGGTCGGTCCTCGGAACCACCCTGTGGAACATCGGCTACGACTGGGCGTTGAGGGGGAGCCTCCCACCCGGGCCGGGCGTGATTTGTTACGCCGACGACACGCTCGTCACAGCCCGTGGTGGGACGTTAGAAAAGGCGGTAAGCCTGGCGACTCTAGGCACCGAAGAGATCGTCAGGAGGATCGAGGCGCTGGGGTTAAGGGTCGCCCTGGACAAGACGAAGGCCCTCTTGTTCCATGGGCGCCGTATGAGACCTCCCATCGGCGTCTCGATCACCTTCCATTCGGTTGAGATCAGCATCCGGGCCCATATGAGGTACTTGGGCCTGGTGCTCGACGGGCAATGGTGGTTCCGGGAGCATTTCCGCAGGCTCGCTCCACGGCTCGTCGGTGCGGCGTCTGCCCTATCGTGGCTTATGCCGAACGTGGGCGGACCGAGCGCTACGTGCCAACGGCTGTACGCATCCGGTCGATGGCCCTGTACGGCGCACTGGTGTGGGCGGAGCCCATGACCGTCCGACCTAGGGCCCTTCTGTGGCGACCACAGAGGGTCATGGCGGTCAGGGCCATCCGCGGATACCACAGGGTGGCGACGGAGGCAGCGTGCCTATTGGCCGGGACGCCCCCGTGGGACCTGGAGGCGGAAATGCTCGCCGAGTTGTATCGGCGGGTGTCGGGGGTGCGCAGGGAGGGCGGTGTTGTTTTCAGCGCCAGGCGCTGAGCTTCCTCAAGGATCGCAACTACCTGCGCCTCATGCCGCCCTAGCCGAGGCCGCGGGTGACGTGACCGGGGATTAGTCCGTCACCCGCCGAGAGGCCGACCGCGTGAGGAAAGACTGACGTCCTCCCCGAGGGGGGGGACGTCGGTCGATGGGAGGGTACCCAACCACTTATGATAAGTTAACGCTGCTCCGGTGGTCGGCCCAACGACGAAGGCGACGTGGTTTTCGGGTGGGTTGCGGGAGTTGCGTGCTTAAGCCCCTCTGTCGCACGGAGTGGTGCGGAGGCGCGCCAACCGCAGCCCACCCACAAAAAAAAAAAGTAGCGTTATTTATGTAATGCTGTAATATGTGAGTTAATGGATAACAAAATACTACTTATAGTCTGAATTAGTTTTCCAAATCGAATTTAGTGTCCAGACATCATAAGTCAACGACAAAAGGGAGAAAATGAAGAAAAGGATTTTAAAAAATATACGTATTATATCCTAAGCTCAACGCAAAAACTCAATCAATTATAGTATATTTTAAATCCGTATATTTAACATTGTAAATGCAATAAAATGGTATTATATCGACAGATTGTTTGAGAAGTTAATCAAAGAGGACGTTGCAAAGTTTAAATTTACATTACTCTGAATGGGACATTCGCATTCATAGTGAACTGCACTAATCGAATTCCAGTTGAAACGTTCATTGAATTTTATAATTTTATATATTACCAGCTGATTTAGCAGTTTTCTTTGCCTGAATAGATTAACTTAGCACGATGTTCTGCATCGAATGAAAATTCTTATGGAATTTAATCTTCTTTTAATAGTTATCGAAAATCGTCTGAGTTAATTTTTAAATATCAGGTTGACCGAGCTTCGCTCGGAGTATTTTTGTAGCATTTATTCAGATATATATTAATAAAAAATAAAAAAAAAATAATGAAAATTATATAAAAAATTACAAAAAGAGAATAATAATAACACCGAGATTCGATCCGACGCCGTTTGTCGCCGATGTCAAAAATAAAATGAAACCTGACTACTTCGCCACTGAGCTATCGTAACTCATGACATTGATGGCAAAATTTGAATTCATTTTCTTTTAAAATTTAATGTCATTATATTGTCTGCCAAAAACACTGACAAAACAACATTTTCTATACATAAAACCTAGCTAGATCGATTTTTTGGGCCCGAATCCTCTAGTATGATGATCCTCAAATGATGATGATGATGTGTATATATCTATTTAACTGAGATGTGTTGCATTAAATATGTTGTCATAACTAATGAATTTGAAATCCTGTTTAACTACCGGTTAACTATGTTGATATAAATGTTGTATATAAATCAATCAAAGTTGAGTGAATTTTTCTCACTAAAGATAGCAATACTGACAGTGACTCGTTTACTCTTAAGTCACGAACCGTGAGCAATTGACTTCTTGCCCAATGCCAGTGCCTCCATTCATCTCGTACAATATAAGAAAAGACGTAATCATGTCTACAGAGGAATCACGTCGAACGAGCGACAACGCCGGAATTCCGTCTGCTCCGACATCTCCTCTAGTGCTCGTCTTAAATAATTTTCTATACAAAAAAAAAGGTATTTCTTGTTGAAAGTTGTCCTAACCTGAATAAAGTTTTCACTACTTATTCAATCTCTGTTTTATTGAGGCTATTTATTTGAGGTTAATAAGTACGGCCACCACTTGGTATTTTTTTAATTCTAAAATTTACATCACGCAAGTACAATAAAACATATTTGTACTACAGAGTTAGATTTAGTAAAACATCTACATCATCAAAATAAGGACCATCAACCACAAAAACTTAAGGTCTTATTCAATAATTCTCAATTGCAAACACTGATTATATGTTAATTCCTTCGCTTCGCTTCGGTTCCAGTCGCCTTACCCGCACAGTTCCCGTTTCCATGGAAATACCGGGATAAATAAAACATAGCCTAAGTTACGCCTTGAATAGAATCCACATTAGAATTTATAGAAAATAAACCAAAATTAAATGATACTTAATTATTACTAATATCTAGTTGACTGAGCTTTGCTTAGTATATTTTTTGTTGTAAATGGTATTTTTGACGTACATATATGTATTAATAAAAAAATAAAAATGAGAAAATAATGAAAACAATATTAAAAATTAAAAAACAGAATCATAATAACACTAAGATGCGATCTCACGTTTTTTAATGTGACTAGACAACTTCCCAACTGTCAGCTATTGTCACTCTTGACAGCGACGGCTAAATTTACATTCCTATTCTAATGTAATTTTATCTCATTTAATTGACAAGCTTAAATACAAACAGGACGACATTTTCTATGAATAAAACCTAGCTAGATCGATTTTTTGGCACCGAAACCTCTAGTACGATAAATTTCATAGTCTCAAGGTTTCAAAATCATTGGTGCCGTTTCCGAGATTCTGAAAATATAGAGACATAGAAATATATAAGAATTGCTCGCTTAAAGATATAAGATTATAATATACAAATCCTATAAAAAAAAATCAAATTTTAATAGTACAAGTAGTAAAACGTTCGTCAGCAATAGTCCTCATAGAATAATACTATATGCTATCAAAAACAAAACTTGTGAAAAAAACCAAGCCTCGCAACTCAGTTCTTTTACCATAAAAAGTTATGAGATCCATGTTATACCAAGTCGGTTAATTAATTCAGTCCCTACTTAAGGGATCTTCTGTTTTAAGTTGCTACATAATTAACTAACTTAAAAACTTTTTATAGTAATCATATCAATATTAAAGATCTTTGATGTTTTAAATAAACAAACTGACTTGGCCATCGCATAAAAATACAATACACTTCACAAGTAATACATATTATACTAATTAGGTTGTGTAATGCAAATGTAAATTTGAAGCTTCTATGTCTGCTAGAAGTGCCTCCATAATATGGATGATCGGATTGGTGGTTTACGTGTATTTTCACATTCTACCGAAATTCCCAGAGAAATGATTTAATTAGGTTTGCAGCGCCTAATTAATGGTAACGATTTAATTTACTGACGGACATGACTATAAATAAGCTATTCTATATAAAGAAATGTTAAATAATATGAAGAAAATTGTATCATACTTAGCTGTATGGGCTTTGGTGCCTTTGCTTGTCCGAATTGACAAACGGAAACAAAAAAAATCTATGTGACATTTTAGGTCACGTCACACGGGAACACGATCGAACGGGGTGAAAAATAGCTCATTGCCATTAAGAAGAAGAAGAACGGGATAAAAATATCCTAAGTCCGTCTCCTGGTTCTAAACTACCTCCTCACCAATTTTCAGCCAAATCTATATAGCCATTCTTGAGTTGTAATTGTGTAACTAACACGGCTTTCTTTTAAATATATGGATAAATAAAATTAATAACGTAAAGAAATCAATAAAATATCCTATTATAACCATTTGCGACTTCTACGCGGATAAAGTCGCGGATAAATGCTAGTATTGTATAAAGATTTTATATTTGCAGAGCGGTACTTGTAACCGAGACAACAACTTGTACAAAGTCCAAGTTCGTAAAAACGTTGAGTACTGTATACATCTTTGGGTGGGTGCACTCAAATATGAACTCTATTCACTTGATTTCTTGCAAAGACGTGCTGGCCGAATTGTCGATGTTCCCAATTTTACGGACGGATTGTAGTCGTTGGAGCAGTGCAGAGATTTCGCGACTCTCTGTGTGCTCTATCGACTTTTTAATGGAGAGTGTTCTGAGGACCTACTTTAGTAGCAACGTCTCTTTTCTATCATTCTAACACTCCAAGTACTCGTAGTACAATTTACCAGTACCATCTGGAAATAAGATAGTCCCGACTGTACGTTTTCAGAGTTCGTTTTCTCTTAACATGTGCAGGCACTGGAATTAACTATCTGTTGCAGTATTTTAAGCGCTATGATATGTCCATTTTCAACTTCAGCAACTTAGCTATACCCGTGGCATTGCTGAGGTCCATGAGGGATAGTTACCACCTATCATTAGGTGGGTTGTCTACTCGACTGCCAAGGAATAAAAATATTCCTAATTCATCCAGTTACTTATTTTACAGTTATTATGCAAATCATAACGCATATCAGGATTTAAAATGCAAATATAATGTAATTGTTTATTTATAAATTTTATCTTAAAGTGTCAGTAATGCACGAGGGAATCACCTGTTATTGACACTAGCATCCCGCCCTCGCTTCGCTTCGGTTTTAGTCGCCTTACCCGCGTAGTTCCCGTTCCCGTGGGAATACCGGGATAAAATATAGCCTAGTTTACGCCCTGATATTATAGCTTTCCATTGGTGAAAGAATTTTTGAAATCGGTCCAGCCGTTTTGAAGATTACCCGGAACAAACAGACAGACAGACAGACAGACAGTCAGACAAAAAAAAAATAATCTGTATTTTAGACATAGGTGTCGTGCAAATAACCGTGTGAGCATGAAGAAAGCCTATTATTTTGACATTACAAACAGACACTCCAATTTTATTTATTGGTATAGATATGTACTTCTTTAAATTTGAATGTGACGTATTTATTTTTAAATAATCATCATTTGCCACGATGTTAAAGAATTTTACTTCAATTACGTGTACGCATTTTTATATTTTTTTATATTATCTTGAACTTTGTATATATATTATATTACTACTATTACGTATAAATATTCTATTATATTCGATAAAAATACTTTTATTAAAAAATAATGTAAACTATTTTCCATCACAATTAAAAAAAATCTTAAGCATCTTAAATTAAGATGCTTACGATTTTTTTCTGTCATATAAATATATACTCAGCATGATACTGAGTTACTCTATTGAGACAATCCAAGCTTCAGCAGCTTTCGTCGCTGGTAGTTCAGAAAATTTAAAAAATCTATCAATGTTTCAACTGATTTCAATTAGTAATGTGAAATTTAAACTCTACAACGTTCTCTGTGAACAACTTATTAAATACGATACTATTCGATGTATGCATGTCAATGCATACGACTTTAAACCAATATAATCGAGTAATATTTTGTGTTGGGTGCAGATTATAGTACATATATATTTTTAATCCTTTTCTTCATTTTCTTCCTTTTAAAAATAATGAAAGAGGTGTAAATAATTTTTTCCAAAATCATCGTTTAAGGGAACAAAAGAGAGGTCCCAAGTTAGTATGAACGTTCTCTGATTTTTAAAGATATTTTAATGAAATGTTGTATTTGGGTTACAAGTTCGTAATAATGATTATTGCCGGTATTCCTTTGTGTGAATTCGATCCCCAAGGGGGTAAAAGAAGGGTGCAAATTTAGTAGGTATAAAAGTTTTTCGTATTTACCTACATTATTTCAATGAAATTTTGTATTTATGTTATTAGTTCCTAATAATTATTATTGGCGATATCCTACTCAGAGTTTAAAGGAGGGGGGCGGGAGGTACGTAGGTCACATGTGGGCAACCCGAAAGCAGGCAGACGTAGTTTCGATTATTAAAAATTTCGCTACGATTATCGAATAGAACTTTTTTTATTCTTCCATGTGTTTAGATACCACCCTTAATATTTTTTTATTTCTCTGTCTGTTTCTGTTCGTACAGGCTAATTAAACAGGTTTCAAAGCTATTCGACCGATTTAAATGAAATTTTGCATGGTGGTACTTACATCTCCGGTCAACATTTAGGATACTTTTAATCACGGCAAATTAAAGAGCTCCCGTGGGATCGTTAAAAAACTATAGTAACTTACACAGTTTAGAGTACTACTTCATTAAAAAAAGAAATGTGGTGTCGTGGGACACCAGGTAGGAACGAAGTTCCTTCGGCTAATGTAGAATCGACATAATTTGCAAAAAAAAACAAAATTCAGGGCTCTTTTAGTTGGTGTCCTTGTTCCGAACATTGTTAGTTTCTAATTATAAAATTTATTGTGACTAAACTATTGGGTGTAGGCTCTTGAAATTTAGGTTTTTTAGTATTAAATCGGTTCTACTGGAAATTCTATGAGGTTTGTCAAAAATCCGGAGTTTCTGCGGTCAAAGATGACTGATTTATGGCAGTTTGGTGTTTGAACGATGTTTCACATCAAAAAAGGGGGAGAGGGAAGTTTCTAATGGGAGGGGGGTAGGGGTAGTCCGGGCGGCAATGTAGGGAACAAGGGGGGTCAAAATTTCTATCAAAAATGGTCTAGCACTTATAGTTTTTGAGATACGACGGTCAAAACAATTGTAGGTTGAACGATGTTTCACATCAAAAGAAGGGGTGGAGGGAAGTTTCTAATGAGGGGTAGGGGTAGTCCGGGCGGCAATGTAGAGCGCAAGAGGGCTCAAAATTTCTATCAAAAATGGTCTAGCACTTATAGTTTTTGAGATACGGCGGTCAAAACAATTGTAGGTTGAACGATGTTTCACATCAAAATACTATCACATT
Source organism: Lymantria dispar (assembly GCA_032191425.1). NCBI lineage: Eukaryota > Metazoa > Arthropoda > Insecta > Lepidoptera > Erebidae > Lymantria > Lymantria dispar. The sequence continues at coordinate 17,387,950 of CM063440.1, forward strand.
TTTCTTCGTACTTCGTATCATTTAACGGTTTTATTCCACGCACTTTTTCTTACGGCTCATTTAACGGTTTCATTCCTCTCACTTTTTCTTACGGTTTTTACTATCACATTTTTTTCAGTTCGGTCGCGCAGCAAAATCCCTATCTCCTCCAAGCCTGCCGTAAGGAACTTCGTTCCAAAATCGATACAAAATAACTCATTATAAAAGAAAATTATTCTGAAAATCAACCTCAGTAGATTTATCTTATATCTTTAAACGAGTAATTCTTGTTGATGATATAATTAATATAACAGTAATATGTGAACACTCCTTTGCAAAAGAAAAATGGACGGTTTTGATTTTTCTAAATTTTTGGTAATAATTTAGTTTTAAAGAGGTTTTAAAAGCCAAACTGTTACTGGCGTTTAATTAAGAGTCTAGGTATGAAAAAAGTTTGATTCTAAATTTAAAAGTTTCGCAATATCTTTGTGTATATTATAATGACAGAAAAGGCAATAAGAGCTGGTAAATTTCTGGTAAAATTATAGCGCTGCAGGAAGAGGGGTGTAGGCAATGTTATGTCTCACAGTGGCTAATGGAGAGTCGTTCGACCGTCCAGTGAACATGGACTCGATACCAAAAGACTGGTTCCGTTCAGAGAAAGCTAGTTTCTGCGAAAAAGCGTTGCACACAGCCACGAGATGATCGCTTTTTATATACTCAGACGCTGAGAAACCGCAAATGCAGTTACATAGACCTCAAAAGAAACCTTAAAGAAGTACGAGGAGCACAAGTTAGTCCATGAACTGTAAGAAGGAGGCGAGATGATTTAAAATAAACTATTAAAACTAACAATAATTGTCGCAACTACAGCGAGTATTTTAAAAGGTATAAAGAAATGTGATGCGCGCGCGCGATTAGAAGTACATAACTATGTCATCATTCATCATCATTATCATTTCAGCCTATCGCCGTCCACTGCTAAACGTAGGCTTCCCTTATGTTACGCCACAAAGTGCGGTCCTGTGCCGCTTACATCCAATGATGTCCAGCAACTTTCACTAGTTTGTCGGTCCACCTAGTGCGGGGCCGTCCTACGCTGCGTCGACCGATATGTGGTCACCACTTGAGAACCTTTCTTCCCCAGCGGTTGACGGTTCGTCGAGTGATGTGGCCTGCCCATTGCCACATGAAGTACGTAGCTCAGCTCAATATTCTATCGGTCGACGCAGCACGCGGCAAATCGTTGTTAGTGCCCCTTCACTGCAATGCCCCCGCCTTGACTTGACCAAGTTGAATAGATGACTCAACATTAGTAGATACGCATATAATACTAACAACCCACCCTCGCTTGGCTTTAGTTTCAGTGACCTTACCCGCACAGTTCACGTTCCTGTGGGAATATCGGGATAAATTATAGCCTAAGTTACTCCTATTATAAGTAGCTGTATATAGCTACTTGTAAAATTTAACAAAATCGGTGCAGACGTTTTAAAGATTACCTCAAACAAACAGACAGACAAACTAAATTTTAAAATGTATTTTAGGCATAGGTGTCGTTCAAATAACTGTGTGAGCATGAAAAAAGCCCAGTATTTTGACATTACAAAAAGACACTTCCATTTTATGTATTTGTATAGATAAAAATGTGACTTGTGTATTGGGGGAGAATACTGGCTTCTGCAACATAGTTTATAATTAGTGTAGAAGCCAGAGGGGTCCACATATTTCCGGGATATTATTATGGTAAATTATGGTAAATAAATAAATTATTAAATTAATTATTATTTTAGCGTCAGTCTAACATTATCATTATTATCCGTGCAATGTTAAATTTTATATTGCCTTATAAGGGTACATTTTTATTTTTAAATAGGTACTTCTTGAATTTTGTCTTGTTCTGTCGTGCCTCTTTTTTATATTGCACAAAGTGTTTGCCTGCGTGGGTACTGGACCCACGCCACTGGCAAGGTACGTAATGTACAAAGCCATTTTTGCAATCCAATGCATATGGTGCACTGTAGTATATAAGTAAGTTATCTCATTAGAGTTATTATTATTGCGCTTCAGCTTAATTTCAATGGTTCTGCATATACATTTAGCAATGCTAATGAAGATATTCGTGTATCGAAATGACTGAAATTTTCAAGGTGTAAATGGAATAGGAAATTATAACGCGACATGAAATTGCAATGAGGCCAACTTCGGCTTGATGTTGACAAGTCTCGACAAATCCTACGATAACACCTTCATTACCCACACGTCAACCCTCTTCTTGGGCCGTCTTCGTCAGCACTTCAATCTTTTTGCGGATATTACCCTTAAATTATGATAAAAGTGCTACATCGGGAGTTGCATAATGAAACCTTCTTATGATAAATGGTGTATTCTATCTGCCATTGATCAAAATAATGACTGCATAAATGTTGTACCGAACCTTCTAGCTGAGAGTTAGGGATACGATTTCTAGATCAATCCTTTGTGCAATTCATATACGACTGATCTCAGTTATAGACTACAAGCCCATAGAAAAAAATTACCTGTGAAATAAACCAACGTGAATAACGCTTAGAATGCTGTTACTATATCATAAAATAACTCTGAGCACTATGCCGTCATTTCTGAGCGGTATAGGTGAGTACGTGAGTAAATGAAATTTCTCAGGTACAAGTGAGGAATTACGACTAATTATTATTGTACGGCTTTTTTATAGCTTATAGATGATTAAAAATAAATGTCGGAAAACCTAATGCCGTACTAAAGTGGTGGTGCCAGAAGTTAGTGAAATATTATCAAAATTGGTCCAGCCATTTTGAAAATTAGCTCAAACAAACAGACAGACAGACTGACAGATAGACAAACAAAAATTTTTAAAGCTGTATTTTAGGCATAGGTGTCGTACAAATAACCGTGTGAGCATGAAAAAAGCCCAGTATTTTGACACTTCAATTTTATTTATTTGTATAGATTTGAAGCTTCTTCAAATTGAATGAAATTTGAAATGTACCATGTTTGTACAATGCCTGCTTGAGTACTATTTCGGACTTCTAATTTTATTCACAACGAAGGTTGAGGAGGTTTAAAAGGGCCTGAATTGTTTCGAGAAGAGAATGTTACGCGAGTGTTGGGTTTTGCTCGACTTGGCGGGGGGACTATCGTGCCCTCAGATTTTTCCACGCCAATCTTAGTACTATAATTTATTACAGCTCATATATATGTCCCACTGCTGGGCTCGAGCCTCCCCCACAATAAGAGGTAAATGGCCTTCTATAACTACACTGGTTGAATTTTCCTTCTCTTGCATAGATGTTGTCTACGTATTATAATCCCTTGGTCGTCTTTTACGACACCCACGGGCAAGAAAGGGGGGTGGTGTATTGTACTCTTATTTCGTCAGCAGTCAGCAGTATTATAAGTATTTCAATTAATTTTAGGTTTACTTCGACTGCAGCAGTTATACCAAAGTCTACAACCTGGCAACGCGACGTTCCACATTTCAAACGTGAAAAGGGTTACAAATGCCTCAAATGTGGTTGAGTTTCTTCGAGCAATAGAACGACTCAACCGCTGGAGTAATAAATATGTTATATTAGATTCAACGACACAACTAGCCAAAGAAACATTAATCCTACACGTTCGTGATGTGCAGCTTGGTCGCAGAAACTATCATTACTTCTTGAGTGGCCTGGCAAGTATTTCTTTTTACAAAAATATTATGTTATTTTAGTTTAACTTTAGCCCAAACTTATTTAAATGTTATTTGAAAAAATTAATAAATAATACCTTTTCGTAAATTTAACTTGCATTGTGATAATAGTAGCCATGTGGTTAATATCTTGCACTGTATGTCATCATCATATCAGCTCATATGAGTCCCACTGTTGGGCTCTACCCACGGTAATAGGAGAAAAATTGACCTACTACATATAACTCGCTAGTCAGACGTATAGTCGTATTTTATTTCGAGTTTACGTTCTCATAACAAGACAGGCTTAATTTTTTTTGGGACTAATCCTACCACACATTCACACCGTTCTTTTTTGGGACTAATCCCATCACACATTTACACCATTGTAACTCCTGTAAGCCAAGATCCACCGTGGTCTCCATAGATCACACCGAGGTTAGACACTCAGATAGTCCCGAGAAATAATTTTAATTGTCTTGGGAACCGCAACAAATTTAATTAGAAAAGTTACACAGGAGGAGTTGGAAGAGATTGATTCTACTTCCATCTTATGCAATGCGGGCGACATGAATCAAAACATGACATGGTTTGTAGTTAGTAAAATATACTTTGGGTAAAATTCATAACCATCATCATCTTTCAATTTTTATCGCAATATATGTGGAGTTAACAGACAGCAGACCGAACATGTTGCCAAAAAAATGCTTAAATTTTGTCTACAGTTTATATAATCTTATGTAGTTGTAAAGCATTATAATGAAATCCAGGTGCTGGACGATTACTGGGAAAAAGATGTCAGGGAGTTCGGTGCTATTAACATAACCGGATTTAGAGTGCTGGATTTTACACGAAAAGCAGTACGAGATTTTATGCACACTTCTAAACGTCAAACATTATCGGTAAGTTTTAAAGTATATTCTTTTAGTTTGTTTTTAAATGAATGACTTGTTCATAGAATAAAGGGTAATTCAATGCCTTGGAAATAAAATGTGTAACGGTGGAAATAACATTCAGAAATACTAACACTCAAGTGTATACTGTCCGCAAGACGGCCGTGCCGATTTACCAAAACCTGTACTATTTTATTACATGTGAGTGGAAGCATCAGTGGAAGTATGAGTGGATGGATTGGTGGATTGATAGCTGAATGTATGAGTGAATCAGTAGATGCATGGGTGGATGGGTGGAAAGTGAATGGTTGGATTTATAAGTAGATGAATTAGTGGTCAAACGGAATGACGTATGAATACATTTTTGAATGCTTGTATGACTTATTCACTATTGATTGTCATCAGTCATAATATCAGGTAACTTGTATTCAACCACGTATAATAGCTTCATCCATCAACTCGTAAAGTTCTGCCATTGAACTTAATGTCACTTAGAACACTCTTATATTACCTGCATTCAACGATTCCCAGCGACGTCTAACACAATATTGTCAAACTATTTACTGGATGTGTGAAGATTGTAATAATAGTCTTTGTGTAGCCCTTTAATAGTCTTTTGACAGATTATCGTCCAGTCGCGTTGACTCCAAAACCATCCTAGGCGACGGCAGAGTAGAGTAGGATTTCACAAGTATATTAAACCTCTCCGTCAGTTGAAAGATTCCTTGATTTGTCTTTAAAGTATCACAACTTTTATATCAATAAGGAGATATAATTTATAAATTAGCGACGTGACCCATTTTTTGCAATTTGTTTAGCTTACTCAACCCCAAGATTAAAGTTTATACATAATTTTATTCAAGCGTAGTTTTTTTCATATAGTGATAGAGTCAAAATACAAATACAATTCACTAATCTCTATCATGCTTGTGGGCGTTATGACAACCAAGCGCTAAAATACGCAAATAACATTTATGCAAGAGAACTCGTAATAAAATCCTGTACAAACTTATCTTGTATACTCGCGTGGTATAGTAGGTCAATTTCCCTTGTAATATGGAGGAGGCTCAAGTCTAGCAATGGGTCATATATGTATAGAGATGTAGTAATTTTGAAGAACTACTATGAGCATGGGTTGCATAGTATGGTAATATGCCCATAGATACATGAAATTAGATAATTTTCAAGACTTAAGAATAAATATTAAAGAGGAATAAGAATTAAGAATAAATTACAGCTAAAATATAATGTAAGTACATACATTTGAATTCAACAAGAATTCAAAGAAATAACAGCTTATTATATTTTTATTCAATAAATACGTAATATTCATTTATAGATATCTAATTACCATAGTTCATCTAGCTTTTGCCCGCGCCTGTATCCGCATAGAAATCATGTGTGGCATAAGCAATCACAGATAACTGTGTAGTGTGTTCAGAGTTCTACAGACCCATCATATTACTCTGGATGATGTAGGCAAGCTATTGTAGAGAATCCTGATTACTTACATTAGCTAGCATCTTAGCGAGGTTGTCTCGAACAGACCAATTCTTTCTGGCAGCCTTTCTATACTTGGGGCCTGCTGTTATCAAGGCGGTCACTGGCGGAGGGGTGCTATCGGCAGGGTATTTAGATGCCGTCAACTCATTTAATAGTTTACCAATCTGGTATATCAAGGAGACGCTGTTATCAGAGGATGCTTCTATACCTAAGACGGCTGACTGCAGACTATTTGGAGTGGCGCAGTGGTCTCTTGGTCTTTAAGTAAAGTGTGCATAGGACTTTGTACTAACGCCTATTTTTTACTGCTCGCAGCTGAGGTCGTACTTGCGGGTGATCGTATAGTATATTAGCTGAGATTAGGCCCTCTCAGAGCTAGACTTAATGTAAATAAGCAAAGCGTTTGACCACACTCGGTATTGAGGTGGTAATTTGATAAATCACGCTGCCGCTTAGAGCGGCCCTATATAAAACGAAATATTTGCTGTTTCATAGATCCCGTAATTATACATCCATCAGCACAGTAATCACCGTTAATTCGTTCCACTCGCTCGAGGACCAGATAAAATATTTGGACTTACTATTCCATGAGCGATGGTGATTTCAGGAGCATTTTTATCAAATTGCTCCTCGGCTCGTTGGTGTAGTGTTACTGTAACTGGACTTTGTGTCCTAGGTAAACATAATGACCGACAACTTCGAGAATCGCATTGCCAACTAGGACTGGTACAGGAACATGGGCAGTTTACATGATTTTTGTCCAGTCCATGTTCATTCGTAAACTCACTAGTTGGGATGCCCTGCTGAGATTGTTGAGTGCCATCGGTGTCAAGGTTCTCCATAGATTCAGATCAGACTTGTTAAGGTGGCTGGCAGTCATCAAGCTTGCACGGGAGTCGATTGGTAATGTCCCTCGAAAACTTGTAGACGTGGCTCAAGAGTGAGATGGACCTATAGTTCTTTAGAAGAGCTTTGTCGCCTTCCTTAAAGAACAGCACTATCATACTCCTGGTCCACGACTCTGGAACGTCGCTCATGAAGATAATGGAATTAAATATAAACTTCTGAAGGGCTTTTAAGACCGGCTTGTCGCCTGCCTTCGGAAACTCTGCCGTAACGCGGTCATCTTCCGGTGCCTTATCGTTTCATAGTTGTTTGAGAGCCATTCTGATCTCGTACAAGCTGATATCCAGAATTTATTCAGCATAATGTTGAGTTAGCTTAGGTCTGGGATTTGGACCCAGCCAACGACAGGATTCTGGAATGATTTATATAACTGTTTCTAGAACCTTTCGACCGCTTCCAAGAACTCACTTTGGGATGAAATGACAGTGCCGTCATCGGTCTTCAGCTTAGTCATTTGGTTTTGCCCAATAGATAGATCTTGTGCGATCACTTACGACTCACAGTTCTGCTCTGTTGCTTCTTTAATATGGAGCGTATTAAATCGACGAATATCGCAACGTACAGACCTGGAGATCTGCCTATTTAGCTGCCTATAATATATATAAACGGCTCAACACTACACCGTCATTTCTTTCCTCTACTCCATTACATTACAAATAATAGCTTATCGCAATGAGTTTATTTTTCAAAAATATAGGATTATTAATAAGATATGTTTCAGGCTCAGGCTGCATTAATGTATGATGGCGTCCAAGTATTGGCTGATGCAGTTATGCGCCTCATACGCAGGAAACCAGATAACTTTCGCAATATTCTGAGACGCAGTCAAAACTCTAGTAAAATGATGAACTGCAACCCAAAAGGCTCTAGAATCATAACATTTGAACATGGCGACAAAATATCGAGGATGATTAGAAAGGTACATAGACTTTCATGACGGTCACAAAACTGAATCAACAAATCCCCAACCCTTAATATTTAATGTTATAATTACGCTATATTTCACAATACATAAAATAGTATTGCATAAACATATACTTGATTATTTATTAAAAAAGCAATATGTGAAATATGGGCGTTTTGAACTATATTGTGACCGTGCGAAAGATAAATATCACACTGAACGTACATACGTAATTATTAATGTGACTGTCGCGTTTATATGTAACAAATCATTATAATACGAAGACAGAATAACACGGTAAGTAAATACGTGTGTAACTAATAGAAATCATATTTAAATGAGAACTATAAATTTGAAACAATAGTCCGCGATGATATTTGAAACGCTTCTTAGAGAATAGGCTTATGTTTTAAAATAATGTAATATTTTAAAGTTTAAATTCCCTTCCTAAAAGTACCATACCCTTTTATATTTCTGTAGTAGACTAGGGTCTGTTCACACCTCACCCTAATCCTCCGAGGTGATGAAAGGGTGGCTTATGGCCCCATAACCTACCGTGCCTATTATATATATTATATTATGTGCCTATTATATTGGTGCAAATTCCTTGACTTTGGTGGCCACGGCGTGGGTTAACTCTTTGGGTACTGTCTCCGTCAACGTCCCGGTGACAATAAGAGTGTTGCTGAGACGTCCTCCTCACCCGGACGTCCTCTGCCCATGGCGCGCTAATCCCCGTTCCATACAAGCATACAATTTACCTAATTTTAATGCATGCTACTTATTACTTATTTCAGGTCCTTAACTATAGTTCAACTCATGTCATTGTATTAGCTACCTTAAATAATAATTATTATAATATTTCGGAAAATATTTACCTCGTAATAATTAGATCTCGATTTCTCCAACAAACTTAATCTGTAAAGAATAAATTATAATAGAATAAAATGGATGCTCAATAACTATCCACAAATTATCGCTTTTTTTAATCTAAATCAATAGAAATGTTTCTGTAGTTTTTATTATTATCTCTCGTTTTGTAAATGAAGTAAAATACGATATTTTTAATTAAAACAAATATTCGTACGTCTGTACGGATATAGGCGATTGCCATAACTATCTAGTTATAAGCTTCTCTGAAAAGCATAGTCATATTAATCTACACCATATGTAGACCCATATGAAATTAATCCACGCGAGTTGTGAGTTAGCCGGCAGCTATTCAAGGGATCTATAGAGGGAGATACTCACTGATGTAGGTATAACGTCTGAGGTATCGCGATTAATTACCGTACAGAAATCAATCGTGATTTCTAACAAAACAGAACCTGAACTGTCATTGTAACAAAATCGTAAAGGTGTTACGCTATACTCGGATTTTAGCCTGTAATCCTTCTCTTTGAAATAAAAAATATATACACTAGGGCACATATCTAAGGCTCTGAAAATAAGTCTAACAAAAGCTAAACGGTTTACACCTTAAGAAAGCGTTTAGTTTTTGTTAGACTTATTTTCGCATTATCACGTTTTATATTTTATATTATCTATATAAAAATTTTTTCAACGAAAACGTAAACACGTCAATTCCAATTATATGTTACAATTGAAAATAATTAAAACTTGTTTGATATTTTTCGGTTTTTTAAACCCATAATTAATTAACCCAACTCATACTGATTAACCTCACCCAAAATTATGTGAAATATTTTGAATTGCCCATTTTAAAGTTGGTGCTAGCGAATCGTATTTGAAATGTGATGTTTAACTAAGCAACAAGAATTATGTTATTGCTTCAGACGGAGATAGACGGCCTGACAGGAAGTATCAGATTTGATGATAAAGGTCATCGCAAAAACTTCACTTTACAAGTAATGGAACTGACTATTGACGGCGACATGATAAAGGTAAGAAATAATACAAAAAGGCAAATAAAATAAGAAAAGTAATAAAATTTTAGTAGGTGGATATCATTTATATGTAACGCGTCTTTCAAATGAAACTGTGGAGAACATATATCTAATTAAGAATACAGTATGTCTCATTATACTTTACTTTGCCGTGTGCGTTATAAAAATCTAGGCTGATGGTTCAGTAAAGGGGAGCAGTAGTGGTTTTATATTCTCGAAATAATACTAGGTATTCATTAAAACTAAGTATATGAACAATAATTTTTACGAATAATCCAATTACATATAAATCCAATATATATGTGTATCGGATATATATCTGTACACTAACACATATCGATGCACCTACCTCCTTCCTATCGTACAAATTTCAAATGTTATTCGCCATAATTTTATGACCAGCCGTTTACCTAACGTCAACCTTCAACCCAAGCTCTTAGTTGTCTTTTACGACACTCAAGAGCAATTTAGGGGTTGGTAGCATTCGTAGCCGTTACCGCTCAGTACAGATCCATCACTTTCCTATAGGTAATGAATATGCCGCACATCTTAAGAAAGAAAGCAATATAATATAAGATTAAGATGTTAACTTTTCATGATGCACGACTCCCTTTTCTTTTTTTTTGGGTGGGCTATGGTCAGCCCATATGCTATCCATTCCGTCTGGGGTAACGAAAGGACAGCGCGCGGCCCCATAACCTACCGTCATCTTTCTCCTTCGCCATTGGACCGGCCACCGGTACCGAGTCCTTGTCGTCCATGACCAGCTCGGCGGGATACCTTGTCGGGTACCCTCCCTTTCCAACGCCCTCTCGAGATATAGGTCGCCCTCGCGCAGCCCCTCTGCGGGTGACGGACTAATCTCCAGTCTAGTCAACCTGATGCAGACCTCGGCTAGGTCGGCATCAGGCGCAGGTACTCGCACCGGTGAGACCCGAGTCGCTGGCGGCGGATCTCGTCGCCGTAGAGGAATTCCTCCTGCACACGCTCCGCCGCCTCCTTCTGTGAGATGACTGCCTCACAGAAGGCGGCGACCGCGTACCAGTTCCTGACGCTGTCGAGCATCTTCCTAGCGAGCGTCAGGTCTGCACAGATGATTGCGACGAGTTCACGACGCTTCTGTACCCATGCGGCACACACTTCGAGCGTGTGCTGCGCCGCGTCCTCGTCGCAATCGCAGTGGTGACAGAACAGACTGCTCTCACTCCTCACGAGCGTGTACAAGTATTTGGTGAAGCAACCGTGCCTTGTCATGACGCACGACTACCTAGAACCTCAACTTGCAATATTGTGCAGAACATCGAAAATTTATTCAATATTAGATGGTCATGATCATCACATCAGCCCATAGACGTTCCGCTGCTGGGCTCGGACCTCCTCCACTATGAGAGGAAATTGACCTAGGTACTATACCAAGCTGGTCAAACGTGTTGATATTTTTCATTACGTGTTGGTGTTTTATTTCCAGTTCTCCTTCTCTTGTATAGATGTTATATGCATATTTTATCCCTTAATCGTCTTTTACGACACCTATGAGAAAGCTAGGGGATGGTGAATCGGATTATTTTTTCGTCATCTATTCGGGAACCTATCAAATGATACTGAATTAATATTCTAAATATTTGGTATATTTTTGTTGTATTTTTGTCGAATTTGTTTAGATATATATTAATAAAAAATAAATATTAAACAATAAAAAAAATATCAAACATTACAAAAAGAGAATAATAATAACATCGAGATTCGATCCCACGCTGTTTGAATGACAAAACAAAACAAAAAAACTGGACAACTTTCCAACTGAGCTATCGCCACTCTTGACGTTGACGGCAAAATTTGAATCCATATTCTATTGACATTTTATGTCATTGTATTGATTAGCTAAAAACACCAACAAAACAACATTGTCTATAAATAAAACCTGGCTAGATCGATTTTTGGCCCCGAAACCTCTAGTATGCCAAATTTCATCAAAGTCTTTGGAGCCGTTTCCGAGATCCTGAATATATATATACATATATATATACAAGAATTGCTCGTTTAAAGATATCTGCTTGACCTGTTGATTTTTTTTGCTAATTGTATTTTTGATGAACATATTTAGATATAGGTATATTAATTACAAAATAAAAATTATGAAATAATAAAAAAAAATATCTAAACTTAAAAAGTCAGAATAATAATGACACTGGTGTCCGATCTCGGACTGTTTGAATGTGACTGGATAACTTTCCAACTGAGTTATTGTCACTCTGGACAGCGACGGCTGAATGTGCATTCTTATTCTAATGGCATTTTATTGATTAGCTAAAAACACCGACAAGACGACATCTATAATATAAAAATGAATCGCTGAATGTGTTGCTAAGCACAAATCTCGAGAACAGCAAAACCGATTTCGCTAATTATTTTTTTAGAATATTCCTTGAAGTACGAGGATAGTTCTTACGTAGAACAAAATTTCAAAAATTGTCTAAAATGTCTAAAAACAACACTTTTCTATACTTCCATACAAACGATTGGTAATAAATAATACTTAAAAGTCAAGTTGAACTTTAATACCATACAATAAAGTTCAAATTATGGACTGAGAATAAATGAGTAACTTGTTTTCAATAAATAAAATCTCGCTAGATCGATTTTTTGCCCCCGCACTCTCGAGTATACTAAATTTCATGAAAATCATTGGTGCCGCGTGCGAGATTCTGAAAATATAGAAATATACAAGCATTGTTCGTTTAAAATATAAGATGTTCGTATTCCTAAACACATTGATCTCAACTTTATCCTATTCCATGTGCATTTCTTGCTTAAGGTCTGCGATATATATGTAGATAAAAAGTGTTGAGTCTCCCTTCTCAGCCCCCATTTCATAATAGGTTGTAAGAGAGTGCAGCTTTGTTAAGCCTAATGCATTCATATTTATTTTTCTAATCCATGCACGTGAAGTATTTAACTGCTAAATATATTGCTTTTCTAAAAATTCTAATCATTAAAATATTTAACCGCAATCATTGTAATTAAAAATCATATATAAACAGGTAGCAACATGGTACGACACTAATGGTTTAGTCCCAGTAAAACCAAAATTGCCTCCTAAGAGGGACCCAGATGTATACAACCGCAATAAGACTTATGTAGTTCTAACAATTGAGGAACCACCGTATATGATGCGTAATATGCCTGACACACCCGGATACAAGCCTACTGAGCCATACCGAGGATTTTGTGAAGAACTCACAAGAATGATATTTGAAAAGTTAGAACTTAATTGTAAGTAATAATTCATTTACATCTTAAGTATTATTTTGTATTTAACTAGATATTAGATTAATGTTTTTTTAAGAGAACATGCTACAACAAGGAAATTATTCTTGTATTACGGTGGCCTTTATAAACATACAATTAACGGATATAATTTACACCCAGACATATAAAAACAATTTGTGGAAGGCATAAAATAGTGTCCTGCAAGGGAATTAAACTCGCGACATAATTTTTTTTTAAAGATTGATCTAAGGAAATATCCTTGTATTGTCGGGGACTTTATAAATATCTATGTAACTAACGGACGCAAATTACATCCAAACACAGAACAACAGTGTGTGGATCGCAGACAGTATTGTACTGCATGGGATTTAAATACATAACACTAAGACGTTAGGTCGGTTTTTTAACCAATACGCTTGACCTAACCTATCATAGATTGGTGTCTAAGCTACTACGCCATCTGTGTTACAATTATATATATGTTAAAAGTGTATTATAATGTATTACCCTCTTCTCTTTATTTAAATTTAATAAAGTATATCTATATATCTATATAATCTATATATCTATCTATATAAATAATTAAATCTTTTTAAATTTAATAAAATTTAAAAAGATACAATACCAAAAAGGTTTCAATCGTTTGTACACGTTACTGGCCGGTTTTAAAAATGCTGTGGTATTTAAAAAAGTACGTTCTAAATTCAATTTTTCATTTGATGTTCATTTTTACAGAAAACCCCTTTTTATCCCACATTTTTGGCGCGAAGTTCCAGAAGTTAACATCGACTTTCATAACTTTTATTCAATTTTTATCGATTAATTTCATATCCTTGACTGTCAAAGCTTTATTTAATGCTGTTTGGCTGTATCAAAAATGGTAGATAAAGTGGTAAAAGCTACCAAAATTATCGCGCTGCTTGAAGAGGGTTGCAGCCAATGTTTCGTGGCTAGGAGGCTAAATGTTAGTCGCTCGACAGTCCAAAGGACCTGGCAGCGATATCAGGAGACTGGTTCCGTCGAGAGAAGGCCTGGTTCTGGAAGAAAACCATGTACCCAACCACGGGATGATCGTTTTCTTGTGAGTCGCGCATTGAGAAATCGCAAATCTTCGTATGTGGATCTTAAGAACAACCTCCAAGAAGTAAGAAATGTGCATATTAGTCTATGGACGGTCAGGAGGAGGCTTCTCGCTGCCAATATACGCAGTCACCGCCCGGCCCGCGGCCCCAAATTACTCCGTGAGCACAGAGTTCACAGGCTTAGGTTCGCTAGAAATTGTGAATCATGGACTCAAGACGATTGGAATAGGGTTTTGTTCTCTGATGAAGCCAGGATATCTCTGTTCGGTGAAGATCGACGTCGGCGAGTGCTAAGAAGACAAGGAGAACGCTTTGCAGAGGCATGTTTCGAAGAAATCACACCTTATGGTGGGGGCTCTGTTATGTTTTGGGCAGGAATAAATTCAATGGATCGTACAGAGTTAGTCTTCATTGAAAACGGCTCACTGACTGGGCATCGATACATAACGGAAGTTCTAATTTCTCATGCACAACCCGCATTGGCCGCTCTAGGTGAAGACTCGATTTTTATGGACGACAATGCTCGCGCCCACCGATCCCGCGATGTTAATGCGTATGTGCAAGAGGTCGGCATTCGTCGTTTGGATTGGCCAGCTCGAAGTCCCGACCTCAATCCCATAGAGCATGTCTGGGACGTTCTGAAACGGCGTGTGAGATCAGTACACCCGGCTCCGCAGACCATCAGAGAGCTGAAGAATGTGATTACTGCGGAGTGGGAACGTATTCCGCAAGCAAGTATCCGGGATATACTCGCTAGCATGCCCAGACGAATTCAAGCTGTGATTTTAGCTAGAGGGGGTCACACTCGATACTAAACATTTATCTGCTTTTACTTTATTAAAGAAAAACAAACAAAAAAACTTTTTTATTTTTACTTCATGAGCATATGCACTACTAGCGAATATACACTACTAGCGAGGTTTAGCATTATTTCCCATAAATTGTATCTAAATTTTATGAAATACTGATGAAAACGATTATTTTCTTATTAATTTAGCAAATTGTGTGGATAAAACTACCTATAATTATCAAACAAAGAAATATTAACATTTGAAATGGTTCATTGCTTAGGTGCCCGTTTTTTTTGCAAATGAGTGTATATATATATATATATCGTTCCCCAGATATGACAGAGGAGAGTCTATTTATAATATCTCTAAAGATAGCTAAGGTCAAACGTTAATATCAAAAGTCACTATAAACAGAAATATAAAAGAAGGCATGACAAAAAAGTAAATGCTGTCAACTATGAGTCGTTGCTATTTCTTTGAAATTTTTATAAGAACAAGTTCATCGTGTCCAATAATAGCAGAGTAAACAACACTGAAGAATATATGTATAAGGGCTCAATTTAGTTTACTACTGCATTACTTTTCTACTGCAATTTCAAAGAGCAAAAGTGTCCAATCCGCCCGTGACCATGAACACTCTAAAATATTCGAAACGTAGCGCAATCAAAAATCAAATAAAAACGCGATCAAATCCGTAAATAGTTTTATCTCCAATGTGTAATACTCGTGTAAACATTAGAAATCATTAAGCAAAGTGAATTAATATTTTTTGTAGAATTATTAATTATACATTAAATAAGTTTTAATTGTTTCAGATGTAATACGCATGGTAAAAGATGGTAAATACGGCAATGAAAATCCAAAAGTTATCGGTGGCTGGGACGGTATCATTGGCGAACTTATAAGAAAGGTAGGGAACGCTCAACTTTTTTTTTAATTAGAATTTCTACTAACCAGAAAAAAGGTTTAAGAGCAATAAGCTAGGATATGACATAAAACTAGTGATGAAATGTGCTTATGTTACAATTCTACCTATCCATTAATGGTCTGCATAATAATATAATGTTCTTTTTATTTCAAGTTCTAATAAATGAAATAAAAATGAACCAGATGTTGGCTTCTTCATATTAAATAACAATTATCGATATTGAACGCAACATTATTAGCGGTCGTTTTCAATAATCTTTCTTAGATGATACAATATCCTCTATTGGCAAAGTAGTCTAAATACAATAATATAGACACGGATATAATATTATCTAAGATATTATTAATTATTCATCTATAATGCGATAAACGAAATTAATGACAAAAATAAATTTACGTATCTTTAATAAGTTAGACGTATAGAAGATAGGTTAGTAGAAATGGCTATAGATAAAAAAATAAGATATTTTACATATATCTAAAAAGTTCCTAATCTGACTTAAAGCTCTATAACTTTGATATTTAATCTCACGGTTTTTCATTACTATCCTTAGTTGTTTTTAAATTTAAAACACATCTAAAACTTCTGTAAGTGCGCATATGTAACCTATACATTATGACAATCTGAATTGTAATTTTAACTGTAGAAAGTTTATGTAGCTATAACAAATCGTGTAGTAGCTTTACACTTAAATGAAATAAAAATGTGTATGTGTACTTATGTACGTACGTAAAAAGTTATACTTCTTTCACTTAACAAGATAAAAATCTTTCTAAAATTTAACCTTCGCGTTATCCTACGTTTGTAGAAAAAAAACAACAATAATATAAAAAAGGTATTAAATACACTATGTTTTATTGTAACGCATTATCTAGTTAATATTTGTGACGGTGTGCGCGTGTATCATAAAAAAAATCCTCTTATCATTTTCTCCTGACGCACCAAAAGAACTATAAATTAAAAAAAGAACTAGATATACAGGGTGTATCAGGTTATGGGGTAACTGGTCAAAAAGGAGCTAGGCAATGGTGGTCGAAACCCATGAAAAATTTGAACAAAAAATAGCGATTCGTTAAGGAATTAGAGACATGTAAAGTTTTTAATTTTGTCGTCGCTTTTTCGTGTAAATCTGATTGAAATGTATGAAGTCAATGATACTTAATACGCAACATATTCATACTTTGTTAAATGTTCATTAGAAATTGAATAAATCAATGATTGCATTCACATAAATAAAACAAACTTCGCTTTAAAACAGCTGATCGGCCTATGACCGTTGACCGCTTGCCGCTCGTAGGTACAAACCTACACTGTCATTGAAACGTTTGCGCAATTCTAGGTATTACTGAATGAATTTATACTGTCGAAGCTTTACATGCCTACGTGTATTCTGTCTGTACATGCCTACATAATATGTAACATTTAAGGCATAGACTCTTAGACACATGTTTTTGAAATCACTATAACTTTTATGTTACATTGGTTTTTGTGTAATGTACATTCTAATTACGATCTATGACCGTTAAACTACAACATACTCGAACAGTTGCCCCATAACCTGATACAGCCTGTATTATTTAAAAATTTACGATTTATATTATTTCGGCAAGTATTAATTATTACATATAAAAGCAATATAATTAAAAGGTATACTGTCACATAAAAGCGGTGTAATTTCAACATTAATAATTTGACAGCAAACTGAGGCAGGCGATTAGCAGACTCATCTGTTGCGTTAGTCCAGAAGTGTTAACTTTGATTACTAGTGGATTAAATGCTGACCCAGAAGCTTGATCCACATCATTATCAAAACAAAGTTGAAGGCTCCCACGGGTTTTCGATAAAAAGTTAGAGGCTCATCAGTTGACCAATATTCCCTTGTAATTAAGCCCTCCTAAGTTATTATGTATTATAGATATCTTACTAATATTCTAAATGCCTAAGTTTGTATAGATGTTTGTTAGTCTTTCACACAAAAAGTATGAAACAGATTGTGATGATACTCTATAGTAAATATCTGGTTGACCGAGCTTTGCTCGGTATATTTTTGTTGTATTTTAGCCGAACTTATTTAGATATATATTAATAAATAATAAAAAAAATATCATAAATTACAAAAAGAGAATAATAATAACACCTAGATTCAATCCCACGCTATTTGAATGCCAAAACAAAACAAAAAGAAAACTGGACAACTTCCCAACTGAGCTATTATAACTCTTGACGTTGACGGTGAAATTTGAATTCATATTCTTTTAAAATTTAATGTCATTGTATTGTTTTGCTAAAAACACTGACAAAACAACATTTTCTATAAATAAAACCTAGCTAGATCGATTTTGATTTTTGGACACTGTCACGAGGCTAGCCTCTCCGTGGGTGCCCGGACTAAATCCCCGGTCCGGTCACCCGCAGCCACGGTGCGGTCACTCGCAGCCATACCTTTTATTTGCATAAAGTAGATAGTACTAGTATAGAAAGAGTGACATTAAAAATAAAAAGTGACTTGTTTGATTACGATGCCGTCTTCTTATACAATCTTAGAATCCTTAAGAGCCATTTCGCAAAATGATTGCGCTCGAGTTTAGGTAAAAGACTGCAGAAATGTTTATGTTTGCGTAGCTAACTACAGATGCGCGTGTAACGCGAGGGTCGAGATAGACAAAGTAGTCTTGAGCCGTAAACGTGATGTGATTTGATAAAAGATTAATTGTAAGAAAATAAGTTACTTATTTTAATTGTCTAGTGAAATTTTCCTGTTAGATTAATAAGAAAACACAAATAAGTATGTTATCTAAAATATATAATAACAATTACCATAAAAACAAACACATGTATGTCAATTAAATGCTAAATGAATATTTTATTAGGATAGCATTTTCTCCTGCCAAAAGGTCGTCTTTTTCTACTGACTACTTTCAATAGAAAATGAGGACCAGTCCATATAGCAAATACAGATAAAGTTTCGCTATGTGCAATTGGCCTTGAAACCAGTAATACCAGTCGTGTTCAAAGATTGGCTGTTCACTTTAAAACATTTCAGTCTTTTAGCTTGTCAGATAGTATCAGGATCATTTTCAAATAGCGAGGTTGGACATTTCACTTCCACTAATCCTTCACTGCCCCTAAATAAAAAAATGCCTCGTCTATAAAAAGACATTTTTCTATATTATAATTTTCTTGAGCACTGAGTTGGGCCACAATCCACCAGATTTATTACGCAGTCCTTGCGTCCCATGGCTGAAGTAAGACAACAAAAAACTTCGCCCGCAATTATCTAAGAATAGGATCCACTTTGTCCTCTAGTTTAGTTTATTAGGAGAAGAAATCTCGAAAACATTTCTCAATGAAAATTTAAAAATGTAGACATTTAGCCAGGAAAAATCTGTGTAATCATAATCAACACCTCAAATATATATATCGGATTCTATCTCGCAGAGAAATCCCGAGCACAGCTTGCTCCATAGCACGCTGAGCGACTGAACTTGGTTATGAGGTCTACATTTAGGGATCATATTTTCGTGCCGTAAGTCATCACTGGTGACATAGATACACAGAATATAGATATATGTTTTCAGAAACTGGGGTATGTTGGATGATCCTTTTAAGATCTTCTTAAGCTCTCTGAACGCTGCCCAGCCGATTTGGATTCATCGACTGACCTCTTTTGAAATTTGACCTACCCAACTGAACTGTTTGTTCAAGTTAATCATAATGATCGATAACTACGACAATCGCATTCGCAACTAGGACCGGTACAGGAATGACACGGGGATTTGACATGACTTTCGTCTTGTTCATGTTAATTAGTAAACCCGCGAGTTGGGATGTCGTACTGAGATCGTTGAGCATGGTGCCAAGGTTCTCCATGGATTCTGCCATAATTCAAGAGTGGTAGGACCACACTGTCGACAGTTATCTGTCTATAGCCGCGGGCTGGTCCGTCCGGGGTAGTACCACGCTCTCGCAGAAAATCGACGTCTGAGTAGTAGTAATTAGTTACTGCACTTCGTTCGGTGAGCGAGAGCCGGAAGGCCAACTTTCTGAGGGTGTTTGTGTGTGGAAGGTTTTGGTGGTGCCCTTGGTATCACCGAGCCTCAATGCACTCATTCACACTCCCTTCACTTTCTTCGCGGTAGGCAGCGGCCTTGTAAAGGTCCATGAGCGGCAGCAACACTTACCATCAGGTGTACTGTTTGCTCATTAGCCACGGTTTGCAATAATAATAAAAAATGACGATATTACTGTAAATCGAAGATGAGTGATGTATTTGCCGTTGATGTTAATGCCGAGTCCGACTCAATATTAGAGCTTGAAGACATATTCCAGTGCAGTGGTGGACAGTTTCGGAGAGATGACGTATCCCTGTCTCATGCGTTGCCGCAATCGGATCGGATTCGTAATCTTATTCCAATCAAATCTTACATACCTACATACACGTACATCGTACGTAAATCATACATACTTGTTAGTAAAAAATCTTAACTTATGACAAAATGTATCAAAACTATGTAATTGCAGTATAATAATGATTTTAGAATACGAACGCACTGAATCGGGACGCAGGAACAAGTGACATAGGTCCATCCTCAACGGGTGCTGGCACCGTACTAATCGGTGCCCTTTTTTTTCTTTTTTTTTTCTTTGTGTGTGTACAGCTGTTGGCCGCAGATGGCCTTGACAGCTTGACGCGGACTATGGGTGAGCGCTGAGGGCTCTCAACCCGGAGAAAAGTATGCTAAGCGATATCGCCCAAGGACTCCCTCTGTGGGAGGACGGAACCGCGGATATTTATTTGTTAAGGCCTCACGGGCCGTGTAGGCTCTTTGTTGAGCAAGTGTGATATTGTCGTCCTCTTCGTCGAGGACGTGACGAGGACGTCGGATGGAATTAATCGGTGCCCGCTTGTGTATCGTAATTTATTGAAATTTGGACTATTATTCAATAATTAAATACAATTAATTGCATACAAGGATTTTCAACATAACTGTAGAATTCGATTCTCCAAAGATCATAGTTTAATGTGTAATTTAATTTTGAATAATTTTATTATTTTAACGCCATAAAATAGGGGATAAAAAAGTAATACAAAATTTAAAAATTGCCCTAGAGATTTATTTTTTTTCTGATTAACGGTATAAAAAATTAAGAATGTGTTAAATTAAATGGCAATAGGAGTATATTTCTGATCTTTATTATATTTTTTGTGGCCTAAAATATAAATATTATTCATAGATCAGGGCTCTGAAATTGACTCTGAGGCGATTTTCCAGTAAAATGGTTGTGGGAGATGGGCTACTATGAATCGAACAATTGACTTTTAGAAAAAGTGCTAAATTAATCGTCAATACGAAAGATTGGCCCATTTTAATATGTATTCAATAATATCTAGATGTTACTTGCGACGTTAAATTAGGAGCCCAAAATGAGAGAATTTCGAGCGTAAACGCGAAATGGCTCTTAAGGGATTCTATGCATTTGATCTATGGAGAGTACAGATGCAATGATCATGCTGCAAGTAGATTGTATCGTGAGCGATATCCGAATACTGAACGCTATCCAGGCCATCGAATATTCATTCATGTTCCTCGAGCGTATTCGGAGGGAAATTTACCTAGTGCCCAATAAAATACAATAGGCGTCACTCTCTGTCTCTCTTTCACACACGCAATAAGATTTTTTATATGAGGACTAATAAAATAGAACAAAAAATATACCTAATCATTTTTCATAAACTTTGTTAGCTGTCACAAAAATATTTTTTTTTTCTAAAAGTTACGATAACATCTAGAAGGTATTATTCCATTTTGGAATAAAAAATAATGTGGCCGACTTTTGAAATCACTTGCCACTATGGTTTCGGTACATTTTTTTTACAGGGTGGTGTGTTAAAGTCAAATGATTAACGTTTTCATCGAAAAAATTAAGGAATAGCCATAACAAATGTACATTTTTTTTATGTCATTGTAAGATGTCTAGTTTTAATTGTACTTGTGGTCGATAGTGCAGTTATCTGCGCTTCCAACAAGAAATATCCGATGACAAAACTAGCTTATTTGTCGTTATAGTACTTGAAAATATCGTACAAGGTCTGATTTTTCACCGTTTTTAGTAATATGCTCATATCAAAAAAAAAGTGACTCGAATATTTTTTTTTTTTTATAGCTGTCATAAAGTCATCTACCACCCACTTTCCGTTGGACGTTTAATTTAGGGACAGCCTGTGTATATATATATATATATATATATATATATATATATATATATATATATATATATATATATATATATATATATATATATATACATATATATATATAGGTATATATATATACAAGAATTGCTCGTTAAAAGATATAAGATATGACTTATACATCAGAATAACAAAAGGCTATAATTAATAAAGAATTTCTGTTATTTGACTTCAATATTCCGATGAATATCAATCGAGTAAGTCACAAAAATATCCTGCCCTGCCATGTTGTATGGATTGTTACACAACATTAATCTATATTGAGATTGTATGTCTTAAATAGCTCTAAATAAATGTCTGCGATAGCATACACCTATCTCTTATGTAGCAAGCAGCCTATATAATCCAAATTATGGGCCATTATTAACTAAATACATTTGAATTGGTTTAAACATATTTAAATTGAATATTCTATATGGTGACGGAGTAAGAATACAATTCACCACCCTCTTTCTTGCGACAATTTCTAAAAGAGGGATATGCAGATAAAATATAAGCAAGAGACAGAAAACTCGAAATAGAACTAGAGTTTTATTTTGATATGTGTAGATATCAACACGTCTGACCTGCGTGATATACTAGGTCAATTTCGCTCCCATTGTGGAGAAGGCTCGAACCGACTAGTGGGTAAATATATGAGCTGTAATGATTAAAATTATGAAATTGGATATTTATGCTACGTTTTATTTCATTTTTCGCCTTCAATATTTCGTCATCTTCATTTCAGCTTATGTACGTCCCACTGTTGGACTCGAGCCTTCGCTACAATAGGAGGGAAATTGACCTTACTATATCATGCTGGTCAGACAGATTGGTATAGAGTTTTATTTCGAGTTTTCCTTCTTTTGCATATGCGTATTATATCTCTTAGTCGTCTTTTACGTCATCCACGGCCAAGATAGGACTGGAGAATTGTACTCTTAATCTATCACCACACGGACTATTTATCTTAATATTTAATGTAAATTAACCTTATTCCCAACACTAAATAATTTAAGCGAATATCTTCAAAAATATTACTATAAAATTGACTTCGGCGAAGCGCCATTGAGCGCCTACTATGGCGCGCAGGGCAAGGTTGGAGGGGCGGGCTTTCGCTTTCTAGATAAAGATGCGCCGTGATCGAGTCAGCGATTGAAGCGTGAAAAAGCATTTAGCTTTTTCAGTCCCGTTTTTGTCACATTTTTGTCACCAAATCATGAGAGCGAAGCTGCAAGCGGAAGCTAGTAATGTTATAATGAAACCAACAAAATCTACACTCCTTAAAATCTTCAGTTATAGTAAGATATCGTTTAAAATTCAATTCGAAACCATGCCTTGCGATCTCTTATTACTTGTGATAAATAAATTCAAAAAACAAAATAGAATTTTTCTTTTTCAATAGCCAATTACATCGTTTAAATATTGTAAATCATGTATGTATATCTTGGATAACATGATATTTTTATGAATCAATGCAGTCAGCTCATACGGCAAATGTGTATGCTAATACCTATTGTTACTCTTTCAAACCTCGTACGTACATATTTCATAAAGCGACTTTAGGATAACATATACCTTCCCATATGTCCATAAAATATAGAATGATCTCTGTGACAGTTATCCCTAGTGCTGTCACGCTTACGATGAAGTCCGTAGTTTTTTATTGATAAACCTCTTTATTTTTAACACGCTTTTTATAATTGTGATTTTCTATTATAACTAAAATACAATCAATGAAAAACTTTTTGAATTTATTTCAAACAAAACTGTTCCTAGACTGTTTTAATTATTCAAAAGGTCAAGACAATCAAGGTCTAGGTCACTATTATCAACATCACTGGAGCGTTCCTGCTAGAACATTTATCATTTTGCCCAAAATAGGGGCAGTCGTTAGATCAATCGATCAATTACGACTGTTTTATAAATAAATATGTCTAGTTTATTGACAATAATGCGTACATACATACATAATATTATCATTTACTCTGGGACAAAAAGTAGTTTTTTAATGTTTAATTAATTCAATTTATGTATTTTATAATGTACCTGTCTGCATTAATTGTAAAAAATATGTTGAAAGTATTATATAGGTACTGTATTAGATTTATTTCTTTTATGAATAATTTAATAAAGATCGGTTATCGATTTACGTATATCGACTGTCCCATCTCTTTTTTATTTTCAGTCCAGTATGACCTTCTACGTGCGTAAGCGTCATTTACGTATAAAATGTTTACTAAGTATTTCAGTACTTACGAGGTACATTTTAGGCATGAATATTAATATTTTTATACATATTTATAATATATTGCAATTCAGTTGCAATAAAACTGGCACGAAAAGAATGAAAATATATTTGATACAAAATGAAATTGTAAACATATCGCTCGTTCAAATTTACTTCGTTGGTTTCGTTGAAATTTGTCACAGAGATCAAGCTATATTTTATGGACTATAAGTATTTATTTTTTAATAGTATATGTAAAATTCGATTAAGACGTGTAAGCGCTGCAAGAGAAAGAAAACCAATTAAAACTCCATGTGAAATTGGCTAACAAGCGTGGCGTAGTAGCCTCGTTTCTCTTCTGTGGAAGAGGCGCATAGCCATGTTGGACATGCATTGCCGCCGGGCTGGCCACGAACGACAAGAAACTCGGGTGCCTAACCCGCTTAAAAAAAATCATAGTTATATCTTAATATATATATATATATATATATATATATATATATATACACTCATTTGCAAAAAAAACGGGCACCTAAGCAATGAACCATTTCAAATGTTAATATTTCTTTGTTTGATAATTATAGGTAGTTTTATCCACACAATTTGCTAAATTAATAAGAAAATAATCGTTTTCATCAGTATTTCATAAAATTTAGATACAATTTATGGGAAATAATGCTAAACCTCGCTAGTAGTGTATATTCGCTAGTAGTGCATATGCGCATGAAGTAAAAATAAAAAAGTTTTTTTGTTTGTTTTTCTTTAATAAAGTAAAAGCAGATAAATGTTTAGTATCGAGTGTGACCCCCTCTAGCTAAAATCACAGCTTGAATTCGTCTGGGCATGCTAGCGAGTATATCCCGGATACTTGCTTGCGGAATACGTTCCCACTCCGCAGTAATCATATTCTTCAGCTCTCTGATGGTCTGCGGAGCCGGGTGTACTGATCTCACACGCCGTTTCAGAACGTCCCAGACATGCTCTATGGGATTGAGGTCGGGACTTCGAGCTGGCCAATCCAAACGACGAATGCCGACCTCTTGCACATACGCATTAACATCGCGGGATCGGTGGGCGCGAGCATTGTCGTCCATAAAAATCGAGTCTTCACCTAGAGCGGCCAATGCGGGTTGTGCATGAGAAATTAGAACTTCCGTTATGTATCGATGCCCAGTCAGTGAGCCGTTTTCAATGAAGACTAACTCTGTACGATCCATTGAATTTATTCCTGCCCAAAACATAACAGAGCCCCAACCATAAGGTGTGATTTCTTCGAAACATGCCTCTGCAAAGCGTTCTCCTTGTCTTCTTAGCACTCGCCGACGTCGATCTTCACCGAACAGAGATATCCTGGCTTCATCAGAGAACAAAACCCTATTCCAATCGTCTTGAGTCCATGATTCACAATTTCTAGCGAACCTAAGCCTGTGAACTCTGTGCTCACGGAGTAATTTGGGGCCGCGGGCCGGGCGGTGACTGCGTATATTGGCAGCGAGAAGCCTCCTCCTGACCGTCCATAGACTAATATGCACATTTCTTACTTCTTGGAGGTTGTTCTTAAGATCCACATACGAAGATTTGCGATTTCTCAATGCGCGACTCACAAGAAAACGATCATCCCGTGGTTGGGTACATGGTTTTCTTCCAGAACCAGGCCTTCTCTCGACGGAACCAGTCTCCTGATATCGCTGCCAGGTCCTTTGGACTGTCGAGCGACTAACATTTAGCCTCCTAGCCACGAAACATTGGCTGCAACCCTCTTCAAGCAGCGCGATAATTTTGGTAGCTTTTACCACTTTATCTACCATTTTTGATACAGCCAAACAGCATTAAATAAAGCTTTGACAGTCAAGGATATGAAATTAATCGATAAAAATTGAATAAAAGTTATGAAAGTCGATGTTAACTTCTAGAACTTCGCGCCAAAAATGTAGGATAAAAAGGGGTTTTCTGTAAAAATGAACATCAAATGAAAAATTGAATTTAGAACGTACTTTTTTAAATACCACAGCATTTTTAAAACCGGCCAGTAACGTGTACAAACGATTGAAACCTTTTTGGTATTGTATCTTTTTAAATATGAATGAAAATCAAAACCGCCCGTTTTTTTTGCAAATGAGTTTATATATATATATATATATACATATATATATATACACATATATATATATATATATATATATATATATATATATATATATATATATATATACATATATTAAGATATAACTATGATTTTAAATAAAACTACTTTACGGATTTTATCGCGTTTGTATTTGATTTTTGATTACCCGACGTTTCGAACACTTTACAGCGTTCATGATCACGGGTGGACTAAGATGTCTCACGTCCAACAAGTCATCGTTACTGCAGAAAATTTTATAATTATCTACCCGATACAGAAATTAGTTATTAAATATTGACCCACATTTTGATACAAAATTTATTGCCAGTGTAAGAAGAAAATGATTCTATATGAAAAAATTATATTGTTTATGGTTAGTAATAATTAAACATTAAAATTAATAGTAATTATATTTAAAAACTAACTAATAATCAAGAAAACTCAGGTAACATGATGCTAAATTAAAGTTAATTTTGAAGGCGGCTTACTTTATGTTACTAAAAAGGTTTTAATTTATAAAATTATCTTTAGTTATTATTATTGTGGGTCAAATCTATACAATATGAGCTCACGGTGTCTTGCAGTCTTGTGGTGGTCTTTTTGGATTTGTTTTTAATAATGTTTATAACAGGATCCCAGCTTGATGGTAACACCCAGCCATCCTCTCTATTGAAATTTTTGTGTTTTTTAATCTCAATAGCCTCGCGTACCATTCTAGGCAGGTATCGGTGTTCTTTTGCGAGGATTTGTGATTTATCAAACCTGATGTTATGGTGGGCGCGGTCCTGACTATGTTCACAGACTGCAGACCTAGTGTCCCGGCGGTGCTTCACATCGGCTATGTGTTCTTTGATCCGAGTTCTTATGGATCTCTTTGTTTGTCCAATGTAAGAGAGACCACAGTCACAGTCAAGTTTATATACTCCTGCATCTTGTAAAGGGATCTGGCACTTGACAGGTGGTAAGAATTGGCTAATCCTCTTCAGTGGCTTAAAATAAGTTTTAATGGAAGAGCGTTTCAGGATGTAGCCAATCTTGTCAGTGACTCCTTTGACGTAAGGTAGTATTGCAGGAAGGCGCTCAACTGTGGGTGGTTTCACTCGGTCTCTGCAACGGGGGCGAGGAACTGGCAGCTTGTTTGCACGTAGCACCTGCTTGATATGCTGCAGCTCCCCAGCCAGGTGTTCATCGTCACAGATTCCTCGTGCTCTCTGCAACAAAGATTTACACACGGTAGCTAACTGTGAAGGGGGATGATGAGAATCACCGTTCAAGTATCTGTCTGAATGTGTTGCTTTACGATACACTGTATGACTCAAGGTGTTATTAGGGTTACGTATAACCAAAATGTCTAAGAAGGCTAAAGAAGTGTTCGAAACGTCGGGTAATCAAAAATCAAATACAAACGCGATAAAATCCGTAAAGTAGTTTTATTTAAAATGACTTATAAACTTATAATACTCGCGTAAACATCAGAAATCATTATATAACTATGATTTTTTTTATTATATATATATATATCAAGTGTCACGTTGTTTGTCCGCGATGGACTCCTAAACTACTTAACCGATTTTAATCAAATTTGCACACCATGTGCAGTTTGATCCAACTTGAAAGATAGGATAGCTTACATCTTAATTTATTGTCGCAATATTATTTTATTGCAAATTATTTGTCTATTATTTGACATTCACAATTATCTGTTAACTCCAAACGATTTTAACATATGGCGATATCTGTTGACTGGATTGAGAAATTAATCAATAGATAGCGTTGCTATGTCAAACCTACAAACGTGTCATATACGATTTTAACTTGCTTTTTTATATACATGCTATTTGTAAAAAAATATGGCGACCGCCATGACAGATGTTCTCCTAAATAGTTTAGTTCCACTTAAATAGTTTAATAAAATATAATATAACAATAACATTAGCCACAGCAACGCGTGGCCAGGTCTGCTAGTAGATATATATATATATATATATATATATATATATATTAGGGAGTTTCAAAAAAAAAATTTTTCTTTTCTCTCGGAACCAGGCTCATAAGTTTCGTTTAGATGCCAAAATCGGCCTCTGAAAATATGAGCCCTTAATATTAATGTTAAGGACGTCCGCATCGCACTTTTCGATTTTCCATAAGAATTACATAGGAAAATTTTTATTTTTTATTCTGATTTATTTAACTAATGAACTATACATTGCTCTGCAATTCCCATTACATATATTTATAGAAAATTAAACGTTCTACAAAAAAGGTCTGATATAATTTTTCGATGAATCTACTCATTCAAAAGTTATTCAAGGTCAAAATTAAATACCTTCTTTAGTATTAAATTTAATACAAAATGTTCTATTGAGTTGAATGTCTTTTTTCAGTATTTGACTTGTTATACCGCTTCGAAGTCCAAATTTTTGATGTTTTGCATTTTTTAGCTAAACTGTATATATATGTATGTGTAAATTCAACTCAAAGAACTTTTTGTACTAAATTTAATACTAAAGAATATAAATACGAATATATATATTATTATATATATTTGTATTTATATTTGGAGCTCCCTTAGGAATGTTTTGTGAATTCCATAGAACAGGAAAATTGAAAGGTAAAAGTGAATAGCTAAAGAATTAATTTAACTTCTAGGAAGGAGATATGGCAGTCGCGCCGTTGACCGTAAACTTCGTACGGGAAACTGTAATTGATTTTAGCCGACCTTTTCTGTCTTTCAACATTAAATCAACAAAGAATACTGCTGACAACGCTATCTCTATCTTCAGTTTCCTAAAACCTTTATCGAAGGAGATCTGGGTAAGTTTATATTGCTCTAATCCTAAAATTATAATAATTGCATATTTTAAAAATAATACAGAAACTATATTTTTTTTTTGGGTGAGTTACGGTCAGCGCACCGGCCGCCTGGCTCCGTCCGGGGCGACAGAAGGGCTGCGCGGTCCCGTAACCCACCCGATAGCACGTCGCCTACCGTCGTTGGGCCGACCACCCGTGCAGAGTTCTTTGACTTCAGTGATCGCGCCGACGGCATATACCGAGGGAGTGCCCTCTCCCATCTACGTACCCTTTCCGGGACGCCGGTCGCTGTCGCGAGGTCAGCCACTCCGCGGGTGACGGACTTATCCCCGGGCCGGTCACCCTCAGCCTCTGCTAGGACGGCATCAGGCGCAATTAATCCTAAAGTAGACAATGTTTGAACTAGGTACTAAAAGTTAATTTTGCCAAATTGACACCACATTGTACATATATTCTTTTTGCATTTAACTACCCTTATTAATTATATATAATATACAGGATTAATAAATTAATCACTAATATCTTCTGCACTAAACATATCACATTTTAGGTACCAGGTCTTTTTAACACTATAAATTCTATTATTTTTTTTACGCTTGTTTTAAATTCCAATTTTTATTTTAAACTTGCTTAATAGAATCTTTAAGTTATTACACGTAGTGAAAAATCTATGTCAACACTTAGTACATGCGTGTCGTATTCGCAAGCCCTAAGTGTTGGCATACTTGGCATCCGTCACCCCCAGAGAGGCTGACTGCGATAAGACGCCGCTCCGAGTTGTGGGTGGGTACCCGAAAGGGGGTACCCTCGGGCTGTTCAGGAAAGTCAAGGATTAGGTACCAATGATCAGCAACAATGGCGAAAAGGAAGAAATACGGCAGGCTATGGGGTTGCACGCCGCCCTCGGAGCCCCGAAAGGGACGGTCGTTGGGCGTCAAGTGCAATCGTTAACCTATAAGATAGGGACATGAATAGAAACTAGAGGGGTCCAGGTACAAGATTAGACTTA
The DNA here is from genome assembly GCA_032191425.1 of Lymantria dispar. Classification (NCBI taxonomy): domain Eukaryota; kingdom Metazoa; phylum Arthropoda; class Insecta; order Lepidoptera; family Erebidae; genus Lymantria; species Lymantria dispar. Next base: position 17,418,208 of record CM063440.1, read on the forward strand.
CATAGACTTATGGATAAAACATTTTATTATTCATATTTTCAAAAAAAATTATTGCTGGGTACTAGACTAAGTACTTGACACATAGAGCAGAACATAATTAGTAATTCACAATCTTGTTTACAGATCTGCATTCTATGCAGTATTTTGGGCGTTAGCATCGTTATGTTCGTGGTGTCCAGGTTTTCTCCTTGCGAATGGCGACTAGTTTCATTTACGGATACACAAGCTACTGAAAATACTGAAGTTGCAACTACAAGGGTATCATCTCTAATAAGCTCATTTATGCTAATATAAATATGTCTTCGTGTGGAGTAAGAATGCAATTCATCACTCGTTATCTTGCCCGTAGACACCGTAAAAAACGGCCAATCTTATATCTTTAAACGAGCAATTCTTGTATATATATATATATATATATATATTCAGGACCTCCGAAACGGTTCCAACGATTTTGTTGAAACTTGGCATACTAGAGGATTTGGGTCCAAAAAATCGATCTAGCTAGGTTTTATTTATAGAAAATGTTGTTTTGTTTGTGTTTTTAGCAAAATAAACAATGACATTAAATGTTAAAAGAATATGAATTCAAATTTCGATGGCAATGTCAGGAGTTACGATAGCTCAGATGGGAAGGTGACAGGTTTTAATTTTGGTATTTTTTCAATCAAACAGCGTCGGTTCGAATCTCGGTGTTATTATTATTCTCTTTTTGTAATTTTTTATATATTTTTCATTATTTATTTTTAGTAATATATATCTAAATAAATTCGATAAAAATATGCCGAGCGAAGCTCGGTCAACCAGATATTGAATATGATATGCAGATAACATGCAAGAGAAAGAAAACTGACCACAAAACCCACCAGCCAGCAACCAGCGTGGTAAAGGTCAATTTCTCTCAAATTATGAAGAAGGCTCGAGCTCAGCAGTCAGACGTATATGTGCAGAGATGATGATGATTTTGTTAATATAACTTCTTTAAGAATCCTTTCAATATACCTACTGTAATCATCATCATCTTGCTCTTATCCCAATTACTTGGGGTCGACGCAATATGTCATCTATTTTGACATATTGCAAAAAGTTTCGGCAATGACTTTTATGACCGGCCGCCTGCCTGACGTCAACCCTCCTTGGGAATGTAATCGTTGACCCAAATGGTACCAGATGGAGTTGGTCCGGGTCAATCTATATATCTACCTACCAATATACCTACTGTAATATTATATTTTTACTACAAAAAGACTTTGCTATATAGCACTATTGCCTCAATGATATTTAAATCACTGGTTAAATAATGCATATTTGTGAGGTTCTCCACAAATTATTTATTTATTTTCTACACTGTTGTCTTTTAAAAAAAGAAAAAAAATAACTCTTTTTGCAGTGGGGATAAAAGTAATTATTCATATATTTACATATATAATATGTATACTGTGTCTAATAATTAAGAATTTTCGTTTCTTGTTTTTAATATTAATAATGTTCCAGACAACTGTGGTGAACGAATTCAGTTTTTGGAATTCTATATGGTTTTCGCTGAGTTCTTTTATGCAGCAAGGCAGCGAAATTACGCCAAGGTTTGATAATATTTAATTTTTAACTATTAAGGTATGTTCGTGTATATTCTATCGTCTCTGATTCTTATTATATAGCACTGATAACAATATACAAGAGTTAAAATCAATTTGATATTTCATATATTTGTTACGTTAAAACTATATTATATTCCTTCATTTTTAGGTCCATATCTGGAAGAATCGTCGGATCTGTGTGGTGGTTTTTCACTTTAATTGTAATATCCTACTACACTGCAAATTTAGCTTCGCATCTAATTTTGTCCCGTATTGTCGAACCTAATCACGCATACAGCAAAATGGCGACATGTCCGCAGGCAAGTTTTTATATTATTAACCTTTTAAATTTATTTTTGTTCATTTAATTCTTATTTTCCATATGGTAAAGGAGTAAGAACACAATTCACAACCTTTTTCTTATCCGTGGGTGTTGTAAATGGCATGTGGTCGTGACTAGGGAGTATATTATGCATACAATATCTATGTAAAACAAGGAAAACTCTAAATAAAATCCTATAACAATCCCTTCTATTGTGGAGGAGGATCGAGTCCAGCAATGGAACGTATGTGAGCCGAAGTAATAATGAATGATTATAAAGGTCTAGTGTTATCGTGATGAAAGACCACATACAATTTGTTGATTAATTCCGTCCGTTTAGTCCTAATTTCTTTCTTTCTTACTTTTATTAGTTGTTGACAGTAGAAATCAGAATCAATGGCTTTGTCTGGCGGTAAAAGCTCACACCCACAGCTTCACCTTATTGCGTGTCAGCTCGGGTATTTCCACAGTTGGTGAAGTCTGACCGACCTTTGTCTACGCTCTTTATCGCACATCTCTATTGTACATGATCCACTTTTCATCACCAGTTCAATCTCTTCAAAAACGGTTCGGTTTCAATTACGTTTCAATAAAGAATCGCAACTGAGTACACGGTTCATTGGGTTACTTTCAGTAAGCTCGTGTGGTGCCCAAATATCGAGCTTTTTTGCATAGCCAAATTCTTTTCATATGGGTCAAAAGTATTTTGTGGTCAATTCTCCGATATTCAGCTACGTCGTAATGACTGATATGCTGATCTTACCCCACTATTTTAAAAACATCGTCCATTATATCAGTGAGAGGGCGACTAAAGCGAGATGCACTTTTAACATCAAAATTTCCGGATTGAAAACGATTCAATCAACTTTGTTCTACTCATATTGAAATTGCATTAGGTTCATAAACGTCACAAAGTTTCATCGCGGCTCGCGTTGCATTTTCTTTTTTTTTGTAGAAAATTTTATAAGCATATTGAAGATTTTGAGTAACCCCCGACACCAACTAAAATACTAAAAAAAGTATTACGTTCTCTTCAACAGAAATTATCAATTAATTGTCAATTAATGACTTATACTGGCGCGCGTGAAGTAGTTGATTCAGTATTCATACGCCATTACATAATTTTGGAAAAGAGATGATACTTTTACACTGCTGGATTGATATGAACCAAAAATAGCTAAGAATCACCATAAGAAAACTGGCTTTCAAATAAAAAAAAACTGCATTGAAATCGGTCCATCCGTTTGAGAGCTACGATGTGACAGACGTACACACACATACACACACACACACACACAGATAGATAGACATTTATAACACTCCTCTTTGTGCGTTGGGGGTTAAAAATATATAGAATTTCTTCATTAGATTCATTCATTTTGATGGAAAGAAAAACAAATTATCAATGTTTTTTAAATTGTTTCTTTTTTTAAAATATAACCTTTTAAATGGTATCAAAACCAGTCAGGTACAATTAGTACAGATAAAGAGTTTGTATTAAAGGTTTATGCAAACTATATGCAAAAAGACTTTTTCCCTGACCCATTATTTATTATAAATATTATATATGTGTTTTATTAATGTAATCATTTATTTTTGGGTTTATATAGGATACTGTTGAAATTCCGGCGTCTATATCTAGGCAAGACGGTTACGGTGAGGTTGATGAACATGGATGGTTATCTTCTGTTGTGGATCGTAATGCTAAGATTGATAAAACACCTTGCGAGATGATAGTTACTATCACCAACACTGGGCAGAAGGACTTTGCTATTGGTTTACCGAAAGGATCCAAGCTGCTGTAAGTAATCTTTTAAATTATTTTAGTAAAGCAATCGCAATTAAAAGCCACGCGAAATTTTAAATGATTTTCGTTGCAAATGCTTTGATAATTTCAAACTGTTTCTAAGTGTTTTCAGTATGAAACTATATTAGAGAGTATTTTATAGGGAGGGTGTAAATCTAGCTCTACAAGCATTAAAAAATGAAGGTGAATTGGAAGTACTCATTCGCAAATGGTTTACGAAAAGTGGCTCACATCAAATGGATCCTGTAAGTTACGTTCAATAATAACTTTAGATATTTGTTGGAGATATGTAAATAGTTTATTTATCAATATTATTCCTGTCGTAGGATCTACGAGGTTCAGAATTGACACTTAGCCAGATGGCTGGACTGTTTTATATCTTACTCGGTGGTCTTGGTTTGGCACTGGGAGTGGCTTTGGTAGAATTTTGTCGTCATGGTCCAGCAAAAACTGCCCGCACTAACTTACCCCTTCGCAATACACTGAGAAACAATAGCTCGCAACCTCAACAAGCAGCTCGCATTGAACGCAGGATTCAGACGCAACGCAACACCCAACGTAACACCCAACGTAATCAAGAGCCTGTAGAATGGAGCAGTGCGAGTGGAACGTTCTCTGGCGTAAGTTTATTTATGACTCGCCGTCATTTTGCTTTGGGTCCAGTCGCTTTACTCTCGCATTTTAGACCTGCAATGTCTCCTAATAGGTATGGCCTCGGGTTCGAGTCCCGGACAAGAAAATTCTGTAGGATTTTTCTGAGACGAAAAATAGCTTAAGTTACTCCTTATACCTTACCTGGTAGTAAAATATTATCAAAATCGGTCCAGCCGTTATTAAGATTACCTGGAAAAAACAGACAGACAAAAATGTAAGCTGATTTTTACGCATAGGTATCGTGCAAATAACTGTGCGAGCTTACTATTTGGACATTACAAACAGACACTTGAATTTTATTTATTTCTATAGTAATACTTTTTTTTTGAAAATCTATGTTACTCTGAAAAAAGTTTTGGTACCTATTAATACTTTTCCAAGAACATCAATTTAGTGGTAAATTTAATCAATTGTAAATTAGAATAATCTTCCGTGTGGTGACGGAGTAAGAATACAATTCACCACCCTCTCTCTTACCCGTGGTTGTCGTAAGAGACGGCTAAGGGATTATAATATGCATACAACATCTATGCAAGCAAAAGAAAACTCAAAACAAAATCCTATGCCAATACGTCCGACCAGCGTGCGTATTGTAGGTTAATCTCCCTCCCATAGTGAAGGAGACCCAAGCCCAACAGTGGGCATATATGGGCCAAGATGAAATTAGAATAATTGAAAAATTTATTAATAACTAGCAACCCGCCCTCGCTTTGCTTCGGTTTCAATCACCTTACCTAGTTCCCTTAGAAGGTAAAAATTGCTCTTTATTCATTTTTACTGAAGAGTATTTTCCATGTGATGACGGAATAAGAATACAATTCACCACCCCCTCTGAACCCCTGACTGTCGTAGGAGACGACTAAAGGATTATAATATGCATACAACATCTATGCAAGAGAAGAAAAGCTCGAAACTAAAACCTATGGCAAAACGTTTGACCAGCGTGGTATAGTAGGTCATTTCTCTCTCTAGAATATAGAATTTAATTATAAATATTCTAGTGCCCGACCGAAATTACGGTATCGGTTTCGGTATCTTCCTAGTTTTGGCCACAAAACGGGTTTCCACGTAGTTTCATTTTCGGCTGATAATAGAACCGAAACTACGCCCGAAACCGAAACTGAATTCGTGAGTTTTCACGCTGTGGTAGGAGATGCTCGGTCCCGAGGTGCGCGTCACGAAGTGTCATTTTACCGCGCTCATATTCATCTCACAAATTTAGTTCTTTCATTTGCGTCTGCGCGTCGCGAATGTCGCAGAGGAGGTTATCACTTCAAAAAAGGTATATTTTATTTCACTATTTATGTGATGTAGTTCATAAATTATCGAGAACATTTTTTGTCTTTACAATTTTTTAGAAACAAGGCAAACACAAGATTGGCTCTTATCACCTAGGTTTATCATAAATCGAAATTATTTTGTTGTATAGTTAAGTTTTGTAAGTTTTATTTTGTTTATATGAGTTAAGAGTAAAAACTGACTGATTATGATAGACTATTTGTTTTTCTTTTCACAAAAATATTGACCTTATTTTTTACACAGAAGTTTCGGTTTAGGTTTCAGTCGAAACTGAGACTGAAGCCGAAATTCGGTTTCGGTTTCGGCCTTAAAAAGTAGTTTCGGTCGGATACTAAAAACTTCGCTATAACTGCCAAAATTAAAATTGGCACATATCCATACTAATATTATAAATGCGAAAGTAAGGATGTTTGTTTGTTTGTTTGTTTGTTTGTAACGCTTTCACGCTTAAACCACCGAACCGAATTCAAAAATTCTTTCACCAATGGAAAGCTATAATATCAGGGAGTAACATAGGCTATATTTTATCCCGGTATTCCCACAGGAACGGGAACTACGCGAGTTTAAGCTACTGAAACCGAAGCGAAGCGAGGGCGGGTTGCTACTAGTAAATAAAACTATATTTACAGATTTTATCACGTTTGCATTTGATTGACTATCAAATACAAACGCGAGTCAATCAAATGCAGCACTTTTGACGTGAATGTTAAAATATCATATAGCGCTTTTAAATTTTATTTATTATTTTAGAGTTTTACAGTGTTATATTTTATTACTTTGATTATATTTTATGTCATAATGCAGATAAAATTCTGAAATGTAGTGAATATGATATAATAGCAAATTGCGTGCATTTTCACATTCTGCCAAATTCCCAGAGGAAGCATGATTTGGTTGTCAATACCAAATCAATGGTAACACTGACTAAAATACGATGACTAAAAACGTGAATAATTAATATTATAACTCGACACTGTCACGAATAGCTTATTGTGACGTCCTCCCCGAGGGAGGGGACGTCGGTCATTGGGGGGTACCCCAAGTAAGGGATATTCCGTCGGACCGACCACTGATGTCAAGTAACCCTGCTCCGGTGGTCGGCCCAACGACGAAGGCGACGTGGTTTTCGGGTGGGTTGCGGGTGTTGCGTGCTTATGCCCCTCTGTCGCCCCGGACGGAGTGGTGCGAGGAGCGCGCCGACCATAGCCACATCAAAAAAAAAAAAAAACCAATAGCTTATTGTAGCTTGTGGTCATTAAACAAGAAGAAGAATCAAATACAAACATTAGTTCTTCCGTGAGTGACCATACACTCTATAGTGTCCGAAACGTCGGGCAATCAAAATTAAAATACAAACATGTCAAAATCCGTAAAAATAGATTTATTAGTGTATATAATTAAAATTTAGGAATACCAACCAACCAATTAACGAATGTTTTGAACAATCAAACATTTTTAAACTCGTCCATCTACCTATCCATCAGACTATCCAAGATGAGACAATGCCATAATTGCTTCACTTGGCAAGCGAGTTGGCGATTGCAATTGATGCCGCCTTCTGCGAGACAGCCGTCTCGTAGAAAGAGATGGCGAATCGTATGCGAGAGGAACTCTTCTAGAGTGAAGTGATCCCCGCCTTGGGCGGCGCAGACGCGAGGATCTGAGCCTGATGTCGCCCAAGCCGAGGCTGTGAGTGAATGGCCCGGGGAATAATCCATCAATTATAGTAGTATCAGAATTAGTGGATACCTAGCAGGTATATGGCACCATTCATCTATAGCCACCAATAGTTGGGCAATATAAGGCCCAACTACAGCGTGTTTAAAAAATGTTTATATTTATTTAACACAAATATTACATTTTACTTGAGCAGATCGGACAGGAGGAAACGGCAGTACATGCGAACTTCAATCAAGTATGATCCTCACCTCGGGAAGGCGCTACTCTTCGGCGGCCAACCCATTCTAGACATTCATCCAGTAACATGGAATTATACCAACTGTAAACTCTTTAGCCGATTCAACAACCAACTGCATGTCACATCGGACAGTACTTATTCCTTTTTAGCCATTGGAAAATCAATAACAAGAAGCTACAAGGAAAATCCCTTGGGTTATCGTTGACTATGAATATAAAATATATAGGTACCTTCATTAAATATATATTAGACTATATCTATTATCATTAATTAATTCTGGAAATAGGTTTTCATAATCATGTAAGAACGAACATTAACATTTCGAACGTATCATGTGTGTTGGCTTAAGGGATGAAATCTTTTTATTTATTATATTGAAATATAAACGTAAAATATATTATAATTTAACGAATGAAAAGCAAGTGCATATATCACAATGAGTGGTGAAGCAAAAAATTTAATCAAAGGTATTTTTATTAGCAGTGTGATTTTACTTTTTAATAAAAGCGAAATCTTGTCAAAGAGCCTGACGTATTTAAGTAAGTAGATGAATATCAGGGTCGTATAATTACGTATTTAGTGAGTATAACTTTTAAATTAGGTGACATAAATTTTAAAGTCATGAGATTCTAAAAATTTATTAAGGCTATAATTGGTATAAACGAAAATAATGTCTAAATGATAGTCTTTCGAGGTATAGCGATAACTGCAAACAAAATTAATACTGAGTGCTGAACATACAGAGTAACTGGAATATACCTTGTAGTATATTTTTATTAAATTGCGACGTCACAGTTAGATATACAGTTAGTATTACCGCTACGCCATTTGTAAATAAGTTTGTCATAAACTTAAATGTATTAATTTTAAATTATATTTGAAGGTGGACAGTTTACAAGAGACGATGGACTGATACTACTATGTAACTTATTAAAACTAAGAAATATATTTATATATCTCATCTTCTCAAAATTAATATCAGGTCAATTTTAATGGCATAGTAAAACCTAAACTCTGGGGATATTCTATATTATAATTATTAATTAACTATATTTATATACATTCATATTTAATTGGTGTTGTATAAACGTAAACGATAGTAATCTTTACTAATTCATGTTCATAAAATTATACAATTTGTATTAGTAGACAAAGGCATATAATATGTGTGTGCACTAACGCTTGTGCTGGAGAAATAATAAACAAACACTTTGACCGTTAGTATTATATATCATAATACTGCTATAAAATATAATCATCACTATCAAAACTAGTCGTTCTATGTCAAGTTAAACAATATAAATGTAAACTAATAATTTTAAAATAATTGTCATAGGTTAATTAATATTCTGTGTGATAACTTATAATTAGATAACGATGTTACATGATTGATGTTGCACTTCAGCTTACTTATCTACTAAATGTTTATTCATAGAACTATATAATAAGATGGTAGCTAGTATTCTAAATGTTTATTATAATTAAGAAATCCTTGTGTAATAAGTGTTAATTAAATTAATTATTTTCACATTTCTTAATATTTTTAATACGTGAATATTTGAAATATTAGAATAAGTAGTGCCAAAGGCAGTAGAAAAAAAAATCATATCAAACTCGTAATTAAAAAGAATAATTCAATGTGACCCTTCTTATCTTCTTTATTTATTGAAGTATGTTATGAAATTATGTTTATATAACGCTTTTAAATTAATTACGCTGCCGTCCTTAATCTATTTTAATAATTTAGTTTTACCATTAGCTAAGAACTCGACATTTGCAAAATATTTGATTTACTTGTATTTTTATCAATTATGATAACAGTAAATATAACTAATAAAACTTTTTATCTTCTGAACTGTATTACCTTAAAATAAAATATACATCTATGTATCTATATAATCAGAGGTGGGCATTAACTCGTTAATCCGTTAATCGTTAATTAACGAAGTTAACATTTTGGTTAACGGATTAACTTTTAAGTTAACTTCAAAAAATGTTAACGCTCTTGTTAACTTCCGTTAAACTGAACTTCCGTTAACTTTAGTCCGTTACATTAGTCAAGTTCAAGGCGCTGCTCTGTCCACGTGACACACACCTCGAACGTGTACTGTGTCGTGTCCAATCGTAATGTTGTCCGGACGGTGTGCTCTCCTTCTTTACGACCATGGTCCGAACGGTCCGAACACCATACCCAGGCCTCTCCAACCGCACTGCCTAACGGACAATAAGGTCACCGCGGGCGACGTCAGACGGCCATCTAGCTAAACGAGACTAAGCCGCTCCCCGTGAAAAATGAAACTGATCCCGAGCCTTCTTCAGTTGCTGTGAATTCTTCTATTGTAGTTTATGACAGTAGCAGAAGTGAAATGTTCTCACATCCACCTGGTTATTACGTCAAAAACGTTGTAAAGTATTGGTGAACATTTTAGTATCGCGGCAGTGGCGTATCCCAATATCGTTTATCTAGTTTGGACAAATTCATGCCAACATAATTCTACTACATGCTGTAGAATTCATATATTTCTCTCAGCCTAAAATCGGTCGTAGTCGTCGTCTCAACTGGTACATGTATCACTGATGGGCTCGAGACTCCTCCCCAATAGAAGGGAAATTGACCTACTATGCTATGCTGGTCAGACATATTGATATGGGGTTTTATACACGTCTACGGTATATGTGTCAATCGTCAGCTTACAACAAAAATTCAAACGAGAAACATGTCATTCACAATGGAAGACAATGAAACAACAGCGCTTGCTTTGTTTATTTTATTCTAAAATAAAGAAAATCATGTAGTAGATGGTCTAGAGACTGGCTTTTAAAGGGCATTCATACCTACTCTCATGTAAAATTATTAAAAGAGTTGAAATTTGCTCCACAAAATTAGTATAAGAATTTGAGGATGAATGAAGAGACTTACACCTTTAATCATACCGCTAATATAAAACATCAACACCACGATGACAGAAACAATATGTCCTCATGAAAGATTGTCTGCAACAGTGAGGTTTCTAGCTACATGTCGCTTTTATGAATGCATAAAGTTATCTACGATAATATCAAAACAAGACCTCAGTCGAATCATTCCTGAAATTTGTGATATTTTGTAGAATAACTCACGGATCTCCCTATTATTACTTCTTGCGATAGTCTTGCAATATGTTGACTAGCGCCTACAGCATGCATTGTGAACGAATTGAACGATTTCTCCGACTTATGGTCACACCCTATGACAAAACTGTTCCAACGCGATTGACAACGATTTATCGAATAGATTTTGAAACTGCCGCGATCGTTTGCGCCAACCAGAAAAATCTAAGACGATTTTCGTACACACTATCGATAAAACTGCACAAACTGTCTGCGCAGTCGAATCGCTACGATATATCATTGTCGTGTATACCGGCCCTTACTCCGCCGTTACCACACAGGCCCGAAAACAGTATAGTCTAAATAGTTAGTCTAAGTAAAAAATAGTAAGTCTTAAATGGTTAACTTTGAACGTTAACTTTAACTTGCGTTAAATTTTTGCGAATTTAACGCTTTAACGATTATCGAAGTTAAAATTTTAATTAACAATTAACGAAGTTAACTTTTGGATTAACTATGCCCACCTATCTATGTAATAATATCATATGTACATACTATGTCGAACGACTGATTTACATAATCTTTCATTGAACGTAGCTAATTTATATGTGTTAGTTGATAATATAAAATTAATATTCAAATCAAAATGTCTGACAATCTATTTTGCGGGCAATATTATAAAAACTATGATAATCGTAAACTAGGACATAATGTTATACTTATAATATGTGCCAAAGTAGACTTGAATTTTCGACATTCATTGTATGAACAAAATTTACACATGCTTTTAAGGAAAACTATTTCTTTATATCATCATAGTATAGTGCAGCTTAATGAATTTAGATAATTATTAAAACATTTATATAGTACTGTCGTAATATAATTATTCTTATGTGGAAAATAATTAAAATAAATGTTCATTATAATATAAAAAATAAAGTACCATAAAAAGAATTTGCGTTTTAGTTCATCTCCATTATTTACTTTATAACTCAACATGGATGCCTGCATAACAGGCGACTTTATAAACATATAATTTACACATTACACTTGGATTCAGAATTACATTTCAAAATATATGCCACAATTTGCTAAACGTGGAAATCGAACCATGTTAGTTGTATTTTACTAGCATTACTAGCAACCTGCCCTCGCTTCGTTTTGGTTTCAGTCGCCTTACCCGCGTAGTTCCCGATCCCGTGGGAATATCGGGATAAAATATAGCCTATGTTACTACCTGATATTATAGGTTTCCATAGGTGAAAGTATTTTTAAAATCGGTTCCATGGTTTAAACGTGAAAGCGTAACCAACAACAAACAAACAAACTTACTTTCGCATTTATAATATTAGTAAGAATGATCAACATCATCACAGCTTATATACGTTCCACTACTGGGCTCGAGCCTTCTCCACAATAGGAGAAAAATTGACCTTAGTATGCCATACTGGTCAGCCACATTGGTATAGAGTTTTCTTCAAGTTTTCCTTCTCTTTCATCAATGTTATATCCTTACTATATCCCTCAGTCGTCTTTTACTACATCCACATGTAATATAGGGAGTGGTGAATTGTATTCTTTTTCCGTCACAACACAGAAATATTTATTTATATTTAATTGGTGAAAATTAAAGCAGGCCCAAATACAGTTTTTGATTTTTATTATCCAAAGGACCTAAATGGCATCTCTGTTTAGTGCTTGAAGTCTATGAGAAAACATTTGATTTAGTTGCAACATTGTCGGTACTGCAGTCTCTTATACAGTACAAACAAACTGTTTAGTATCGGTTCTATATGGAACTGGAAGTGTAACCATACCCTTAATAAGGTTGAAAGGCGATCCAATTATAAGAAAGAACACACCGGAATCACTACGAAACTTTTATTGCGAAAGTCAACACCCTGTACTAAAAGAACAATCCTTGTATTGCGTAGGACTTCATCATCATCATCATCGCAGCCCACATACGTCCCACTGTTGGGCTCGGGCCTCCTCCATAATGGGAGGGAATTTAACCTACTATACCATGCTGGTCAGACATGTTGGAATAGGGTTTCATTTCGAGTTTTCCTTCTCTTGCACAAATGTTATGTGCATTTTACATCCTATTGTCGTTTTTTACGACATTCAGGAGCAAGATAGGGAGTGGTGAATTGTATTCTTACTCCGTCACCACACGAAAAAAGAAGGACTTCATTAACATATAATTTAACGGACACAAATTATACCCCGACTGTGAACAACAATTTGTGAATCGCACAAAATTTTGTCCTGCATGAGAATCGAACCTACTACACTGGCGTTGTAGGTCGGTATCCTAATAAATACGCCATCTGTGCAGTCAAATTACCATTGGCGGTCACTTTTGACTGTCAAATGATATCCTAATAATAGAAGGTTCCCTTAAAGATCTCTGTATTTGAACCAATGCAGGCTACTAAAATAATGAGTACATAAAATTGGTGATATAAAATGACTTCAATATTTAAAAAAAATATCATCATCCCGGCTCATATATATGATGATGTACATATGTACGTCCCACTAATTGCCTTAAAATCCTCCATAGTGGTAGGGAATTGAATACTATTTCACAATGTTCAGATAGTTTGGTATAGATTTTAATTTCGATTATTACTTCTCTTTCATAGATGTTAGGGACCATCCATAAAGTACATTACAAGTTAAGGGCGAGGGAGGGAGTCGATGAAGTGTGATAAGGTGTGTGAAGGGTCCTAAGTTTCATGACGTTACTTTTCAAAATCTTGTACATCTAAGTATTATAATGTCAATTTTTAACTATTAACGAACAAGTGTGTCTGTACTTTTTGCACGTACGTAAGAAGTCATACTTTTATGGCGTAACAAGATATAAAGTCTTTCTAAACATCTTTCTAAAAATTGTATCCTTCCCGATATCCTACGTTTATAGAATAAATATTAATAGAAAAAAGGCATACATTGCAAGTTTAATTAAAATGCAGATAATGCGTTATAATAAAACTTATACATTAAATAAAAGTTATGCTTCTTTGACGTAACAAGATAAAAATATTTCTAAAAATGTTGTCCTTCGCGTTATCGTTCGTTTGTAGAAAAAACGACACCAATAATAGAATAATGATTCAAATTGAAAATTTTTAATAATCCCCGAAACAAACTAAAATAATAAAAAAAGGATTAAGTTCTTTTCAACAGCAATTATCATTTACACTGATAGACCAATATTAACCAAACATAACTAAGAACCATCGCAAAGAGATTGAATAAAAAAACCGCATCGAAATCGGTCCATCCGTTTGAGAGATATTCCGTCACCATATAGAAAGTTATATTCAGTGAATATTATTTAGAGTAGGTGTATTATTAGTCGTGCGGAGTAAGGAATCATAACATGCAAGAATGTTTCTCATAAAAACTAATTGAATACAAACACGATATGTCTGCTTTAAGTTTTCGAGGAGTTGGGTGCTCTGGAGACTATCTAGGTTGTAGTGTCAGGTCAACGTGACCGTATTACAAGACCTAATCATTGAAAATGATCTATTAAACCCAAAAATACGATATGTCTGCTGTGAATTTTCGAAGAGTTGGGTTCTCCGGAGACCATTCTGGTTGCAGCATCAAGTCTAAGTTATCAACTAATTGTCATTTGACAATTATAATGGCACGCGTGAAGCACTTAATTGAAAAATCATACGCCATTACATCATTTTGGTGCGGATAGTTCTTACACTATCCGACCGATATTAACCAAACATAGCTAAGAACCACCGCCAGGAAACTGACTTTCAAATGAAGAAACCGCATCGAAATCGGTCCATCCATTTGAGAGCTACGATGTCACAGACAGACAGACATCGACGTCAAACTTATACACCCCTCTTTGAATCGGGGTAAAAATAGGTACTTATTACATTGAAAGTTTGCATTATCTAGTTGACATTTGTAAAAATATGCGCGCGCATCGTAAAATTTACTCTCATCATTTTTCCTAAACGCACCAAAAGAAGTAAATTTCAAAATTTAGAAGTATCGCAGCACTATCTCTTCAGCGCCATCAGCTCTTTGACAAATCCTGACACACGCACCACGTTCAACAGTGGAACGTATATGAGCTGTAATGATAATGATAATGAATGCTGCATTCGACGTCCTTGTCATGTCCTCGACGAAGAGGACGACAGTATTACACTCGCTCAACGTAGAGCCTACACGGCCCGCGAGGCCTTAACACGTAAATACCCGCGGTTCCGCCCTCGCCGTCGAGGTTCGAAACCGCGCCGCGCAAAAGTCATGAATCAAAACGTGGGCACGCCTACTTTACCTCCAGCCACCCGAAGCCGAGGTCCGTTCCCCACACGGGGAGCTCTTGGGCGATGTCACTTAGCCTACTTTCTTCGGGTTGAGAGCCCTCAGCGCTCACCCATGGCCCGCGTTAAGCTGTCAACAATAAAAAAAGATATGATGAATGCTCATTTGGGCTTCGATTGGTGATGGTACCTAATTACCAATACAGCCAATCTATCTGCTTGTTAAAGTCCTCTGTTAGCTAACGTGTTTTCATTATTATAAAAATGTACCTTTATAAACCTATAAAGGTACATTTTTATAATAATTAAAAAAGTAAGCACACAAATTACTGTAAACAATTCAAACTAACCAAAGAGGATTAATTAGTTTGTAAATAATGTCAAAAATAATAGAAAATAAATGTACTGTAATGAAATTTCTCAACATCGTTCAGCAAGCTTTGAGCCTCTATTATATCAATAATAATAGAATATTGAAAAGATTTACACTAGATAGGTTTTGGCACTATTTCAGTATACCTCTTCATTTTAACATAGTTATCAGTTTAACGCTTCGTTGAGCGTCACACGATAACGGTTATGCCTATTCTTCGCCGTATGGTCGAATTTAATCTAACTATGAGAAAGTGTAAGTTGGTATTTAAAGCGTTCTACACACAGCTATATATTTCTCTTGTACGAGTTTAAAGCACAATTTGTCATCACGTTTTATTTGCCAGCGTGGGGAGGTGAGCAGCATCGGTTGAAGGATTATGAGGAGAAAGAGCAACATGATTAACTTATTTTATAATTTGTAATGAAACCGTCAAACATACGTGACAATTACGGCATGGACTCCATACGGCTGTCTTCCATATGTATTTTACGTAATTATGATTGTCTAATAGTGGACGTAAATTTATAAACTTGAGTTGTAATAAATCCATCTTGCCTCCAATCTTGCCATCTTTCGGTGTAGTGACGGAGTAGGAATACAATTCACCAACCCTTATCTTGCCCATAGGCAGGGTTTCCAGGTGGTCAAACCTAATAGCCGGACAAACCAGCCAGTTTGGCCCGATATTTGGGTAAAAAAGCCGGACACCCTACATTATTGAGGATTTAGTGTTTTAGTATTATTAGGTACGACAAAAAAATGTATGTCGAATTAAGCTTTTTTGATTATTATGACAACAGTCGACTCGCCTGCGCTCGGCCACGCTCGGTGCTAGCTCGTTTCCGAAATTTAAAAAGTCTAATAAAAGCCAGACAAGCCGTACACCGATTATTTTGACCGGACATGTAATTAAAAAGCCTACCTATGTCCGTCTTTATCCGGACGCCTGGCAACGCTACCCATAGGTATTGCATAAGACAACTAAAGGATATAATATGTATACAAAATCTATGTAAGATATGGAAAACTTGACATTTAACTGTTTCTGTGGAAGGACCTTGAGCCCAACGGTCGAACGTATTGAGGTTTGATGATGATGGTAGGAAAGTATAAAATTGTATGTAAGCAGATAACATAACTATAGGAGGTTCCTCATCATCATCATCACAGCTCATATACATTCCATTGTTAGACCCGAGCCTCCTTCATAATAGGAGGGAAATTGACCTAATATACCACGCTGGCTAGGCGTGTTGGTATAGGCATTTATATCGAGTTTTCCTTCTCGTGCATAAATGGCATATGCGTATTATATCCCTTAGTAGTCTTTTACGACATCCATGGGCATAAAAGGGATCGTGAATGGTATTCATACTTCGTCACCAAAAGATATAAATTAGCATTACAGAAATAAATTCTTAATATTTCGTACATACAATACAAATGATTCCATTATACAATTCTATAACAATAACAAACTATAATTACGAACAACATAGTGATAAAATGTAGTGGCTACCCTTCAACTTCGCAAACTTAGCTGAAATGTGTTGAAATCTTTTTTCGTCGATTGTAGGAAGGCAAGAAACGAGCCAAAGCAACTTCAGAGCGTTTTTTTCTCAAGATGTCATAAATCAGAGGGCGGCAGATGGTGTTGACCTATAACCATTATTGCCATGTTTCTACCTAAGAATTATTATTAGCTTTACTTCGAGGAACTTGTTTTCAAACAAAAATTCTTTAGATATATCAATTTTATAATGCCTTCTTTATTTCAAAAACTCGATCAAAATAATAAAATAAAATAAGACTTTTACCGTTATTATTATAATTTAAGCTTAAAAGCTTTTAAAGGATTTTATTTAATCTGACAGGCGAGCCCTTAAAATTGATTTGGAGGTTTTTGTACAAACTTGGTATTGATTACTTCCGATTGATATTTTAATTGCGGCTGATGTAGTTCATGCCAAAGCGAAATTATTATATTTCTTTTTCTATTGCAATTAATTTGTTATAGAAGAGGTGGTTTTAAATTGAATATTGTAAAATTAAATTGTAAAATTAAAAATGAATATTGTTAAATTGAATATAGATAAAAATCTCGAAACTCACATCTAGCCACAAAATTTTTGCGCGAATATAATCGCTTAAAAATACACGTCTTGCCGCAAAATCTTTATCATATGAAGCTAAAATTCTGCAACAAGATGTGTGTTTTAATGGAAGGTTGAGTGAGAGTATATACTGTTTAAGCCTGCATTGATGGCGTAGTGGTTAAAAAACCAGCCTAATGTGTTAGTGGCGCGGGTTCGAATTCCGCACAGTACAATAGTTTATGCGATCCAAATATTGTTGTTTTGAGTCTGGTTGGCATTTTAGTCTGTAAGTTATATGTTTGTAAAGTCCTCCACAGTACAAGGATTATTTCCTTAGTACACGATGTTTTCTTTTAAAAAAAGTATTGGCTTTAAACTTGTTACAAAGAATTATAAAAATCTCTATTTATGCCGAATCTATTGATAATCACACTATCACTTTTTTTGCCTGATCTAGAATTCGATACCAAAACTTCTATCGCAGTCTCATACTTATGTCAATCCACTAGAGAGGTCACCGTATTCATCTCAATAAGTTGCGTAATAAACAAAAACAGTATAAATATATTTTTGCCAAATTGATTTTCTTTGAATTTAATATTAAAATTGTATCACCACGACCACCTCAACAATATTATTTAGATAGGCTATATAGACTTAATATTATTCGCAATTTATCTTCGGCTGTTAAAATGGGAAACATTCTCCAAAGAGAAGTTATCGATATCAAGTAGAATTTCAAGAACAAATAAAAATTAATTAGCATTATCATCATCAAACATCTCAATTTTATTCTGTGCAAATCCTAGATATTATTTAACGATTACATTACAATAGAAATTGATAGAACTGGACTTTGAGTTGATCTGGCTTCTAGCGATATTATGATATAAAGAAATAATGTTAGAGTATAATTATTCTGGGGCGGCGCGGGCCCGAGTATCTGCGCCTGATGCCGCCCTAGCCGAGGTCGCTAGTGACTGGATCGGGGAGTGAGTCCGTCAGCCGCCGAGAGGCCAACCGCGCGAGGAAAGACCAACGTCCTCCCGGAGGAGGGCATCCTGCACCGGTGGTCGGCCCAACAACGAAGGCGACGTGTCACGGGTGGGTTACGGGTAGTATCCGACCGAAGGTGAAACTCTCGCCGAAGCCGAAGCCGATTAATCGGTATTCACCAAAACCTTCGGCCGAAGCCGAAGGTGATGACCTTGAGGAATGCGATAGTTATTTTAATCTCAAAATATACTACATATTCTGAGAGCTTTAGAGATTTAGCCCAATAACGAGCCGAGTGACCAACATACATAGGTAGGTAATAAATTATTGTCTAAAATAAAACTTTCAAATCCATCCATCCATCAGCCTATAGACGTCCACTGCTGGACATAGGCCTCTCCACGAGAATGCCACTCGGAATGGTCCTGCGCCAACTTCATCCAACGGTTGCCTGCGACTTTGAAAATGTCGTCAGTCCACCTAGTGAGGGATCGTCCTACGCTGCGCCGTCCGATTCGTGGTCGCCACTCAAGAATCTTTCTTCCCCAACGGTTGTCGGTTCGACGAGCGATGCCTGCAAATTGCCATTTCAACGTGCTAATTCTGCGGGCTATGTCGGTTACACCCGCTCTTCTACGGATGTCCGTGTTCCGTATTTTATTACGAGAGAGATACCGAGCATGCCCTCTCCATAGCACGCTGAGCGACTTTGAGCTTTTTTATGAGGCCGACATTTAGAGACCACATTTCAGTTTAAGTTATCACTGGTAACACACACCTTTGTTTTCAGATACTGCGGAATATGGGACGAGAAGATCCTCTTAAGTTGCCCGAACGCTGCTCAGCCGAGTTGGATTCGTCGGCTGACCTCTTTCTCGAAATTGGATCCACCTAACTGGACTGCTTGTTCTAGGTAAACATAATGATCCACAACTTCTAGAATCGCATTCCCAACTAGGACCAGTACAAGAATGACATGGGCACTTGACATGACTTTCGTCTTGTCCATGTTCATTTGTAGACCCACTAGTTGAGATACCCTGCTAAGGTCATTCAGCATAGTGCCAAGGTCCTCCATAGATTCTACCATGACTACGATATCGTCAGTAAATCCAAGGTGAGTGATGTATTCGCGGTTGATGTTGATGCCGAGTCCGGTCCAGTCTAAGAGCTTGAAGACATCATCCAGTGCAATGGTAAACAGTTTCGGAGAGATGACGTCTCTCTGTCTCACACCTCTCTGCAACTGGATCGGTTTCGTACTCTTATTCGGGATGCAGACTGACATAGTGGCGTTTCTATACAAACACTTCAGCACTTCGAAGTATCGATAGTCAATTTGGCACCGCTGAAGGGACTGCAGCACTGCCCAAGTTTCGACAGAATCAAAGGCTCTCTTATAGTCCACAAACGCTAGACACAGAGGCCGATTATACTCCTCGGTCTTCTGTATAATCTGGCGTAGCATGTGGATGTGGTTTATGGTAGTATAACCTCTTCAGAAGTTGGCTTGTTCGGGCGGCTGGAAGTCGTCGAGCTTGTACACAAGCTTGTTCGTAATGACTCTGTAGATGTGGCTCAAGATTGAGATGGCTCTGTAATTCCTTGAGAGCGTTTTATCGCCCTTCTTGAAAAACATCACCACCACACTCCAGGTCCACGACTCTGGAACGTCGCCCCCGAGAATGACAGAACAATTAAAGGCACTTAACTAAAAAATAAACTCACTTTTTTCGACTAGTCTGAGCTAACTAAAAATAGCTCTTTATACTTAATTAAATGGAGAAACAGTACGTTTATCAATAATATACCTATTTGGGTAAATTATAATAAAAACTTACAATTAAAAGAAAATATGTAGGTACATTTTTGTTCATTATTTGGAAAAAAACCTTAGGTAGTAGAAGAGACTAGACATAATTTAAAGTCATAAATACACTTTAATCGGCTAATGCTAAAGATTCTCTTAAATGAACAAAAACAAACATATTTTTCCGATGAAAGTACATACATAAAACAATAATTTAAGTTTGTATTGTAATGCGTTCGTGCCGGCGGCGCGGCGAAAGCTCTGCTCTGCGCAGAAACTTTCCATCTCGGTCTAGCATCGTTTAGTAAATTTCAAATTTTGAAAACTTGCAAACCTTCGGCTTTTTTTTGACTGTGTGCATTTTTTGCAACATTTACAGCTTTATTGACTTTATTTCGATATTTTGTGTATTGTAATTGCAATAAAATGCTTTTAGGATTTTTTTCCACTTTCTGAAAAGCAAGTCTCGATACTCTAATAATTTTTGTAATCTATTATTAAACCACGTGTGATTTACCCGTTTTTTTATTCAATATTCTCTTTTTTGACGTGTCATAAATGTTACAAAAAACATCACACAGTTGGTCATACAATACTAAAGGATCCTGAATAAGCATGCGACTACTCCAATCTATATTACATAATTTAGCATTACCAACCTTATTATCTAGAACCGAACGATATCATTCGCTCCGCAATTGTTTTTCTGTTTCAATCGAAAGTCCCGTTATGTAGTGATCGGATGGGGTGCGAGGCCGGGGCACCTCCACGTGGTGCACCTTGGAAACGTCCATTTGGACGGCCAAGATTCCGGCGGGAGGGGGGGTCTCCGCGTGCTGACTCTGAAGGCAGAGCGCACGGCGTATTTGGCCCGGGGCCAATGGGGCGGATGTGTCTCATGGCACTCCGTCGCCAGGGACGGTTGCGTCACGGCTCAGGGGCGTGACGGGTCGGTCGCTCGCGAGCGGCCAGACCCGGAAGGCCCAAACCGTAATCCTGAGTAGGGGGTCAGGACCGGGGGTCTGCGGACTGCGGGGAAGAAAACCCCTATAAAAAATCACCCCAATCTCAAGTTTTGCTACTCGGCGAGGAGATCTATGGCTGGTGGGTTAAGAAGCGCGCGCGAAAAAAAAAAGCGTCCAGTCGTTAGAGTAGTAGTCAAGGAGGACTTAAACTTCCAAATCGTCATGGCAGAGGTTAACAAACGTATAACTTCACCAGAGGGTCCCGGCCAGGCCGGGGATTCCCTTGCTGTGCCGGTGCTTGCGCGCGACGAGGAGTCGCGCCCAAGTTCGGGCACGGCCAGCTCCCAATCGTATGGGTGGGGAGCAACTTCTGCTGCAGCTGTGAGCCAGGCGAAACAAGAATCGGCTCTAGGGAGACCAAAAAGGAGGAGAAAGAAGGGGAAGCTGGATACGCGACACATGCGTAGGACGCGTAGGAGGAGGATGGCGGAGCGGCAGGTACTAGGAGATGCCGCCGCTGCCGCGAGCGACGAGAGCGGTGCGACCGCAGCCACCACAGGGCCGTCGCGGAACGTGGACGCCGGTGCTGCCCGGCCGTCGAAGAAAAAAGAGGAGAGCGACGAGGGCGGATCAGCCGCAGGGCCGTCGCGGGACGAGGGCGGGAAAGCCGCAGAGCCGTCTCGAAAGAAGCGTGGGAGATGCGACAGCTCGACGGGGCTGTCCAGTGACGAGGGCGGCACCGCCGCAGAGCCGTCGAAGGACGAGGGTGGCGGTGCTGCAGTGCCGTCCAAGAACGACAGCTCGACGGGGCTGTCTGAGGAATCGGAGACCGACGTGGCCTACGAGCTGTCCACGGATGAGGGCGGCAGTGCCGCAGGGCCATCTGTGAACGCCAGGTCGGTCTTGGAGATGTCGGCGGACGAGGGTGGTACCAAAGAGCCGTCCGCCGAGGAGATCAGTGGGCCGCAAGTCGGCCAAGGTGGGATCGAGGGCGGCGAAAGCGCTGCGGAGCCGTTTGGGCCGTCTGGGGTGACTGGAGGTAGGTCGTCCAGAATGGCCATCGATAGGGTCTACAGTGTGGTGTTGGATAGGGGGGCTGCCGAGAAAACTGAGCTGCATCCTGCGGCGAGGGCTTTCACGGCGGCCCTAAATATTAGGAGGGAGAGGGAGGAGGCCCGCTCCCCTTCGAGGGATCGCAAGCGCCCCCTGCATAAGGGTGGCAGCTCCGCATCGGACTCGGAGGGTAGTGACGCTATCAGGCCTCTACCCCAAGGTCCCGACCGCGCGCCGGGGGCGCAGGGGTCGGGGAGGTGCGGTGGCGGCGAGACCGGCGACGCCGGGTCTGGCCGACCAGGAAGGCGAGGTGGCGGCCCTCCAGGCCGCGAACGCCCGCCTCAGCAGGGAGGTCTCCGGCTTGCGGGAACGCAACCGCAAGCTGGAGACGGAGCTGGAGGCAGTGCGGAGGGAGAACCGCGGGTTGGCCAAAGACATGGCTGACCTGCGGTCTCAATTCGAGCACCTGGTGCCGACTGCGCCGTCGGCGCCGGCCCCGCCGCCGAGACGGGCCGCGCCATTGAGGGCGGGCCCATCGTCTGCGCCCGTGGCGCCGGCTGCGCCCGTCGCGGCTTCGCCGCTGCCTCCCCTCGTCGTGGTCCCTCCGCTGGCTCGTGGCCGCGGGAGACCTCGGAAGGGGGAGGAGCCGCCGCCCGACGAGGTACACGGCGTGTCGGAGTCGGCGGTACGCGTCATCCTAGCCCGAGTAGGGGTGATGATGGATGCGCGTATCGCCGCCATAGCGGCCAGGCTCCCGCCTGAGCCGCCCCTCCGACCGCCGCTCGCCGCGGACCAGACGAGGCGGCCGCAAGCGTTTGCTCTCACCCCGCTGCCCTGTCAGGGTGGCCGCGTGGTGAGCTACGCTGCGGCCGCGGCGGGACCCAAGGGGGCCAAGAAGGCCGGCAAGGTGCCGGCTCCCGCCAAGGCCGGGCCGCGGCCGGCGCCAGCGATTGCACCGCAGGCGCCAGCCGGCGAACCCGCGACTGCGCCTGCTGCGCTCAGCGCTGCTGCCAGGCTCGAACAGGGCTGGCGGGTGGCTGAGCGTGGCAGGAAGGCACGCGGCCAAAAGCGGAGAGCGGCGGCCAAGAGTGCCGCTGTGGCCGCCGCTCCCCAGGCGGGAGCCGGCGGAAAGGGGAAAAGGTCGCGTAGGGGGACCGGGCCAGTCCCCGATCCGAGCGCGGCCAGATCGCCCGTTAGCGCGGAGGAGGTGACGATGGATACGAACCGTTAATGGACCCGATATCCATTCGTCTCCTCCAGGCCAATCTCAACCGCTCCGCCGGTGCGCAGGACGTGTTCCTGCAAGCCATGGCGGAGTGGTTGATAGGAGTAGCCGTAGTCGCGGAGCCGTACGTGGTGCCCGACCGGATTAACTGGTTGGGTAGCACCGATGGCACCGTGGCAATCGTCGCCTCCACGTCGTGGCCTTCGTCGTCTCTGACTCTTAGGGACAGGGGCGTCGGATACGTCGCGGCGGACTGGGGGGAGATTACGCTCTTCGGAGTTTATCTCTCCCCTAACTGGAGTGTGACCGATTTCGAGGCCTCCCTCACCATCATGGAGTGGTCCCCTAGGACGGATGACCGAGGACGGGCGATCGAGGAGTGGGCGGCGGCACTGGGCCTCTGTTTGTTGAACAGGGGCTCGGTGCATACGTGCGTGCGACAACGGGGCGGGTCGATAGTGGACCTTTCGTTCGCTAGCCCCGGGGTCGCCGCACGCGTGGGGAGCTGGCGGGTCGTGGAGGAGGTCGAGACCTTGTCGGACCACCGGTATATCCAGATGGAGGTCTCCCTGGCAATCCCGACGCCCAGCAGGGGTCACGGGCGGATAGGCGTCCTGCGTTCCCGCGATGGGCTGTGGGTCACTTAGACCGGGACCAGCTGGCGGAGACAGCCATCGTATACTCGTGGCTGTCCTCTGCCCACCAATCGGACGGGGTGGACGCCGAGGCTGGCCGCATCCACAGTGCGTTGACGCAGATCTGCGATGCGGCCATGCCCCGGGTACGGCGTCTGCCCCCGAGGAGGGGTGTCCACTGGTGGTCCCGGGAGCTGGCGGATCTCCGGGCTGCGTGTATCCGCGCCCGGAGGGCCTATACCCGCAGCCGGCGGCGCCATCGCGACGCGGAGCGGGAGGCCGTGCTTTACGAGAGCTACCGCAATGCGCGGTCGGCCTTCAGGCTGGCCATCCGCTCCGCCAAGGACGTCAATCGACAGAAGATGCTGGACGGTCTCGACCGTGACCTCTGGGGACGCCCCTATCGCGCAGTGCTGAATAGGCTACGCGCGCGGGGCCCTCCCCTCACCGAGACTCTCCAGCCCGGCCTTCTCACCCGGGTCATCGAGGACCTGTTTCCGCGGCGGGCGGAACACACGCCCCCGGTCATGGCTCCGCCAGACACTGACCGGGAGGCCGACGACGACAGTGTTCCGCCCATCACGGAACCCGAGATGGGGGTGGCGGTGACGCGCATGCGCGCAAAGTCTACCGCCCCCGGGCCCGACGGTGTTCCTTTACAATAAGCTACACATTTATTTGGTATAGAAAGTATACCAATTCCAACGATATTAATTTCTTGAATCTGCCTATCGTTTTGACAATCTAAAGATAATTTTAGTGGTTCGGATTGTACATAGAGATACCTGTTATTAGATAGCGGTTTAAATATATTTAATTTACCAAAAATAAATTTAATATTACATTGCAGAGGAGTATCGGTTAATGTCTTGGATATTAATTCGCTTTCACAGTTGGGTTTTGTGTCTGCTTTGTAGATTATTGAGATATCACACAGATATTCGGCAGGGCTTAATATTTTACAATTTTCCAAAGATTCCAAGGTACAATAGTTTGATTTATCTTTGGTGATAGCAATGTATCTGGTACTGGGTACTATAAGACTAAATATATCCGGTCGATTTACATTGTGCGGTGTTGGTAGTTCAATATTATTAAACAGTGTGTATTCTTGATTAGAAACTAAAGGAATACGTAATAAAAATACAAGCTTATAATTAAAATAGTAGCATAATAAAGTAGAGACCTTAACAATTAAATGAATGGAACTTATATCTAAGTGCATAGGTAAATTTAAATCATTGTCAAAGTGCCTCATGTTATCGGCCAACTCTCGGTATATTACAGTAGGGGATACAACTGCTGGATGTAGGATGTTTTGACTACAAAACATTATCGCGTTTATAATGTCTTCGAGTTGAAATGATAGGGTGACCATGGATGTTTCAAAAGTGTTAAGGATAAAATCAAAATGAGTTCGTAACGCTAAAGTATTGATTAAATTCAACATCTGTAAAGAAAGTTCGCCGATAGCATTATTTAATTTTGTTTCGTTCTGTTTAACTTTATAAAGACTATTATTAAAAGTGGATATGACCGAATTAGTGACCAAAATGTTATTTTTAATAAGTGACAATAAATTCTTCATTTTCGTCTAAAGTGCCAAATACTGTCCTTAGGACGGTTCCTATTCCGCCAATCCAAGCTCCTCGCCTGGATCTATTGTCTATCAGATGTGATATGGAACCAAACAATTTAACTAAATTACGTTGTTGTACCATCAGTGGTTCGAATGTACTCTCACATTCAGAGGTTTTTATAAAGCCGGGTTGTTTGCACAGGGTGGAAACTGTCTCTAATGCTAGGTTGAGGTTTTCTATATGTGGTTCAAAATATGAAATTTTCATTGGCATAACAACGTTTAGGATGCCATTGTTAAATTTTAATTTACCTATGTAATCGAAAAATATTCCAGGACTCGTGGTAATCGGTTGGACACACTCGTTAGGTTCTTGGAGTTCCGCTGAGGCACTGCAAGTACATATACTAACTGATTAATTTATTCGCTACGGTGATAAGCAATGAGCGGAAAGGCTTAAAATATGGGTGGTCTTTAACGAACCAGTTAAATAATAAAAAAAAATAAAATAAATAATCAATAGTGTATTTGTAATATTTTATGTATATATTATTGTAATATATATAGTCTAATATAAGTATTTGTATGGTAATTATTCAATAATTTAATAAGGTATGAACAATACCTTGCAAGTATTATACTTAGGTATAATTTTGATTGAAATATGCTATTTGTAGTGTTTATTTATAATGAATTCATAGCTTATTTACGCGTTAAACTATTTTAAGCTCGAAATATATAGTGTTGTTGTAATTTCTCTAATATTGTGTTAATGTGTTTTTCAGATATATTTCACTTACAAGATGAACCCCTCTCCTTTTGCCCGGCTATCCAACATGAGATTAAAACCAACAGCAATACTCCCATAAGTACCAAATCGTACCGTTTTCCAGAATGCCACAAGAAAGAGGTGGAAACTCAAATAAACAGAATGCTAGAACAGGATATCATAACTCCTTCATCGTCACCCTGGTTTTCTCCAATCTGGATAATTCCAAAGAAGTCCTATGCCTCTGGCCAAAAGAAATGGCGCATAGTTATCGACTATAGAAAACTCAAAGATATTACAATTGGCGAAATTTACCCCATACCACAGATAACGGAAATTCTCGACCAACTCGGTAAGAGTCAGTATTTCACCACCCTCGATCTTTCATCAAGGTTTCACCAGTTATTAATTAAGCCAGAAGACGCAGCTGAAACCGCATTTTCTGTACCCCAGGGACACTTCCAATTCAATCGGATGCCTTTCGGTTTGAAAAACGCCCCTTCCACATTCCAAAGGCTCATGAATAACTGTCTCACGGGACTGCAAGGCTCCCGTTACTATGTGTATTTAGATGACATCGTTCTATACTCATTTGACCTCCGTTCAGCTATTGAAAACCTCAGAGCTGTCTTCGACAGACTCCGCCAATATAATTTAAAATTACAACCAGAAAAATGTGAATTTCTCCGCAAAGAAGTCGCATATTTAGGCCATATCATCACTCAAAATGGTGTGAAACCAAACCCGGATAAGGTCAAAGCCGTTGCACAATATCCTACTCCGAAATCACCTAAAGATATTAAATCCTTTTTAGGACTAGTATCGTATTACAGACGTTTCATACCCAATTTCTCTAAACTTGCTAAACCTCTCACTTCGTTGCTTAAAAAAAGATGTCTCCTTCATCTGAACGAATGAACAACAGATTAACTTTGAAACGCTAAAAAACAAATTAATAGAAGCACCAATACTAGCTTATCCGGATTTCAATCAACCCTTTCTACTAACATGCGACGCATCTAATTTCGCCATATCAGCCATCCTGTCACAAGGCCCCATAAGTAACGACCGGCCGATCGCCTATGCGTCGCGCACCTTAAATAAAGCCGAAATAAACTATAGCGTGACAGAGAAAGAATGTTTAGCTATAGTGTTTGGAACAAAAACCTTTCGTCCTTACATATACGGCCGTCATTTTACTATTATAACCGACCATAAACCTCTCCAATGGTTATTTAACTGTAAAGATCCTGGTTCCCGACTCATCCGTTGGAGATTAAAATTAGAAGAATTTGAATACAGTATACAATATAAAAAGGGAAAAATAAACGCAAATGCAGACGCTTTGTCCAGGTACCCCGTTAATCCTGTTCAACCTTCCACAAGTGAAAGACCAACTAGTAGTACGCAAGACAATACTAATCCCACCGCTGCCACCAAATGTTATAGGGTCCCTTGCCGAGTTCGTTTTAAAAAAAGAATTATAATTGAAATTAAAATGTTTATTAATAAATGAATGACGAACTACGACAAGTATGGCAAGGGAACCCTGAATGCAACCGTTCTTCGCGGAGTCGAAGTCTAGACTGACGCTTGAGCGCTCTGCATCGAGCTTCATGCTAAAAGTGCTGACGTGACACAAATGGTTAGCGTCATACCGGCAGAGGGGGCTGAGAGCTACGTCATCAGGTTGGCATACATTGTATGGTTATAACAGTGCGAATGCCCATGACGTACGGTGTCCCGCGGGGGTCGGTCCTCGGACCCACCCTGTGGAGCATCGGCTACGACTGGGCGTTGAGGGGGAGCCTCCCGCCCAGGCTGGACGTGATTTGTTACGCCGACGACACGCTCGTCACAGCCCGCGGTGGGACGCTAGAAGAGGCGGTAAGCCTGGCGACCTCGGGTACCGAGGAGGTCGTCAGACGGATCGAGGCGCTGGGGTTGAGGGTCGCCCTGGACAAGACGGAGGCCCTCTTGTTCCATGGGCGCACTATGAGCCCTCCCATCGGCGTCTCGATCACCGTCCACTCGGTCGACATCAGCATCCGGGCCCATATGAGGCACTTGGGCCTGGTGCTCGACGGGCGATGGTGGTTCCGGGAGCATTTCCGTAGGCTCGCTCCGCGGCTCGTCGGCGCGGCGTCCGCCCTATCGTGGCTTATGCCGAACGTGGGCGGACCGAGCGCTGCGTGCCGACGGCTGTACGCGGGGGTCATCCGGTCGATGGCCCTGTACGGCGCACCGGTGTGGGCGGGGTCCATGACCGCCCGACTTAGAGCCCTTCTGTGGCAACCACAGAGGGTCACGGCGGTCAGGGCCATCCGCGGATACCGCACGGTGGCGACGGAGGCAGCGTGCCTATTGGCCGAGACTCCCCCGTGGGACCTGGAGGCGGAGATGCTCGCCGGACTATATCGGCGGGTGACGGGGGTGCGAGCGGAGGGCGGTGTGGTCTCGTTAAGGGATCTCACCGCCTGGCGCGTCGACGCCCGCCGAGACGTCATCGCCCGTTGGGCAGTCCGGCTGGAGAGGCCTCGGTTCGGGGTGCGAACCGTGGAGGCCTTCCAGCCGGTGCTGATGCAGTGGTTGGAGAGGCGGCACGGGGTGCTCTCCTTCCGACTGGTGCAGGTTTTGACGGGGCATGGGTGCTTCGCCAAATACCTGCACAAGGTCGTTAGGAGGGAGAGTACACCGTCCTGCCACCACTGCGATTGCGATGAGGACACGGCGCGCCATACGCTCGAGGCCTGCGGGGCTTGGGCAGTGCAGCGCTGTGAACTCGTCGCAATCGCTATCGCTAGGGCGATGGTCGACAGCGTCGGGAATTGGGACGCGGTCGCAGCCTTCTGCGAGACAGTGATCTCGCGGAAGGAGGCGGCGGATCGCCTGCATGAGGAGCGCAGCCTCGATGAGGAGATCCGCCGCCGGCGACTGGGGCGGCGCAGGTGCAACTATCTGGGCCTCATGCCGCCCTAGCCGAGGCCGCGGGTGACGTGACCGGGGATTAGTCCGTCACCCGCCGAGAGGCCGACCGCGTGAGGAAAGACCGACGTCCTCCACGAGGGGTCGGTCGATGGGAGGGTACCCCAGGTACTACAGGGGGTATTCCGTCGGGCCGACCACTGACGACAAGTTAACGCCGCTCCAGTGGTCGGCCCAACGACGAAGGCGACGTGGTTTTCGGGTGGGTCGCGGGAGTTGCGTGCTTAAGCCCCTCTGTCGCCCCGGACGGAGTGGTGCGGAGGCGCGCCGACCGCGACCCACCCACAAAAAAAAAAAAAAAATGTAGTGATCGGATATTTTAGCCAGTAGTACGTACGCGTGCAGCTCGCTGCATGGTCGCACGCTTCTCATAAAGATATGGTCAATGCAGGATATCACTCGTCGCCTGGATAATACCACCTCACGTGTAATATATTGAATGCAACATTCCAAACCAAACCCACTTAATGTATTTAAGTAAAATTGTCCAGTTGAATCAATTTCGCCTTGCAGTATGTTTATGTTACAATCACCCATAAAAATCACGTTATTTTCAAAAGAAATAGATGCGATTATTGTTTTAATTTCATTCACAAAAAGTGAAGCCAAAGATTTGGCCGAAGGTGCTTTTTTTTAGCCGAAGGTGACCGAAGCCGAAGCATCAGTCGGACACTAGTTACGGGTATGCGTAATTACGCCCCTCTGTCGCCCCAGACGGAGTCGGGCGAGTAGTGGGCGACCGTAACCGATACCCCAAATACAAAAGAGCGTAATTATAATCACAATGGCATTTTTCAGTGTAGTGCCGAAATAAGAATAGAATTCACGCCAGGTCTTATCCGTGGGTATGGTAAAAGACGACTTAGTAAGAGAGTATGGAGATAACATCTATGTAAGAGGAAAAGAACTTACAATACCTTATAACAATCGATTTGACCTGCGTATTATTATAGGACAATTTCCCTCACGATGTGACGACAAACTTTAATACAATTATCTTTTGATGACACTTTTCTTTAATAAAGTGATATTTAATTTCAATATGCTTACTTCTCTTATGGAAATCAATATTTTTAATGACACTAATAGCACTTTGATTATCTAAATGGAAACACATAGAGTCCTGTTTATATTCATTCATATAACTTAAAGACTGTTTGATCCACATTGTCTCTCGTGGCAGCACAGACTGCCATGAAATCGGCCTCTGTAGTAGACAGAGCCACTGTTTATTGTCTTTGGCTGGACCAAGTCACAGCCGCCCATTCTTGATGAATACATAGACAGTGACTGAACGGCGTGTATCCATATCATTTGCATAGTCTGCGTCACTGTAGCCTGTGACGTCTGGTGTTTGTGGAGATCGCATATAGCATAACCCATACTCTTTTGTATCTTTTAAGTACTTAAAAATCCTTTTTTACTGCATTCCAATTGGTCTGATTGTAACAATTAAGGAAACGACTTATCAGACTGACTGCAAACATGATATCAAGTCGACTCACAATGGCCAAATGCATTAAAGAGCCCACAGCTTCTCTGTAAGGTACATCTTTCTCACCTTCTTCCGTTCCTCTTTGCAACTTCATGTGGGGATCAGCAGGAACACTGTTAGAATTAGCATTAGTCATATTGAATTTGGCCAACATTTGTTCTATATATTTAGTCTGATGGATAAATATGCCTTTACTAAATTGTTCAATTTGCATTCCCACAAAGTTCCAAGGTTTAGTTAGAAATTTAATTTCAAATATGGTTCTTAATTCCTTAGTTATTTTCTGTAAAGCCCATTCATCTGAGGAAAGTAACAATCCGTCATCTACATATAGCATAGATAGCATTTTTGTTGACTTCACAAACGTAGTGGAGTGGTAGGACCACACTGTCGACAGTTATCTGTCTACAGCCGCGGGCCGGTCCGTCCGGGGCATTAGATTATTAGAGTATTAGACTACTGTATTAGATTATTAGAGTATCGAGACTTGCTTTTCAGAAAGTGGAAAAAAAATCCTAATGCATTTTATTGCAATTACAATACACAAAATATCGAAATAAAGTCAATAAAGCTGTAAATGTTGCAAAAAATGCACACAGTCAAAAAAAAGCCGAAGGTTAGCAAGTTTTCAAAATTTGAAATTTACTAAACGATGCTAGACCGAGATGGAAAGTTTCTGCGCAGAGCAGAGCTTTTGCCGCGCCGCCGGCACGAACGCAATACAATACAAACTTAAATTATTGTTCACTATCAGTTTTTTACTGTTCATAATAACACAACCAGTTTTGTCAAATCTTACTTGACCACCACTTCGAATAATTTGACTCACAGATAGCAGATTGGTCGCCAGTTCGGGAACATATAAAACAAAGTGGTACCCATTATTTTGCTTACATACTCCTCTACATTTTGACATCCGCTCAGCGATGTACTGCACAGATCACGCAGCAAACCAACTCGGCGTGTTAGCCCAGAGTCGTCGAACGCTGACGACAATTTTACCCATAGTTCTTTAGCAGTGCCAGCCTCTTGAATGTGCACGTAATTTGTTGGGTCAACTGAGAGTATTATCTTTGTCTTAGCTTTAATGTCCCGTTTACTATCTATTTTTACTGTGTTATTTTCTATTCAATCCCCGAGTTCCTCATATTGCAAGTAGGTTTGCATTGCAAAACGCCAAGTTGCATAGTTTTCACGTCCAGACAGCTTTTCGATAAACGCAGTAGTATTATTTAATGACATTTTCAACAAAACTCAGTTCAAATACATAAATACTTCACAAACAGTCAAATAAAAAAAAACCAAACACGTTTCGTCCTGAGGTTAAGTTCACTTTAATGTCTTTGATCACTGATATTACGATTAGATTTTGCACTGTCTTTCTTTCTGAGCTTTTCTGGGTCCATAACCTTTTGAATTAAACAATGTAGCACAGGTTTTAATTACTACATGTTCAATTTTATCAAGAATATACAATGTAAAATGCCGATAGCTTAATGATACGGAGCAGAGAGTGACAGGTACATATTAGGGGGCGCAACTGCAGAAATAGGCGCGAAATTCAAAATAGAATATAACATTCAACAAAAATATATATTATACTGATTTTCTAAACATAATCGAATACTATAAATGAAGGCAAAGTGCAATACGGTGTATATAACTAACGTAATAGGTCCGAGCCTGTGGATAGCTAATAACAAGTATAAATTAACATCCGTGAATAATATCCCATTTAAAATAAGACAATTATAGAGCTTTAAAACCATGAGCTACAACTAATTTCCCTTACGAAAACTTTTACAAAACGTTGTTGTTTTTGACAAATTAAAACGTAATTTGCGCCAAGAAAGACGGTTATTATTGTTTTATTTTTCTTCTCCGCCTATGCAATTTGATTTTCGTATATTTTTTACAAAAGTTTGGTTGTTTTAGCGATGTTAGTAATCGACGGAATTTTAATACCTTCATTAATTTTCATAACCCTCCCTGGGACAAAGTTTGATGCGTGTGTTACAAAGTATTCTTAGTAAATTGTGCATAATACAACATTTCCACGTCATAAAATATGTTTCATTCAAAATAAATTTACACTTGAATGTAGATTAGAAAGAAATATCAAATCAATCTCATCTCTCGTAAAAGAATTTAAGGTTGATTGTGATTAGTTGGTTGATAGTGATTGACTGACAAGTGTTCAGAGTCATATTGTTAAACACGATATCTTGACGTATTAGACGATGTGAGTAAATGACTTTTATTGTGTATTTCGGTGTAGAGATTCCGTGAGCGAGTCATACAGAATCTTAGTATTGCAAACATTTGGAATGAGTATATAGCAAAAAGTGATGTATAGTGCCGCATTCTTATATCATTTGTACTTCCTTCCTTGAATATCATATTAGAAGTTTATAAAATTTGAATATACAAAAATACGAGAATATTAAGCAGATTCGAAATAATATATACCAACCCCTCCAGCCAACATAGTAAACTAATAAAATTCAACCAAGGCCCCGTAGAGGTATTCGCTGAAGGTTATACAGGTATACGCACCAACCTCGACACACTCCGACGACGAGGTGGAGGCATTTTACGAGGACATCTCGAAAGCCATACATGCGTCCAAAACCCACTTCACAGTGGTTATGGGAGACTTTAACGCGAAACTAGGCAAAGGTAGTGATGATGAGTTGAGAGTGGGGAAACATGGATATGGACAGAGAAACCAGAGGGGCCAGAAACTGGCTGATTTTCTGGAGAAGGAAAGCCTCTTTATGATGAATTCCTTCTTCAGGAAGCAGCCACAAAGGAAATGGATCTTGATTAGCCCCGATGGCTCAACAAAAAACGAGATAGACTTCATCTTGTCAGACAAACGACAGATATTCAATGATGTCTCAGTGATCAGCAGAATTAAAACTGGGAGCGATCACCGGATGGTACGAGGCAAATTGAATATCCATACAAAAGTCGAGCGGTCACGCTTGATGAAGCCTACACTCCGACCTACATCTGTCCAATACCAGAACCTCGAAAGCTTTCAACTCGAACTACACAATCGCTTCAAATGTCTGGACGAGTGCGAATCTTCGAACGATATGAACAACAGGTTCGTGGAATCTGTCCACGCGGTTGGGTCGAAATTTTTCAAGGCTCACCGCGTTAATAGACCTAAAAAACTTTCTGACCAGACTCTCGAGCTCATGGAGCGGAGAAAAGAAATGACGGTGCAGTCTGCAGCCGATTGGTCCAAACATAGGCAGCTAAATAGGCAGATCTTTTAGGAATGGTAGGACCACACTGTCGATAGTTATCTGTCTACAGCCACGGGCCGATCCGTCCGGGGCAGTACCATGCTCTCGCAGAAAATCGACGTCTGAGTAGTAGCAATTTGTTACTGCGCTTCGTTCGGTGAGCGAGAAAGCCGGAAGCCCAACTTTCTGAGGGTGCTTGCGTGTGGAGGGTTTTGGTGGTGCCCTTGGTATCACCGAGCCTCAATGCACGCATTTACACTCTCTTCGCTTTCTTCACGATAGGCAGCGGTCTTGTAAAGGTCCATGAGCGGCAGCAACACTTACCATCAGGTGTACTGTTTGCCACCGTTTGCAATAAAATTCTTTAATACGCTCAGTATTAAAGAAGCGATAGAGTGGAATCGTGGCTCAAAAGTGTTCGCACAAGATTTGTCTATTGGGCAAAGCCAAATGACTAAGCTGAAGACCGATGACGGCACTGTTATTTCATCCCAAAGTGAGATCTTGGGAGAGGTCGAAAGGTTCTATGGACAGTTATACAAATTATCCCGAAATCCTGTTGTCGGCTTGGACAAGATCCCAGATCCAAGCTAACTCGGCACTATACCGAAGAAATCCCGGACATCAGCTTGTACGAGATCAGAATGGCTCTCGAACAACTAAGTAACGGTAAGGCACCGGGAAATGATGGAATTACGGCAGAGCTATTGAAGGCGGGTGGCAAGCCGGTCTTAATAGCCCTTCAGAAGTTATTTAATTCCGTTATCCTCGGGGGCGACGTTCCAGAGTCGTGGACCAGGAGTGTGGTGGTGCTATTCTTCGAGAAGGGTGACAAAGCTCTTTTAAAGAACTACAGACCCATCTCACTCCTGAGCCATGTTTATAAGTTGTTTTCGAAGGTCATTACCAATCGACTCACGCGCAAACTCGATAACTTCCAGCCGCCCGAACAAGCCGGCTTCCGAAAAGGCTATAGCACCATAGACCATATCCTCACGCTTCGGCAGATTATA
This sequence comes from Lymantria dispar, assembly GCA_032191425.1. NCBI lineage: Eukaryota > Metazoa > Arthropoda > Insecta > Lepidoptera > Erebidae > Lymantria > Lymantria dispar. Next base: position 17,453,439 of record CM063440.1, read on the forward strand.
CAAAAGACCGAGGAGTATAATCGGCCCCTGTGCTTTGCGTTTGTGGACTATGTGAAAGCCTTTGATTCAGTCGAAACTTGGGCGGTGCTGCAGTCCCTTCAGCGGTGCCAAATCGACCATCGCTATATCGAAGTGCTGAAGTGTTTGTATAGGAACGCCACAATGTCAATCCGTATCCGGGATTCTTATCCTGGATCGGTTTCGTACTCTTGTACGAAACCGATCCAGTTGCACAAAGGCGTAAGAAAGGGAGATGTCATCTCTCCGAAACTGTTCACCACTGCACTGGAAGATGTCTTCAAGCTCTTAGACTGAACTGGACTCGGCATCAACATTAACGGCGAATACATCACTCACCTTCGATTCGCAGACGATATCGTCGTTATGGCAGAATCCATGGAGGACCTTGGCACTATACTCAATGATTTCAGCAGGGTATACAGACTAGTGGGTTTACGAATGAACATGGACAAGACGAAAGCCATGTCAAATACCCATGTCATTCCTGTACCGGTCCTAATTGGCAATGCGATTCTCGAAGTTGTCAATCACTATGTTTACCTAGGACAAACAGTCCAGTTAGGTAGATCCAATTTTGAGAAAGAGATCAGCAGACGAATCCAACTCGGTTGGGCAGCGTTCGGGAAACTTAAGAGGATCTTCTCGTCCAACATACCTCAGTGTCTGAAAACACAGGTCTACGACCAGTGTATTACCAGTGATGACTTACGGCACGGAAACGTGGTCCCTAAATGTAGGCCTCATATCAAGGCTCAAAGTCGCTCAGCGTGCTATGGAACGGGCTATGGTCGGGATTTCTCTGCGAGATAGAATTCGAAATACGGAAATCCGCAGAAGAACGGGTGTAACCGACATAGCACGAAGAATTAGCACGCTGAAGTGGCAATGGGCAGGCCACATCGCTCGACGAACCAACAACCGCTGGGGAAGAAAGGTTCTCGTGGCGACCACGCATTGGACGACGCAGTGTAGGACGCTTCCCCACTAGATGGACCGACGACCTAGTGAAAGTTGCTGGGCGTCGTTGGATGCAGGCGACACAGTACTGCACATTGTGGCGCAACATGAGGGAGGCCTACGTCCAGCAGTGGACGGCAATAGGCTGAAATGATGATGATGATGAAGGCCCCGTAACCAATAATGTGAGCCATATATGTATAATTATGAAGATAAAAAGCATTCATTTGACTTTGAATTGTTTAGTGTTTAAATAAAAATTTTACATCTAACACGCATAATTTTAATTACACTTCACGTTAAAATCACTTTAGGAATGATACAAGCTGTGTACATAACTTTCATAACCTTACCACTTAATAGAAAGAGTGCTTTTGCTCTAGTATCATAAAATGTAACTGAATAATGATACTGGAGTGAAATTATTACTTCACTCGTCTCTATGCTTAGAAGAAGTAGGTAAGAAGAGTTAACAATCGTTGATTTCTTTGTATTCCTAATATTAATTCAGGAATGCGTATTATCTATCTGTTAACCATAAGGACGTGCCTATCCAACGCTACAGCTATCTAATATAAGCGATAACGTTTTCAGAGTAAAAGCCCAAAAGTGAAGAAAGCCAACTTTTTTTTTTTTTTTTGTGGGTGGGCCGCGGTCGGCGCGCCTCCGCACCACTCCGTCCGGGGCGACAGAGGGGCTTAAGCACGCAACTCCCGCGACCCACCCGAAAACCACGTCGTCTTCGTCGTTGGGCCGACCACTGGAGCAGCGTTAACTTGTCGTCAGTGGTCGGCCCGACGGAATACCCCCTATTGGGGTACCCTCCCATCGACCGACGTCCCCCCCTCGGGGAGGACGTCGGTCTTTCCTCACGCGGTCGGCCTCTCGGCGGGTGACGGACTAATCCCCGGTCACGTCACCCGCGGCCTCGGCTAGGGCGGCATGAGGCGCAGATAGTTGCGCCTGCGCCGGCTGCGCTCCTCACGCAGGCGATCCGCCGCCTCCTTCCGCGAGATCACTGTCTCGCAGAAGGCTGCGACCGCGTCCCAATTCCCGACGCTGTCGACCATCGCCCTAGCGATAGCCGGCAGCGTCAGGTCCGTACCGATGATTGCGACGAGTTCACAGCGCTGCACTGCCCAAGCCCCGCAGGCCTCGAGCGTATGGCGCGCCGTGTCCTCGTCGCAATCGCAGTGGTGGCAGGACGGTGTACTCTCCCTCCTAACGACCTTGTGCAGGTATTTGGCGAAGCACCCATGCCCCGTCAAAACCTGCACCAGTCGGAAGGAGAGCACCCCGTGCCGCCTCTCCAACAACTGCATCAGCACCGGCCGGAAGGCCTCCACGGTTCGCACCCCGAACCGAGGCCTCTCCAGCCGGACTGCCCAACGGGCGATGACGTCTCGGCGGGCGTCGACGCGCCAGGCGGTGAGATCCCTTAACGAGACCACACCGCCCTCCGCTCGCACCCCCGTCACCCGCCGATATAGTTCGGCGAGCTTCTCCGCCTCCAGGTCCCACGGGGGAGTCCCGGCCAATAGGCACGCTGCCTCCGTCGCCACCGTGCGGTATCCGCGGATGGCCCTGACCGCCGTGACCCTCTGTGGTCGCCACAGAAGGGCCCTAAGTCGGGCGGTCATGGACCCCGCCCACACCGGTGCGCCGTACAGGGCCATCGACTGGATGACCCCCGCGTACAGCCGTCGGCACGCAGCGCTCGGTCCGCCCACGTTCGGCATAAGCCACGATAGGGCGGACGCCGCGCCGACGAGCCGTGGAGAGAGCCTGCGGAAATGCTCCCGGAACCACCATCGCGCACCAGGCCCAAGTACCTCATATGGGCCCGGATGCTGATGTCGACCGAGTGGACGGTGATCGAGACGCCGATGGGAGGGCTCATAGTGCGCCCATGGAACAAGAGGATCTCCGTCTTGTCCAGGGCGACCCTCAACCCCAGCGGCTCGATCCGCCTGACGACCTCCTCGGTACCCGAGGTCGCCAGGCTTACCGCCTCTTCTAGCGTCCCACCGCGGGCTGTGACTAGCGTGTCGTCGGCGTAACAAATCACGCTCAGCCCGGGCGGGAGGCTCCCCCTCAACGCCCAGTCGTAGCCGATGTTCCACAGGGTGGGTCCGAGGACCGACTCCTGTGGGACACCGCACGTCATGGGCGTTCGCACGACGTCCCCTGCTCGGTCGGTGCAGAGGACGCTGCGCCCCTCCAAATAGTCTGCCACTAGCCGCCTCAGGTAAACTGACACCCCGTGATACCGGAGCGTCTCCCTGATGCAGCTGAATGGCAGACTATTGAATGCGTTGGCGATGTCTAGGGACACCACCAACAGCACTCCCCCGCCGGTGACGGCCTCAGTCGCCACGGCCCTCAGGCGCAACAGAGCCGCGATCGTCGAACGACCCCTCCTAAACCCAAACTGGGCGTCCGACAGATCGGGCCCCGTGCCGACGAGGTGCCGCTCGATGCGGGCAGCTACCACCCTTTCCAGTAGCTTGCCCGTGTCATCGAGCAGCACGATAGGCCTGTAGGCCGAAGGCGACTCCGGAGACCGTCCCGGCTTCGGCAGGAGCACCAGCCTTCCCTCCTTCCAGCACCCAGGGAACCGTCCGGACGCTAAACACGCGTCGAACAGCCCCCTGAGGCGGGGTCCCAGGTGTTCGAGGAGCATAAAGCCAACTTGGCCCAACAGAGACACGTATAAGAATTGAAAACAAGAAGAACGCTGTATAAAATTACTTTAAAATTATAATGTCTTTATCTTACTTAATAATCATAATTATATAACTTTATACATTCATATTCACTTAAATGCACGTTTATTTATAAATTTTACAGCATTTAAGTATACTAGCCTGAAATTGTATTTATTGTGACATCTAGGAATTGCAATTTATAGAAGAATTCTTTCAAACTGGGTTATCGAATTAATAAGGGTAGTATAGCAGTAGTTCTTTCACAATGGTATTTATCTATTAGTAACAGTGTATATAAATGAACTTGAAGAAAACCCGCTCGAATACTTCGCAATGTTATAAAAATGTATTTTCTTTTCTTGCTAGTAACTGAATACTCTACAATAACTACTACTTTTATTTTGCTTTGTTTTGTATATTTGATAAAAATCATAACGTTTATTAAAAATTCCTAATGAATAGCCACATTTATTTTTCTTAATATTGAATTTAATATTTTACTTGAATTAACGTAATTTGAATTTTTTATACAGTTTCATAAAAAACATATTATTTTTTTCTATATCACGATAATTACCGCAAAATGATTCAATATAGGTTTATTCTTCACTTGATATTGAAATCAACGAAATGTAGAACAATAGTTTTTTTTTCAAATTAAGTCTGGAAATTCTTGGCATTTCGATTTTCTTTATTGAGCTCAAAAAACTTCGACTATTACCGCAAATCGCATTGAACTTGGTTCAGTTGTTTCAAAAACATCTTAGAAAAAGTAAAATCCAAAACAGTGTTCGTTTTAAATAGCTCGGATTTGATTAATTTTCAAAATTTAAATATTTCGTATTCAATTTAACCTAAAAAAGCCATAAAATATCGATAATTAAATTTGCAAGATATTGAGCTCTAAGACCTCAAATATTTGCAATGTAAAAACGTTATAAACTTGAGTATAGGCAGTTCAAGGTTTGGACTCCAGGGTCAACCGTTTTACACATTTTTTTCGTGGGAATATATTCGTCTAGTCGCCGTGCAAATCTATAATCTACCCTATGTCTATCCTATCGCTGTCTAGGCGGACCACCTGTACCGAGTCCTGGACTTCAATGACCCGGTTAGCGAGTTATCTTTTTGTATACCGTCTCCTATCGACGCCCCGTCAAAGCTTTTTGCTACTGGGGCGTTCTAGTAAAAGTATGTGTGAAGTTTTATAAATAATTGTGCTTATATCTTATCATCCATCGCAGCTCATATACGTTCAATAGTGAACGTATATAGGCACCGGCCTTTTTCACTGTAGAAGGAAAATATGAATATGTAGTATATCATGCTGGTCAGAGTTCATTGAGTCACGTGTTTGCAAAGAGTTTTATTTCGAGTTCTTCACTTGCATAGATGCTATATGCGTATTAGATCACTAAGTCTTCGTCAAGAGAGAGAATGGTGAATTGTATTCTTACTGAGAAAGATCCGCTAAGAAAACTCAAAACGCGTAATACTCAATTATTATTGATTTTTAATTGGCGGCTCACTTTATCTTGCTAAAAAAAATGCTTTATGAAATAATCTATAACTATTATTTAAATCTGTACAATGAGTACCCACAGTGTCTACTAGTCCTGAGGTAGCCTTTTTGTTTCTATTTCTAATGTTTATAAAAGAAATCCAGCTTGATGGTGACATTTTTATATTTTTAAGTTCAAAAGCCTCGCGATTCATTCATTGTAGGTCGGGATCGCTGTTCTTTTGCGAGAATTTTTCGAAGCGTCAGGAATTCAAAGTCAAATACAAACACGATAAAGCCATAAAATAGTATTATTTCAAATGTGTAATACTCGCGCAAACATCAAAAACCATTATATAGCTTCAAACTAACAACGAAATAAAATACAAATGGTTAGTTCCATTAGCGAATTTTCTTATTGTGTTAAGATCATAGTTAAGATGTTTTAAATTAATTGATTTTGTAATCAAAAGATCAAAAAGCTGAAAAACAATTACTATATTATAAAAAAAGAACAAAGGAGTTTTGGGGACTGCCGACAGAAGTGAAAACTTAATATTATGAACAAATATTTATTTTTGGATATTCAAATTGTTTGATCATAAATCTTGAAATAAACTTTAAAAATTAAAGCTTTATATATTTATCTAGTTTTAACGTAAATCAGCACAGCTATAGTGACAATGATACAGCTATTATATATTGTTATTGTGAACACGTCACGTGATTATGTCGATTTACATGAATTGATTCGCCATCCAAAACCTGCCTATAGAAGTTTTAACTTCAAAAATGGGCCTTTCCCTGCATTTCATTTCAAAATGAGAAAGTATTATCTAATATATATATAAAATGCTTTGTCCTGAGTGAGGTGATAACGCACAGTCTAAACCGCCGATCGTAGAGACTTGAAATTTCGAGGGTGTGTCCTTTGTGGGACGTAGGCATCCGATAAGAAGGGCTTTTTAAAAATTATTATCAATAAGTCTTCGTCAAGAGAGGGTGTGATGAATTGTATTCTTACTGAGAAATATCCGCTAAGAAAACTCAAAGCGCGTTATACTCAATTATTATCCGCGATGGGCTGTGGGTCGCTTAGACCGGGACCAGCTGGCGGAGACAGCCATCGTATACTCGTGGCTGTCCTCTGCCCACCAGTCGGACGGGATGGACGCCGAGGCTGGCCGCATCCGCAGTGCGTTGACGCAGATCTGCGATGCGGCCATGCCCCGGGTACGGCGTCTGCCCCCGAGGAGGGGGGTCCACTGGTGGTCCCGGGAGCTGGCGGATCTCCGGGCCGCGTGTATCCGTGCCCGGAGGGCTTACACCCGCAGCCGGCGGCGCCATCGCGATGCGGAGCGGGAGGCCGTGCTTTACGAGGACTACCGCAATGCGCGGTCGGCCTTCAGGCTGGCCGTCGAATCAAAACCGATCAGTCGCAGTATAAGCTGAAGTTCGTATTGTCGTCTTTCACGCTGTGAGCGGAGAGCTCGAGCGACGTGACCCTGCTCCGTTGAGCGCCGAGGCGCGACTGGCTTATGAACAATCATGCCGTTCAATTTATAGTAATATTTAAATTTAATTACGAGGGTGACTATTCGTATTTCAATTTGGTTTTTTTTTCACTGCTTCTACAATAGTCGAACAAATAGTGGATATTTTTTTAAATATTCCAAGGTTAGTATTATTCACAAAATTAAATGTTTTACAGGAGCCATTTTCGTCAAATTAATCTTAAGGAAATATTATTTTTTTTAGTTTTAAAAGGAAGAAATCTTGAATTTCATTTTATACATACCCAAGAACAGTAATTTTCCTAACATCTACAATTTTTTCGAGCTGCCACGACTTATCGTTTATTCGTACCTGAACTTCAAAATTCAGCGTTTTCGTAAAATCTCATTAACTTAAGTTCAAAATACCCTTGCCTTTTAATAAAATAGTTACATTATTGAGTTATAATTCTGTACAAGCACAATATAAAGATGTGTTTAATGTAGTGGTTATATAAATTTTTAGTAAGCTATTATGATGAACGAGTAACCAGTCCTCAAAAAACCACATTTTTGGGTTTACGGCCGCTTATTACCGATAACGCTCTTAAAGAAAGAAGTGCGGGACGCAAGCGGGTGAGGTGCGACACCGAGCTCCGAGGTGTTATGCCTAAAATTAATTTGTTTTACCTATTATTGCGATTTAATACGAATGCTATGTCGTAGGAATGTTGGGAACAATACCATTGCATGTCAGACAAACTTAAGAATGTTACTTAACTTACGGTATAGTACTATACTTAACTATCAGTTTTTTTTCTAAATGTCTTATGTTTTTATTTAAGTGGGGATATTAAGAATGATTAACCGAGTACATACGTTTCAGGAAAACAGCCAAGTAGATTCCACGGTGTATATGCATAAAAGATTACGACAGCAACTGATATGGTATAAAGTATTAATAAATTACGATTCTTTTTCCAGAAAGTGATGATTTTTATTCAATAAACATTTATTTTCATTAGTATATACTATAGTTTTGGGAGCTCAGTGGGGCAAGAGAGATAGCGCACAGGTACTTGCTGACAACATCGCGTCGTTCCGTCTCACTCACCTAACTACCGTTCCGTCTACTACTAACTATGTACATATATATAGCGTAGCGTTTCGTCGCCACGAGCTGGAGCATCTCGGTAATACTATAATCAGTGCTGCTTGAAGTTCGCGAACTTCAGTGCCTGACCACGCTCGGGTCTGCTCGACCTGCCGACGAACATCAAGTTGGTGTTCGCGTTAGCGTCTCGCCGTTGACGTGAGCATCGGGGACGCCGCCGTCGCGCAGTCCCGCGTCTACTCACTAGGTCACGTAAGTACCGACTCCTCAACGCCAACGGCATGCGTAACGTTGCTTCCTAAAAAGGCCCTTCTCAGGAACATCTTGTCGTATCACCGATATTGCCGCCTTCAGAGGACCGCCGTTCTTCCACCAGCGTCGCCACACGACGTCGTCGCCTGTCAGGACACCGCAAGTCCGCTCGTCGTAGCGCGAAGCGGCAACCGCACGTTTGTGAGCAGCGCCGTACGCGTTCAGCACCCTGGCGAGCGACACGACGAGCACCACCACCGCCGCCCGCAAACCGCTGCCGGCACCCGTTGCCGCCCCGTCCTCACAGTCGGGCGCTGGTCCTGCACTGCTTAATGGGCACCAGCCCACCACACCTTTTTTTTTTTTTGGCGTGTACTGCGGTAGGCGCGCTCCTCGCACTACTCCGTCCGGGGCGACAAAGCGGCGTAAGCACGCAACACACGCAACACCCGCAACCCACCCGAGCACCACGTCGCCTTCGTCGTTGAGCCGACCACCGAAGCAGGGTTACTTGTCATCAGTGGTCGGCCCGACGGAATACCCCCTACTTGGGGTACCCTCTCATCGACCGACGTCCCCCCTCGCGGAGGACGTCAGTCTGGCAGATTTAATTATTGATTGAATAAACATCATTCATTCGAGTAGTGACGGAGTAAGAATACAATTCACCACCTCGTTTCCTGCCCGTGGATGTCGTAAAAGATATCTAAGGGATTATAAAATACATATAAGACCTATTCCAAACAAGGAAAACTTGAAATAAAACCCTATACCAACCCGTCTGACCAACGTGGTATAGTAGATCAATTTCCCTCTCAATGTGGAGGGGGCTCGAGCCCAGCAATGGGACATACATGAGCTGTGGTGATGATGATGATGATCATTTAATAAACCAAACCTTACTAATATCATAAATGCGAAAGTAAGTTTGTTTGTAACGCTTTCACGCTTAAACTACCGAACCGAATTCAAAAATTCTTTCACCAATGGCAAGCTATAATATCAGTGAGTAACATAAGCTATACTTTATCCTAGTATTCCAACGGGAATGGGCACAACACAGTTAAGACGACTGAAACCAAAGCGAAGCGAGGGCGGGTTGCTAGTACTTAATATACTAAGCGTTAATGTCATTTCACAACCGTTGTTCCAGCTCGTTCACAACCGTTTCACGAGAGATTAGGAATTATGTGGCAGAATATTAGTGTGCGTTGAAAAAAATGTTACACATTTATTCCTTACACATAATATATACCATTACTTTTATTTAGCAGTGTTATCATCACCCCGCTTTTATCCCAATTATTTGAAGTCGACGTAATTTGTTCTCTTCTTCCACACAATCCTATCAGATGGTCCCTCTGCATTTACTCCCTTTCTATCTACGTCATGCTTCACGCAATCCATCCAATTTTATTCAGTTTTACGCCTAAAGTCTTCAACATTCAAACTTAAATCTTTCCTCACAATATTATTATCATCCTATTTTTCGCATATACATACCACATTAGGCGTTTACTCTTTAATTTTGCCAAAAAGACGACTAAGGGATATTATATGCATATAATATCTATGCAAGACAAGGAAAACTGGAAAAAAATCCTATACCAAGTCGTTTGACCAGCGTGGTATAGTAGGTTAGTTTCCCTCCCGTTTTGGAGGAGGCTCGAGCCCAACAGTGGGTTGTATATGGGCTGTGATGTTGATGATGATGATGAATCATAAACAATAGTTTTTAATATAATTTTTTCATATCGAATCATTTTGCTTGCACTGGCAATAAATTTGTACCAAGAAATGTGGGTCAAAATTTAATAACTAATTTCTGTAACGGGTAGATATTTATAAACATTCGTAATAACGATGACTTGCTGGGCGTCAGACATCATTATCCACCCGTGACCATGAACGCTGTAAAGTGTTTGAAACGTCGGGCAATCAAAAATCAAATACAAACGCGATAAACTGCGTAAAGTATATAGTTTTATTTACAATGGACCTAAGAAAGAATTATATAAAATACTCTGTGTGTCAATTTTCATCCAAATCTGGTCAACAGTTTACGCGTGATCGAGTAAGAAAGGTCCAAATAACTTCACAAATTTTTATATTTGAATATTACTTCCACCCTTGTAGTTCAAATTCACGTGGAAAGACGATGATAAATATGGCCATCCATCCATGATAGGTTTCCATTGGTGAAAAAGAATAATATTGATCAAACTCCTGTAGTTTCACCCACGTAGACCCCATTGCCATGCGAATGCCAAGATAGAAATTGCCTATGTTACTCGCTGATATTATAAGTCTACATAGGTGAAAAAAAAATTGTACTAACAAATCCCATACAAATATCCAAGATAAAAATTGCCTATGTTACTCGCTGATAACGTAGCTTCCTATTGTTGAAAGAATTTTAAAGATTGGTCAACATCCACCGGTTTCTCTCGCAGAGTTCTCGTTCTGGGCAAACACCAGGATGAAAATAGCCTTTATTTGTTATTCGCTGATAATGTAGATTTTCATTCATTCATAAATTAATTTTTATATCTATTAAATGTCCGCGATTTCACCCGCATTGTGCCCGGGCCCGTAGGAATATTGGGATAAAAAATAGCCTAAATATGTTCATCATCATTTCGTCTCATATACGTCCCACTGCTCGGCTCGTGCCTCCTCCATATTAGGAGGGAAATTAACCTTACTATACCATGCTGGTCAGGCAGATTGGTATAGGGTTTTGTTTCGAGTTTTCCATCTCTTGCATAGATGTCATATGCGTAATATATCCCTGAGTCGTCTCTTACGACACCCACGGGTAAGAGAGGGGGTGATGAATTGTATTTTTACTCTGTCACCACACGGAATAAAACCTAAATATGTTACTAGCTTAAAATTAGCTTTCCGTTAGTGAAATAATTTTAAAATCGATTAAATTCTCACAGTTGCTCCAGCCACACCGGGATAAAATATAGCCTTGGATAAAATATAGCCTAAGTTATTCCTTATGTAAGGCTTGGTAGACCTGGTGGTAAAGTATTATCAGTATTTAGTGTTGCCCAAAAAAGTCGAGTGTGCGAGAAATGCGAGACCGAGACCAAGACGAAGACCGCTTAATTTTTGCAAGACCAAGACCAAGACTGGCCCTGCAAGACTTGAGCAAGACCAAGACTGGGCCTGCAAGAGTCTCGCGGTCTTGCATTTAATTCAAATCACCATTTCAGCTTATATACGGTTGAGCTCGTGTCTTCTACATAACAGGAGGAGAATCGGCCGTGGCCGGAGGGGAATCGCCACGGTGATCGGCCGTGTTGTTACAGGTCATACATGTCAAGTTTTCCTTCTCTTGCACCGATGTTATATATTATAGCCCTTAGTCGTGGGTTCGCAGTCACGGGTAAAATAGGGGGTGATGAATTATATTCTTACTCCGTCACTACACGGCAAATCAAATCAGTCTTGAGATATCCATCTATTGGCCAATCGATTCCCAATGTTGGTATTGGCTGTTCAGAATTACTCTTCGGAAAGGCTTAAGGACAAAAATACCGCAATCACGAGAGTGCTCTTGCCCATTATACATATTTATATATCCGTTTATTCATTAGCCCAACGACGTTCACTGTTGGACATAGAAATATGCCTACAATTAATCTATATAAATGTCCATGAAGGGACAGAGTACGATCACCATCAGGCAGTACAAGAAGCGCTGCTCCCAGCGCTATTTTGCCTCTGCCACGACTCACCCCAATCCACTAGCGGTTGGGACGGTAAACTACGTCCCCTCAAAAATATCCGCGGTCCGACGTCCTCGTCATCTTCTTGAAGAAGAAGATGACGCTATTATGATCGCCCAAGAAAGGACCTACACAGCTCGCGCAGTGTTAACAGATAAAACTCCGCGGTATCGGCCTCGCCGTCGAGGTCGAAAACCGCGCCGCGTAAAAGTCATTAGCCTAAACTTGGCCACGCCCACTTTGCTCTCAGCGACGCCCCGAGCCGAGGTCCGTTCCCCACAGGGGGGAGCCCTCGGGCGATGTTCGCTTAACTTACTTACCGGGTTGAGAGCCATCAGCGCTCACCCATTGACCGCGCTAAGCTGTCATGGTCATCTGCGACCAACAGAGCTACACACACACACAAAAAAAAAGGCAGAGTACGAATATAATTCACCACTCTCTTACCCGTGGATGTCGTATCAAATCGGATCGGGCAATGGTGTTAGGAACCCATGAAAAAAAATTGAAATAAAAATATCGATTCGTTAATGAATTGAGAGACATGTAAGTTCTCAATTTTGTCATCGTTTTTTCGTGTAAATTGATTAAAATGTATAAAGGAATGATACTTAATCTACAACATATTCGTATTTTGTTAAATGTTCATTAGAATTTGAATAAATCAATGATTACGTTTGCATAAGCAAGACAAACTTCGCTTTAACATCAATCAGCTGATCGGCCGATGACCGTTGATGAGTCGCCTTTGTACCTACGTAATCATTGAAAGGTTCGCGCAAATCTAATACCTATTTATACTGTCATACATATATCCTGTCTGTACATACCTACATAATGCATAAAATTTAAGGCATAAACTCTTAGACACACATTTTTGTAATCACTATAACTTTTACGTTATATTTGTTTTTGTGTAATATACATTCTAATTATGATCTATGACTGTTGAACTACAACATACATGAACAGTTGTCCCATAACCTGATACACCCTGTGTATATAACATATGTGCAAGAGAAGTGAAACTAGAAAGAAAACCCTGTACCAACATGTCTGACCAGCGTGGTATAGTAGATCAATTTTCCTCTTACTGGAAGGAAGCTTAAGCCCAGCAGTGGCACTTTTATGAGATGTGACGATGACGACGAATATCATACATTTTACAAGTATTAAAATCATAAAATTTTAAATCAGTTTTATATGTTCTTGAATAAATAGTATATTAAGAGCTACATGGATCCAGCGGCCAAAGTATTTATATAGGCAATAGAGCAACAGGTTTTTTCAAGTATCCAGAGTATCAGTAACTAAACTGGAAATACAATAGATACATACCACTTAACTTGAAAGTGGAATATAAACAATCGCATTAATTGTAAAATATCGCATTGATTATAAAATGACATAAAATTTATTGTATCAACTGTCTCGTGTGGTGACGTCTTAAGAAAATAGGGTCGAAAGTCCTGTCATAAGAGTAGTAACGCTGTCTAATGGAACACCAGGGGAATAGAAGAGTAATTTTCTCCAGTGGTAAGTATTGTATTCAATAGTGAACTATGGGCTAACAGATGGATAGATAGGATAGGATATTTGATTAATTTAGTTGGATTTTTCATTGCCATGATAAATTACTGTTACGTTATTCTAACTGCAAAACTTTGCGAGACTCTTGCTGCAGTACCAAGACTCGGGTGCGCAAGACCAAGACCAAGACCAAGACCCGGGTGCGCAAGACCAAGACGAGACCAGGTGTGATGTTGCAAGATCAAGACCAAGACCGGTCCAAGTCTCGTCTTGGTCTTGCATTTGGGCAACACTATCAGTATTGCTCCAGCCGTTTTGAAGATTACCCGTATCGAATAGACAGACAAAAAAAATTGAGCCGTTTTGAGGGCTTCGTACCCAAAGGGTAAAAACGGGACCCTATTACTAAAACTTCGCTGTCTGTCTGTCCGTCTGTCTGTCACCAAGCTGTATCTCAAGGACCGCAATAGCTAGACAGTTGAATTTTTTACAAATTATGCATTTCTGTTGCCGCTATAACAATAAATATTAAAAACAAAATAAAATCAATATTTAAGGGGGCTCCTATACAACAAACGCAATTTTCCCCTTTTTTATAGATAATGGTACGGAACCCTTCGGGCGTGACCCCGACTCGCACTTGGCCAGTTTTTTAGACATAGGTATCGTGCAAATAATTGTGTGAGCATAAATAAAACCTATTATTTTGACAACAAATAGACGCTTCAAATTTGTTTATTTCTAGAGATAGAAAATTGGATTATCTTGATTTTAACTTACTGTCTGGTAGCGGCTAGGAATATTATAACACTTTCATTGTTTGTGGGTGTCGCAAAATACTACTAAGACAAAGATTTACATTGACCTGGACCAATTGGTGATGCCATCTAGCCAGCTATGTTGTCTGGCAGGCAGCTGGTCATAAAATGTTGCTAAAAGAACCTTTGCAATATATCTACGATGGCAGAGGACCGAATACATATTGCGTCGATCCAAAGTAATCTTGATAAGCGAGCATTAAGAAAAAATAATGGGGTAACCCAAGAAAGCTGATCGTGTACTAAAATGATCGTTCCTAGGCTCAGTGATATCGGTTTTACGCTTTTCACCTCCTTAGGGGTAAAATTGCAAAAACTCTTTTTTAGTGAACACTTTCCCCAAGAACTTTCCCCAAGAAAGAGAACTTTGTACAAAATTTCACGTTTCTAGTAGGGATGTGACTTGGAGGGAAAATAATCGATTTTTTAAATAATCGATTTTTTGTTCTTCAAAATAAATCGATTATTTTATAATCGATTTATTTTATAATCGATTTATTAAAAATAAATAATCGATTATAAAATAATCGATTTTTCCCAACAGGATTATGATGACTTTTTTTAGGGAATGTGAGCTTCATCTTCTAATATAGTATGAAATACTGCGCGCAGTATTGTGATGACCTTATTTTTTTAGAAAAACCGATTTTATTATAAAAATAATCGATTTTCTATTAATTTGAAAATCGATTGTAAAAAACGATTATTACAAAAAAAATCGATTAATAATCAATTATTATAAAAATCGATTATTTTCACATCCCTAGTTTCTAGGCCTAATGATGTCGGATATACATTTTTCACCCCCTTAGAGATTGAATTTCAAAAACTAATTTCCTAGAGCTCATTTACAACAAAAGAAAGAGAATCGCACAATACAGAGAAATACATAGTTTTACGTTCCTAGCCCCAATAGTTTCGGCTATACGATTTTCACCCCCTTAAGGGGTAATTTCTCAAAAATCCTTCGCTAGAGCTCGTGTACCCCAAGAAATACAACGGTGTAAAAAAAATTACGTTTCTAGGCCCAGTGGTTTCGGCTTTATGCTTTTTTGTCTTTTAGGGGTTAAATTTCATCCCCATATAAATGAAATTTCCGAAATGCTAGAATAAATATTTATTTATATATTATCAAGTGCCTTAATACAAAGATTCATGGTTATATCATCGAAAATGATAAATTTGCATACTAAATGTCATCCCCTATTTCAACCCCTTATACCCATTTTTTCGCGATTTCTTTGCTAGAGCTCGTGTACCCTAAGAAATTCTACGGTGTAAAAAAAAATTACGTTTCTAGGCCCAGTGGTTTCGGCTTTATGCTTTTTTGTCTTTTAGGGGTTGAATTTCATCCCCATAGAAATGAAATTTCCAAAACGCTAGAATAAATATTTACTTATATATTATCAAGTGCCTTAATACAAAGGTTCATGGTTCTATCATCGAAAATGATAAATTTGCATACTAAATGTCATCCCCTATTTCAACCCCTTATACCCATTTTTTGCGATTTCTTTGCTAGAGCTCGTGTACCCTAAGAAATTCTACGGTGTAAAAAAAAAATTACGTTTCTAGGCCCAGTGGTTTCGGCTTTATGCTTTTTTGTCTTTTAGGGGTTGAATTTCATCCCCATATAAATGAAATTTCCAAAACTCTCGAACAAATATTTATGTATATATTAGCAAGTGCCTTATTACAAAGATTTATGATTCTATCATCGAAAATGACGAATTTCCATACAAAATGTCATCCCCTATTTCAACCCCTTATACCCATTTTTTCGCGATAAAAAGTAGCCTATGTCCTTTCTCAAGCTTTAGTCCATCTCTGTACCAAATTTCATCAAAATCGGTTCAGTGGTTTAGACGTGAAAGCGTAACAGACAGACAGACAGACAGACAGAGTTACTTTTGCATTTATAATATTTGTAAGGATACTGCGTGAGGAATAAATCGTAAAAGTGATCGCCGCTCACACGCTAATATGATTAGAACATTGATGAAAAGGCTATAAATACCATAGCCTACATTATCACGCATTGGAAGATTATTCAGAACACCGAGGAGGAAGTCAGCCGACGAATTCCATTCAGCCAGGTAGTGTTTAGGAAACTTAAGAGGATCTTCTCGTCCAATACACCTCAGTGTCTGAAAGCACAGGTCTACGTCCAGTGTGTGTTACTCGTGAGGAGTTACAGGACGGCAACGTGGTCCCTAAATGTAGGCCTTATAACCAAGCTCAAAGTTGCTCAGCGTGGTATGGAGCGGGCTACGCTCGACATTTCTCTGCGACATAGGATGCCAAATACGGCAATCCACAGCAGAATGGGTGTAACCGACATGGCACGAAGAATAAGCATGCTGAAGTAGCAGTGGGCAGGCGATATCGCTCGATGAACCGACAATCGCTGCGGAAGAAAGGTAATCAAGTGGCGTTCACACATCGGACGATAGTGTATCCTACACCATCGTCCGTCCCTCACTAGATGGACCAATGAACTGGCGAAAGTTTCTGGGCCTCGTTAGATGCAGGCGGCACAGGATCATTGGTGGTGCACCGACTTGGTGGTGAACTGTGAGAGAGGCCTACTTTCGCAGTGGACGGCGATAGACTGAATGATGATAATGGATAGTTATAATATCGGTGAGTATTAACGCTATTTTTACCCCCGGTATTCTTACAAAAATGAGAACTACTCGAATGAAACCGCGGGGTGTTAACCAAATTTATAAATTGTTTTCACCAATGGAAAACCACATCATCATCAAGTAACATGGGTATTTTTCATCCCGTTATTCCTACAGAACCAGGGACGCATAGCATGCCGCAGAATTTCTGTTTTGAATTTTTTTCACCAATGACGTGTATACATTGTCAGCGAGTAATATTAGGCAATGTTGTAACCCTATGATCTCATGGTTTAACAGATTTAAAAAAAAATATTTCTTCAATGGAATGAATATTTCTTCAAAAAAAAAATTCTTCAAAAAATATTTCTTCAATTTCAGTATGCCTGACAGGAACGAGAACTACCGAGAAAAATGTCGAAGTATAGACCGATTTTAATCATTCTTCATCGACGAAAAGCTGCGTTATCAGCGTAACATAGGCTAAATTTTATCGCTGTATTCCCACGAGAATGAAATCTATGTAGATGAAACGATGAGAAATTCACCGATTTAACCCATTATAGACTGAGTTTTTATAAGGTATCAGATTTTAATTTTTTCTTAGTATGTTTTTGATTACGACTTAATTAACACTATAGAATCATTTAAAAATTAATCTAAGGCTTAGTTTACACGGAAGGTGCTGGTACAATATGGTACCGCTAGTCTAATACCGTAAATATATTCAAAGTATTACTTTGACGTTTATATTAGAAAATAAGTAGGTATATTCCATAACAATTAAAACTAAATACACAGTACAAGGAATAAAATGTATTATTTATTATATTTACAAAATATTCAAAATTAGGAGACATGAAATTGGTAATTACATGCAACACAGCCCTACATCACACTTTATGCAATCCAATCCTGTTATAAATTGATGACTGTTTCTCCCCAAAATAACTCAAATATTACTAAAGAAGATTTTTCCTATACGGAGAGTAGTAATTTCCATCAGCAAATCCAGACAGCTCTCTCGATAGATTTTCTTTCACCCAGGTACGCGCCAGTAGCTTTTTTTTTGTGCAGGTTCATCAACATGCGAACTATCTAAATCATCACCGGAGGAACTAAAGTTTGATGATTTAGATCTGGAACTGTTAGTATTGGTATCTCTACGTCCAGTAATACGTGAGCTAACACGATCACCTCCCCAACCTCTAAAAGTTTGACATTCTGATTTCTTACCGCGAGATTATATTTGAGGTAAAAATATGGTACATGGTTTCCCATGACATTCACGATGAGGTTGTGGGTTATTTTTCTTCAATATTACTTCACAAGGCGCACCAAGCTGCCGACCACTGAGGTTATTGATAAAGAGGTGCTATAAATATCTGTCGCGCCTCAACCTCCTCATCTTCTTCCAAAATAGCCAATGTTTCATATATATTACACCTGCAAATCAACAAAACATACATTTACTTTGAGGATTATTCCCATTATATTTAATGTTACATAATTACTATGATATTATAAAACTAACTACAACATTATATCATTTTACAAGACTAGTATCTCAAAAAGTAAAAAATAAGAAAAGATATGTTGAGTGGCTAGCGGTACCATACGGTACCAGTAACTTTAACATACAATAGTTTCGATATAGTTATGAACTGGCCTAAACCAACTAAATCACACAATCAAAGCACTTATAAAGAACATATAATAGCAATAAAATTATTACATATTTATAAAATGATAAAATTGTAAGTACTTACCTGAATAACTTATCCATTTTTGCAAAAAAAAATCCGACACACTTACTTCTGCAATCAATTACACTCAACTGAATACAATAATTGTCAATATCGAATATTCAACTAATAGGTCACACTTCCTTGCTCTTATTGAATCAATAAATGTGCATATATTGCATCATGTGTTCATACAGGGTGCCAAACTAATAAATGGGAAAAAATGGTCCTGTATGGTACCACTAGTCTATAATGGGTTAAATATTGGTTGGATGTTTGTCAATCAATCAGGCATGAATCGTTGACCAGATTTGGATGAACTTTAGCAAATGGATATAGAAAATTTCTTAGATAGAGAATATGTTTTATCTCGGTAATATCAACATAATATACGAGTATAATAGTTCAAGTTTGTGAAAGTTAATTTTCACGCAGAAGAAAGCGTGGACAAAAGCTAGTATTTTTATACTTATATATGTGTGTATGTATATAATATAGGCGAATATGTTACTTATATAAATATTTTTTACTCTATGCAAACAGATAGTGTTTATTAATGTTCTTCATTCGGCTGAAGTTTTTATTTCTTTAAAATAAATAAACATAAGGCATTTTCCAAGAATTAAACTAGCAGAAGGTAACAGATCAAAATGAAATTATTCGCTTGCCTAGTTAATAAAGTAGAAAATTTTATAGAAACGCTAAGGAAATAAAGAAATAATCAAATTACCTTTGCAGTCTGTAAACGAAAGAAACTGCAAGTTGTAAATTTTGTGTGCAACTTCGGACGAGCAAAATTTAAAATATGTTGTGTGTGTGTAAACACGCAAGCATATACCCACGCACGCCGTACGCACGCACGCACTCATGCACGTATGTAAAAAAGGCAGCGAAGTTCAACATTATCATAATTATGGTATGGTTGTCGACTTCGTCACCAAAAGACTTCCTTACTAATATTATAAATGCGAAAGTAAGGATGTTTGTTTGTTACGCTTTCACGATTAAACCACCGAACCGATTTCAAAAATTCTTTCACCCATGGAAAGCAATAATATCAGGGAGTAACATAGGCTATATTTTATCCCTATTTTGCCACGGGAACGGGAACTACGCCGCGGGTAAGGCGACTGAAACTGAAACGAAGCGAGGGCGGGTTGCTAGTTAGATATAAATGGGTTCCAAGTTCTTCAGTTCGTCACGTGCACGCGCCGCCGCCTTCTTCCGTGAGATGAATGTCTTACTGAGTGTAACCTCTCTAAGGCGCTAGTGTAGTAGGCGATGCGGGTAGCGTCAAGCGTTGTACTGTCTCCTGTGTCGGGTATTCTAGGTATTCGAGGACCGCAACTGGTAATGACCGAAAAAAATTGTATGTCGGTACTTATTTGTTATAAGTATCTACACCAATAAATAAAATTGAAGTGTCTGTTTGTAATGTCAAAATAATAGTCTTTTTTCATGCTCACACGGTTATTGGCACTATACATATGCCTAAAATACACTTTATATTTTTGTTGTCTGTCTGTCTCTCTGTCTGTCTGTTTGTTCCGGGTGATCTTCAAAACGGCTGTGCAATAGAGAGACACTATTATATACATATAGATAAATAAATGTGAGTCATCAAGTAAAGAATATAAGTTGTTTAGCCAAATATAAAAAGTAGCAATTGAAAACTGTCCACGTTAGATATTGTAATTCAATAGATCATAAGTTGTAAATAATTTCGTTATTATGATGACTTTTTATAGTCATACTTATAAACTAGCAACACGCCCTCGCTTCGCTTCGGTTTCAGTCGTCTTTCCTGCGTAGTTCCCGTTCCCGTGGGAATACCGGGATAAATTATAGCCTAGTTTACTCCCTGATATTTTAGCTTTCCATTGATGAAAGAATTTTTGAAATCGGTCCAGGTGTTTTGAATATTACCCGGAACAAACAGACAGACAGACAAAAAAATATAAAGTGTATTTTAGGCATATGTTTAGTGCAAATAACCGTGTGAGCACGAAAAAAGCCCATTATTTTGACATTACAAACAGACACGCCAATTTTATTACTTACTAGCAACCCGCCCTCGCTTCGCTTCGGTTATAGGTTATAGTCGTTTTACCCGCGTAGCTCCCGTTCCCGTGGGAATACGGGGATAAAATATAGCCTAGTTTACGCCCTGATATTATAGCTTTCCAATGGTGAAAGAATTTTTGAAATCGGTCCAGCCGTTTTGAAGATTACCCGGAACAAACAGACAGACAGACAGACAAAAATTTTTTAATTGCTATTTTAGGCATAGGTGTCGTGCAAATAACCGTATGAGCATGAAAAAAGCCTATTATTTTGACATTACAAATAGACACTCCAATTTTATTTATTGGTTTAGATTAGTATAGATAGCAAACATTCTGTATTAGAAGAAATTGTGTTTTAAATTTTCATTCATTCGTTCATTTTAGCCTATCGCCGTCCACTGCTGGACGTAGGCCACCCTCATCTTATGCCACAAAGTGTGGTCCTGTGCCGTTCGGATCCAATGACGCCCAGTAACATTCACCAGATCGTCGGTCCACCTAATGGAGGACCGTCCTACACTGCGAAACACGATGGTAGTCTAGTCCACAGCGCAAAGGAGAAGGCCGATTTTCTAGGTCATTTCTTTGCCTGTAACTCGACTTTGGATGCCGGAGCTGCCACACCACCTATGATCCCATGGTGTGAAAGCTCACTGCTCAAAATTCGCATTACGCAGCGAGTGGTTAGGCGGGCGCTGCGGCTTTTAGACGTCCATAAGTCGAGTGGGCCGGATGGCATCCCTGCAGTGGTGTTAAAGACGTGCGCCCCTGAATTGACTCCCATCCTCACGCGCCTATACAGACTTTCCTACGATACTAATAGGGTACCGTCTTCATGGAAGGTAGCCCATGTCCACCCGATCCCTAAAAAGGGAGATCGGTCTGACCCATCGATTTACAGGCCAATTGCTATAACATCCTTGCTCTCCAAGATAATGGAGAAAATTATAAACCGCCAGCTTCTGCAGTGCTTTGAGAATCACCAGCTGATCAGTGATCGCCAATACGCCTTTCGTCGTGGGCGATCGATTGGTGATTTTCTTGTGTACCTCACTCACCGTTGGGCAGAGGCCTTGGAGAGCAAGGGATGCGGCGCTGGCGTTCAGCCTAGATATCACAAAGGCATTCGATAGGATCTAGCACAGGGTACTTCTATCGAAGCTACCATCATACGGAATCCCCGAGGGACTCTGTAAGTGGATCGCCAGCTTTTTGGATGGTCGGAGTACAACAGTCGTCATAGATGGTTCCTGCTATGATCCCATGACCATTAATGCTGGTGTACCACAAGGTTTGGTACTCTACCCGACGTTGTTGATCCTGCATATCAATGACATGCTCTCTATCGAGAATATGCGTAGCTATGCGGATGACAGCACGGGTGACGAGCGGTACACCGAGCAACGGAATATCCCTCGGAGTACTCAGGAAAGAAGGCAACTTGTGTCTGAAGTCGAGCGCTCTCTGGGGCGGGCCTCGAAATGGGGTGAACGGAACTTAGTCCAGTTCAATCCCACAAAGACACAAGTTTGCGCGTTCACTGCAAAGAAGGACCCGTTTGTCATGGCGCTTCAGTTCCAAGGAGTAACTCTCCCAATTTCTGAGAGTATTTAGATCCTCGGCGTCGAAATATCGAGCAAAGTCCAGTTTAGGAGTCATTTGGAGGACAGAGCTAAATTGGCAAGCAAAAAATTAGCCGTCCTGAACAGAGCCAGGCAGTGCTTCAGACCGAGACAGCATTTTGTGCTATACACAGCACAAGTTCGTCCTCATGTGGAGTACTGCTCACATCTGTGGGCAGGTGCGCCCAAATATCAGCTAGACCCACTTGACTCCCTGCAAAGACGGGCTGTTCGAATCGTCGGGGATCTCAATCTTACGGACAGATTGGAGTCGCTGGAGCAGCGGAGAGACTTTGGGTTACCCTGTGTGCTTTACCGACTCTTTCACGGGGAGTGCTCTGAAGAACTGTTTGACTTGGTACCATCGTCACTATTCTACCAACGCACCACTCGACATCGTAGCAGGGTTCATCCATTTCACCTGGAAACTTTATGGTCTTCAACTGTACGTTTCCAGCGTTCATTTTTTCCACGTACGTGCAAGCTCTGGAATAAACTACCTGCTGCTGTGTTCCCCGAGCGCTATGACATGTCCTTCTTTAAACGAGGTTTAAGAAGAGTCTTTTCTTCACGGTAGGCAACGGCCTGGCTGTGCCCCTGGTATTGCAAAGGTCCATGTACGTCAGGATCACTTACCATCAGGTGCGCTGCTTGCTTGTTTGCCACCGTTGGCAATAAAAAGCAAAAAAAATGTAGCCATCTATTTGGTTTTGTATTTGACTTCAATGACTCAATAATGTTCGACATAAAATTTAAACCCTGTCAATAAGCGGCAGCCTCAAGAGGCATTTGCCGTGGGAGAAAATTGGGTCCGAGTGAATGAGACAGGCATTACGAGACTGTTACCCGGCAAGAGGGAGCCATTTCTTTGTTCGTTGAGTTGAGAGCTAATACAGGTACGCCTTATTCAGTTCACGGCTTTTATTTATACAGGTTCTAAGCAGAGGGTTTGACTAAAGAGGATAAATTGCAGTCCATAGCCATATGTTTGCACCATAGATAGATATTAATTTTAAATACTTATCTTTAATTATCCGTGTGGTGCCGGATTTATAACACAATTCACCACACCATTTCCTGCCCGTGGGTGTCGTAAAAAACGACTAAGGGCTTACAATATTCAGATAACATATGTATATGCAACAGAAGAAAAACATTAAATAAAATTCTATACCAATCCGCCTGATGGTATAGTAGGTCAATTTCCCTTCCATTGTAGAGGAGGCTCGAGCCCAGTAGTGGAACGTACGTGAGCTGTAAGGAGGATATATTTTTACCCATATGTAAGATACGATTGAACGAGACACATAATAGTTCTCTAGCGTCTAGAGTGCGTGCGGCATCGGCGAACGAGTCATCTTTGAGCAAACCTAAAAACCGATACTCGGTAGGTTGGCCGCTCGGTCGCTCGCCTGACGAGCCACATCCACTAAGACTGTGCATGGGGGACTGCTCGCTGTATGTAGACCCGCCTAATAATTGCTTGAAGAATAAACAAATTTCAATAATAGAAATAATCATCGTAATTTATGTAAGTCCCACTATTGCAGACCTCCACAATACTACTCCACAATAGAAAGGTAATTGTTTTTTCTACACCGTGCTAGTCAGACAAGGGTCATATAGAGTTGTATTATGAGCTTCCCTTCTATTACATAAATGTTATCTGCATATAATATTCCTTAAAAATCTTTTACAATATCCATACGGAGGAATTTGATGAATATTTATATAAAAAGTTGTATACGTTCACTGTTTGACTGTAATTAGCATTTTGAAATCCATTCAAAGCGTATCTCATCCGAAGTCGTTAAAACTTTTAACAACGTGTCATAATATATGCATATATTTACAAATTGGGTGATGCTGTTCTTGAAACTATTCAAAGGCGCTAAGAGCGCACCAAATAGTTGTGTTTTGTTTGCAGGTGTTACGATATTTCAGATGCGTCTAGTAACTATTTGTTGAATAGTTCATTGTCACGTGGCAAATTTAAACAAGAGTTCATATGACTTTATATTTTAATGGTCTTACTTTTAACACAATAAGATTTCTAACATTTCAGATATAGATAATCAGATACTGATCATGTGCCAAATTTAAACTAGAGTTTATAGGACTTTATATTTTAACGGTCTTACTTGATCTTACTGTATGGTCTTACTATGATCGCTTAAAATACACATTTTTTTTTGGGGCTGGGTTACGGTCGGCCCACTCCTCGCATCACTCCGTCCACGGCGACAGAGGGGTGTAAGCATGAGTGACACTTTGCCTTCATCGTTGGCCGACCACCGGAGCAGGATGACTTGACGTCAGTGGCCGGCCGACGGAATACCCCCTGAGGAGTACCCTCTCCTCGATCGACGTCCCCCCTCGGACTTTCCTCACGCGGTCGGCCTCTCGGTGGGTGACGGATTAATTGCCCGATCCAGTCACCCGTGGCCTCGGCTAGCGCGGCATCAGGCGCAGGTATTCGCGCTTGCGCCGTCCCAGTCGCCGGATACATACACATCTTGCCGCAAAATCTTTATCATATGAAGCTAAAATTCTGTGACAAGATGCGTGTTTTAATGGAAGGTAGTGAGAGTATATACTGTTTAAGCCTGCACTTCACTTTTGTGACCACACGGATGGCGTAGTGGTTAAAAAATCAACATAACGTGTTAGTATCTCGGGTGCGAATCCTGCGCAGGACAACACTTGTGTGATCCACAAATTGTTGTTCTGAGTCTGGATGTAATGTCAGTTAATTATATGTTTGTAAAGTCCCCTGTAACACAAGGGTTATTTCTTTAGTGTAGGGCGTTTTCTTATAGACTAAACTTAAACTAAACATAATAATATTTCTAACGTTTCAGATACTGATAATTAATTACCTTGATACTGATATTAGATACTGATCACGTACCAAATTTAAGCTAGAGTTTATATGAGTTTTTATTTTAATGGTCTTACTTTTAACACAATAACATTTCTAACATTTCAGATACTGTAAATAAAATTACTTTTACGTAAAAGTAGTTTTATTTACAATGTGTAGTGTGCGCGTAAACATCAGATATCATTATTTCAGATACTGATAACCAAACACTGATTTCAGATACTGATCACGTGCCGAATTTCAACAAGAGTTTATATGACTTTATATTTTAACGGTCTTACTTTTGACACAATAACATATCAGATACTGATTTCAGATATTGATCACCTGCTAAACTTAAACTGTAGTTTATATGACTGACTAGCTTTTACCCGCGACTTCGTCCGCGCAGAAATCATGTGTGGCAGAGGCAATCACAGATAATTGTGTAGTGCGTTCAGGATGGTCTACAGGCCCATCCTGTTGCTGGATGATGAAGGCAAGCTAGTAAAGGGAATCCTGATTGCTCGCAACACCTACCACCTCAGCGGTCTGTCCAATACCCAGTTAGCTTTCTGTCAGACGATCGCAGCCTTTTCACGCCTGAAGCCCATAGTTACTAAGGCGGTCACTGGAGGAGCGCTGTTGGCGGTGTGTTTGGATGTCGTCAACTCATTTAATAGTTTGTCATCCTGGTACATCCGGGAGGCGCTCTGTTATCAGGGGGTGCTTCGATACCTAAGACAGCTGATGTCAAACTGTTTGATGTAGTGGCCCCTGCGTGAAGCGCGCTGAGGACTATACTAATGCCTATGTCGTACGAAGCCCAGCTGAGGTTTTACTTGCGGGTGATTATGTTCTGACCTTATTTAAGATTGGAGCCTCTCCGATAATTCGCGATAAGTTTGGTCACATTCGTGATGGTGATTTGATAAATCGCGCTGCCGCTTAGAGTGGCTTAATATAAGACAAATGATTTACTGTTGTAACTGTCCATCGGTCAGCACATCAAACACCGTTAATTCGGCTCTACTCATAGTCGAGGCCTAGATAAAATATTTGGACCTAAAACTCGACGGGCGATAGTGCTTTCGAGAGCATTTTTAAGGAATAGCTCCCAGGCTCGTTGACGCGATGTTGACGGCCGTACGCGAGACTGGTTCTATCAATGGCCCTGTGGCCAGTGAACCTATGTGGGCTAGTTCTGACCACTCGTCTTAGAACTTTTTCCTGGAATTCATAGAAAGTCATGATATTTAAAGAATGATCCACGCTACACCGTGTCGCGACCGGAGAATGCCCCGGCCGGTACAGGGTCAAACATTATGGTATACTTTTTGTATGAAGTGATTCATGCCTGACCGTGGCTCGGCCGTGCCCCGGCCGTGCACCGCCGGGATGTGGCCGGGGCACGGCGTTAAAATGTCGGTGGGTATTGTCTCCCAGCTCCGGCACGGTCCGGCCCCGACACGTTCTAACATGTACATATGCACCTGGACGTCCGCAGAGCAGTCAACGTCAAATCTTAGTGAGGTGAGCAGCTCAACAGCAAAATGAACGATGAGAAATTGATAGAATGTGTGCGCAAGTACCCTGTGATTTACGACATGAGCCATCCTAAGTATTTAGATAACAAATACAAAAATTTAAATAAAATGAAATTTATTAATTCTTTGTAAAGTAAAGCAAATTCTCCTTCTGCTTCTCGCTTTCTCCAGGTTGGATGTACACCCCATCTTCTTTTAGTAGTTTCGCTTCGTTTATCCAATACTTCATCAGCGATGGCAATTGTAATAGCTGCCAATTCAAATTGTGAAAATTGCATATTTACTTAAACGTCAAGTCTATCGCCAGATGAAATCACTAGCTGTGCCGTGTGCTGGCCGTGGTCCTCGAACACCTGGGACCCCGCCTCAGGTGGCTGTTCGACGCGTGTTTAGCGTCCGGACGGTTCCCTGGGTGCTGGAAGGAGGGAAGGCTGGTGCTCCTGCCGAAGCCGGGACGGTCTCCGGAGTCGCCTTCGGCCTACAGGCCTATCGTGCTGCTCGATGACACGGGCAAGCTACTGGAGAGGGTGGTAGCTGCCCGCATCGAACGGCACCTCGTCGGCACGGGGCCCGATCTGTCGGACGCCCAGTTTGGGTTTAGGAGGGGTCGTTCGACGATCGCGGCTCTGTTGCGCCTGAGGGCCGTGGCGACTGAGGCCGTCACCGGCGGGGGAGTGCTGTTGGTGGTGTCCCTAGACATCGCCAACGCATAGTCTGCCATTCAGCTGCATCAGGGAGGCACTCCGGTATCACGGGGTGCCAGTTTACCTGAGGCGGCTAGTATCAGGGAGGCACTCCGGTATCACGGGGTGCCAGTTTACCTGAGGCGGCTAGTGGCAGACTGTGAGGAGGGGCGCAGCGTCCTCTGCACCGACCGAGCAGGGGACGTCGTGCGAACGCCCATGACGTGCGGTGTCCCACAAGGGTCGGTCCTCGGACCCACCCTGTGGAACATCGGCTACGACTGGGCGTTGAGGGGGAGCCTCCCGCCCGGGCTGGGCGTGATTTGTTACGCCGACGACACTCTCGTCACAGCCCGCGGTGGGACGCTAGAAGAGGCGGTAAGCCTGGCGACCTCGGGTACCGAGGAGGTCGTCAGGAGGATCGGAGCGCTGGGGTTGATGGTCGCCCTGGACAAGACGGAGGCCCTCTTGTTCCATGGGCGCACTATGAGCCCTCCCATCGGCGTCTCGATCACCGTCCACTCGGTCGACATCAGCATCCGGGCCCATATGAGGTACTTGGGCCTGGTGCTCGACGGGCGATGGTGGTTCCGGGAGCATTTCCGCAGGCTCGCTCCACGGCTCGTCGGCATGGCGTCCGCCCTATCGTGGCTTATGCCGAACGTGGGCGGACCGAGCGCTGCGTGCCGACGGCTGTACGCGGGGTTCATCCGGTCGATGGCCCTGTACGGCGCACTGGTGTAGGCGGGGTCCATGACCGCCCGACTTAGGGCCCTTCTGTGGCGACCACAGAGGGTCACGGCGGTCAGGGCCATCCGCGGATACCGCACGGTGGCGACGGAGGCAGCGTGCCTATTGGCCGGGTCTCCCCCGTGGGACCTGGAGGCGGAGATGCTCGCCGGACTATATCGGCGGGTGACGGGGGTGCGAGCGGAGGGCGGTGTGGTCTCGTTAAGGGATCTCACCGCCTGGCGCGTCGACGCCCGC
Organism: Lymantria dispar; assembly: GCA_032191425.1. NCBI lineage: Eukaryota > Metazoa > Arthropoda > Insecta > Lepidoptera > Erebidae > Lymantria > Lymantria dispar. The sequence goes on from CM063440.1 coordinate 17,481,713, forward strand.
CGAGACGTCATCGCCCGTTGGGCAGTCCGGCTGGAGAGGCCTCGGTTCGGGGTGCGAACCGTGGAGGCCTTCCGGCCGGTGCTGATGCAGTGGTTGGAGAGGCGGCACGGGGTGCTCTCCTTCCGACTGGTGCAGGTCTTGACGGGGCATGGGTGCTTCGCCAAATACCTGCACAAGGTCGTGAGGAGGGAGAGTACACCGTCCTGCCACCACTGCGATTGCGACGAGGACACGGCGCGCCATACGCTCGAGGCCTGCGGGGCTTGGGCAGTGCAGCGCTGTGAACTCGTCGCAATCATCGGTACGGACCTGACGCTGCCGGCTATCGCTAGGGCGATGGTCGACATGATGGATGGACAGCGAAGTCTTAGTTATAGGGTCGCGTTTTACCTTTTGTGTACGGAACCCTAAAAAGGTTGAACTCACATAAAAGCTGGTATAATATGAATACTCTACAAAATTGGAATGTCTCGAAAGTCAGCGTATTATATCAGTACGGTATTTGAAGGTTTCTAAGTTTTAGAGAGGTCAGGCACTTTTAGAACACGCGTAGAACACCAGAACGGGTCATAGCGTTCTAAATTTGAAATAAGGTAAGAACTAGAACATTTTAGTTATTCAGTATACGACTCATTCTATGTTAAAAAAATATGTAAAATACAAATATAAATGGTCCTGTATTTGCGCGTAGCCTTAAGGATGATTCACGCTCCACCGGACCGGGCCTCGGCCGGGACACGTTCACCGTACATCGGCCGGGCCAGTCATTCATGTTACACCGGGCTGTTTGGGTGTATTCTTTGCACGGCCGTGTCTGTGTTATGTGGTTTTTGTCAGCTAGTGATTTCATCTGGCGATAGACTTGACGTTTAAGTAAATATGCAATTTTCACAATTTGAATTGGCAGCTATTACAATTGCCATCGCTGATGAAGTATTGGATAAACGAAGCGAAACTACTAAAAGAAGATGGGGTGTACATCCAACCTGGAGAAAGCGAGAAGCAGAAGGAGAATTTGCTTTACTTTACAAAGAATTAATAAATTTCATTTTATTTAAATTTTTGTATTTGTTATCTAAATACTTAGGATGGCTCATGTCGTAAATCACAGGGTACTTGCGCACACATTCTATCAATTTCTCATCGTTCATTTTGCTGTTGAGCTGCTCACCTCACTAAGATTTGACGTTGACTGCTCTGCGGACGTCCAGGTGCATATGTACATGTTAGAACGTGTCGGGGCCGGACCGTGCCGGAGCTGGGAGACAATACCCACCGACATTTTAACGCCGTGCCCCGGCCACATCCCGGCGGTGCACGGCCGGGGCACGGCCGAGCCACGGTCAGGCATGAATCACTTCATACAAAAAGTATACCATAATGTTTGACCCTGTACCGGCCGGGGCATTCTCCGGTCGCGACACGGTGTAGCGTGGATCATTCTTTAAATATCATGACTTTCTATGAATTCCAGGAAAAAGTTCTAAGACGAGTGGTCAGAACTAGCCCACATAGGTTCACTGGCCACAGGGCCATTGATAGAACCAGTCTCGCGTACGGCCGTCAACATCGCGTCAACGAGCCTGGGAGCTATTCCTTAAAAATGCTCTCGAAAGCACTATCGCCCGTCGAGTTTTAGGTCCAAATATTTTATCTAGGCCTCGACTATGAGTAGAGCCGAATTAACGGTGTTTGATGTGCTGACCGATGGACAGTTACAACAGTAAATCATTTGTCTTATATTAAGCCACTCTAAGCGGCAGCGCGATTTATCAAATCACCATCACGAATGTGACCAAACTTATCGCGAATTATCGGAGAGGCTCCAATCTTAAATAAGGTCAGAACATAATCACCCGCAAGTAAAACCTCAGCTGGGCTTCGTACGACATAGGCATTAGTATAGTCCTCAGCGCGCTTCACGCAGGGGCCACTACATCAAACAGTTTGACATCAGCTGTCTTAGGTATCGAAGCACCCCCTGATAACAGAGCGCCTCCCGGATGTACCAGGATGACAAACTATTAAATGAGTTGACGACATCCAAACACACCGCCAACAGCGCTCCTCCGCCAGTGACCGCCTTAGTAACTATGGGCTTCAGGCGTGAAAAGGCTGCGATCGTCTGACAGAAAGCTAACTGGGTATTGGACAGACCGCTGAGGTGGTAGGTGTTGCGAGCAATCAGGATTCCCTTTACTAGCTTGCCTTCATCATCCAGCAACAGGATGGGCCTGTAGACCATCCTGAACGCACTACACAATTATCTGTGATTGCCTCTGCCACACATGATTTCTGCGCGGACGAAGTCGCGGGTAAAAGCTAGTCAGTCATATAAACTACAGTTTAAGTTTAGCAGGTGATCAATATCTGAAATCAGTATCTGATATGTTATTGTGTCAAAAGTAAGACCGTTAAAATATAAAGTCATATAAACTCTTGTTGAAATTCGGCACGTGATCAGTATCTGAAATCAGTGTTTGGTTATCAGTATCTGAAATAATGATATCTGATGTTTACGCGCACACTACACATTGTAAATAAAACTACTTTTACGTAAAAGTAATTTTATTTACAGTATCTGAAATGTTAGAAATGTTATTGTGTTAAAAGTAAGACCATTAAAATAAAAACTCATATAAACTCTAGCTTAAATTTGGTACGTGATCAGTATCTAATATCAGTATCAAGGTAATTAATTATCAGTATCTGAAACGTTAGAAATATTATTATGTTTAGTTTAAGTTTAGTCTATAAGAAAACGCCCTACACTAAAGAAATAACCCTTGTGTTACAGGGGACTTTACAAACATATAATTAACTGACATTACATCCAGACTCAGAACAACAATTTGTGGATCACACAAGTGTTGTCCTGCGCAGGATTCGCACCCGAGATACTAACACGTTATGTTGATTTTTTAACCACTACGCCATCCGTGTGGTCACAAAAGTGAAGTGCAGGCTTAAACAGTATATACTCTCACTACCTTCCATTAAAACACGCATCTTGTCACAGAATTTTAGCTTCATATGATAAAGATTTTGCGGCAAGATGTGTATGTATCCGGCGACTGGGACGGCGCAAGCGCGAATACCTGCGCCTGATGCCGCGCTAGCCGAGGCCACGGGTGACTGGATCGGGCAATTAATCCGTCACCCACCGAGAGGCCGACCGCGTGAGGAAAGTCCGAGGGGGGACGTCGATCGAGGAGAGGGTACTCCTCAGGGGGTATTCCGTCGGCCGGCCACTGACGTCAAGTCATCCTGCTCCGGTGGTCGGCCAACGATGAAGGCAAAGTGTCACTCATGCTTACACCCCTCTGTCGCCGTGGACGGAGTGATGCGAGGAGTGGGCCGACCGTAACCCAGCCCCAAAAAAAAATGTGTATTTTAAGCGATCATAGTAAGACCATACAGTAAGATCAAGTAAGACCGTTAAAATATAAAGTCCTATAAACTCTAGTTTAAATTTGGCACATGATCAGTATCTGATTATCTATATCTGAAATGTTAGAAATCTTATTGTGTTAAAAGTAAGACCATTAAAATATAAAGTCATATGAACTCTTGTTTAAATTTGCCACGTGACAATGAACTATTCAACAAATAGTTACTAGACGCATCTGAAATATCGTAACACCTGCAAACAAAACACAACTATTTGGTGCGCTCTTAGCGCCTTTGAATAGTTTCAAGAACAGCATCACCCAACTTGTAAATATATGCATATATTATGACACGTTGTTAAAAGTTTTAACGACTTCGGATGAGATACGCTTTGAATGGATTTCAAAATGCTAATTACAGTCAAACAGTGAACGTATACAACTTTTTATATAAATATTCATCAAATTCCTCCGTATGGATATTGTAAAAGACTTTTAAGGAATATTATATGCAGATAACATTTATGTAATAGAAGGGAAGCTCATAATACAACTCTATATGACCCTTGTCTGACTAGCACGGTGTAGAAAAAACAATTACCTTTCTATTGTGGAGTAGTATTGTGGAGGTCTGCAATAGTGGGACTTACATAAATTACGATGATTATTTCTATTATTGAAATTTGTTTATTCTTCAAGCAATTATTAGGCGGGTCTACATACAGCGAGCAGTCCCCCATAGCACAGTCTTAGTGGATGTGGCTCGTCAGGCGAGCGACCGAGCGGCCAACCTACCGAGTATCGGTTTTTAGGTTTGCTCAAAGATGACTCGTTCGCCGATGCCGCACGCACTCTAGACGCAGAGAACTATTATGTGTCTCGTTCAATCGTATCTTATATATGGGTAAAAATATATCCTCCTTACAGCTCACGTACGTTCTACTACTGGGCTCGAGCCTCCTCTACAATGGAAGAGAAATTGACCTACTATACCATCAGGCGGATTGGTATAGAATTTTATTTAGTGTTTTTCTTCTGTTGCATATACATATGTTATCTGAATATTGTAAGCCCTTAGTCATTTTTTACGACACCCACGGGCAGGAAATGGTGTGGTGAATTGTGTTCTAAATCCGGCACCACACGGATAATTAAAGATAAGTATTTAAAATTAATATCTATCTATCATCTATGGTGCAAACATATGGCTATGGACTGCAATTTATCCTCTTTAGTCAAACCCTCTGCTTAGAACCTGGATAAATAAAAGCCGTGAGCTGAATAAGACGTACCTGTATTAGCTCTCAACTCAACGAACAAAGAAATGGCTCCCTCTTGCCGGGTAACAATCTCGTAATGCCTGTCTCATTCACTCGGACCCAATTTTCTCCCACGGCAAATGCCTCTCGAGGCTGCCGCTTATTGACAGGGTTTAAATTTTATGTCGAACTTTATTGAGTCATTGAAGTCAAATACAAAACCAAATAGATGGCTACATTTTTTTTGCTTTTTATTGCCAACGGTGGCAAACAAGCAAGCAGCGCACCTGATGGTAAGTGATCCTGACGTACATGGACCTTTGCAATACCAGGGGCACAGCTAGGCCGTTGCCTACCGTGAAGAAAAGACTCTTCTTAAACCTCGTTTAAAGAAGGACATGTCATAGCGCTCGGGGAACACAGCAGCAGGTAGTTTATTCCAGAGCTTGCACGTACGTGGGAAAAATGAACGCTGGAAACGTACAGTTGAAGACCATAAAGTTTCCAGGTGAAATGGATGAACCCTGCTACGATGTCGAGTGGTGCGTTGGTAGAATAGTGACGATGGTACCAAGTCAAACAGTTCTTCAGAGCACTCCCCGTGAAAGAGTCGGTAAAGCACATAGGATAACCCAAAGTCTCTCCGCTGCTCCAGTGACTCCAATCTGTCCGTAAGATTGAGATCCCCGACGATTCGAACAGCCCGTCTTTGCAGGGAGTCAGGTGGGTCTAGCTAATATTTGGGCGCACCTGCCCACAGATGTGAGCAGTACTCCACATGAGGACGAACTTGTGCTTTGTATAGCACAAGATGCTGTCTCGGTGTGAAGCACTGCCTGGCTCTGTTCAGGACGCCTAATTTTTTGCTTGCCAATTTAGCTCTGTCCTCCAAATGACTCCTAAACTGGACTTTGCTCGATATTTCGACGCCGAGGATCTAAATACTCTCAGAAATTAGGAGAGTTACTCCTTGGAACTGAAGCGCCATGACAAACGGGTCCTTCTTTGCAGTGAACGCGCAAACTTGTGTCTTTGTGGGATTGAACTGGACTAAGTTCCGTTCACCCCATTTCGAGGCCCGCCCCAGAGAGCGCTCGACTTCAGACACAAGTTGAACCCTTCTTTCCTGAGTACTCCGAGGGATATTCCGTTGCTCAGTGTACCGCTCGTCACCCGTGCTGTCATCCGCATAGCTACGCATATTCTCGATAGAGAGCTTGTCATTGATATGCAGGATCAACAACGTCGGGTAGAGCACCAAACCTTGTGGTACACCAGCATTAATGGTCATGGGATCAGAGCAGGAACCATCTATGACGACTGTTATACTCCGACCATCCAAAAAGCTGGCGATCCACTTACAGAGTCCCTCGGGGATGCCGTATGATGGTAGCTTCGATAGAAGTACCCTGTGCTAGATCCTATCGAACGCCTTTGTGATATCTAGGCTGAACGCCAGCGCCGCATCCCTTGCTCTCCAAGGCCTCTGCCCAACGGTGAGTGAGGTACACAAGAAGATCACCAATCGATCACCCACGACGAAAAGCGTATTGGCGATCACTGATCAGCTGGTGATTCTCAAGGCACTGCAGAAGCTGGCGGTTTATAATTTTCTCCATTATTTTGGAGAGCAAGGATGTTATAGCAATTGGCCTGTAATTCGATGGGTCAGACCGATCTCCCTTTTTAGGGATCGGGTAGACATGGGCTACCTTCCATGAAGACGGTACCCTATTAGTATCGTAGGAAAGTCTGTATAGGCGCGTGAGGATGGGAGTCAATTCAGGGGCGCACGTCTTTAACACCACTGCAGGGATGCCATCCGGCCCACTCGACTTATGGAAGTCTAAAAGCCGCAGCGCCCGCCTAACCGCTCGCTGCGTAATGCGGATTTTGAGCAGTGAGCTTTCACACCATGGGATCATAGGTGGTGTGGCAGCTCCGGCATCCAAAGTCGAGTTACAGGCAAAGAAATGACCTAGAAAATCGGCCTTCTCCTTTGCGCTGTGGGCTAGACTACCATCGTGTTTCGCAGTGTAGGACGGTCCTCCATTAGGTGGACCGACGATCTGGTGAATGTTGCTGGGCGTCATTGGATCCGAACGGCACAGGACCACACTTTGTGGCGTAAGATGAGGGTGGCCTACGTCCAGCAGTGGACGGCGATAGGCTAAAATGAACGAATGAATGAAAATTTAAAACACAATTTCTTCTAATACAGAATGTTTGCTATCTATACCAATAAATAAAATTGGAGTGTCTGTTTGTAATGTCAAAATAATAGGCTTTTTTCATGCTCACACGGTTATTTGCACGACACCTATGCCTAAAATAGCAATTAAAAAATTTTTGTCTGTCTGTCTGTCTGTTTGTTCCGGGTAATCTTCAAAACGGCTGGACCGATTTCAAAAATTCTTTCACCAATGGAAAGCTATAATATCAGGGCGTAAACTAGGCTATATTTTATCTCCGTATTCCCACGGGAACGGGAGCTACGCGGGTAAAACGACTATAACCTATAACCGAAGCGAAGCGAGGGCGGGTTGCTAGTAAGTAATAAAATTGGCGTGTCCGTTTGTAATGTCAAAATAATGGGCTTTTTTCGTGCTCACACGGTTATTTGCACTAAACATATGCCTAAAATACACTTTATATTTTTTTTGTCTGTCTCTCTGTTTGTTCCGGGTAATATTCAAAACACCTGGACCGATTTCAAAAATTCTTTCATCAATGGAAAGCTAAAATATCAGGGAGTAAACTAGGCTATATTTTATCCCGGTATTCCCACGGGAACGGGAACTACGCAGGAAAGACGACTGAAACCGAAGCGAAGCGAGGGCGGGTTGCTAGTTTATAAGTATGACTATAAAAAGTCATCATAATAACGAAATTATTTACAACTTATGATCTATTGAATTACAACATTTAACTTGGACAGTTTTCAATTGCTACTTTTTATATTTGGGTAAACAACTTATATTCTTTACTTGATGACTCACATTTATTTATCTATATGTATATAATAGTGTCTCTATATTGCACAGCCGTTTTGAAGATCACCCGGAACAAACAGACAGACAGAGAGACAGACAGACAACAAAAATATAAAGTGTATTTTAGGCATATGTATAGTGCAAATAACCGTGTGAGCATGAAAAAAGACTATTATTTTGACATTACAAACAGACACTTCAATTTTATTTATTGGTGTAGATACTTATAACACATAAGAACCGACATACAATTTTTTTCGGTCATTACCAGTTGCGGTCCTCGAATACCTAGTATACCCGACACAGGAGACAGTACAACGCTTGACGCTACCCGCATCGCCTACAACACTAGCGCCTTAGAGAGGTTACACTCAGTAAGACATTCATCTCACGGAAGGAGGCGGCGGCGCGTGCACGTGACGAACTGTAGAACTTGGAACCCATTTATATCTAACTAGCAACCCGCCCTCGCTTCGTTTCAGTTTCAGTCGCCTTACCCGCGGCGTAGTTCCCGTTCCCGTGGCAAAATAGGGATAAAATATAGCCTATGTTACTCCCTGATATTATTGCTTTCCATTGGTGAAAGAATTTTTGAAATCGGTTCGGATTGAGTGAAATTTTAAGATGCGCGCGCATCTGTGACACAAAATTAACAGTATGAAGCTGTCTGCTTAACCTTAAATTCAAGTTTTGAATTTATTATTAAATTTATTTTTAAAATATTAAATAATCAATAATAAACATTTAAAATTAAGAATCTTATAATATTTAGTACAAATTATGTCTTATATATTTATTATTCTCTAAATTTTGTTTTTAATAATTATATATATATATATATATTAATTATATATTATATAAATTTATATTAAATATATATATTTGAAATATATATATTAAATATATTATTATATAAATATATTAATTTTCAATTTTTAATATTAATTATTGATATCTAAGATCAATCTAAGATTCTTTTAGTTTAAATTTGATGACTATTAAACTGAACTTTGTTGATTATCCTTTTCCAATCCTTCTATTATTTTATTGTAATTTATTATTTGCATGCAATTAAAAACTATTTTTTAATGATGCCAAAGAAGTATAACTTCTCACGCGCGTACATAAGTACACGCACCCATTTTTTTTTTATATTTTTCCTCCTTGTTCTCTTAATATTATGGAAAACTTCTGCACTTCTTTATATAATCACGTAATAAGAATAATTAAAATATAATTTCTAAATTGAAATCTGTAATTAATATAGTTATACTGTTTCTAGTTGGTAACTGCACATTTACTTAGACATGACATAAATTCAAATATGAATGTTTGTTAGAAAAACATTAGTAAAGCTAATTACAAAATGTTCAATACAGAAATATAAAAAAATGTAATTGTGGTATTTTATATAATTCTTTCTTAGGTCCATTGTAAATAAAACTATATACTTTACGCAGTTTATCGCGTTTGTATTTGATTTTTGATTGCCCGACGTTTCAAACACTTTACAGCGTTCATGGTCACGGGTGGATTATGATGTCTGACGCCCAACAAGTCATCGTTATTACGAATGTTTATAAATATCTACCCGTTACAGAAATTAGTTATTAAATTTTGACCCACATTTCTTGGTACAAATTTATTACCAGTGCAAGAAAAATGATTCGATATGAAAAAATTATATTGAAAACTATTGTTCATGATTCATCATCATCATCGACATCACAGCCCATATACAACCCATTGTTGGGCTCGAGCCTCCTCCAAAACGGGAGGGAAACTAACCTACTATACCACGCTGGTCAAACGACTTGGTATAGGATTTTTTCCAGTTTTCCTTGTCTTGCATAGATATTATATGCATATAATATCCCTGAGTCGTCTTTTTGACACCCACGGTTAAGATGGTTGATGGTGAATTGTATTCTTACTCCGTCACCACACTGAAAGTATGATTAACTAGCAACCCGCCCTCGCTTCGCTTCGGTTTTAGTCGTTTTACCCGCGTAGTTCCCTTTTCTGTGGGAATACCGGGATAAAATATAGCCCAGTTTACGCCCTGATATTATAGCTTTCCATTGGTGAAAGAATTTTTTAAATCGGTCCAGTCGTTTTGAAGATTACCCGGAACAAACAGACAGACAGACAAAAAATTTTTAATCTGTATTTTAGGCATAGGTGTCGTGCAAATAACCGTGTGAGCATGAAAAAAGTCTATTATTTTGACATTACAAACAGACACTCCAATTTTATTTATTGGTATAGATAATTACTAAACATTAAATTTGTAGTACCATTGACAATTGGTTAATTTAAACCCAACAATTCTAATATACTACCACCGGATCGGTACGCGGCCACACTGAGAAAGATCTGGCTAGAAAACGCAGGGGGGAAATGATACTTCATTATTATTAATTTGTAAAATACAATTTTCAAAAATCAAATAAAAACGCGTAAAATCCGTAAAGTAGTTTTATTTACAATGAGTAATACTCGTGTAAATATCAGAAATCATTACATAAGGTCCAGTTAGATAAATTTCAACTTCTAATTGGTTTGTCCATCCATTCTATTACATCGTTTTAATTTAATTAAAGGCTTATCCTTTAATTAAATTTTACACTTATTACATTGCAACTATCATCTAACATTGAACTTATCATCTTAGCAAAAGCTAGACAATCTTAATAATACCTGCTGAATGGTATAGGTTAGCATGTTGATGTACAAAAATGACGGCTGAGAGACTACTGCATATAGCAGAGATGCGAATGTTGAGATGGATGTGCAGCGTAACAAATATAGTTAAAATAAGAAACTAATTTAAGTATGAGAGAAAGTTTGATAGCTGCACCAGGATCGGCAAAATTAAAGAGTAAACGCCTAACGTGGTATGTATATGCGAAAAATAGGATGATAATAATATTGTGAGGAAAGATTTAAGTATGAACGTTGAAGACTTTATGCGTAAAACTGAATAAAATTGGATGGATTGCGTGAAGCATGACGTAGATAGAAAGGGAGTAAATGCAGAGGGACCATCTGATAGGGTTGTGTGGAAGAAGAGAACAAATTACGTCGACTTCAAATAATTAGGATAAAAGCGGGGTGATGATAACACTGCTAAATAAAAGTAATGGTATATATTATGTGTAAGGAATAAATGTGTAACATTTTTTTCAACGCACACTAATATTCTGCCACATAATTCCTAATCTCTCGTGAAACGGTTGTGAACGAGCTGGAACAACGGTTGTGAAATGACATTAACGCTTAGTATATTAAGTATTAGCAACCCGCCCTCGCTTCGCTTTGGTTTCAGTCGTCTTAACTGTGTTATGCCCATTCCCGTTGGAATACTAGGATAAAGTATAGCTTATGTTACTCACTGATATTATAGCTTGACATTGGTGAAAGAATTTTTGAATTCGGTTCGGTAGTTTAAGCGTGAAAGCGTTACAAACAAACTTACTTTCGCATTTATGATATTAGTAAGGTTTGGTTTATTAAATGATCATCATCATCATCACCACAGCTCATGTATGTCCCACTGCTGGGCTCGAGCCCCCTCCACATTGAGAGGGAAATTGATCTACTATACCACGTTGGTCAGACGGGTTGGTATAGTGTTTTATTTCAAGTTTTCCTTGTTTGGAATAGGTCTTATATGTATTTTATAATCCCTTAGATATCTTTTACGACATCCACGGGCAGGAAAAGAGGTGGTGAATTGTATTCTTACTCCGTCACTACTCGAATGAATGATGTTTATTCAATCAATAATTAAATCTGCCAGACCGTCGTCCTCCCCGAGGGGGGACGTCGGTCGATGAGAGGGTACCCCAAGTAGGGGGGTATTCCGTCGGGCCGACCACTGATGACAAGTAACCCTGCTCCGGTGGTCGGCTCAACGACGAAGGCGACGTGGTGTTCGGGTGGGTTGCGGGTGTTGCGTGCTTACGCCGCTTTGTCGCCCCGGACGGAGTAGTGCGAGGAGCGCGCCTACCGCAGTAGACGCCAAAAAAAAAAAAGGGTGTGGCTGGTGCCCATTAAGCGGTGCAGGACCAGCGCCCGACTGTGAGGACGGGGCGGCAACGGGTGCCGGCAGCGGTTTGCGGGCGGCGGTGGTGGTGCTCGTCGTGTCGCTCGCCAGGGTGCTGAACGCGTACGGCGCTGCTCACAAACGTGCGGTTGCGTGTTCGCGCTGCGACGAGCGGACTTGCGGTGTCCTGACAGGCGACGACGTCGTGTGGCGACGCTGGTGGAAGAACGGCGGTCCTCTGAAGGCGGCAATATCGGTGATACGACAAGATGTTCCTGAGAAGGGCCTTTTTAGGAAGCAACGTTACGCATGCCGGTGGCGTTGAGGAGTCGGTACTTACGCGACCTAGTGAGTAGACGCGGGACTGCGCGACGGCGACGTCCCCGATGCTCACGTCAACGGCGAGACGCTAACGCGAACACCAACTTGGTGTTCGTCAGCAGGTCGAGCAGACCCGGGCGTGGTCAGGCACTGAAGTTCGCGAACTTCAAGCAGCACTGATTATAGTATTACCGAGATGCTCCAGCTCGTGACGACGAAACGCTACGCTATATATATGTACATAGTTAGTAGTAGGTGAGTGAGACGGAACGACGCGATGTTGTCAGCATACCTGTGCGCTATCTCTCTTGCCCCACTGAGCTCCCAAAACTATAGTATATACTAATTAAAATAAATGTTTATTGAATAAAAATCATCACTTTCTGGAAAAAGAATCGTAATATTTTATTAATACTTTATACCATATTAGTTGCTGTCGTAATCTTTTATGCATATACACCGTGGAATCTACTTGGCTGTTTTCCTGAAACGTACTCGGTTAATCATTCTTAATATCCCCACTTAAATAAAAACATAATACATTTAGAAAAAAATCTGATAGTTAAGTATAGTAAGTACCATACCATAAGTTAAGTAACATTCTTAAGTTTGTCTGACATGCAACGGTATTGTTCCCAACATTCCTACGACATAGCATTCGTATTAAATCGCAATAATAGGTAAAACAAATTAATTTTAGGCATAACACCTCGGAGCTCGGTGTCGCACCTCACCCGCTTGCGTCCCGCACCTCTTTCTTTAAGTTTAATTTAAACTAAACCCACAGCACCAACATCCATAGGTATACATACCATCGGCGCGACTTACATGCCTAGATAACATCAACAAGTCGCATTTAAGCCACAGGCTCTTAGACACAGATTTTTAAAATCACTAACTATTGTTTTATTGTTTTTTGTATAATATATATTTTAATTACGATCTATGACTATTAAACTATAAGTTATTCGAACAGCTGTTCCTTACCTGATACAGCCTGTATAATAAAGTAGGTTATAGCAGAAAAGAAACCGGCAACGACTCAGTTGGCAACATACGAGTAGCGCACGTCCGGTAAACGTAGTATCCACCCGGCATCAGTGTTGCCATGGTGAAAGATTTGTCGCCAATTAGGCTACTTGAGATGAAAATTGTCAGCGTAAAATTCAGAAAGGTGGTCACTTTAGGTTACTTAAGTAACAAGGTTCTTAAATAATTTGAACGAACGAATCATAATAATAAAAATTAAATTAATATTTAAAAAACTAATATTGAAATAAAATTATCTTTAGTGCTTTTATCGCGATACGATTTTTAATTTTCAAACCTTTTGAATACAAAAGTATTACAGTACAGCGTTCATTATCACGAGAGGACATGTGATATTACACTTTGATTGGTATGTTTATGGTCATAATAAAATCCGAAAAAAAAGATATAGTTTAATACAATGTATGTAAATGTAGAAGAGTATTTACTTCACGGTAGACAACGGCCTGGCTGTGACCCTGGTATTGCAAAGGTCCATGTGCGGCAGTATCACTTACCATCAGGTATGCTGCTTGCTCGTATACCACCGTTGGCAATAAAAAAATGTATTTATTCTTAGTGGACTTTATGTGAAGTAGATGACAATATTTATACATTACCAACAATTAGGAAAACCAATTGATGATTGATCTATGAGTTTATTAATTCATTTAATTATTCATAAGAAATAGTTATGTATTAAAAATATTTGTATGGAACCTATTAAGATATCATCTATGCGAGGAAGCGGATGTCCCACAGCGGATATCTATAAGATGACCGGACGCATCGTCATTCTCATTCGCTCCAATAATTTTTTTCACGCATCAACTGATATGTGACCTTCTTAACACAATACATATATTCTACTCTACGGCTTTGACTATATTCTACGATGAAATCAAATATAAAGATATTTGAAAATACTGATTCCTCTTAAGATAAAATGTTTTAAGAACATTTGTAACACTCATTGCACTCCAGATCGACTATCATAGAAAAAATGTTTCATGACAGTCACCATTAACGTGCTCTTTGAAAATGCTTCCACATTTTACAAAAATATGTACATACATATTTTTGTAAGAACAAACAAATACATCAGCAGATTTTTCCACTAGAATATTTCTAGCAACAATTTTTAGTTATCGGCTGTACTCTCACATTTTTAAAAGTGTATGTCAATTTAATATTTAACAGACGCTTTGAAACTTCTAAACGCTGCGTTGTGTATTTGATTACACTTTTAAATGAGCCTTTTTCCTGGGAAGATGTAAAAAAGATCCGGTGGTCGGCCCAACGACGAAGGCGACGTGGGTACGGGTGGGTTATGGGCCCGAGCGCCGTCCTTTCGTCGCCCCGGACGAAATGGACCGCGTGTGCGCTTCCCATAGCCCACCCATAAAAAATATGGTCCTCGGGGATCATGAACACTGAAAATAGTTCGAAACATCGGGCAATTAAATTTCAAATACAAACGTCATAAAATCCATCCAATTTGATCCAAAAACATACGACGTGGTCTTCCACTTGCAACCGTCCCACTCACACTTGCTTTGTATACTTGCTTCATCATTCTCACTTCACTCATTCTTTCTACATGTCCAAACCACCTCAACATACCTTTTTTAATCTTCGTTCATTCCAGAACGCTCTCTTATCACACTATTCCTAATTTTATTTTTCAGCCTTACACCACATATGTCCACATAAACTATGTAGAGCTCTCTTCTCTACAGCATTTGTCCTACTTTCATGTCTTACTTGTCAAATATAGCTTTCACTGCCATACATGAGGGTTGGCACTGACACTCTCCTATGTAATGCTAGACGTGCCTTTTTAGACACATTTCTGCTGTTCATAAAGGCTTGCAGTGCCCCATTCGCTCTATTACCAGCATTTACTCTTATTAATTTACTAGCAACCCGCCCTCGCTTCGCTTCGGTTTCAATCGTCTTCCCCGCGAAGTTCACTTTCCTGTGGGAATACTGGGATGAAATATAAGCCTATGTTACTCCATGATATTATAGCTTTTCATTAGTGAAAGAATCTTTGAAATCGATTCGGTGGTTTAAGCGTGAAAGCGTAACAAACGAACAAACGAATTTACTTTCGCATTTATAATTTAGTAAGGATACCCAATATATACAAACAATATATATATATATACGTAGTCTCTTAATTTTTTTTTATTGCCAACAGTGGCAAACTTGCAGACAGCACACCTGATGGTAAGTGATCCTGCCGCACATGGACCCCTGGCAATACCAGGGGCACAGCCAGGCCGTTGCCTACCGTGAAGTAAATGCTCTTCTTAAACCTCGTTTAAAGAAGGACATGTCATAGCGCTCGGGAAACACAGCTGCAGATAGTTCATTCCAGAGCCTGCACGAACGTGGGAGAAATGATCGCTAGAAACGTACAGTTGAAGACCATATCGTTTCCAGGTGAAATGGATGAACCCTGCTGCGGTGTCGAGTGGTACGCCGGTAAAACAGTGACGATGGTACCAAGTCAAACAGTTCCTCGGAGCACTCCCCGTGAAAAAGTCGGTAGAGTATACAGAGTGACCCAAAGTCTCTCCGCCGCTCCAGCAACTCCAATCCGTCCGTGAGATTGGGATCCCCGACGATTTGAACAGCACGCCTTTGGAGGGAATCAAGTGGGTCTAGCTAATATTTGGGCGCGCCTGCCCAGAGATGTGAGCAGTACTGCACATGAGGAGGAACTTGCGCTTTGTATAGTACAGGACGCTGTCTCGGTGTGAAGTACCGTCTGGCTCTGTTCAGGACGCCCAACTTTTTGGTGGCCAATTTGGCTTTGTCCTCCAAATGACTCCCAAACTGGACTTTGCTCGATATTTCGACGCCGAGGATCCCAATACTATCGGAAATTTGGAGAGTTACTCCTTGGAACTGAGGTGCCATGATAAACCGGTACTTCTTTGCAGTGAAAGCGCAAACTTGTTTCTTTGTGGGGTTGAACTGGACTAGGTTCCGTTCACCCCATTCCGAGGCCCGCCCCAGAGAACGCTCGACTTCAGACATAAGTTGAACCCTTCTTTCCTGAGTAGTCCGAGGGACATTCCGTTGCTTGGTATACCGCTCGTCACCCGTGCTGTCATTCGCATAGCAGCTTAACGAAAAGCTATGTCACGACATCTCATGTTTATCCCTTTCGTGTCTCGTCGGATATCCAGGGCGCAACCAGATGCTTCAACATGACATTTTTTATTGGAGCGTGAGCATCGTAGGGCTTGATAATATTGACATTGAGAATCCTACCTTCCTTATCTATCGTGTCAGCGTCCAGTAAGGGCTATCAGTTGATTACCGTGGCCTATGCATGCTGTTTATTGACTTCCATTCCCGCAAAACAGCGCAGATGCAAATCCTTAATTTTGGGTTTGGGAGGCTTAAGAATGTAGGAGAGGAAAATAAGATTATGATGGGAGAAATTAGGGGCAGGATATTGCCCATAAGAAGAGGTGGTGAATAAGGTGACTGTCGACTCCGTACATAGACAGTACCAACCACAGTTCGTTCTTCCTCACTCTATCATAGGCCTTCTCCAAACCAATGAGTGCACCAAAGATTTTCTGACCTTTAGGTAAAAATTTCTGCTTCATGCATTGTAAGGAGAAGACTTGATCCGTACATCCCATACCTTTTCAAAAACCCGCTTTCACATCCCATTTCCTCTTCTCAGTTACTTTCACTACCCATTCAATCAATACTTTCGCATACAGTTTGTCGACAATACTAAGGAGTCTTATGCCTCTGTAGTTCTTACAATCATGCCACAAACCTTTCCCTTTGTACAACGGTACGATTACCACCTTAATAAATTTAAGAGCCAGAATAGGGTCTTAGCTATGGTATCTTAGCTATCACATCCTACAAACTTTTTCTTTTTTTTTACCCACTCTCATACCTTTCAATGAAGTCATAATTTCATTCATAGTTATAATGTCTCCAACCTCAAGATCTCTTTCACTCACAGATGATAGCTTATGTGGCGTATTTTCTTCTCTTTCAAATAAGCTTTCAAAGTATTCCTTCCACCGCTTTAATATACCTTCTTTATTCACCTGCGATATGTGGTATCTTTGTTTTTATGCTATAAAATATATTCCTTCTACGATGATGATAATTTGGAGTGTTATATTATAAAATTATAGTTTAATTAAATTAATAGCTATTTGTACTCTGTGGTCTGTCTCTTTGTTCTCTACTGGGCGGTCTGAAATGACAGCGATGCAGTGTAGTACCTACAAACCGCGTTGTAACCACCTTCCATATTTTGAGTGAATCAATATGATGATATTTATTATATATTTACTAACCTATTATTAAAAATGGAAATTCTTGATGTAATTTTATCATATAACTAGCAGACCCGGCCACGCGTTGCTGTGGCTAAGGTTTTTGTTATATTACATTTTAGTAAACTATTTATGCTATTGAATTGTAGCTGATATCACATGTTTGTAGGTTTGAAATAGCAGCGCCATCTATTAATTACTTACACAATGCAGTCAACAGATATCGCCATCTGTTAAAATCGTTTGGAGTTAACAGATAATTGTGAATGTCAAATAATAGACAAATAATTTGCAATAAAATAATATTGCGACTATAAATTAATATGTAAGCTATCCTATCTTTCAAGTTGGATCAAACTGCACATGGTGTGTAAATTTGATTAAATTCGGTTAAGTAGTTTAGGAGTACATCGCGGACAAACAACGTGACACGTAATTTATATATATTAAGATTACTTAATATATTCTAAATCGTAAATGGTACAAAACAACATAAGCAACACTCTCCCAATCAATTCAGTTTCTTGGAAATCGTTTACTTCATTCAATGTTCACATTTACAATGACTATAAATTGAAAGATTGTAACGAATGCTTGAAATAAACCTCAGAATGTTTTATGCGTTAATATAGCATTTATAGCCCAAGCACAGATGCACATTGCTTTATTAAAACCCACACTTCGTTTATTTTATTTGGCCGGGGCAAATAAAAGCAAGCAAGGCAAGCCTGGGCATTGAAAAAGACGAATGAGAGAAGATTACATGCCACAGAGATGCGTATGCTAAGATGGATGTGTGGGGTCACAAGGTTAGATAAGATAAGAAATGAGTATATTAGGGGAAGCCTGAAAGTAGCACCAGTGATAGAGAAGATTAGGAGCGCGAGGTTGTCTTGGTATGGACATGTGATGAGGAGGGATGAAAGCCATGTGATAAGGCGGGTTATCGATATGAATGTGGATGGACGAAAGAAGCGTGGGCGACCCAAAAAGAGATGGATAGACTGTGTGAATGAGGACATGCGTATGAAAAGGGTGAGTACAGATATGACGGCCGATAGGAGGTTATGGAAGGTAAGTACATGTTGTGCCGACCCCACTTAGCGTGGGATAAGGGCAGGCAAATGATGAATGATGACTTCGTTTATTTTATTTACGGTGTGGCGAGTTACCTCAATCGGCGTTTATGTTACCATCTGATCACCAATCATATTAAGAATATTCGGCAAGTAAATTTAACAATATATTTTTATAACAACATTTAATCACAGCTCCCACTGCTGGGCTCAAGCCTCCTTACAATGGGAGGGAGAGTGGCCTACCATATCATGCTAGTCAGTCATGCTGGTGTAGGGTTTTACTTCGAGTTTTCTTCCTCTTGGATAGATATATGCATTTTATATCCCGTAGTCGTCTTTAAGTCGTTAGTGTGATTTGTCCCCTTATTTGACCCCTTTTTTACCAATGTGTGTCGACCCACTGGTAAGAAAGGGGTTGGTGAATGGTATTCTTACTCCGTCACTACACGGAGATATAATAATGATTTGAGCTTCAGATATAATATATTTTAAGTCTCCAAACCTAAAACTTAATTGAGAAAACTTATTGTATATACTGTCTAGACTTATTAATAGTTTGTTCAATGTATTAGAGATAGAATAGCTCCTCCAGCTCCCTCTTTTTTGCCCGTAGGTAACGTCAAACGTTATAATATGTAAGAAACAATGCAGGAGAGAAAAAGTTGACTACTGGTATAGGTTTTATTTCGAGTTTTCTTTCTCTTGCACAGGTGTAATATCCCTTAGTCGTCTTTTACCACATCCACGGGCAAGAAAGGAAATGGTGAATTGTATTATTACTCTGTCACCATACGGAATTAATTTCAACATCATCATCATCATTTCAGCATATCGCCGTCCACTGCTGGACGTAGGCCTCATGTTACGCCACAAAGTGCGGTTCTGTGCCGCCTGCATCCAACGACGTCCAACAACTTTTACCAGGTCGTCGGTCCATCTAATGGGGGGAGCG
This sequence comes from Lymantria dispar, assembly GCA_032191425.1. NCBI lineage: Eukaryota > Metazoa > Arthropoda > Insecta > Lepidoptera > Erebidae > Lymantria > Lymantria dispar. Next base: position 17,501,108 of record CM063440.1, read on the forward strand.
TGCTACACTGCGTCGTTCGTGGTCGCCACTCAAGAACCTTTCTTCCTCAGCGGTTGTCGGTTCGTCGAGCGATGTGACCTTTTTTTTTTTTTTTTCACGCTGTGGAAATGCAAATGGGACTTGCCGGCCACAGAAGTGACCGAAATACCCACTAAAACCACAGCGGCCCCTTCCGCGCTTTTACGAGGTGCCAGAGAGATCGTCTGATGACATTCTATCCCCGACACCCCAACGCTTGGCCGTCTGGCCACGTCCTGTCATCATTCAGGGCGGTGGAAGGAGGAGCGCATAACGGCGTCTCCTCCTCCCTGGTCGCCGCCGGCGGAGCGAGTCTGCGGACGCAAGTGCCTCACGTGCCCGCTCCGCGGCCTCCTTCCTTGTAATGACAGCCTCACAGAAGGAGGCCATTGACGACCAACAGCTGTCGCTGCCGAGCATCTTCGAGATGATGGTCGACAACGACAGGTCCGCTGTTCCCATGTCCGTTGACAGGACGTGGCGCTGAGGCCCCCAGGCGGGGCATACTTCTAGTGTGTGGCGCGCATCGTCGATTAGCGCGCCACACTCATGGCATCCTGGGGCCTCTTCTCTTCCAATTTTGTGCAGGTACTTACCGAAGACCCCATGTCCGGTAAGCACCTGCACCATCCTAAATGTAAGGCTGCCGTGCCTTCTCCTGAGCCAGCGGTGGAGATGCGGCGCAACCGCCTCCACAGTCCCCCGCCCTGCTACGGGGGACTCTAGATCCTCCCTCCACCGCCGGATGACTTCCCTTCGGGCCACTTCCTGAACTCTGCCCAATCCCCTTGTGGAGACTCGCTCGCTGTTGACTCGCGATGTGGCGCGGAACCGGTATATTTCTGCCAACGCTTCCGCCACCAGTGCCCAAGGGGGGTCGCCCGCCAGCAGTGTTGCCGCAGTCCAGGACACAGTACGGTAGCCCCTAATAGCCCTCACCGCGATGACCCTCTGCGGTCGACGCAGGAGGGCTCTGTTGCGGGCGGTGAGGGACTCCGACCAGATAGGGGCACCATACAGTGCCATGGACCGCAGGATGCCGACGTACAGACGCCGGCACGACGACCCAGAACCGCCAGTGTTCGGCAGAAGCCTTCCCAGCGCCGCGGCCGACTTGACGAGCCTCGGGACGAGCTGGGCAAAGTGTGGCCCGAAATTCCACTTTGAATCGAGGTGCAGACCCAAATATTTTATTTGGGCCTGCACCGGCACGGCAACCCCAGACACACTGATGTGTGCTCCTCGGGGGGGACCTCGACGTGGGCCATGAAAAAGGAGGGCCTCGGTTTTGTCAAGTGAGACCCTCAGACCCAACATCCCATCTGCATAACAGATGATCCCCATCCCAGGAAGGAGCTGACCCCGTAGGAGCCAGTCGAATCCGACGTTCCAGAGCACCGGACCGAGGACCGAGCCCTGTGGGACGCCGCACTCCACCCGATGGCGATGTATACGCCCGTCGCCCCCTTCCCAGAGCACGTGCCTTCCCTCGAGGTACGCCTCCAACAGTCTCACAAGATACGGAGGCACTCCATGGTATCGAAGTGCCTCCTTCAGCGTCTCGTGTGGGAGACTGTTGAAAGCATTTTTTATATCGAGCGAGACTGCCAGGACAACTTCCTTTTTGGCCACCGCTTCGGTGGCCAGAGACTTTAGAACGGCCAGCGCGTCAATTGTTGACCGGCCGCTCCTGAACCCGTATTGTCTCTCTGACAGTCCCGGCCCAATTTCCTCGAGGTGCTGGACGAGACGGTCTGCGAGCACTTTCTCGAACAATTTAGCCATCTCATTCAGCAACACCAGTGGTCTGTATGCGGAAGAGGCGTCAGCTGGGCGACCCTCCTTCCGCAGTAGATACAAACGTCCACATTTCCATTGCTCCGGAAACTGCCCGGACCTCAAACATGTATTGAGCAGTTCCCGGAGTTCACCCTTGAGGTCGAGCGATGTGGCCTGCCCATTGCAACTTCAGCGTGCTAATTCTTCGTGCTATGTCGGTTACACCCATTCTTCTGCAGATTTCCGAAATCCGGATCCTACCTCGCAGAGAAATCCCGAGCAAAGCCCGCTCCAAAGCACGCTAAGCGACTTTGAGCCTTGTTATGAGGCCTACATTTAAGGACCACGTTTCCGTGCCGTAAGTCGTCACTAGTAACACACACTGGTCGTGGACCTGTGTTTTCAGACTCTGAGGTATGTTGGACGAGAAGATCCTCTTAAGTTTCCCGAACTTTATTATTTTAATAATTCAAAAATAAATTAAGTAAAATTATATTTTTTTCTTCTGCTATGCTGTATACAGCTGTAACAAACACTTCAATTTTACTTGTTTGTATAGAGTATAGAGTAAAAATTTAAATCTTTGCATACTTAAAAATATTTAAAATCATTTGTTCCGTTATCCTTACCAGAACCCTCAGAATCAGCATTTTTTTAGTGTAGTGGCCTCGGTAGATCCCCGTATTGTTATTTTTCGTCACTTTCTGCTCTTCTGGGGAAAAAGTTATATTTATCACTAGCAACCTACCCTCGCTTTGCTTCGGTGTAAGTTGCCTTACCCGCATAGTTTCCGTTCCCGTGGGCATACCGGTAAAAAATATGCTACCTGGTAGCAAAATATTATCAGAATCGGTCCAGCTATTTTGAAGATTACCTCAAAGAAACAGACCGACAGACAAAATTTTTTTAAACCATTTTAGGCGTAGGAGTCGTTCAAATAACCGTAGGCGCATGAAAAAACGCAGTATTTTAACTTTACAGACACTTCAATTTTATTTATTTGTATAGATATGAATGTATAGATAATATATATATATATATATAATAAATAATTTGTTTATAATTTGACCCCAAAAGCTGTACCAATTATTTTAATTATAAGTCCCACTCGATGCTGAATAGCGTTTTTCGGCAGAATTACACCGATTCAACAGCGATGCGAGTCGCCGCTCTCGTCCTCTGGGTATAGCAGTAGTGAGGCTATGCCTGTCAGGATGTACGCGATAATTCAAATAATAAACAATGATGCCCCGATACCAGATTTGATACTTTACTTTTAGCAGATAAGAATTCGTTTTGTTTATACCAAAGCTACCAAAGTTTATCTATCTGTCTAATCTAAGTTGTTATGACACGTTTAGTACTTTTAGCTGCGTTATAACATCGGTGGCCGGGAACGAGAAACTTAAAATGTAACCGTGCACCAAAACCCCTTATGACAATATCCATTTTTATTGAGATAGAAGCTCAAACCAAACGGTGGAACGTAAAGAAGCTGAGAAGAAAACATGTATTTGTAAAACTTAAAGCCAACATATTCTGCAATTCTTAATTCGATATTAGTAGTAAAAACCTATTGATCTTATACAAATAAGCATTAAAGCGAGGGACTTATAAATATTTTAAAGCATTAATATGTTGTTCATTTCTCTAACTATATACATAGTCTCTAATTCTAACTATAAACATAGTTATACAGCACAGCAGTGAATGTCTTTGATGTTATAAGCGCCGGCAGCGTAGGCATACGCTGTCATACACAAAGGTACACGTGGCTTGTCGCAAATTTAGGCTTGGTATACGTATATTGTATTATAATAATTTCAAAATTGTACAGATTTAAAATATTTGGAACATACTATCATATTCATTGACTTTATTTTATATATTTGACATCGGCTACTTAAGAGGATCTTCTCGTTAAAAATACCTCGGTGTCTGACTTAAGGCACGGCAATCTGGTCTCTAAATATAGGCCTCATAACCAAGCTCAAAGTCCCTCAGCGTGATATGGGGCGGGCGATGCTCGGCATTTCTTTGTGAGATAGAATCCGATATACGGAAATCCGCAGAAAAACGGGTGTAACCGACATAGCACGAACAATTAGCACGCTAAAGTGGCAATGGGCAGGCCACATCGCCCGACTAACCGACAACCGCTGAGGAAGAAAGGTTCTCGAGTGGCGACCACGTATCGGACGACACAGTGTAGGACGCCCCTCCACTAGGTGGGCCGACGACCTGGTGAAAGTTGGTTGGCGTCGTTGGATGCAGGTGGCACAGGACCGCACTTTGTGGTGTAACATGAGGGAGGACCACGTCTAGCAGTGGACGGCAATAGGCTGAAATGATGATGATGATGACCTCGGCACTCATAAATAGTCCGGCTAAATCTATAAAAGCTAAGAAAAAATGCAATATTACCTACAACTCTTTCTATATGTGTTCTAAAAGACAAGGAAGCAAAAATTGAAAAAATAAGTACAAAGCAGGAAATCTCAGAATGAAACACGTCGTTACGGTGGAATATGATACCTAATAGTAGCATATAGACAAGCTTACACTTTAGCTGTAAATATTATATAAAGTTCCTTGTTTCAATTGTTAAAAAACTTAAGAATAAATGTTACCAATGAATACATAGGTTACATTCTAAAAGTAATTATTGGCAGTCTTAGTTGGATCCCCATAAAGCTTTGTGCTACTTTTAGTTTCACTAGATCGCAAGGATATACACGAAGGCGTGTCGTTAAGATCTCGATTCACGATATGCCAAATCCCCGCCACATACCGCTAGCAGTCAATCTTTGTTCAAGTTTCAGCTGCTTATTTCGGCTAATGATTACAACGTTTCTTACATTTTTTCGGGAGACCTACACTGTTGACAAAACTAAATTTCCATGTTGCCTAAATCAGTTAATTGTTATCCATATTATTATCATTGATGCTTTTCGTTTAATATGTGAGTAATAAATGGTAGTAATTGAAAAGTATATTATACGTGATAAAAAGCCGGCAGAACGAGCAATATTACGCGTGTCAAATGCATAAAAGAATCACGCAATGTATTGAAAATGAAAAGGAAATAAAGGACTGTTTTGAAAGGTTAATGAAGGAATAGAATTTATGGAGTGGAGTGTTAAAAGACGTGACAGAAAACGTTGAAATATATATATATATATATATGTACATTCCAACGTTTTCTGTCGGGGAGGACGTCGGTCTTTCCTCACGCGGTCGGCCTCTTGGCGGGTGAAGGACTAATCGCCGGTCACGTCACCCGGAATCTCCGGTCACGTCACCCGAAATCCCCGGTCACGTCACCCGAAATTCCACCCCTAAGGCGGTGAAACGCAACTGTAAAGTCTGTATAGAAAGAAAAAAAAATGTTTAGCTACTGTCTTCAAATTAAGCACAAATAAATAAATACGTGTTTCAACGTTTGTCCATTTTCATCCTCTGAGGGTGTAAAATAGGTAGAAAGATGTCAGTTTACTGACTTATGACAGAGTCGTAACTACTGAAGCCAGAAACATGAAATTTTGACATTAGTTTCTTTGCGTGACGTAGAAACTCACTAAGAGTTTTTTGACATTTAACCCCTAGGGGGTAAACCGCAGTAACAAAGTTTGTATAAGGAGAAAAAATACCTACATCGATTTTCTTCAAATTCTCCAAAAATACTCTTTAGTAAAAATAAATAAACACGTGTTTCAGTATTTTTTAATTTTCACCCTCTAAGGGGTCTACACTAATATTATAAAGAGGAAACGTTCCTTAGGAATAAACTCAAAAACTCCTAGACGTATTTCGATAATTCTTTCACCATTAGAATGTTGCCGTATCCCTGAGTAACATAGGCTATATATTATCCCAGTACACCCTCGGGAATAGGGACTACGCGAGTATGGCGACTGAAACCGAAGCGAGGGCGGGTTGCTAGTATTATAATTATATGAATGCACACATATATACATATTTCTATTATTTGTCAAATGTGTGGTTACAAAACATTTAGTTATTACAAAGTAATGCTCATTTTTTTCTTTAATTAATGAAAATAAGGAAATTTCATTAATCATTGACAACTAATTTTTGATGCATTTAATAATGAATTGATATCCTTCACTAGAACGTATGTTTGTCAAAATGTATAAAATGGTCTTTAATAAGTTTCAGTTATTTACGTAATAAATCCTCTACTTTTTTTTCTTTTGGTGCGCCCACACCGGTGCGTCGTACAATAAATCCTCTACTAATGGTGTTATACTCGTTCCAACCATTTATTTTACTTTTGACACATGCTTTAGGACGTAACTGTTTCATTATACGCAATTATTAACTTTGAAACGAGTGAACAGAGAAATATATAAACTGCCCAATAATATTTATATATCTTAATTATTACCCACTAAATACATTAATATGCCGTAAATAGCTCTATTCATAAAATTTAAGTGCTAATTCATTTCCGTTATAAAAAAAGTTACGTTCTATCGCATCTAGTGACAGGATCAAAAGTATTCGGTGCAAACTAATGAATCGCAAATAATCGATTACACTTATTTGCAGTTAAGTCAGCTGACAACTGAGTTTTGAATTGTTGTAATAGACAACACGTTAAAATTGTATCAGGGAGATATAAAAATCTTCTCATCATACCTATAACATGAAATAAAACAACCAAAATATTTTAATATTATTTTATAATAACGACACGTCGGATTCTTCATACGAACTCGAATCGTCGCTTGAATCATCTGCAGTGTTTATTATTAACTCTTGTGTAGGTATGTTGTCAAATTCAATTTCCCGATCCCAATCAGAGAATATTATATTTTTTGTCTTGTTGACGACACTCGCCCAGTTTTCAGGCGTCACACTAGCACATGCGTTTTTTAAAAGATCAAGCATTTTATTTGCTGTGAAAGGAGGAGTTGTATTGTTTCTTGCGGCGTGTCCTTTGACTTGTACCCAGATCATTTCAATTGGATTATATTGACAGTGGTACGGAGGAATTCTGATTACAACATGCCCATATTCTGCTGCCATTTCGTCGATGACATATCGTTTTGGCTGCTTTTTAATATTTTAAGTAATTCTACTTTTAGTAGGGATTCGTCCACATCTTCCCCATTATCACGAAGCCAGTTTATAATCTCGTGTTTTTTGTTGGCCTGTGTTGGCATTTTATTAATTTGGCGAGAGTGATAGGGTGCATTATCAATAAATATTGTTGATGGCTCTTCAAGTGATGTAAGCATTTCTCTGAACTACTTTTCATACACGTCCGCATTCATCTCCTCATGATAGTCTCCTGTTTTTTTTTATTTGAACGCTAACAGAGCGTCTAGTACAAATCCCTTTGTAGTTCCTGCATGGCAAATAATGAGGCGTTCACCTTTCCCCATTGGCACTGCAGAAGTAGAAGCAGCAGTATCGTCAGTCCAACCTTTTGGTATAGAATGATTGGCATTGAGCCAAGTTTCATCTGTGAAAACGACATTCGACCAGTCTTCTATTTTCTTCGCTTGTCTTAAAAATTCACAGCGAGACAAGGCTATATCACGACGTTCCATTAAAATTTTTCTTTTGTCGGATTTCTTATACAAGAACCCGATTTGGTGCAGCACCTTTGACAAAGAAGATTTTTGACCACGAAACAAGCCACAATTTCGTAGAGACGCTACTAATTTTTTCAAAGTAGGAATCTCTTTGCTTGTGTAATAATTGTATATATGACGACGAATAGCATCAGTATCAAAACTGTCAATTGCTGTCACTTTACGGGGCTGACGTTTTTTCTTAGGCGTAGATAGCTTGTTCTGTTCAATACCACTACTACCATAGGCTTCTTTAGTGATTTTCGCCACCGTTGGAGCACTAATACCTAATGCTGCTGCAACACGGTCTCTAACTTGGGTTACTGGTATAAGGAATCCGCCATTGCGGCTTTCCTTTTCAAAAAATTCACGAAGCTGCAGCACTAACTCTCTGGATTGTCCTTTAAGCACCATACCTTTCGGCATTTTGCAAGTAAAATCTTACTGGGAGGAACGATACGCTCAACTCAATCAAAGTAAGAACAATGAAATCAATACGGTGGAATATAAATACTCAACACAGCGTATGAAAAATATGAAAGAGCACTCAGCGAACAGAAATGTGACTAGCACGGGAGTCTTGTTGCGAGTGACAGACAACACAACAAAATGGCGTCGCCGGCGCGCCGTTCAGTGTTGCCAATTCGGCTTAAAAAAAAGGGGTAGGCTGGATGAGAAAATTAGTGATTTACTACCGCAGACAAGGGCGCCATTGTCTCTAAGTAAAGTTTGGAGCAGCGGACCCCGCTTAATGGAAAAATGCTTCATAAAGTAGTTATTTTTTATTTTGCAAAGTACAAAGTAAAATATTTTGGGAGGACTGAAGGAAGGACTGGGTATGCAAAAATTAATGTGCCCAAATAACAAATATATTTACAGAAGTGAAGTTTTTAAATAATATGAAATATGTATTTAAGCAAAAATAAAATATCCGTGTTAAATCGATTAAAAGTTCTTCCTGACTAAAATCGATTATTACAAAACATAGTATCCGTAATACATTGGTACAACACTAATTGATCAGAATTCGACCTGCCAAAAGTAAAATAAATGGTTGGAACGAGTATAAGTAGTCGCACGTGTCTATCTGGCCGATTTTACGACTCCTGATGGCAAATAGGTATTATTGTATTCTCCACCCTCCCCACATCTGTTACCTATGAAGGTACATATATCCGTTATACTCGTATATGTAGTAAATTATAACGAACCCAAGAATATCCGAATTTATTATATTCCCGAATTTTATTTGATCATTTCACCGTAGTGCGATAATTATTACTTACTCAAAAAATAACCTTATTTCACATGCATAATACTCGTGGTATCACAAACATCTTACTTTATACAAACAAAATAGAGAGTTTTTTAAACAAATATCGAGAAACTCTAAAAGTTACATTTGAAGAACGTGAACAAAATTATAGCCATCTTTCTTTATAACTATCTTTCATTCACCAAGGTTCTAATATTTACATATCGCCTTAGGGAAGATTGACGATTTAAGAAGTTGTGAAGTGCTACTTATATATTATTTTTAATTAACTAATCACTGAATAGATCTTGCTCTCTCATCGTCTCAGCTCATGTACAACTGCTGGGCCTTCAGCTTTATATGTACGCAATTGATCCACTATACAGCGTGGCAACAGGATAAGAATGCTCCTAATAAACGCCTAAGGGCTGCACCAGGAGAGAAGACAGCTCTCTGCTCTCGCCTGGCAAGCGTGGCATTATCTTCTCATGGCGAAGGTCTACATCCAGCAATGGACGATACTAAACTGAACGATGATGATAATAATACTGTTAGTCAGGTGTCTTGATACATTAAGTTATCATTTTGGGGTTTGCTTGCCTTACAATGATGTTACATAGTTACATCGGTCAATCCTAATTTACAAGTACTCATGAGTACTTGTAGTGTGATAATATATTGAATTTTTACTCCGTCTTCAGATGGATAAGACTATTTAAATAATTATTTGAATTGATAATAGTCTAACTAATTTAGTTCCAGATTTATTTTAACATGTACCTACATAAACGCTAATGGGTTAATGTTGGTTGGAACTCGAGCTCAGATCTCGCGAAGAAAGTAAATGTTAATAAGTTTTTCTCAAACTTTCCATTATCTCTTCCTCTATGACATCAATTAATTCATGCACTCTGTCAATTAAGGATTTGACTCAAACTTCTCTAAATAACCTACTATACCAAATTAAATTCTTATACCAACTTATCTTTTATTTTATTTATTAACAATCAATTATAATACCTTTACAGGACATTTAACCTAATGCGATATTATAAGAGAAAAATATAAAATTAATAACAGTTATAGGTATATACAAATAATAAAATATAATATCAAAATATTAATCATAATTTAATATTATATTTTACCAAATAACATTTAACTAAATAATAAATTAAGACATGCAATACAATATGACAATAAACAAATAATAAAATATAATATCAAAATTTTAATCATAATTTAACATTATATTTTATCAAATAATAGGTATTTGACGAAATAATAAATTAAGATATGTAATACAATGACAATAATATAAAACAATTAATAAAATATAATATCAAAATATTAATCATAATTTAATATTATGTTTTACTAATTATAAGCCACGCACTTATATACGTCTGAAAATTCCCGTAGACTGCAGTTGTAAACGTCCGCGAAATAATGAACTGTATTTATTAGCCTAATGGCACGCGTCAATGGGGCGTAATGAAACATATTAGTTCTGGCCGTTAGCAAGCTTAAAGCAAGCGACCGGCGCCGTATGCCCATGCGACTTGCTGGTGCGCACAGGTGTAGCATTGCCAGCATAGCGGGGTGATGTAGTTGGCCGCGAAGTACACGCCACACGTAGCGGGCCAGCGACACTTTGCGAAGCACGCTCAACTGGTCATAGCCAACCATACCCAACACAAACAGGCTTGGGTACATAAGTGCATAAAACGGATATACTCCGTACTGTTTCATACATAAAAAACGGGTGAATTTATTCTGATTTTTTTCTAGCATTAGACTGTATTTAGACCCGTGAGGATCCCAAACGATTGCGAATGTCTCTAGGTGACTGCGTACGAGAGCATTATATAAAATTTTGATGGTTAAAATATTATTAAAATCTTTACAAATTCTCAAAATTAAACCTAATTTTCGGAATGCTTTACTACAAATTTTGATAATGTGTTTACGAAACCTTAATTCAGGCACCATTTCAACGCCTAGGTCTCGTATATAAGTTAAACGTAGAATAGCTTCACCATCAATTTTATAAGTGTATTGTTTTGGATTTTTTGCTCGACTGTAACTCATTATTCCACATTTAGAGGTGTTAAATTCAATTGCTCCATTGCACTATGCGGTTAATATCCTCCTGCAATCGCTTCGCATCCAAGGCATCCTTTATAGATAAATATACCTTCAAATCATCCGCAAAGAAGAGACAATCTGCATGCTGGATGACTGCTGGTAGGTCATTAACCATTAGAATGAATTCTAAAGGCCCCAAGTTTGATCCCTGGTTAATACCTGAAAATGTATAATATGGCCTAGATTTGTATTTGCCTATTTTTTTGTATTTGTATTTGTACCAGCGTATTCTACGTATTGTTGGCGTTCACCAAGGATACTTGCAAAAAATTTGAGCAAGTGTGGCGTGTAACCTAATGCTGATAATTTCGACAGTAGTATGTCGTTATCCACCGTATCGAATGCCTTTTGAAAATCGAAGTACGCGCCGTCTACCTGACCACCTGCATCGATAACTGGTGTTACATACGTCATAAACGATAACAGGTTACTATCCGTACTTCTTCTCTGTCGGAAGCCATGCTGGTTATCAGTTAATTGAGACCTGATTTGTTTATAAATATTCGTATAAAGAGCGGATGCAAAAACCTTAGCAAACGCTGATAGAACCGCTACGGGTCTGTAATCAGTAACATTATCATTTGCGCAACCTTTTGGAACCGGTATTACTCTTGTGATTTTCCATCTATCCGGATAATGACCTGTTTTTAAGCACAAATTAAAGATATGTAATAATGCTTTCCACAATACCGCACGACAATCTTTTATAATATATGGTGGTATTCCATCAGGCCCCACTGAGTGCTTGGCCTTGAGGTGTTCAAGCGCCGAGCGTAACTCGTGCCCATTAAATTGAGCTATGTGTACCCTGGCAGCACTCGTTTTTACTGCTCCTTTAATCAATGAGTCAAAATCAATGAGTAAAACCTTAAATGAGTTATACTTGTAAGAACATATTTCACCATCCCTTTAATTGCCCGTAGGTGTCGTAGAAGTCGACAAAGGGATATAATATGCTGATAACATATATGTAAAAAGAAGTCATCATCGTCATCATCATTTCAGCCTGTCGCCGTCCACTCCTAGACGTAGGAATCCCTCATGTTACGCCACAAAGTGCGGTCCTGTGCCGCCTGCATCCAACGACGCGCAGCAACTTTCACCAGGTCAGAAGAAGTACACTCCAAATATAACTCATAACAAACCATTTAACTGACATATAGAGTAGGCGAATTTCACTATGGACTAAATTTATAGTTGTAAACATGAAGGTTTAAAAGCTACTTTTGCATAAAAAAAATATGTTAATCCCATTAGAAGAATGTGGAGTGAGGATAATACTTCATTTCAGCCTATTGCCGTCCACTGCTGGAGGTAGGCCTCCCTCATGCTACGCCACAATGTGCGGTCCTGTGCCGCCTGCATCCAACGACGCCCAGCAACTTTCACTAGGTCATCGGTCCACCTAGTGGGGGGGCGTCCTACACTGCGTCGTCCGATACGTGGTCGCCACTCGAGAACCTTTCTTCCCCAGCGGTTGTCGAGTCGTCGAGCGAGGTGGCCTGCCCATTGCCACTTCAGGATACTAATTCTTCGTGCTGTGTCGATTACACCCGTTCTTCTGCGGATTTCCGTATTCCAGATTCTATCTCGCAGAGAAATCCCGAGCATAGCCCGCTCCATAGCACGCTGAGCGAATTTGAGTCTTGTTATGAGGCCTACATTTAGGGACCACGTTTACGTGCCGTAAGTCATCACTGGTAACACACACTGGTCGTAGACCTGTGTTTTCAGACACTGAGGTATGTTAGACGAGAAGATCCTCTTAAGTTTCCCGAACGCTGCCCAACCGAGTTGGATTCGTCGGCTGTTCTCTTTCTCGAAATTGGATCTACCTAACTAGACTGTTTGTCCTAGGTAAACATAATGATCGACAACTTCGAGAATCGCATTTCCAACTAGGACCGGTACAGGAATGACATGGGCATTTGACATGACTTTCGTCTTGTCCATGTTCATTCGTAAACCCACTAGTTGGGATACCCTGCTGAGATCATTGAGCATTGTGCCAAGGTCCTCCATGGATTCTGCCATAACAACGACATCGTCTGCAAATCGAAGGTGAGTGATGTATTCGCCGTTAATGTTGATGCCGAGTCCAGTCCAGGCTAAGAGCTTGAAGACATCTTCTAGTACAGTGGTGAGTAGTTTCGAAGAGATGACATCTCCCTGTCTCACGCCTTTCTGCAAATGGATCGGTTTCGTACTCTTATCCCGGACACGGACTGATATTGTGGCGTTCCTATACAAACACTTCTTTTTTTTTTTTTTTTTTTTTTTTTTATTGCCAACGGTGGCAAACGAGCAAGCAGCACACCTGATGGTAAGTGAAACTGCTGCACATGGACCATTGCAATACCAGGGGCACAGCCAGGCCGCTGCCTACCGTGAAGGAAATACTCTTCTTAAACCTCGTTTAAAGAAGGACATGTCATAGCGCTCGGGAAACACAGCAGCAGGTAGTTCATTCCAGAGCTTGCACGTACGTGGGAGAAATGATCGCTGAAAACGTACAGTTGAAGACCATAACGTTTCCAGGTGAAATGGATGAACCCTGCTGCGATGTCGAGTGGTACGTTGGTAGAATGGTGACGGTGGTACCAAGTCAAACAGTTCCTCGGAGCACTCCCCGTGAAAGAGTCGGTAGAGTACACAGAGTGACCCAAAGTCTCTCCGCTGCTCCAGCGACTCCAATCTGTCCGTAAGATTGGGATCCCCGACGATTCGAACAGCCCGTCTTTGCAGGGAGTCAAGTGGGTCTAGCTGATATTTGGGCGCACCTGCCCAGAGATGTGAGCAGTACTCCACATGAGGACGAACTTGTGCTTTGTATAGCACAAGACGCTGTCTCGGTGTGAAGTACCGCCTGGCTCTGTTCAGGACGCCCAACTTTTTGCTTGCCAATTTGGCTTTGTCCTCCAAATGACTCCCAAACTGGACTTTGCTCGATATTTTGACGCCGAGAATCCCAATACTCTCAGAAATTGGAAGAGTTACTCCTTGGAACTGAGGCGCCATGACAAATGGGTCCTTCTTTGCAGTGAACGCGCAAACTTGTGTCTTTGTGGGGTTGAACTGGACTAGGTTCCGTTCACCCCATTCCGAGGCCCGCCCCAGAGAGCGCTCGACTTCAGACACAAGTTGAACCCTTCTTTCCTGAATACTCCGAGGGATATTCCGTTGCTCAGTGTACCGCTCATCACCCGTACTGTCATCCGCATAGCAACGCATACTCTCGATAGAGAGCATGTCATTGATATGCAGGATAAACAACGTCGGGGAGAGCACCGAGCCTTGTGGTACACCAGCATTAATGGTCATGGTATCGGAGCAGGAGCCATCTACGACGACTTTTATACTCCGACCATCCAAAAAGCTGGCAATCCAATTACAGAGTCCCTCGGGGATTCCATATGATGGTAGCTTCGATAGAAGTGCCCTGTGCCAGACCCTATCGAACGCCTTTGCGATATCTAGGCTGAACGCCAGCGCCTCACCCTTGCCCTCCAAGGCCTCTGCCCAACGGTGTGTGAGGTACACAAGAAGATCACCAGCCGACCGACCATGACGAAAACCGTATTGGCGATCACTGATAAGCTGGCGATCCTCAAGGTACTGCAGAAGCTGGCGGTTTATAACCTTCTCCATTATCTTGGAGAGCAAGGATGTTATCGCAATTGGCCTGTAATTCGATGGGTCAGACCGGTCTCCCTTTTTAGGGATCGGGTGGACATGGGCTACCTTCCACGAAGACGGAACCCTATTAGTAGCGTAGGAAAGTCGGTATAGGCGCGTGAGGATGGGAGTCAATTCAGGGGCGCACGTCTTTAGTACCACTGCAGGGATGCCATCCGGTCCACTCGACCTATGGACGTCTAAAAGCCGCAGCTCCCGCCTAACCGCTCGCTGCGTGATGCGGATTTCGGGCAGTGAGCTTTCACACCGTGGGATGGTAGGTGGTGTGGCAGCTCCGGCATCCAAAGTCGAGTTACAGGCAAAGAATTGACCTAGAAGATCGGCCTTCTCCTTTGCGCTGTGGGCCAGACTACCATCGTGTTTCTGCAGTGGTGGGAGATTGGGCTGGCAGAAGTTGCCTTGTGCAGCCTTGGCGAGCGACCAGAATGCACGACTCCCAGCGGGATAGCTTTGCAATCGCTCGCCAATTCTGGCAACATGTTCCGCCTTGGCTCTGGCAATAGCCTTCTTACTAGATCTAGAAGCGGCGTTAAATTTCCGCTTCACCTCTTTGGCGTTCGGGTCCTGGCATTTTTTGGCCCTATTCCAGGCCCGATATGCGGACTGTTTCTGGCATGCAGCCGTCCTGCAGGTTTTGTTAAACCAGGGTCGGCTGCGGCCACCGACGGGTATTTTGGTGTTGGGGATGAATAATTCCATCCCCGTAATAACCGTTTCGGTAACGCAGTCCGCACAGACGCCAGGGTCCCCAGAGGCGAAGCAAAGCCGCTTCCATGGGTAGGATGCGTAAAACTCGCGCAGTCCATCCCAATCTGCTGACTTATATTGCCAGACTCTGCGAGTCCCAGTCGCCTTAGAACGACTAGGCCTTACAACAGGGGCACTGCTACGGACCAAGCAGTGGTCAGAAGACCCAAGAGGCGCTTCAACCACTACCTGATATCCGTGCTGGTGTGTAGTCAGCAGAAGATCCAGTAAAGAAGACTCATGGCTCTCAATATCTGGGATACGGGTGGGCTGTGTCACCAGTTGTGAGAGACCATAGGCCGAGACCATATTGAAGAGATGTCGACCCTGGAGGTCAGTGGTTCGGGACCCCAGCCACTCTTTATGATGAGCGTTGAAGTCTCCAAGAACCACCACCTCCGCTGATGGACACTGCTCCAATATTTCGTCAATCCCCCATTGGACGTTCTCAAATAATTGAATTGACCCCGGATCACTGCCATGGGACCTGTAGAGGCATGCGTAGATGCGGGTAAGCCCTCCATAGTCTACGCGTAGCCACAGGATTGACAAGTCACCATGTTCGAGGGCCCGAAGGCGGCGACAGCAGATATCACCTCGGATGAATACGCACACCCCGGCTTTACGACGGAAGGTATGCTCCAACTCGTAGCCGGGGTAATTTAGGTACGAAATGTCATCCGGAGCACCTATCTGCGTCTCCGTTAAAAAGAGTAAGGCAGGCCGCGCCGTCTCGAGGTGATGGTGGACGGCGTCGAGATTGCTATGTAGACCCCTGATATTGCAAAAATCCACATCAAATGTGGATAAGGGGACCGCCGTAGAAAACGTTCTCTTTTTATTTTTCTTGGCCATGAGTTATTGTTTAAGAAGAGGAGGAAGGGAGTGTGAATGTGTATAACGGAGTTTGGTGATACCAAAAAAAAAAAGGCAGGGCATTGTGCATGGTCGAGGAGTGAGTGTTGTGAGGAGCTGACACGAAGCACGGAAGGGCCCCCGATGCCCCCCCGTGTGTAGCCGCCGAGGTCCACTCCGGTTTCCCACACCGGCACGACGACTACCCAACGGGATTTTCGCCGGTTGGTGGGACAGCCTCCCAGGGAGGATGATCCTGGGTTCGGGTCCCCTGCTGACCGGCAGGTGGCCGGCGGTGACCATTCCCATCGGGTCTCCCTGTACACCATGCCAGCCCCTCACGCTCAATACCCCGACCAAGACCTCACCAACGCTGGTTTCAGGCCTCACCAAAACCCGCCACACACAAACACACCCAGAAAGTTGGGCTCCCGGCTCTCTCGCTCACCGAACGAAGTGCAGCAGCAAATTGCTACTACTCAAACGTCGATCTTCTGCGAGAGTGTGGTACTGCCCCGGACGGACCGGCCCGCGACTGCAGACAAAAGACTGTCTACAGTGTGGTCCTACCACCAATAGCACTTCGATATAGCGATGGTCGATTTGGCACCGCTGAAGGGACTGCAGCACCGCCCAAGTTTCTACTGAATCAAAGGCTTTTTCATAGTCCACAAACGCTAAGCACAGGGACCGATTATACTCCTCGAGAATACTTATTTTTTTTAATAACATAAAATTGATTTAATATCTTAATTGTACATAATATGTACCACTTAAGTACTTGTATGGTAGCGGCTACGATAATTACCACCCTTATATTATTCGTGGGTGTCGCTAATTTTCTTAGTGCTCATCTACCTCAAAAAAGAGAACTGACTAAAAAATGTAACGTTCTTTGGTATAGTGTTTCGACTATACGCTATTTACTCTCTTAGGAGCTAAATTCAAGGAACTCTGCACCTGTGGTCGGTCCAACGACGAAGGCGGCGTGCTGAATGAGTGGGTTACGGGTGTGCGTGCTTACGCCCCTCTATCGCCCCGGGCGGAGCCGAGCGAGGAGTACGCCGACCGTAACCCACCCACAAAAAAAATAAAAACGGTTGATATTTTTTGTTGATTGTTATTAAAAAAAATCTTAGTTAAAAAGAAGTTCTGGGGTAGAAGAAAAAAATTTTGGAGTAACCCAATAAAGACAACCGTTTATTAAATCGAACATTCTCAAGCACAGTGTTTTTGGCTATACGCTTTTCACCCCTTTTGGGGTTTAATTTTTAAACATTCTTTCTTAGTGCTCGCTTAGTCTAAAAAAGAGAACCATATACAACATTTCACTTCATAGACCCAATGGTTTCGGCTATACACTTTTCACCTTCTTAGGTGATAAATGTCCAAAAATTATTTTCTAGTGTCCGTTTACCCCGAAAAGAGGAAACTTATACAAAATTTTACAGTCTTGGACCTAACTTGGAACTCCTAACCAAGGTAGCGTGACAATTATTGAATTACTAAACCTCTTACAAAGGTACTAGTATTAAAACTGTACACGTTCAATATATATTATCATAATTTTCTCTTTAATATGTTACTTGTAGAAAAGATAACCACATGTACGCATATAAAACGCAGAAGTAATCTAAAAATAATAAAGTGTAAACGCAAAAATAACATTTTGTTAAACTCAATAGGTACGATAGATAGAAACATTGTAAACAAAAAAAAGCACTGATAAAATTTTTAGCAAGCGCCCGATTAAAATAAAAAGTACAAAGTATTTTAACGAAATTTAGAATACAGAAAGTTTATTTCTGAAAAATAGGATCCTCCTTAACCATGTATTGGGGAGTGCCCGGTGCCCGATACTCTATTGAACGCCTTTGCCATCCAAGGTTTCTACCCAATGGTGTACATAAGAAAAAGTAGAAGAAATAGTAGAAAGACAGACAAGAAAAAGTAGAAGTACATAAGAAGATCACTAGCTGACCTACCGTGACGTATTGGCGATCACTGATCAGCTAGCTCAAGGTACTACTATTTCGGAGAAGAAGCTATTATCCCAATCGATCGATCTCCTCGTTTAGGGATGGGCTATCTTTCTTAAAGACGGAAACCTATTAATATCGTAGGAGACTCAACCGGTCGATGTACGGCGCCCCGGTATAGGCAGGGTCCCTGACCGTCCGTCTCAGGGCTCTCCTGTGGCGTCCACAGAGAGCCATAGCGGTCATGGCCATACGCGGCTACCGCACGGTAGCGACGGAGGCAGCGTGCCTCCTGGCCGGTACACCCCCGTGGGCCCTGGACATGGAGATGCTCTTCGGAATTTACCGGCAGGGGTCGGAGACGCGCACCCGCGGCGGCATGGTCTCGTTGAAGGAGATTGCCGCCTGGCGGGTCTTAGCCAGGTTTTAGCAAGTTTTATGACTGACCACCTGCCTGACGTTAACGCTCCTTGGGAAGGTAATCGTTGACTAGATCGCTATTGGACAAATTATTATATAGCTAATTTTCTTCAAAAAGTGTAGCATCATTCTAAATCGATAATCAATTAATATAGGCGCATGAATATGATAATTAATCACAGTTTGGAGATATCAATTTTGGTATTGCGTCACAATATGGACATATCCAATGAATAACTAATTCAGCTTGTACATGGCTGGGGTTTCATTGCCGGATATATATAGCAATTGAAATTTTATATTGTAATTAAGGAAAGAATAATGGGTCTAATCAGTAGAATATTTACATCTTTATGAATGTATGAACTTTAAGACTATTCATTATCATCTCAGCCCATTTTTTCTTGCCTTGCATATATATTATACGCATATTGTATCCCTTAGACGTCTTTAACGACATCCTCTAGCAAGAGAGGGGGTGGTGAATTGTATTCTTACTAAGTCCCTACGGAAAGGAGACCATTACGTATCGTAAACTATGTACAAATATGTGTTAAATATTTGCAAGTGACAACAATGAGTCAAATAATATTATCTATATATTTACCATCGGCTATCAATAAGTAACCTGGCGATATTGTAAGAAACACAATTGACAACAGTGGGATTTAGGCGGCACGAAACTATTAAATGTGTGCCGCATTCTAACATAAAATGGTGCTACAAGTTATTCTACAAGTACATTAAAGCGACTTTTAGTAGAGTAAAATGTAGCGGTGAAACTTTAATTAGAAAGATTCATTTTCGTACGTAATCTGACAGATTCCAATCGACGCTGTGACTAAACAATAGCATTAATCCTAATACTTTCAACTGTTATGAGATTCAAAATTTAAACACATTAGTATATAGAAAAGTTCCAAATTCAAAATTGCCGGGAAATATGGCAACGACAGAACTTAAAAGGCATGCCTAGTAGTACGTTAAAGCGCTGAGAAGAATAAACCGTATACGTACTTATCTATCACCATGTGAGCGGGCCACCGGTCTCATATCCTTTCTTCTGTGCACGTTATTCCACTAACAAATTATTTTAACTCAATTTTCACTTTTATTGATACATTTCACAAAAACAACACGTAACCTCTGCCAGGCTTATTGCTAATATTTGCTTTGAATTTACCAATTTACATAAAAACTAAAACGATTGTAGCTATAAACTCTTTTCATCTTATTTAAGTTTAATACAAAATAAAATTGCTGCCATATTGAAAATATATAGACTATAAACAAAAAAGTAAATTACACGTCGTAAATTTCGATGTTAAGCAATTCATATAATAAAGTTATTTGATGCCAGAGCAGCTAAGTTATAAATATACGATGATTATTTTGTTGTCAGAGTAGGTCGGTCGGATGAGCAAACTAAGCAAGGGTCGTCATCTGTGACGATGCTTTCATCTTGATTGCGTACCCGCGTCCTCATAAATTTTCAACTTTAATTCGATAGTCGTTTTACTTTGTGAAATTAAAATGCAGGGGTGAAAAACCTGCGTTACTTAATCAGTCAACAGCTCTTATGAGACTTGTTTTTATGTTTTGTACTAACATTTGGACATTATATTACTGTTCGCTTAAATAAAATATGTATAATCCTAATACTAACGGAAATGAATGAATGCAAATGAAAAGTAGAAATGTACTATTGTGTAGTGTTGAATTTTTTACTGTTGAACTTGAATTTTTTTAGGTATAACTCTTTTATATTCTCTAATCCATTATTAAAGACATCATAATAATATGAAATTAACAGCATTTTTTATAATTTCACTGAAACTAGAAGCAGAATTATTACGTTAAATTACTACGACTACACGTTAAATTACTTACCCTTTATAGTAACTGGCCGTGTGGCGACGGTTTGAGAATACATGTGTCGCCACCCCTTACTTGCCCGTGGGAGTCGTAAAAATCGGCTGAGGGTTCACCAGGAGAGTGGGCAGCAGCTCTCTCCTGGGAAACGTAAAACATCCATACTGCGATCGCCAACCCGCCTGCCAAGCGTGGCGATTACGGCAATATCCCCTTTTTAAAAATGGCGTACAACAAAAAAATGGCCCCCAGTCACGGCGGCTCCGGTACCCTACGGGCTCATTTTGGTGGCGGGCCCAGTAGTGGTGGAGCGGGGGGTGCGAGGAATATCCGGCAGCGATCCGGCTACCAACAAAAACGACCCTTGGCCCTGGTAACACACAACATTCGGACACTCAGGACTGACGAGAGGGTCATCGAGCTGGAAGAGGAATTGAGCAAAATCCGCTGGGACATTGTAGGATTATCAGAAGTGCGAAGAGAGGGCGAGGGCACGATAATCCTCCAGTCTGGAAACTTGCTCTTCTACCGGGAGGGCGATCACCCGTCCCAAGGTGGTATAGGGTTTATCGTTCGTAAGTCTCTCATAGACAACGTGGAGAGGATCGAGAGTGTGTCGACAAGGGTAGCGTACCTTATACTCAGAATTACCAAGAGGTATTCGCTGAAGGTTATACAGGTATACGCACCGACCTCGACATACTCCGACGACGAGGTGGAGGCATTTTACGAGGACATCTCGAAAGCCATACACGCGTCCAAAACCCACTTCACGGTGGTTATGGGAGACTTTAACGCGAAACTAGGCAAAGGGAGTGATGATGAGTTGAGAGTGGGGAAACATGGATATGGACGGAGAAACCAGAGGGGCCAGAAACTGGTTGATTTTCTGGAGAAGGAAAGCCTCTTTATGATGAATTCCTTCTTCAGGAAGCAGCCACAAAGGAAATGGACCTGGATTAGCCCCGATGGTTCAACAAAAAACGAGATAGACTTCATCTTGTCAGACAAACGACAGATATTCAATGATGTCTCAGTGATCAGCAGAATTAAAACTGGGAGCGATCACCGGATGGTACGAGGCACATTGAATATCCATACAAAAGTCGAGCGGTCACGCTTGATGAAGTCTACACTCCGACCTACATCTGTCCAATACCAGAACCTCGAAAACTTTCAACTCGAACTACATAATCGCTTCCAATGTCTGGACGAGTGCGAATCTCCGAACGATATGAACAACAGGTTCGTGGAAACTGTCCACGCGGTTGGGTCGAAATTTTTCAAGGCTCACCGCGTTAATAGACCTAAAAAACTTTCTGACCAGACTCTCGAGCTCATGGAGAGGAGAAAAGAGATGACGGTGCAGTCTGCAGCCGATTGGTCCAAACATAGGCAGCTAAATAGACAGATCTCCAGGTCTGTGCGTCGCGATATTCGCCGATTTAATACGTTCCGTATTAAAGAAGCGATAGAGCGGAATCGTGGCTCAAAAGTGTTCGCACAAGATCTGTCTATTGTGAAAAGCCAAATGACTAAGCTGAAGACCGATGACGGCACTGTCATTTCATCCCAAAGTGAGATCTTGGGAGAGGTCGAAAGGTTCTATGGACAGTTATACAAATCATCCCGAAATCCTGTTGTCGGCTTGGTCCAAGATCCCAGATCCAAGCTAACTCGGCACTATACCGAAGAAATCCCGGACATCAGCTTGTACGAGATCAGAATGGCTCTCAAACAACTACGTAACGGTAAGGCACCGGGAGATGACGGAATTACGGCAGAGCTTTTGAAGGCGGGCGGCAAGCCGGTATTAATAGCCCTTCAGAAGCTATTTAATTCCGTTATCCTCGGGGGCGACGTTCCAGAGTCGTGGACCAGGAGTGTGGTGGTGCTGTTCTTCAAGAAGGGTGACAAAGCTCTTCTAAAGAACTACAGACCCATCTCACTCCTGAGCCATGTTTATAAGTTGTTTTCGAGGGTCATTACCAATCGACTCACGCGCAAGCTCGATGACTTCCAGCCGCCCGAACAAGCCGGCTTCCGAAAAGGCTATAGCACCATAGACCATATCCTCACGCTTCGGCAGATTATACAAAAGACCGAGGAGTATAATCGGCCCCTGTGCTTAGCGTTTGTGGACTATGAGAAAGCCTTTGATTCAGTCGAAACTTGGGCGGTGCTGCAGTCCCTTCAGCGGTGCCAAATCGACCATCGCTATATCGAAGTGCTGAAGTGTTTGTATAGGAACGCCACAATGTCAGTCCGTATCCGGGATAAGAGTACGAAACCGATCCAGTTGCAGAAAGGCGTGAGACAGGGAGATGTCATCTCTCCGAAACTGTTCACCACTGCACTGGAAGATGTCTTCAAGCTCTTAGACTGGACTGGACTCGGCATCAACATTAACGGCGAATACATCACTCACCTTCGATTCGCAGACGATATCGTCGTTATGGCAGAATCCGTGGAGGACCTTGGCACTATGCTCAATGATCTCAGCAGGGTATCCCAACTAGTGGGTCTACGAATGAACATGGACAAGACGAAAGTCATGTCAAATACCCATGTCATTCCTGTACCGGTCCTAGTTGGCAATGCGATTCTCGAAGTTGTCAATCACTATGTTTACCTAGGACAAACAGTCCAGTTAGGTAGATCCAATTTCGAGAAAGAGATCAGCCGACGAATCCAACTCGGTTGGGCAGCGTTCGGGAAACTTAAGAGGATCTTCTCGTCCAACATACCTCAGTGTCTGAAAACACAGGTCTACGACCAGTGTGTGTTACCAGTGATGACTTACGGCACGGAAACGTGGTCCCTAAATGTAGGCCTCATATCAAGGCTCAAAGTCGCTCAGCGTGCTATGGAACGGGCTATGCTCGGGATTTCTCTGCGAGATAGAATCCGGAATACAGAAATCCGCAGAAGAACGGGTGTAACCGACATAGCACGAAGAATTAGCACGCTGAAGTGGCAATGGGCAGGCCACATCGCTCGACGAACCGACAACCGCTGGGGAAGAAAGGTTCTCGAGTGGCGACCACGCATCGGACGACGCAGTGTAGGACGCCCCCCCACTAGGTGGACCGACGACCTAGTGAAAGTTGCTGGGCGTCGTTGGATGCAGGCGGCACAGGACCGCACATTGTGGCGCAATATGAGGGAGGCCTACGTCCAGCAGTGGACGGCAATAGGCTGAAATGATGATGAATGATTATAGTAATTTGCACGACGTCAATAAAGCGTGTTTTATAACTTAATAATATATAGCAATAATAAGCACAAAATATGCCGATTAGCTGCTTAACCATTGCCTGACTTTTACTACCGACCATCGGTCTGACGCTAATCCTCCTTGAAGATGTCTATTGTCTCAGTTCATAAGTACCACAGCTGGGCTCGAGCCTACTTCCCAAAAAGAGGGAAATTGACCTACTATATCATGCTAGTATATGGTTCCATATCGAGATTTTCTTCTCCTGCACTTATATGCATACTATATCCCTTAGTCGTCTTTTATGATATCCAAGGGCATGATAATAGACAGTAACCAGATTAAATTGACTCAGACTGGCATAACACTAAAAGCTGAATATTTAGTAGGGTTTGTACACTCCAGCAAACGACATAGTAGATGAAACAATAGAATGGAAAGCCAGTACGCTTAGTGTGTAGTCTATATTTTTGAAGTGAAAACTTCTTTAGCCGCGTTGGGCACTTTTTGGTAGGAGAAAATCTTATGGGTTCGGGTCACCGGCCAACCGGTTTAATTGAAGAATCATTGTGCAGTAACAATAGTGAGTACTAAATAAATATACAGGGCGTATCAGGTTATGGAGCAACTGTTCGAGTATGTTGTAGTATACCGGCTATAGATCGTAATTAAAATGTATATTACACAAAAAAAACAATATAACATAAAAGTTATAGTGATTTCAAAAATGTGTCTACGCCTTAAATGTTACGTATTATGTAGGCATAGATAGATAGGATACATGCAGGCATGTAAAGCTTCGACAGTATAATTTCATTCATACATACCTAGAATTGCGCAAACCAGTTGCCCCATAACCTGATACATTCTGTATATATTTTAAGATAAAAATAAATAACAGAAAATTATTTTAAATACTCGTATTTATTTCGGTGTTTGAATATTTTATATTATTTAAAAATTATTTTAAAACAATTAGCTGCTAAGTTTTCAGTTGTATTGACAGTTTCTATAACTGCCATTGTTTTTTCTCCTTTGCAAGAAAAATCGCTACATTTCTTTACTAAACTTGATTATTAACACATTGAAAGCCATGGCACATGTTAGGCAACATTTATATAGTATTTTGACCCTCTCGGCGTTTAACGTGTTAATAATGTCGCCGAAACTATTTCTTCTGATTATCTATGAGTATCAAGAAATTAATGGCACACTAAGTCATAAACTTAGCTACAAAACTTGTCAACATCAGAGTTATTATTTACTTTGTGGTTGCGCTATTGTTAAATTAAAGCTCTCTGTAATTCTCATTTGAAGGATATAGCAATAGGGCAAGGCTGCAAGACAGATATTCTACGTGTGACTTCACTATCGATAGTCTGGCTTTACATTCTAGGAGAGCTGTAAAATTTTCAATTTTTAAATAAGGATATTAAATAACGGACTGAGTCACGCCGCGTCCACCTTATCGATAGGAGGTCAAGTGTAAAGTGCAAATAAAATATCTTAATCCCGCATTTCGCTATGTCTTTTCGGTACACTAACGTTCTATACACAAAAATGGTGAGAACTTTGGTACGGTGTGATGATAATGTGGCACTAGCGTGTAGAACATTTAACGCGAGATACGGTACTAGTGTAGACCATCGGACTATGTTATCAACAACACAACGGCTTCGAGACCACGGAACTTTTCGTCCAAACACGGCTATCGACAGGGGAGACAATATGTGTACACACACTCGTCTTCAAAACGAAACTCTCGATTATTTCGACGAAAATCAGCATAGTAGTACCCGGGAAGTAGCACCACGCTTTGGCTGTAGTCATATGCACATATGGCGCACGCTTCGTGGTGATGGCGAGCATCCATTCCACCTCAGGCGAAGCCAGGAGTTGACGCCAAGTGACTACTTACCACGCTTAGAGTTCTGCCGCTGGTTATTACAAAATTGGCAGCGAAACATTATTTGGACCGACGAAAATACATTCACACGTGTGGGAATGTACAATCAACATAACACGCATATGTTCGGTAAGTGCTCATATTTATAATTGTATGTTTATTAACTAAATAGTCCTAAATCTTAATGATTGGTGTTTTGGCTCTTTTATTTGATAATTAAGCATTGGGGCAAATTATAGTAATTCGAACAAGGTTTTAAAAAGAAAAATAATAATAATTGACATACTAATTTCATAGTTCCAATACTCATTAAATAATTAGATAAATTTATATGCTGGTTTTAATAACAATGTCTTGGGCTTTAAAAATAAGAAGACAGTCCTTAGCCATGTCAAGACAGTCGCACGTTATGTTCATTATAAGGCAATGTATTTTATTAGTTCTTTTTTGCTATGATATTGTAATAATAAATAAATAAATAAAAAAAAAATATTAAAGATGCATTAAAATCCACACGATTTTCAATCAATGTCTGGGCGGGTATGATCGGTACACACATACTGGGACCCGTATTTTTACAACGTCTAACAGGAGAGTCATATTTACTGTTTTTGCGAGAAACTTTACCTTCTCTATTAGAGGACGTACCTCTTGTTAATTTACAAGAGGTATTTTACCAACACGATGGTGCCCCGCGCATTTCACCTAGAGTGTTCGCCAGCATCTTCATGCTGAATACGGAGGACGCTGGATCAGTCGCGGAGGGCCTGTCCAGTGGTCTCCTAGATGAGCTGATTTGACGGCACTCGACTTTTTTATGTGGGGGTGAATTAAATCGCTAGTTTATAACACAGAGACAACAAGTGCCGAGGAACTAAAAAATAAGATAATAACCGCCTTTGAAAAAGTGAAAAGTGACACTGCAGTATTATCTAAAATAAAACAACAATTACGAAAACGGTCATTAAAGTGTATTGACAATGTGGTGGACATTTTGAAAATGTTTTAAAACGACAACGCCGTGTCAGTGCAAATTAAACTGTAAGTTTATTTATGATCTTTAAATTATTGTAAATATTTTGATTCTCACCTTTTACGCCGACTTTGTTTAACTTTGGCGTAGGTATTGTGGTGTCTAATCAAATCACGCTTTATCAGTAGTTTAATAATTCTTATTTACAAATTTAGTTTAACAAATCAGTAATTACGAAATATTGGCTTCACATTGAACAAAATTATTCAATGTCGACAATCCAAAGCCTGAAAAGTGTGTTGGAAAGAAGAATCATAAGTATTTACTATCATAAATCATAATGTAGTTATTTCGTGTACCTACCTATTATTACCTACTTATTATTGTCGGGCGGCACTCGGAGTTTGTGAATCGGTGACCATTTTATTTCCACGAAATGGGAATAACTAATTTCACAAATAAACAATGTTAACGCACATATAAATAATATTTTTGTATGCATTGCATTTATATTATTATAGTAGCTTTTGCCCGCGGCTTCGCCCGCGTAAAAATTTACTTGCATATTGAACTATTATCGTAAAGAATATTATCGGCATAAAGAGTATTATATTTCTTAATTTAAGAAATACTCTATCTACGTGTGAATTTTCATCCAAATCTGCTCAACAGTTTAAGCGTGATTGAGTAACAAACATCCAAATATCTTCACAAACTTTCACATTTGAATATTACTTCCAGCCTTATAGTTCAGATTGCCGTGCAAATACGATGATAAATATGTCTTTCTTTAGTCTCTGATAACGTACTTTTCCATTGGTGAAAAAAAAATTATATCAATCAAACACCCGCAGTTTCATTCACGTAGAAATTCCCATGCCAATACCGAGATAAAAAATGCCTATGTTACTCGCTGATATTATAAATTTACACACATACATACCAAAAAAAAAAAAATATTAATCCCAGAAATATCAGAGATATAAATTGCCTATGTTACTCGCTGACAACACAGATAGCTTTCCATTGGTGAAAGAATTTTAAAAATTGTTCGACATCCCCCGGTATAGTTCTCGTTCCTGGGCAAATACCGGAATGAAAATAGCCTTTCACTGATAATATAGCTTTTCATTAGTGAATTAATTTTTAAAACCATTAAATTCCCGTGATTTCATCGACATTGTACCCGATCCCATAGGAATATCGGGATAAAAATAGCTTAAATATGTTACTCGCTTAAAAATAGCTTTCCATTAGTGAAATAATTTTAAAATCGACTTAATTCAGCCACACCGCGATAAAATATAACCTGGGATAAAATATAGTCTAAGTTATTCCTTATGTACGACTGGTAGACCTGATGGTAAAATATAATCAATATCGGTCCAGACATTTTGAAGATTACCTGTAACGAATAGACAGACAGACAAAAAAATTTGGACCGTATTGTGTGAGCATAAATAAAACCTATTATTTTGATAGACAAACAGACGCTTCAAATTTATTTATTTGTAGAGATAGAAAATTGTAATAATATCTTGATTGTAACTTACTGTCTGGTAGCTGCTAGAAATATTACCACGCTCTCATTGTTCGTGGGTATCGCAAAATACTACTAAGACAAAGATTTACATCGACCTGGACCGGTGATGCCGTCTGGCCAACAATGTCGTGCGCCAGGTCATAAAATGTTGCTAGAACCTTTGTAATATATCTACGATGGCAGAAGAGTACCTACATATCGCGTCGATCCAAAGTAATTAGGATAAGAGCAAGATAATGATGATATATCATTGGCTGGGTGTCTTCGACTATATGTGTTTTATCCTTTTGGGGCAGCCCAAAATTGTTTCTTAGTGAGTGCTTACCCCAAATAACCGATCGGTATACGAAATTTCACATTTTTAGGCCCGGTACCTTTGGCTATACACTTTCACCCTCTTAGGGGTTGAATTTCCAAAAATTCTTTGTTAGAGCTCGCTTATCCTTGCCAAAAATTGTTTCATAGTGCTTGGTAAGTGAGCACTAAGAAAATCTGGGGGTAATCCAAGAAAGCCGACCGTGTAATAAAATGATCCTTCCTAGGCTCAGTGATTTCGGTTAAACACTTTTCACCCCCTTAGGGCTAAAATTGCAAAAATCTCTTACCCCAAGAAAGGAAACTTTATACAAAATTCCATGTTTCTAGGCCTAATGATTTCGGCTATATATTTTGCACCCCTTTAGGAGTTGATTTTAATAAAATAATTTCTTAGAGCTCACTTACAACAAAAGAAAGAGAATTGCATAGAAAGTTTTACGTTCCTAGCTCCAAGAGTTTCGTCTATACGCTTTTCACCCACTTAATGATGATTTTCCAAAAATCCTTTGCTAGTGCTCGTGTACCCCAAGAAATAAGACGACGTAAAAAGAAAATACTTTCCCCTATTTCAACCCCTTATACCTATTTTTTCGCAATAAAAAGTAGCCTTATATCCTTTCTCTAGCTTTAGTTTATCTCTGTACCAAATTTTATCAAAATCGGTTAAGTGGTTTCGACGTAAAAGGCTATATGCTTTTCAACCCCTATTTTTTTTTGGGTTGGGCTGCGGTTGGCGCGCTCCTCGCACCACTCCGTCCGGGCACCCCACGAAATACGATGGTGTAAAAAAAAATACGTTTCCAGGCCCAGTGGTTTCGGCTGTATGCTTTTTGGTATTTTAGGGGTTGAATTTCATCCCCATGTAAATGGAATTTCCAAAACGCTTGAGCGAATATTTATTTATTTATTATTAGGTGCCTCAATACAAAGATTCGTGGTTCGATCATCGAAAATGACGAATTTCCATACAAAATGTCATCCCCTATTTCTACCCCTTATACACATTTTTTTGCGATAAAAAGTAACCTATATCCTTTCTCAAGCTTTAGTCCATCACTGTACCAAATTTCATCAAAATCGGTTTAGATGTGAAAGACTATATATTTTTCACCCCCTTAAGGGGGTGAATTTCCAAAAATCCTTTGCTAGTGCTCGTGCACCCCAAGAAATACGATGGTGTAAAAAAAAATACGTTTCTAGGTCCAGTGGTTTCGGCTGTTTGCTTTTTGGTATTTTAGGGGTTGAATTTCATCCCCATGTAAATGGAATTTCCAAAACGCTTGAGCGAATATTTATTTATTATTAGGTGCCTCAATACAAAGATTCGTGGTTCGATCATCGAAAATGACGAATTTCCATACAAAATGTCATCCCCTATTTCAACCCCTTATACACATTTTTTTGCGATAAAAAGTAGCCTATATCCTTTCTCAAGCTTTAGTCCATCTCTATACCAAATTTCATCAAAATCGGTTTAGACGTGAAAGACTATATGTTTTTCACCCCCTTAAGGGGGTGAATTTCCAAAAATCCTTTGCTAGTGCTCGTGCACCCCAAGAAATACGACGGTGTAAAAAAAAAATACGTTTCTAGGTCCAGTGGTTTTGGCTGTATGCTTTTTGGTATTTTAGGGGTTGAATTTCATCCCCATGTAAATGAAATTTCCAAAACGCTTGAACAAATATTTATTTATTTATTATTAGGTGTCTTAATACAAAGATTCGTGGTTCTATCATCGAAAATGACGAATTTCCATACAAAATGTCATCCCCTATTTCAACCCCTTATACCCATTTTTTCGCGATAAAAAGAAGCCTATGTCCTTTCTCAAGCTTTAGTCCATCTCTGTACCAAATTTCATCAAAATCGGTCTAGTGGTTTAGACGTGAAAGCGTAGCAGACAGACAGACAGACAGAGTTACTTTCGCATTTATAATATTAGTAAGGATAAGGATAAGGAAGTAAGGATTCTAATTGGGGTGTTTGAGGGTGTGCGTTAATTATGTTACATGTTGATATCGATATAGTTACTATGAGTGTAACCGACTAAGCCTGAAGAAATAGCATGTAGAATGAATAGTTGTTTGCCGCAGATGGCTTTAATAACTTCAACAGATCTCTGAGACGAGCGCTGAGGGCTCTCAACCCGAATATGTGCTCTATTTGTCCACGCGCTGTTTGTACACCTAAGTTATGCAATAAGACCCACGCGGTCATGCTATATGGGACCTCAGGCATGGTTGAGAGGATTTGAATAATTTATTTTAATATGTAACGTAAAATTATTACATTTTAATATGTAACGGGATAATTTAGTCCAAATATGTAAAAATACGTCAAAACAAATTTTAATCGGTATTGTTATGGTGACCTTAAATTCACCTTAAGCTTATTTTCGAAGGACGAGATTATTTTTCGGATTGAAACTCTATTTTTGAAATGATAAATTGAAAAATTGTAATAATTTATGAACAAATATGTACCAAGATCAAATTCAGGATAAAGAAAAATTTGGAAAGAGCATCTTGGGAAGGGATGATTTAATCGAAATAGTAACAACCACTTTTGTCGTTTTTCTTCCGACAAGTGATTTTATTCTGCAAATCTCACGGTGAGCTCAGATTTGACCTTGAAATACAAAGGTTATTTTAAGACCAATTTGTTTTTAAATTGGGTTCCTCGTATATTAACCATCAAAAATCAAAAGGGTGGAGAAGAAACAAGGATTAAAAAGACCTGAAAGTTTCGGTTACATATAAGAACGCGTTTATAAGAACCCATTTAAAAGAAAAAGTTGCCCTAGAAGTATCCTTTAAATTGAAGTCCAAGATCAAATCAAATATAAGGTCAACATACAATTTTATTTTTTATTATTGCTGTTGGTGGCAAATGAACAAACAGTACACCTGTTGGTAAGTGATATTGCCACTCATGAACCTTCGCTAGGTTGCTTCCTACCGTGAAGAAAGTGAAGGGAGTGTGAATGCCAGTAAAGAGGTTTGGTGATAATAAAAGCATTACCAACAGCCGCCACACGCTATCACTCTCAGGATGTTGGGTTTCCGAGATACTCTCACTCACCGAAGGAAGTACAGTAAAAAGTTGCTACTACTCAGTCGTCCTAATTATAAAGCTTCTATAACGGACTTTTATTCTGTTAAAATAAGCGCTAAACCATTCTCGAATCACCTTAAACATGAACAAAAATTTCATCAACATCGAGCCAGCCGTTTAGGAGTTCAGTGATATACACACGTACACAAGAAATTTATATATAAAAATATATACACTCCCATGCAAAAAAGGGCGGTTTTGATTTTTCTACATTTTTGGTAATAATTTATTTTTAAAGAGGTTTTAATAGCGAAACTATGTACTGGCATAAATAAAGAGACCGGGTTTGAAAAAAACCGATTCTAAATTTTAAAGTTTTGCTTTTAAAAATAATAATCCCTTTTTTCAGTTTGTAACTTTTTACTTACTTTTGGTGGGATTGCGGTGAAAGGGTTGGCAGGCAACTAAACCTAACATCGCGTTATTTTTAGTAAAATAATTTATGTTTGTCATATAATCCTACCTAATTGTGACATAAAACCGATATCTTTGTGTATATTATTATAATGACAGAAATAGCAATAAGAGCTGGTAAAATTATAGCGCTGCTGGAAAAGAGGTGTTGCGAATGTTATGTCTCACAGCGGCTAAAGGTGAGTCGTTCGACTGTCCAAAGAACCTGGACTCGATACCAGGAGACTGGTTCCGTTCAGAGAAAGCAAGGTTCTGGGAGGAAACATTGCGCACAACCACGAGATGAACGCTTTTTAGCAACTCAGGCGCTGAGGAACCGCAAATATAGTTACTTAGACCTCAAAAGAAACCTTGAAGAAGTATGAGGAGTGCAAGTTAGCCTATTGACTATAAGGAGGAGGCTTTTGGAGGCTAATACACGTAGTCGACGACCAGCACGGGCCTCCAAGTGAGCACCGGATTTCTCAATTGATGTCCACTAAAAATTGTCTATCTTGGCCAATAGGTAACTGGAGTAGCGTACTTTTCTCCGATAAGGTCCGAATTTGTTTTCATGGTGAGAACTGACATCGGCGAGTATTAGAAAACCTAGGAGAACACTATGCGGACGTGTGTTTTGAAGAAATCACTCTCTACGATGGAGGATCCGTTATGTGTAGAGCGGGCGTAACTGCCAGCTATCATACCGAGAAAGTATTAATTGAAAATGGCTAAATGCGCGAAGGTACATAACAGAAATCCTTTGTCAATATGTATAACCCGCATTGACTGTTATTGGCAAAGATGCCATTTTTATGGACGATAATCCTCGGGTCCACCGTTCTGGCAACGCAGGTTCTTCCACAGAAGAAGTCGGTATTCGTCATTTGGCTTTTGCCTGCGCGAAGACCCGATCCTAACCATATTGAGCACGATTGGAACCTCCTAAAAAGGCGAGTACGATCTGTCGAACCACCTCCACAAAACATCAGGGAACTTGAACTTGTGATCTCGGCTGAATGGGAATACATTCTACAGGACACCATCAAAAGCCTGGTGGAAAAGATGCCAAGACGATTACATGCCGTGTTGGAGTCGAATAGCAATAAAATCCAACTACAGACTTAATAAACTTGTATTCTTTGTTACAAATAAAATAGAATATAATGAAATTGAATAAGTAATGTATAATAAACTATATAATGCAATGCGATATAGTTCGCGGAATGTTAACGAGCGAGTGTGGGTGGGTGGGGGAGCTTGCTCAGTCGACGCTTTTCACCACCGATGCTATAACGGTACTGTTTGAGACTTCGCCCTCGTCGTCACGAAGACACGGCATGGACATGCCGTGATCGCCGCAAGGGGTCATTTTTTATAAAAACACCATAAAAGTACTCTTTAATTTCATAATACCCATAAAAAAAACAATTTTAACATGGCTCTCTGTTTAATAACTAAAACACCAATTCCAGGCTTTAAGTGCTTAAAACTATATTTTGATTCATTGCACACGCTTTTTTTACAATAAAAAATATTTTTTTCTTATATTCACTATTCTTAATTCAAATTTAAAAAAAAAATATTTTCTATTTTTTAGTTGGATTTTCTTTAAAAGCGTATCTTTTCAGTTGTATTGAACTATTATTTATTTTAAATTTTTTAGTTGAATTTTCGCTAATCCTGATTAAGGATAACGGGTCAAACTGTTTAAAATATTGAATTGTCATCGGGCCTTAATAGGTATGCCAAATTTCGAGTTAAGCCGACGTTTTGAAGGGGGTCAAAATCATGTTCAAAGATTCCGTTACATACTAACATACATCTGAAGCTAATAA
Organism: Lymantria dispar; assembly: GCA_032191425.1. NCBI lineage: Eukaryota > Metazoa > Arthropoda > Insecta > Lepidoptera > Erebidae > Lymantria > Lymantria dispar. The sequence goes on from CM063440.1 coordinate 17,534,782, forward strand.
AAGCGTATTAAAATTCTAGTCATCTTAACTAATGATATATTAAAAATATTAATATTATCCACAGAAAAACCAATGACTGTAAGGTACCCGGTTTTTTTACAACATCTATAATATGACGGCACTGTTATTTCATCCCAGGGTGAGATCTTGGGAGAGGTTGAAAGGTTCTATGAGCAGTTGTATAGATCATCCCAGAACTCTGCTGCCGGCTTGGTCCAAGATCCCAGATCCAAGCTAACTCGGCACTACACCAAATAAATCCCGGACGTTAGCTTGTACGAGATCAGAATGGCTCTGAAACAATTAAAGAACGTGAAGGCACCGGGAGATGACGGCTTTACCACAGAACTCCTGAGGGCAGGCGGCAAGCCAGTTCTAAAAGCCCTATAGAAGTTGTTTAATTATATCATTCTCGGGGGCGACGTTCCAGAGTCGTGAACCAGGAGTGTGGTGGTGCTGTTTTTCAAGAAGGGCGATAAAACTCTCTTAAGAAATTACAGACCCATCTCACACTTGAGCCACGTCTACAAATTGTTCTCAAGAGTCATTACAAACTGACTCGCGTGCAAGCTCGACGACTTCCAACCGCCCGAACAAGCCGGTTTCTGAAGAGGTTATAGTACCATAGACCACATCCACACGCTATGCCAGATTATACAGACGAGCAAGTAGTATAATCGGCCCCTGTGTCTAACGTTTGTGGACTATGAGAAAGCCTTTGATTCTGTCGAAACTTGGGCAGTGCTGCAGTCCCTGTACCGGTCCTAGTTGGGAATGCGATTCTCGAAGTTGTGGATCATTATGTTTACCTAGGACAAGCAGTCCAGTTAGGTAGATCCAATTTCGAGAAAGACGTCAGCCGACGAATCCAACTCGGCTGGGCAGCGTTCGGGAAACTTCTTCTCGAGGATCTTCTCGTCCAATATTCCGCAGTGTATGAAAACAAAGGTTTACAACCAGTGTGTGTTACCAGCGATGACTTACGGCACAGAAACGTGGTCTCTAAACGTCGGCCTCATAAAAAAGCACATAGTCGCTCAGCGTGCTATGGAGAGGGCTATGCTCGGTATTTCTCTACGTGATAAAATCTGGAACACGGAAATCCATAGAAGAACGGATGTAACCGACATAGACCGCAGAATTAGCACGATGAAATGGTAATGGGCAGGCCACATCGCTCGTCGAACCGACAACCGTTGGGGAAGAAAGGTTCTTGAGTGGCGACCACAAATCGGACGGCGCAGCGTAGGACGACTCACCACTAGGTGGACTGACGACATTCTCAAAGTCGCAGGAAACCGTTGCATGCAAGTGGCGCAGGACCGTTCCGAGTGGCAGCAACAGTGGACGTCTCTAGGCTGATGGATGGATAATAATTTTAGTGTATGATACACAATTTTGAAAATTATTCTCGCCAATACTCTCTGTAAAGGCTTGTTTTCATCATCAGGGATCCCAATCTTATGGACAGGTTGGAGTTAGTAGGATGGCGGAGAGATTTCAATGGTTCATTAGAACACTACCCATGAAAAGCAAGTACCTGCTGTACTGTACCTGCTTTTAGCATGTATACTGTACCTTCTTTTCATGATGCTCTAATGAACCGTTTGACTTAGTACCATCATCACTATTTGATCAGCGCAACACTCAACACCGTAGTAGGGTTCATTTATTTTGCTTGGAAACGTTATGGTCTTCAACTGCACGTTTGCAGCGATTATTTATCCCAAGTACGTGCAGGATCTGGAATGATTTTTAAACGGAATTTTAGAAGACCATTTTATTCACGGTAGGCAATGGCATATGCGTGTGCCCCTAGTATTGCATATATGCTGCTTGCTCGTTTGCCACCATCGGTAATAAAAAAAATGTGGATACGTAATAGATCCTCTAGAAACCATGTAAAGTAATCCCACGTTTCTTCTTGTCAATTCTCATTCAGCATTCCTTATACATATATTAATCCCATCTATGGGCACCATCTGTTGCACTTAAAGGAATAGGTTTCTTAAAAACGTTTTTACCGCTGACAAGTGGCACTATACGTCGTGAAAACATTTCGCTATATCATTGTCATCCTTTACGATTATCATTACTAGGCTCATAAAAAAAACTTTCTACAAATTGGACAGTATACTGACACCAATGTTGAAGCACTTTATAAATTAGGTTTTGAGTATTTTTGCCATTTCAGAACTATTATCCATTACATTTTATTCTGTTCTGTAGAATTGTGATAATATACTGGTATATTTAAATAAGTTAGTCTATATACATATATATATACACACAAGATATATATATATATATCTCTTGTGTACGTGTGTATGTCACTGAACTCCTAGACGGTCGGACCGGTTGTGTATTCAAGGGGATTAAGACAATGGTTTAGATTTACAATTAGACCCGCTAGGTGGCGCTGCTGTCCATTTCAAGGAGAAGAGAATTCCTTTCATTTTATTTCAACAGAACAACTTCTGTTGGGTGGTATATTTCTTATCTTATATATAACAGATTTCCATATATATATATATATATATACATATAATTATATATATGTCGCAGTGTCATTACCTCTGGCACCATATCTTAATAGTTTTTAAGAATCAATCGATTACGGAAACGTCAAGTATTATACTTGGGTGTGTTCGATACAAAGTTGCCAATGATTTTTGATGTTTGTCGTTTGACCGTTAACGTTTGAAATATTACCGAGCTTTCGTTATTGAGAGCGGTCCGTTGAATACTCAGTTGGGAACGAGACTTGAGAGCGATCTGTCGTTGTTGCTGCCGGGTTGTATCAAATTCACCGCGTTTCCCTAATTTGTAATTTAGCTGTTGGCATTCGCGTAATTACTGTGTGGTAGCGGCTTCGAATACTACCAATCCTTGCTTTGCTCGTGGGTGTCGTAAAAGACCACTAAGAGCCCTAGATTGACCCGGACCAACTCCATCTGGTACCATTTGGGTCAACGATTACATTCCCAAGGAGGGTTGACGTCAGGCAGGCGGCCGGTCATAAAAGTTATTGCCGAAACTTTTTGCAATATGTCAAAACAGATGACATATTGCGTCGACCCCAAGTAATTGGGATAAGAGCAAGATGATGATGATGATGATGATTCGCGTAATTAGTGGTTATAATGGAAAAGTGTTAACGCTAATTGTTGAATATAGTTTAAAAGTAGCCATCCGAAATATTATTTTATTCCATCGCGATGTGTGACCAATCTGATAGTGATACAGCACGGCGCCCAACCCTCGATATATATATATATGGAAATCTCTAATATATAAGATAAGAAATATATAATATATATTGATTCATCACTATAGGCGTCGGGAACCATAAGGCGTAGAGACTTGAAATTTAGTAGGAATATTCCTTTTGCTGAGTAGAGGTCAACTAAGAACAGATTTTACAAAATTCCACCAAAGGGTGTTGCAGGGGCGTTAACAGTAAAATGAACTGACTAATCAACGCCGGGCCGAAACCAATGACCCTAAAAAATTTAAAATTTGGACTAATGTTTCATTTGTGACGTAGGCATTCACTAAGGAAGATTGTGATACACAGTGGCAAATTCTGTATGAAAAAAAAATCTTTTTCGACTGTAAACACGTGTTTCGGCGAATATGTAGAAACATATGTCTGTTTACTGACTTATCACCGAGCTGAAACTACTGAAACCAGAAACATGAAAATTTAACAGTAGTGTCTTCGTGAGACGTAGGAACCCACTAAGAAAGGATTATTTGAAATTCAACCGCTTTTATTTTTTTTTTTTGTGGGTGGGCCGTGGTCGGCGCGCCTCCGCACCACTCCGTCCGGGGCGACAGAGGGGCTTAAGCACGCAACTCCCGCAACCCACCTGAAAACCACCTCGCCTTCGTCATTGGGCCGACCACCGGAGCATGTTTACTTGTCGTCAGTGGTCGGCCCGACGGAATACCCCCTACGCGGGGTACCCTCCCATCGACCGACGTCCCCCCCTCGGGGAGGACGTCGGTCTTTCCTCATGCGGTCGGCCTCTCGGCGGGTGACGGACTAATCCCCGGTCACGTCACCCGCGGCCTCGGCTAGGGCGGCATGAGGCGCAGATAGTTGCGCCTACGCCGCCCCAGTCGCCGGCGGCGGATCTCCTCATCGAGGCTGCGCTCCTCGCGCAGACGATCCGCCGCCTCCTTCTGCGAGATCACTGTCTCGCAGAAGGCTGCGACCGCGTCCCAATTCCCGACGCTGTCGACCATCGCCCTAGCGATGGCCGGCAGCGTCAGGTCGGCACCGATGATTGCGACGAGTTCACGGCGCTGCACTGCCCAAGCCGCACAGGCCTCGAGCGTGTGGCGCGCCGTGTCCTCGTCGCAATTGCAGTGGTGGCAGGACGGTGTACTCTCCCTCCTTACGACCCTGTGCAGGTATTTGGCGAAGCTCCCGTGCTCCGTCAACACCTGCACTAGTCGGAAGGAGAGCACCCCGTGCCGCCTTTCCAACCACTGCATCAGCACCGGCCGGAAGACCTCCACGGTTCGCACCCCGAACCGAGGCCTCTCCAGCCGGACTGCCCAACGGGCAATGACGTCTCGGCGGGCGTCGACGCGCCAGGCGGTGAGCTCCCTTAACGAGATCTCACCGCCCCCCGCTCGCACCCCCATCACCCGCCGATACAATCCGGCGAGCATCTCCGCCTCCAGGTCCCACGGGGGAGTCCCGGCCAATAGGCACGCTGCCTCCGTCGCCACCGTGCGGTATCCGCGGATGGCCCTGACCGCTACGACCCTCTGTGGTCGCCACAGAAGGGCCCTAAGTCGGGCGGTCATGGACCCCGCCCACACCGGTGCGCCGTACAGGGCCATCGACCGGATGCCCCCGTATACAGCCGTCGGCACGTAGCGCTCGGTCCGCCCACGTTCGGCATAAGCCACGATAGGGCGGACGCCGCGCCAACGAGCCGTGGAGCGAGCCTGCGGAAATGCTCCCGGAACCACCATCGCCCGTCGAGCACCAGGCCCAAGTACCTCATATGGGCCCGGATGCTGATGTCGACCGAGTGGACGGTGATCGAGACGCCGATGGGAGGGCTCATAGTGCGCCCATGGAACAAGAGGGCCTCCGTCTTGTCCAGGGCGACCCTCAACCCCAGCGCCTCGATCCGCCTGACGACCTCCGCGGTACCAGAGGTCGCCAGACTTACCGCCTCTTCTAGCGTCCCACCGCGGGCTGTGACGAGCGTGTCGTCGGCGTAACAAATCACGTCCAGCCCGGGCGGGAGGCTCCCCCTCAACGCCCAGTCGTAGCCGATGTTCCACAGGGTGGGTCCGAGGACCGACCACTGTGGGAGACCGCACGTCATGGGCCTTCGCACGACGTCCCCTGCTCGGTCGGTGCAGAGGACGCTGCGCCCCTCCAAATAGTCTGCCACTAGCCGCCTCAGGTAAACTGGCACCCCGTGATACCGGAGCGCCTCCCTGATGCAACTGAATGGCAGACTATTGAATGCGTTGGCGATGTCTAGGGACACCACCAACAGCACTCCCCCGCCGGTGACGGCCTCAGTCGCCACGGCCTTCAGGCGCAACAGAGCCGCGATCGTCGAACGACACCTCCTAAACCCAAACTGGGCGTCTGACAGATCGGGCCCCGTGCCGACGAGGTGCCGCTCGATGCGGGCAGCTACCACTCTCTCCAGTAGCTTGCCCGTGTCATCGAGCAGCACGATAGGCCTGTAGGCCGAAGGCGACTCCGGAGACCGTCCCGACTTCGGCAGGAGCACCAGCCTTCCCTCCTTCCAGCACCAAGGGAACCGTCCGGACGCTAAACACGCGTCGAACAGCCCCCTGAGGCGGGGTCCCAGGTGTTCGAGGACCAGGACCAGCACACGGTTAGGAACACCGTCGGGCCCGGAGGCGGTAGACTTTGCGCGCATGCGCGTCACCGCCACCCCCATCTCGGGTTCCGTGATGGGCAGAATACTGTCGTCGTCGGCCTCCCGGTCAGTGTCTGGCAGAGCCATGACCGGGGGCGTGTGTTCCGCCCGCCGCGGGAACAGGTCCTCGATGACCCGGGTGAGCAGGCCGGGCTGGAGAGTCTCGGTGAAGGGAGGGCCCCGCGCGCGTAGCCTATTCAGCACCGCGCGATAGGGGCGTCCCCAGGGGTCACGGTCGAGACCGTCCAGCATCTCCTGCCGACTGACGTCCTTGGCGGAGCGGAAGGCCAGCCTGAAGGCCGACCGCGCATTGCGGTAGCCCTCGTAAAGCACGGCCTCCCGCTCCGCATCGCGATGGCGCCGCCGGCTGCGGGTGTAGGCTCCGCGACTACGGCTACTCCTATTAACCACTCCGCCATGGCTTGCAGGAACACGTCCTGCGCACCGGCGGAGTGGTTGAGATTGGCCTGGAGGAGACGAATGGATACGGGGTCCATTAACGGTCCGTATCCATCGTCACCTCCTCCGCGCTAACGAGCGATCGGGCCGCGCTCGGAGCGGGGACTGACCCGGTCGATGGGCCGCCCCGCCCCTTTGGGGCCGATGCCGGGGGTCTGCAGTCCCCAGAGCCCATGCGGTGCTTGGCAGGCTTATTGCCCGCCGCACACGCGGGGCAGTGGGGCACCGCAGAGCACGATGCCGCCTGGTGTCCAGTTTGACCGCAACGGAAACATAGCCCGCTGCAGTCAAAGCAGTTCCTGCATGTCGGTCGGGTATGCCCGACTATGCACTTATAACACCTCGCGGGCCGGGGCTCCAGCACGGTTACCCGCGTCGAACTCCAGCCCACGAGGAGCCTGCCTGAGTCGGCCAATTGCTTGACCGACTCCACTGGGCACTGCACCCAGACAGCACCGACGCCGCCCGGACCAGGGCGGATGGTGCCAATCTGGACGGTGTCGGAGGCACACCCGGTACACGCCATAATGGCCTCCCGATGTCCTCCACCGCCACGGAGTCGTCCAGACCCGTGAGGCGCATATCTGCGCACTTGACGGGCCTGGCGATTCGGACTCCATCCTCCGGCCCGAACAGCCCCCTCAGCATCGTGGCCAAACTATCGGCCGTCTTCGCGCCCTCGGCCCATGGGATCTCGAGTATTCGAGCCCCTGTCTGGGCTTTGCGGGTCCTCGCCTCGACGCCCCCGATGTCGGAGACGTCCAGCTCCCGCCGGGCGCGTCTTAGGACGGCCTCATAGTTTAGGCCCCTCTCAGCCGCCTCAGGCAGTACGGTGATTACCACCGCAGCCGTCTTCGGCGACTTGAGGCCCCTACGCGACCTTTTCCCCTTTCCGCCGGCTCCCGCCTGGGGAGCGGCGGCCACAGCGGCACTCTTGGCCGCCGCTCTCCGCTTTTGGCCGCGTGCCTTCCTGCTACGCTCAGCCACTTGCCAGCCCTGTTCGAGCCTAGCAGCAGCGCTGAGTGCAGCAGGCGTAGTCGCGGGTTGGCCGGCGCCTGCGGTGCAATCGCTGGCGCCGGCCGCGGCCCGGCCTTGGCGGGAGCCGGCACCTTGCCGGCCTTCTTGGCCCCCTTGGGTCCCGCCGCGGCCGCAGCGTAGCTCACCACGCGGCCACCCTGACAGGGCAGCGGGGTGGGAGCCAACGCTTGCGGCCGCCTCCTCTTGTCCGCGGCGAGCAGCGGTCGGAGGGGCGGCTCAGGCGGAAGCCTGGCTGCTACGGCCTCGATACGCGCATCCATCATTAGCCTTACTCGGGCTAGGATGACGCGTTTCGCCGACTCCGACACGCCATGCACCTCGTCGGGCGGCGGTTCCTCCCCCTTCTGAGGTCTCCCGCGGCCACGAGCCGGCGGAGGGACCACGATAAGTGGAGGCAGCGGCGAGGCCGCGACGGGCCCAGCCGGCGCCACGGGCGCAGACGATGGGCCCGCCCTCGCTGGCGCGACCCGTTTCGGCGGCGGGGCCGGCGCCGGCGGCACAGCCGGCACCAGGCGCTCGAATTGAGACCGCAGGTCAGCCACGTCCTTGGCCAACTCGCGGTTCTCTCTCCGCACCGCCGAAAGTTCCGTCTCCAGCCTGCGGTTTCGCTCCCGCAAGCCGGAGACCTCCTCGCTTAGGCGGGCGTTTGCGGCCTGAAGGGCCGCCACCTCGCCTCCCTGGTCGGCCGGACACGGCGTCGCCGGTCTGGCCGCCACCGCACCTCCCCGACCCCTGCGCCCCCGGCGTGCGGTCGCAACCTTGGGGGGAGGCCTGATGGTATCGCTCCCCTCCGATTCGGATGCGGAGCTGCCACCCTTTGGCACGAGGCGCTTCCGATCCCTCGTCGGAGGGCGGGCCTCCTCCCTTCCCCTCCTTGCACTTAGAGCCGCCGTAAGAGCGGCCCCCCCATCAACCACCTCCCTATCGGCACCCCTACTCGCAACACCGACCTCCCTATCCACCATCCCGGACGACCCACCAACCATCATCCCGGACGGCCCTGCTGCACGCTCAATACTCCTCTCCTTATCCTCTCCTCCATCTCCCTTCTTCTGGCCGACCCGCGGCCTTTCGTCGTCAGACGGCTCTGCGGTCTCACCGCCCTCGTCCGTGGACATCTCTTCCGCTGCATCCGAGTGCTGTAGCGGCCCTGTAGCATCCTGCGACGGCTCTGCGGCTGTGCCGCCCTCGTCGCTCGACAGCGAGATTTGTGCGCTGTCGCTCAGATGCGAGTCACCGCTCTGAGCCGGAGTCACTCCCTCCTTCCAATCTGGACGGTCCTGCGGCCCTGCCGCCCTCGTCCCGCGACGGTCCTGCGGCTGATCCGCCCTCGTCGTTCGACAGGCTCGAGCTATCCCTCAACTTCTTCGGCGCCCCGGCGATTTCGCCGTTTCCGCCCCGCGACGGCTCTGCGGTAGCTGCGGATGCACCGCCCTCGTCACGCGCGGCCACGGCGGCATCTTTTTGTGCCCGCCGTTCCGCTTCCCGCTTTAGGCGCAACCTACGTTGGTGCGTAGTTTCCATGGCGCCCTTCCTCCTCCTCTTCCTCCTTCTTTGAGCCACCTGTTTCGCCGGGCTCGCGGCTGGAGCAGAAGGTGCCCCCCACCCATACGATTGGGGGCTGACTGTGCCGGAACTTGGGCGCGACTCCTCGTCGCGCGCAAGCTCTGGCACAGCAAGGGATTCCTCGGCCTGGCCGGGACCCTCTGGTGAAGACATACGACTGTTGACTTCTGCCATCGTGTTTTGGAAGTTTAAGTCCTCCTTGACTACTACTCTAACGACTGGACGCTTTTTTTTTTCGCGCGCGCTTCTTAACCCACCAGCCATACATCTCCTCGCCGAGTAGCAAAACTTGAGATTGGGGTGATTTTTTATAGGGGTTTTCTTCCCCGCAGTCCGCAGACCCCCGGTCCTGACCCCCCTACTCAGGATTACGGTTTGGGCCTTCCGGGTCTGGCCGCTCGCGAGCGACCGACCCGTCACGCCCCCAGGCCGACGCAACCGTCCCTAGCGACGGAGTGCCATGAGACACATCCGCCCCATTGGCCCCGGGCCAAATCCGCCGTGCGCTCTGCCTTCAGAGTCGGCACGCGGAGACCCCCCCTCCTGCCGGAATCTTGGCCGTCCAAATGGACGTTTTCAGGGTGCACCACGTGGAGGTGCCCCGGCCTCGCACCCCAAAATTTCACCCTCTTTGAGTGTAAATTGGTATAAAAGTGTTGGTTGTCTGACTCATCAACGCCAAACTGAAACTACTAAAGCTAGAAACATGCAATTTGGACCGTAATTTTATTTTGTGACGTAGAGACCTACTAGGCAAGATTTTTTGGAAAATTCTTTTTTTTTGGAGTGGGTTACGGTCACCTGCCGCCCGGCTTCGTCTGGGCGACAGAGGGGCGGCGCGCGGCCCCGTAACCAACCTGTGGCATGTTGCCTTCGTCGTTGGGCCGACCACCGGTACAGAGTAACTTGTCTTCAGTGGTCGGCCCGACGGAATACCCCGATCGCAGGGTACCCTCCCCTCACGACGTCCTCCCTCGAGGACATCGGTCACCGTCGCGAGGTCGGCCTCACGGCGGGTGACGGACTAAATCCCCGGTCCAGTCACCCGCGGCCTCGGCAAGGGCGCAGGTAATCGCGCCTGCGCCGCGCCAGTCGCTGGCGGCGGAGCGCGTCTTTGTGGAGGCGTTCCTCCCGAACGCGCTCCGCCGCTTTCTGCCGCGAGACTATTGCCTCGCAGAAGGCTGCGATCGCGTTTCAGTTCATTACATCATCAAAATTAAACCGCAGCAACAACGTTTGTATAAGGAGAAAAAAATCTTCATTAATTTTCCTTACAATTTGCCCAAATTCTCTACAGTAAAAATGAATAAACCAAAAAAATGTACAAAAACACTCACTATAAGAGAAAATCTTCTGAAAATCAGTCCGTCTCTCTCATCAACAACTCAGAGGACATATTCTTTCCTAAGGGTGTAAAATAGGAGATGAATATTATGCTTTGATATTTTCACTCTTATACACAAGCAATAAATTCATACAACCCCAACGATTAATTGACTGCACTGATGGCAATTCAATTCCAAACCAGGACAATATTTTGTGTTTTCGATAAATTGTTGCTCTGAGACTGGATATAATTTGTGTCCGTCACTTATGTTTGTGCATCCCCTGCGAAATAAGGATTACTTACTTAGTGCAGGGTGTAGCACGAAATACATGGTTTGTAGAATGAATAGAAATACAAGGCTGTACAGGGTAATCTGAACACCCTTTCCTTTTGACTGGCTTTGGCGTGACATACTGTTCACGGTGACGGAAGGGTGGCGACCCCAGGCAGTAAACTATGTCGTGGTGTAGTCCTGGCGTGGTCAGTCTCTCTATGGGTGGTGGAATAATCCCCGGTTCAGCCATCGGTGTCTTTGACCAGATTGGTGTTTCCAGGCCACTCCCTACCGTCGAAAAATGAAGGGAGTATGAATGCATGCATTGTGGTTTGCTAATACTAAAGGCCAATCTAATCCTAATCACCAAAACTCACCACACTCAAAGACCCTCAGAAAGTTAGGGTGCCGACTCTCTCGCTCCGAATGGTCCAGCCCCGTGACTCTAGGTATACGACTGTCGAGAATGTGATCCAGCCACGTAAATACTCGAGCAAGCACTCGAGCTAGCCACCAGTCGATGCGACAACAGTGGAACATGTCAGCTTGGCAGGTTCTCTTCTTGACTCAGCTATAAATCCATTAAAAAAATTGGGTATATTTTTTTTATTTGTTATTTTATATTTATTTGGTTATTTTATGATTTTATTTATTTAACTTTGAATTACATTTTTAAATATACTACTATATTAGTTGTTAAATTAGTTATTTTAGTTAACTATTTTATTAGTTATTATTAAATTAGTTAACTATTTTAGTTATTAAATTGAAATAGGTTAATTATTTGTAAATTTATAACCTCAGTATGTTTATAGTTTGTCAGTTATCTTCAAACAAATGAAAATTTATTTTTGACACTTTTTTATTGAGTCAAAAAAAATATATTCAAACAGCTGTCACAATAAATATTTGATGAATCTAATCTTATTGATTTAAATGAGCTTAATTGAGTGGGGTTAATTAATCTATAATTTTTTTAAATATTTTCTTTGCTGAAATCACTTTGATTTCTTTAGTAAAGTAGAGTTTTAGGCAATGAAACAAAATGTTGTTTATTTACGTTTTATAATAATTATTTATTCAATGGATTCTAACATGTCTCTAAAAGTTGTACGTATTCTCGGTGATGGCACGTGTCTTTTTTCTTCAATATCGTATTTATTGTATGACACTATGTCAAAAACTGCTCTTTTTAGAAATCCGATTGTGCATCATCCAACAACTAACAGAGATTTAAATATTTCACTAAGAAAACATCTGGTGAACCTTACGGTACTAAACGTTTGTACTTCGAGGACATATCGAAGCCCTATACATAAGGATCTCTTTGTGAAGTTAAAGCGGCGGCAGAGTTGTAGTTGTTTCCATATCAGTTTCAATTATATCAAGATGGCTGTCACAAGGCTACGTTTCGTGAAGCATTAGATGGAATGAAAAGACTCAGGTTTATTTGAAACTACAAAAACGGTCATTATGACGTTTTAGTTCCATTATTCGAACCAATAAGTATTGTAATAGTATATTACTGAACCATCAAACAATCTTGATATAAATCTTGAATCGGAGATCAAAGGTGTAACAAATTTGTCTTCCTCTCAATTAACTTCTGACACAACCTTCTCGAGTAATGATGGATCTATGTAGAACAAAACCAAGAAAAAGATTTTCTAGCACAATCAGAACTAAACAACTGAGAATAACTGCTTCAAATTTTACAAAAAAAAAACAATAGAGAAATTCATAAAGAGGCCGCTAAAAATATAATAAAAGTCATCCTAAAATCTTAAAAAAAGCTGCTCAAGGGTATAGTCAAGCTCATCCTGCTGTAATGAAAAAAGTTAGCAAGGCTTACAAATAAAAAAAATACACGATAGTCGACCAGCTTCTGCCAAATATCATGAAAAGAAATCAAAATTATTGATCTGGACTTCTAAACATTTGCCCGGTTGTAAGTAAAATAAATTATTCGAATTATAAAATTGACAAACTTGGTCCACGTTCTCCTTGCCAAAGGTATCGTGCTCTGAAATAGAAAGATGATCTAAAATAGAAGGAATGTGCTGCAGTAGTGGTAAAGTGTAACTTTCTAAGCTGGGCCCTATCCTGAACCATTACACAGTCTATTGACTTATCAGGATCCACTATCGGAACATTTTCAGAAAAATGCCCGTAAGTATAATGGATGTTTCCAAATGACATCTTTTGGAGCCAAAGAAATAAAAGAAGGCAAACTTTCAAAGTTCAAGGACAGGTTTATCATAGAATAGGCAGCTTGATGTCTGAACCTAACCAGAATTACTTCATAAACTGTAAGTCTCATGACAAACATGACATCTTAACGAGGGTTGTCAATGTGAAAGTGAAATAAGTTATAAAACTTCTTACAATAGGTCGTATCTCTGGTGACACGAGGTGTATATATATCGTAGAATAGCAAAAACGTAGAGTCCCTCATGTTCATATTCTATTATGGTTAGAAGCGAAAATGAGACCAGAGTCTATTAACCAAATTATCTACACTGAGTTAGTTATCAAGACAACCATGGTTCACGGTCCATGTGGATCTTTCAATGTAAATTCACCATGTATGGTTCCGTGTGGTGACGGAGTAAGAATACAATTCACCACCCCCTATCTTACCCGTGGGTGATCGTACGAGACGACTAAGGGATATAAAAGGCATATATCATCTATGCGAGAGAAGGAAAACTCGAAATAAAACCCTATACCAACACGTCTGACCAGCGTGGTATAGTAGGTCAAGTACCCTTCCATTATGGAGGAGGCCCGAGCCCAACAGTGGGACATATATGGGCTGAGATGATGATGATGATGATGATGGTTGATGGTAAGTGTACAAAAATTACCGAAAGATATTCTTAAAAGAAGCTCAAACAGGTCAAGATGGATATCAAAAGTATCGTAGACGATCACCAGCAGGCGGTGGTCTAAAACTTTCAAACTCAACGAAGTTGAAATTGACAACCGATGGATAGTGCCGTACAATCCCGTTCTGTCCCATACATTCGGGACTCATATTAATGTTGAGAGTTGTAACTCTGTAAAATCCTTAAAATATATCCGTAAGTATGTAAAAAAAGGATCTGACCAAGCATCGTTTACCGTTCAGGATTTTGATGAGGTGAGAGTCTACATCAGTAGCTTTGAAGCAGTCTGGCGAATATTACGTTTTCCTATTCATGACAGGTTTCCTTCGGTGATGCATGTAATAAAATCATATATGAACAATACATATACATCAAATAACAACAATATATCTTGAACAATACATCTTGAAAATTTTCAAAGAATTTATTTCACAGAGAAGGATGTGGTTGACAAAGTAATTAATTCTTCAAAAATAACTGAAAATAATTGAAGTTCCAGCTTATTACGTATGGAAAAATAATCGCTTTGAAAGAAGTAAAAAGGTAAAGTTGTTTCAGATTATTTAGGAGTCAAGAATGATTAAGTTTTAGGTAGAGTTTATATTCTACCTAAAACTTGATCTTGACCATTCATCCTGGCAATATTGAATGCTATCACTTGCGTCTTCTCTTACATGAGATTCAAGATCCAACATCTTTTCTGTTTTAAAAACTGTTCATGGAGATTTCAAACAGCATGTAGAGCACTTGGCCATGATGACTCTTGATGATTTTTTGTTGAATAATTAATGCATGTAAAGCTTTAATTCAAGGCAAAAATATTTAAATAAAAAGTGTCGAAGTTACTGAAATATCGATTAGAAATTTTCAATTTCGGTTTACTATACGTAAAAAACTTCAAATTCAGAATTCGATAATAAAATTAAAAACTTCAACTTTTTAACTATAAGAAACAATACTCTTTAGTTTTGTTTACAATTTAATTGATGCAGAAAATAAGCTTCCCAAAATCCATGATCTCATTCGTAGTAAATTTTCAAAATCCCATAACTCAGCAATAAAGTATCGTACGAAAAAAAAATTGTGCATATACATCCACGTCTACTAGAAGTATAACTGACCAGAGTATAAACAAAATTCACGACCTCACTTTTTTTTGGTTGTCCGCTTGACGTGAAATGCCCCATAAACAATTGTGACAATCTGCAAACAATTCCTCTTTCTCTAATGATTAGGTCATTAAACAATACCAGGCATTTGATAGCTTAACATTTTTTAGTCACTACTGTCAAGGATATTTCTATCATACTAGCACAGAGTCATATGAAACGTTAAGATGCAATAGATCTTAAGTTATCTATTTTATGTGAATAATGAGATTATTGGCATTTAAAAAGTCATATCATAATATACAATATTATTACAGTAAAAAAGAAAAGAATAAATTATGGTTTAATTTTGTCTAAGAATGTTATCACCATCATCATCTCGGCCCGTATAAGTCCCACTGTTGGGCTCGGTCCTCCTCCGCAATGAAATGGTGATTGACCTACTATACCGCGCTAGTCACACGTTAGCATAGGGGTTTATGTCGAGTTTTCCTTCTCTTCCATAGATATTATCTGATTATCATGTTACTTAGTCGTATTTAACGATACCTATGATTAGGAGACCGGATGGTGAACTATATTCTTATTCCGACACCACGTTCTTCTAATAAATACATTTTAAGATGGTCTCCAGAACTTGTAACCGAATTAGATCTCAAGTCTATCTATATACTATCCCCTTCATATAATATATGGAGTAATTATTTAAGCAAATTGGATATCTTAATAAAACAGAAATAACACGTCAACGGATGCAGAGACGCGTACTGGTTCTAATAAATTAATAATATAAACTGCTGTATAGATGATTGTATTATAACTAAATCATTACACGGCGTGTAATAAAAAAAACACTTACTCCAAAAGGTAACCATTACATACATAATAGAGTTCCCTATTTCGTCTTTTTTATTGGGTCCATGAAAATAAACTTTCTTTTTCAACATTTTTCGTAAAATAGTTCAATAAATAACTATTTGGTGTTGCTATTCAGCTGCAGTTATATACTTTACAAGTATCTGAGGGCACGGCAGTACCCCGCCAAGTCGAGCACGAACGCTACTCTGCCGTAACATCCTTTTCTCGAAACAATTCAGGCCATTTTCGACCACCTATAACTTCGTTGTGGAAAAATATTAGAAGTTGAAAAATACTAGAAATTGAAGTCGGTCCAGTTTCCTATTAACTGCATAAATCATTTTCCCTATAAATATATAGGTCAATATTAAATATTGATATGGTCACTATAAGAAGTTGTTAGGTAAGCTAATTACGTAATTAATTAAGACAAGGTCAAGGTCAGTAGAGACTGAATAAATGAACCGACTTGGATTTACATAGATGTCACAACTTTTTATGGTAGAAGAACTGAGTTACGAGACTTAGTTTTTTTACATTTTCTATTTTTGATGGCATAAATATTTAGTATCACACATTACTCTGTGGCTTCTATTAATGCCCAGTAGTTTTCATTTAATTTATATAATGAGTTCTAAATGGAACTCATGACTTTTGTTTACCTTATTGTGTCCAACTGTACCTTTTACAATAATTTATAACAAATTTAATTAACTCAAAACTGTGTATTTTTCTTTATAAAGAATATGTACCTCACTTATCGTTAAATAGAGACCTCGGAGCGCAAGGGCAAGGTGTTAGCGTTTAGCCTGGATATCGCAAAGGCATTCGACATGAAACATCACAAAGGCTTAAAATGTGAGTACAATATAAATTAAACAATAAATAATAAACGAAAATCTTAAAAAAAGAAATTGATATCAACACTGGTATACAGGTAGCAACAGATTTTAATTAAACTAACAAGTTAAAGGTACTTCTTTGTATAAGATGACAATAATAATTAAAAAAAAAAACCTTAACCTTACGCGTATAAAAAAAAGAAACACTTTACGCGTATAAATAAAAAAAAAATAAAGCAACTAAAAATAACATTTAACAAACAAAATAAAGCAATATAATTTACAATAATATAATAACTAATAGATAGTATTTTATGTGACGTAAGAGATGCTAAAGTGTCGACTCGTGAATGTAAAAGAACAGTGATACTTATACAGTGATACAGACTTATAGTTCTATACACACTACTGAACGACAACGTGCTTATTTTATTGCCAGACAAACTTTTAAGCAAGTTATAATAAAAAAAGAAAAAAAAAATGGTCTTTGTAACGCTGCTTTTTAAAATTACATAAGAAAACAAAATCAAAAAAGAATATTACTAATCTGTGGCATAATTAAATACTATCATGGTAACCCTTACTAGTCTGTGAATGTTATCTGCGATTATTTACGTACATATAGGCGTTTGTAATAATTTAAGTGTCACCAATTGTTATATAAAATCCAAGACAAATCAAATCCATGTCAGTGATATAGACTGAAACCCACACACTGTGTATATCCCTCGGAGTATGTTATAGAAAAGAACGGTTCAATTTATGTCTGAAGAGGAGTACTCTCTGAGGCGGGACTCGTATTGAGATGAAAGAAAGAAACTTAGTCCAGTCATATCGCAGAAAGACACAAGTTTGCATACTCACTGCAAAAATCGTAAAGACGAATCCCCGCTTGATGCTACTTCATTTCCAAGGGTTAACTCTCCAAATTGCCGACAGTAGCAGGATCATAGTAGTACGACAGTAGTTAGGATCCTCGGCGTCGAAATGTCAAGCAAAGGGCAGTCAGAGTAGGAATTGCGAAGATAAATCCAAATCGAGGAATAAAAAACTAAGCATCCTGAACCGAGACAGGCGGTACTTGACACAGGGACAGCGTCTTATGCCATACAAAACATAAGTTTGTCCTCACGTGGAAGCAGTAGCGGCTGTACCTTAAGTGCGTTCATGCGCTAAATCACCAAATCAAATGATTTAAAAATTACAAAATGTTGCTTTATCTTTAAATTACCATATTAATATTTATTCTTTGGACATACAAAAACATATAACAAATAAAATTTCAAATTATGACGAAACAATTTAAGCGCTTTATTAAATTGTTAAAACTTATTTTCCCTGTAAAAATGATCTCGTGCGCTTAGGCGAGTGCATGGGGACTGCCAATACAACTTGTATTAGATATGAGTTATTCTATGAAAGTTATTTCTATGAACTATCATCTGTCTCACGCCTGGCGCGTGCTCAGACCTCTGGGCAGTTACGTCTAATGAATTAGACTCACTCGACTACTTATAAACACATGCTAGTCGAATACTTTCCATGTGGTGACAGAGTAAGAATACAATTCATCACTCTCTTTCTCCGTGGGTCTCGTAAAAGACGAGTAAGGGATTTAATACGCATATGACAGTTAGCCTTACCACGCACTATAAGTGTGACTAGGATAAGGAAGCAAGCAGCTGATTTACTAACATCTCTGTAAGAATAGACAAACTCTAAATCAAGCTTTGTACCAACAGGTCTGATCAGCGTCTAATAATAGTGAGACGTATATACATGAGTTTATCTTTCAAAAGGGGTTATAATAATAATAATAATATTGTTTATTCGAGTAACCAAGACTCAAAAAAGTTAGTGAAACTTAAATCTATGTTAGTATGAAACCTTAACATTAAAACAATTATTAATACATATATATATTACATTAAATTAAAATTAAAAATTACTTACAGTCTACACATGATGTGAGCCACTACCGCAACATCCCATGAGAGATGGCGCAGCAGCGCCCCACATATATGCAATCCAGCCTGCTCGATATCATATTCAGGATACTGTTGGCGCTGCCCCGCACCCTGCGCACCAGGGATGCACACCGCTTACGCATTGTTGAATAAAAGCAATTAACATGCGCATGCGCGAACATCCCCGATGCGCTACAGTAGCGAGGCAGCCCCACCAGCACCCTGAAGGAATTATTATATTGAACGCGAAGAGCGCTATATGACCTTTGCGTATACCTCGCCCACAGGCAGCATGTGTAAAAAGCTGTACAGTAGGCACGAAATAATGTTATTTTAACATCTAGTGTACAGTGTGCAAACCTGCGAGCCAGCATATTTGCCCGAACAGACAACGCTCTCCGCTCTCGTTCAATATCCTCATCGTCCTTAAGGTCAGGGGTCAATATGTGACCAACATATTTAAATTTAGTAGTTCTCTGTAACGGCGAACCGTTAAGGTATACAGGAGGTACAAGATTGGGATATTGACCCCCAGCCCCAAAGACCATGAACTCACTTTTATTACAGTTGTACTTCAGTCCATGTAACATCGCATACTGTTCACAACATGCTATTAACCTCCGCAGTCCACAGATCGACGCACTCAGCAGCACCATGTCATCGGCATAACTAATATTATTGACACTAACTCCGTCTATGTGACAGCCAACCTTAGTGCCGCTGAGCTCGCCGATCAAGTCATTTACATAGAGGTTAAAGAGAGTAGGGGAAGTCAGACCTCCCTGTCTAACACCACACTCCAGCCTATAGGAACGTGACAATGCTCCCGCCCATCTCACGTTGTTTACCTGGTTTCCATACCAAAATTTTAAAACATCTATTATTGCTGGTGGTACTTGCACATTTTCAAGTTTTTTCCATAGAAGATCATAGGAAACCAGGTCAAATGCTTTAGATAGGTCTAGAAAGCAGGCATAGACAGGCGTCCTGCGTGATGTATAATATACAATGGCTTGCTTAAGGCACAACACAGCTGTTTCTGTAGATAGACCAGGTCGGAAACCAAACTGATTATCATGAGGTGTTATGTACTTACTCAGTTGTGCGTTAAGCATGCCATCGAAAACCTTCGATATTACAGTAGCGAGCGAGATGGGCCTATAGTTACGCGAGTCTGCGAGGTCACCCGTTTTATTCTTAACTACAGGTACTACAAAGTCCGCATCATATCACTCGGCATGTAAGAATGAGCCACACACAAATTAAACAGCATAGCCACAGCCTTAGGTAGGTACACACCCGCATATCGTAGGTGCTCTATGCTGAGCCCGTCATGGCCAGGGGATTTACCTCGTGACATAGATGATATGAATTGAGCTATCTCTTCAGGTTTAAAACTCAACCCTAGCGCCATACTGGGCTCAACATTGCGCACTGCACTCGAAGAGCCCAAAGGTGACTTAACATAGAAAAGCTCTTTAAAATGATTAGCTATATCAGCTGGATCACTCACGCCGCTCACACTCACAGGAATACCCGGTTTTTCGCGTAGTTTATTTGTATTCTTCCAAAACGCTCGAAAATCATTTTTTGAGTGGTGAAAGGCTAGAATATCCATTTTTATCTGATTTTCATGTTTTTGACAACACCTTAACCGTGCTTTGAAAATTCTTCTAGACTCACACATTCTCTCACAAAAACGACCGAATCCAGGCTTACCATACCACATCCATACATTAAAATGGTAGCGAGCTTCCCTATGCGTATGAGCGACGTGTTTGTTCCAGTCTACCACTTTTTTTCTACATATTTTACGATGACAATCATAGCACAAAATCGCTGCCTCCCGTAGGGCATGTGTAATATCATTATATATTTTATCTATGTAGTTTAGCTGGCTAGCAATGTTACATGTCTTATCACAACATTTATAAACTTCTGGTGGAAAGTCGATCAATTCTAATCTATGATTACACTCATTCATATAAAAATTTATCTGTTTGGTACTCCTTTCTCCCCACATTACTTTGTTGTGCCCAATATTTATATCAGATCTCAAGGGAGTCAATACATTTAAATTACACTCTATTATTAGTGGAAAGTGATCCGACCATAAAACGTCGTAAGATACTGACACCCTTATAACAGATTTAATAGTCGCTTTAGTCACTACACAGTGATCTAACCATCGTTTAGAACCATGGGATTCACTCAGGAATGTGTACGTGTTAGACATTTCGCCTAAAATTTTTGTGTCGATACAGGCCCAATCTTGCTCCCCACAGAAGTCTGAAAGTTCTTTAAAGAAACGTTCAGACGGATGCGCGTTAAAATCACCTAAAATATAAACATAATCTACGCTACAGTTTTCTATAATAGCACTCACCGAGCTAAGTATGTCCGTAAAATCTGTAAGATTCGTATTCATGTCTGTAGGCATATATACACTCATCACTAATAGCGATTTATTATTTAACACTATTTTAATTGCACAAAGACGCGGATTATCGCACTGAATAATATTAACATTATGAAATAGACGCCGTCTCCATAGCAAAGCCACTCCTCCATAAGGCCTGCCGCACAAGATACCCGCTGAAGAGTCTACCGCCGATACTCCAGTATAGTGAAAATCATCATCAATGATATTTAAGAACGTGATTTCCTCAGGTAATAACCACGTCTCCTGCAGTGCAATTATATCAGATGATCATAACTGGCGAATACAATGTAAGGACCTCTTTACATTTTTACAATTAAAACTGATAAATTTATTAATATTATTATTAATTATTTAATTTGTTTTACGCCGATTCCTGCATTAGGAAAATCAATTGACCTCTTAGGCTTAAAATGCACAAAACGATGAAAAATAACTCCCTGTGGCCATAACTTATCGTCTAGGAACATAGGTAATTTTTGTTGAGATACAAAAAATTTATATGCATCGTACTCACAATCTCGTTTTATTAAAATTTTCTCTAGTGAAACCATTTCGTCAGTTTTTTTCTTTATATAGTCGATTATATCAGATTCCGAGGTATTCTTATGTATGTTGGTAATAAACATAGGTACATGTCTTTCAGCCGCTCTAAACTTGTCGTCAGCCGCAACAACGACACTGCCGAGATTGCCTACAATACGGTTTTTAAACTTTTGCTTCTTTCTCTGTACCAATGTAAAACCATCACTTTCTTTTATAACATCCGCATACGTATGTTGCCCGCCAGTCTTCGCATTACTCAGCTGTTCGCTCGATTGAGTAGCCATAATCACATGTGGTTCTGTACAGGTTCGAACTCCATTACTATCAGACTCAATGTCTCCGCTTACCAACTCATAACGGCTGTTTTGTTGCCGCGACCATTCACGGGTACCCTCTTTGTGATTAATATCATTTGTAATTTTAAGATTTTTATTATTTTTATTCACAATGGCCGGTGAATACCGTTGTTTAGAAACATTTGAACGTGAAAACATAGGCTCTTTGCTATAGCAGACATCCATATTCGTTTTTCCAGATGAAGGTGATACTAAGTCGGATGAATGTTTTATAAAATAACACTCATTTCTAAAGTCTTCAAACTGTTCACGCGTAACATATGTCGATTTAATGTTAGATATTTCGGCTTGTACTAGCACAAGATCCTTCAAAAGCTTTGAAACATCTAAATGGTCAAAGGTAATGGGCGGTAATTTGGCCAAATCACGAGCCACAAATATAGGAAACTTATCAGGTTCCGATACCTTAAATATATTAATAATATCATTCAGCACTCGATTCTCCTTACCCTTGCCTTTACGAACAGTTTTGCATAAATCACTGGACAACGATTCAAGTAATAACGATTTAGATTTCTCAATTTCATCACTTGTAAACGCAGATGCACATATTCGAACTAAACTGGCTTCATCAGCTATCGACACTTTATTTTGCACGTAAGACAAAAGTTCGTCAATAACGATATTACACTTATCGCATTTAATTAAGTTCGCCATTCTCACAATGACACTTGCGAAACACGTGCAGCACGAGTGCACGCGCGCGCAACACTGAATATAGAATATATAGAATCAACAAATAATTTCTATACATTTCAATTCCTAAAATAAATAGGTGAGCGCTAGAATATGTTCTAATATCAACATTTGACAAGATAAAATTGTCCATTCCAATGTCTTTTAGTACTCTTTAGGTTATGATTTGAACACATATTTGTTTCTTTTAAAATAAACATCATATGGATAATACATGACAGGTTGAGAAAATTTTCTTATACCCCGTCCACATGTTGGCCATCCTAGGCCAATGCAAGCGTCGGCAAATAGGTACAAAGCAAGTGCTAGCGTCCACACGTTGGCCAAGTGCGTCGAACGCCAACGCGAGTGGCCAACGTAGACGAATATTTGTAGAGCTGTCCACACGTTGGCCGCCGTCAGTGTTCATTGTGCACTGAAACACTATGGACGTTGACATTGACGTTGCTGCAGCTTCGGCTATTTATTTAATGAGCTTATATAACTATTGTCTCAGTGTATATCGCAGTAAAGTGGTAAAAAAGAAGGTGATTGATACTGAGTATTCACAGAAATAGAACAATGTAAGAAATATTCGTGTGGTGACGGAGTAAGAATACAATTCACCACTCCTTATCTTGCCCATGGATGTCATAAAAGACGACTAAGGAACATAATACATAATAATATGCATATAACATCTATTCAAGAGAAGGAAAATTCAAAATAAAGCCCTATACCAACCTGTCTGACTACCATGGAATAGTAAGGTCAGTTTCCATCCTATTGTGAAAGAGGCTTGAGCTCAACAGTAGGACATATATGAGCTGAAATGATGATGAATGATGAAGATACTTTTTGATACTATAGGTAACATATAAGGTGACTTGGATCTAATTATTTACGTCGCATATCTAGAAGTAGTGGTGCAAATTTGAAAATATAATCGTTTGTGTTAAGCGACATTATCACATTAAACGCGTCTAATAGCGATGGATGTCAGCCGTGTAATGGCGAGCAGGCCAACGTGTGGACGGCATTGGGCGAGCGCAGACGAGTGCCTTTGATTTGTGCACAAAAACCGACACCGAGGCGAAGTGAGGCAAGTGATCACGAGCGACAGCAAGTGACGACGAGTGACGGTGAGTGAAGACAAATCAGCTGTCCACACGTTCGCGCTTGTATTCACTCGACCGACTAGGCGAGCGATGGTGAGCGTTGGCCAACTAAGGCAAATCGGGTGTACATACGTTGGCGTTGGCCATCGCTCGCCTATGCTCGGCCAACATGTGGACGGGGCATGAAAAAAAATTTCAATATTATATTACTAATGGTGTGGTTGCCGAGTTTATCGATACAGACTTGAATTGATAATATTGACTGACCGACTTGAAAATATTCTTAAGCCTTAAAACATAATTTCTTGTTATCTTTTACACTACTAAATAGTACAGTCATTTGATTGAAAAAATAGAGGATACCTGGAAAGTTTTCCGGGATTTTTAAAAATTGTCAATTTTATGGATTTGAACTTCGTATCTTTGCCCCTCGCGCCGCCATAGGTGGTGGCAAAGTTCAAATTCGGTAAGAGCACGTCAAAATCTATGAAATTTCTAATTTTCAAAACTGCCAGAAAACTTTCCAGGTAAAATACCAAATGACTGTACTATCTAATGAAAAACATTTCTAAGATGGGTTTATTAATAACTACCTGACCCGACGAACTTCGTACCGCCCAACAGTGGATTCTTCAACTTTTTAGTTTTTTTAACATTTATTTTGCTATTCAGTTAGTAAGATAAAAAAGGAAAAAGAAAGTTAATAAGTCAATAATTATATTATGACAAAAAATAAAAGTAAAATCAAATCATTTATCCTGCATAAGCCCCTTAAGGCCACTTACATACTGTCAAATTTACACATCGTTTGAACACAATACAATAATCTACCACTGGATCGGGATGCGGGCACAAGCTGAGAAGATCTGGCAAGAAACTCAGCGATAGGTTATTTTTTTTATTTAATATTTTAAATATATATAATTGTATACTTTGTACAACTTATGGTATTAGCTCCAGTGTGGTGCCCTTCGAAATAGTATATATTATTAAATTTTCAAAATTTAGTTCAGAACAAAAAGAAATTAAAGAAAAGAATGAAAATGTGGCTGGACCAGATCCCACAAGCAGCACCCGATCACGAGTTAACTACGAATCGTTTGTATGGGAGTATAGACAAGTGTTGTTTTTAGACCAATTTTAAGCAATTTTCTCTGCCTAAAAACCATTCTCGTACTTCAAGGAATATTTTAAAGAAAGGATTAGCTAAATCGGTTCAGCTGTCCTCGAGATTTGCGCTTAGCAACACATTCAGCGATTCATTTTTATATTATAGAAGATAATCTCTTCTGTTTATTAAAACCTAGTGTTTTTTATTTGCATTCATGTAGCTATAAATATGATGACGCTGATTAGTTAAGGATAAACATGTCTGAATAGTTAGATAGTATTTTATCCCAACATCTGAGCTGAAATTGCCATAAAATGGGTTTTCATTAAGTCTAATTACCATGTATGCCACTGCTCTCCTTCCTTCACCTTTGGATATACATTTATAAAAGAGAAGAACTTAATCTGATGGAATTAGTAACAGCAATTATAATAATATAAGAAACTGGCCACTAACTTTCAAGCGAATGAAATTTCAACAAGCAACAAATATTTGGTATTTTTTCGTAAAGTAATCACCTTTATCCATGCGGCTACGTTTATTCAATGCGCTGAACGCAGGTGTTGTTCTCAACAAAATGATCTACCTATTCCCTCAAAATAACTCACTACATCGAAATTATTCATGTTTACACGTTATGCATATTTATGTAGCTACATACAGTATTTGTGTAATAAATACTCCGTTTTATATTTTATGTTCACTTTATTCAAGTTTTATTTTATGTTAAGCCGAAGGGGGACGTTACGGATTTATACGGCTTTGTAACAAATAATGTTTTGAAAAGTAGATTAAAATAGTATGATACCTCGAACCGGTACTATTTCTGCAACAATTTTTTAGTGTTAGTGAAATTAATGTACTATTCATCATCATCATTATTTCAGTTCATAAACGTCCCACTGTTGGGCTCATAAAAAGTAGTCCATTGCCATTAAAAAGAAGAAGAAAAACGGGATAAAAGTATCCTATGTCCGTCTCCTGGTTCTAAGCTACCTCTCCGCCAATTTTCAGCCAAATCTGTATAGCCGTTCTTGAGTTATAAATACCACTTTATTTTATATATATAGATAAAACTGTCTTCTGCCTTCAACATCTTTATACGTCTTGAACTTTGGCAGACGGTGACTCGCCAACTCAGTGAATAGGCCCCCCTAAACGGTTGCCACAGATACGCAGGCCATACAGGCAACAGGGGGCAACATTAGTGCAAGTGATTTGGGGTTTCGAGCAGTGCGGCGCCAGTTTCACCATCGCAATTCCCCGATAAACGAAGATCCGCAGTGATTCCCCCGTAGTTATGCCCTTGAAAATGACACTTCCACCGTTTAAGACAAGCTAGAGTTGACCATCCTGCAAGTACTCTTCGATTTCCACCCCAACCAGCCAGTAAAGGCAAGGCCCTGGCCGACTCTCTGGGGCATTCCGGACCGCAGTGTCACCACTCACATTCAGCACGCCACAAGCTGTTCTGCGGTTTATTAGCTTGCCTATAAATCTTGTTCTACATTTTTTCTTCTATATTAAAAGAACTTAGAAAGCGATATAATGATCCTCCGAGGTTTGCGTGCATCCCATAGTAAGATAACTACAGGCCGAGAGGATATTATTATAACATTATAATCTTAATATATATAAATTACGTGTCACGTTGTTTGTCCGCGATGGACTCCTAAACTACTTAACCGATTTTAATTAAATTTGCACACCGTGTCCAATTTGATCCAACTTGAAAGATAGGATAGCTTACATTTTAATTTATAGTCGCAATATTATTTTATTGCAAATTATTTGTCTATTATTTGACATTCACAATTATCTGTTATTTGATCAGCTCCATACAAAAAAAAAACAAAATATATTTTTCTGTCTAAACTATTAATTTTAGGAAAAATCTCCTAAGGGCAATTATTATTGACGTTAACGAGCTCTATCCATCCGCACAAAGAAAAAATAAAAACCAAAGTTGGTCCCTAAGTCACTAAAATCTTGATTTCGACCCACTGTGCGCCGTCCATTCCGTCCGGGGCGACGAAAGGACGGCGCGCGGACTCATAACCCACCCGTACCCATGTCGCCTTCGTCGTTGGGCCAACCACTGGAGCAGGGTGACTTGTATACTATATAATATTATCTTAATACTAGCCGACCCAACAGACGTTGTTCTCTTCAAATAAAATAAAAAGTATTCTCCTTGAAATCGCAGCGCTACCTAGCGGGTCAAATTGTGAATCCAAACCATTCTCGAATCCCCTTAAACACACAAAAAATTTCATCAACATCGGTCCAGTCGTTTAGGAGGTGTTCAGTGACATACACGCGTACACAAGAAATATATATATAAACATTGAATATATTGTTAATTTTATAGGGTTAATTAATGATACTAATAATGTATATAGACAAAATTCTTACAGAATTGTAACTAACACTAAAATATATTTTATAATCAATATTTTATTAGTAAATAACCTTACCTTACATTATCATATTTATATACATAAAATGTAAGTAATAACCTAAGCTTTTCTCAAGTTAATTTTAATATTAAATAGTTCAACTTAGATTAGTTTAAGTTTTCACTTCTGTTGGGCGTCCTGCAACGCACACGTTATGTTTTAAGATAAAATTATCTTTACGTAAATACGTGAAAATTCCAGATTAAATATAAAGCTTTATTGTTAGAATAAAGACAGAAATAATGATACGTTTACAACAGTTTAATTAACTGCATTTCAAAAAACTTCTGAAATTATTGCGTTAAAGCAAGTAAAGTTTGAAAATGCATCTGTTAGCATTCAGCCGTATAGGATTTTTTTTTATTCTTTTCGCATCTAGTATATCTATGTGCTCATGGACTAACAAGACGATGACATTTATTAAATACACGATCAATATGGAAACAGTCCTTAATTTGACAATGTATCGCTGTCATGAACTTCAAAGTACAACTATGTTTATATTACCGATATAATTATTATTCCTCATCATCATCTTAGCTCATATACGTATATGAGCTGGTCTCGAGGCTCTTCTACAATAGGAGAGACATTGCCCTCTTATGTATACCTTGCTGAAAAAGGGTTCTCGAGTGGCGACCACGTATCGGACGACTCAATGGAGGAGGATTAATAATGGAGGCAATAAACAGTTTATTTACGTATGTGTGTATACTCTAGTACGGTGATTGGTTATTAATATAATTTTAACACCCTTTACTTCCCTCGTTGTCGGTCGTCAGTTTCAAGTCCTGAAACAGAAGCAGCATGCGATCACACTTATGGGGTGTGTTTTATTACCCCTTCTGTTGCCTTAAAATATTAGCGCAGGCCATTTTCATTAATGGGTTTTGACCATCACATGCGTTGCACATTACCACCGGCAGCGGAGGCCTTGTTTGAGGCCGACGGGTCTCAGTCCCAAACTTATAGGTGGCCGGCATTTCTTTCGTCGATGCTTCGGTGTTAGTCATGAAAGTGGAGAGAAATACTCGTCGCTTGATGTTGAACTCGACACCTCTCTTATTGTAGGTGGCGTAGGTGCGATTGTTTGTGGTTGGGAGATAACATTTTGCGACAAGCCCAGAGGTGTTGGAGGTGCTGCTTTTGTCTGTGATCTTGTTCTTATTTGGATTAATTGTCTCATTTGATTTGATTTTCTTCTTTGGATTTTTTCATTCTGACATTTGCATCAAACTTCATAAAATTCTTTCTCATATTTTCAATAATTACATTTTATAAATAATGATAGTATTAAATAATATAACTGAATACGTGCCTAATATTTTAAAATAACTTTTTGGTAATTATGTGTGTTACTTATTTTGATATAAAATTATTTTCCATGTTCGATAAATATGACTATCCGTCAGTGTTGCAAAAAGCGACTGGGGCGGCGCAGGCGTAACTATCTGCGCCTCATGCCGCCCTAGCCGAGGCCGCGGGTGACGTGACCGGGGATTAGTCCGTCACCCGCTGAGAGGCCGACCGCGTGAGGAAATCGATGGGAGGGTACCCCAATAAGGGGGTATTCCGTCGGGCCGACCACTGACGACAAGTTAACGCTGCTCCAGTGGTCAGCCCAACGACGAAGGCGACGTGGTTTTGGGGTGGGTCGCGGGAGTTGCGTGCTTAAGCCCCTCTGTCACCCCGGACGGAGTGGTGCGGAGGCGCGCCGACCGCGGCCCACCCACAAAAAAAAAGTGTTGCAAAATAGACTTATTATTATTATGACAGTTACTTATGGAGGGGCTTGAGCTTTCGGCTCTCTCATACATTAACTGAAGTAGCATATTTATAATAAATTTATAATAGTAGAAGCAAATTAATACTTCTTTATGTGGTACTATCCCAGAAAAATCATTCCATTTAAAACTACATACAGAAAACTATTAGTATATTATGATTAAAAAGTAGATATTATTATATTGAACAAGAAACTTAATTTTAGCATGTGATCATTATTCAGCTAAAATAATTATCATTGCATCTTTTCTTAAAAGGCTTTTACACAATTTTCTATTCAACAGATTCGATACTATGTGACATGAATATGTTTTACGAAGCATCGTGTATAAAGCTTGAACTGAAAATCGATAGGGAATCAAACCAGGTAACAATTACGCGTTACATTCATTAGCTATTTGCAAATCAGTAAAAGGCAAACAATCTCATATTCTGCCGTATTAAATTATTAAAGTGAGGGATGACGACATATGTATGCATGACTTCTTTTAATAATATTTTTGTTATAAAAAGGTCATATTTTTAAATAGAAGCAATAATAGAATACTATTTTGCATAAGCTTTTGGCTAAATTTTATGGCTGACTTCGTGCCTGACGTCCACTTACTCTCTCTGTAAATGCAATTACTAACCTCAGCACTATACAGGCTTGGCCTAAGGCAGTATAAAGTAATTAGTCGCCTTTTACGACTCCTATATTAGAATTACTAGTATTGGTAGTTATGCATGCCAGGAAAATAATAGAAGGTATGTATAAAAAAAATGTTTTAATAAGAGATTTTAGCTTGCAAAATTAAAATAACGCTAAGGAAAAGATAATGCTAAAATTTTCACGGCTGACGGGCATTCAATCAGAATGAAAGCATCGGCATAAATTACAACTGAATATATCTCAGCCTCTAGCGTTTCCATCTCGACGATAATATCATCAAATATTATTATTATGAGCTGCGGTTTTCTAGGAAGGAAAAATAAAGAAAGTAGGTGTGTAAATTGTAACCTTTATACTACGTTTAAAGTTCTCGTAGCCATTAAATTAATAAACACATGTTCAAAAAAATCAGTGGGTTCAGACCGATAGAAATGAATAAACTCAGATGTATCTCCGCAGATACATATCTGCGTTCATTCTGAGGAATTGTCCTTCAAAGTAGCAGCGTTTGGTTTCATGTTACACCTTCTTCAATTCTTTATTAGTTATTTAAGGGATAAATCTTGTATCTTTAAATGAGCAATTCGCGCAAACGAGAAATTTAGCATACTAGAGGTTGCGGTGCCAAAAAATCGATCTAGCTAGGTTTTATTTATAGAAAATATTGTTTTGTTGTTGTTTTTAGCTAATCAATAAAATGGTAGTGGGAGTTAGGTTAGTTAGGAGTGGTAGGACCACACTGTCGACAGTTATCTGTCTACAGCCGCGGGCCGGTCCATCCGGGGCAGTACCATGCTCTCGCAGAAAATCGACGTCTGAGTAGTAGCAATTTGTTACTGCGCTTCGTTCGGTGAGCGAGAGAGCCGGAAGCCCAACTTTCTGAGGGTGATTGCGTGTGGAGGGTTTTGGTGGTGCCCTTGGTATCACCGAGCCTCAATGCACGCATTCACACTCCCTTCGCTTTCTTCGCGGTAGGCAACGGCCTTGTAAAGGTCCATGAGCGGCAGCAACACTTACCATCAGGTGTACTGTTTGCTCGTTTGCCACCGTTTGCAATAAAAAAAATGACATAAAATTACATTTGAATAGGATTGTAAATTTAGCCGTCGCCGTCAAGAGTGACAATAGCTCAGTTGAGCAGTTGTACAGTCGCATTCAAACATCCTCAGATCGGATCTTTGTTAAACATAAACTGGCTGACCCAATAGATGTTGTTCTGTTCAAATAAAATAAAAGGGATTCTTCTTGAAATCGCCATCGCATCGCCACCTACTGGGTGCAATTGTGAATCTAAATCATTTGCAAATCCTCTTAAATACACACAAAAAATTTCATCAACATTAGTCCAGCCGTTTACGAGGAGTTCAGTGACATACACACGTACGCAAGATTTCTTACGTAAGATTTTTTACGCAAGATTCTGTTTTTTAATCATTGATATTTTTCTCAATATTTCATCAATTTTATTAATATTTATACAAATATGTTCGTTAAAAATACAATTTATAAAAAAAAATATTATACCGTGCAAAGCTCTATCAACCCGATATTGTATATATAATGTAGTCAAAAGTTAACCTCATTTTTATTAGTTTTTAGCTTTTAATTTCCCATATTAAAAAGTAAATATAATTATTATAAAGAGTGATATATATGATCGATATATATTAATTACGATTGCCAATGAAGTTTTCACTTCTGCCGTACGGTCTTAAGCGCACACTTATTTTTTATCACGCTATTGCTTTCGGCTAAATCCTGTAAAGATAGCTATGGATATGATATACATATAAGTAAATAAATAGCTACTGTAAAAGTTATAACATTTATACATTACAATTTTATAAAATTTATCTAAAATAGTAAAGTCGCAGTCGCAAGTAGGTAACCTAAGTAGTAATCTCCTATATGGATTCGATTTCTCTGCAGAACAATTCTTTGTGTAATGTACAAGCGATTGCTCCAAATATATGAAGATTTTTGGCCGTTAAGGTGACATAAGTTAAATAACTTACCCAATTCGCGTAAAATTCGCTAAACTATAAAACTGAAATCTGAATAATTAGACTCCACTGTATAATAAGTTGAGGTAACTTCTTCATTTCGGGCCATCTATGTACATACATAACCAGTCCACCCTTTTACAACGTATTGACAGATCGTCCTATACGACTACATTATAGATGTGTAAATACGGGCTTATTTATGTAACTTCATTGAAAAGATATATTTGGGCTTGCATTCAAAGGTAGCTATTTTATTTTACAAAAAAAAGCTAAAACCAAGTTTGTAGGGTTACAACCCTTGATTCACGACCGCCATCTTGGAAAAGGGGTACATATATTTTTATGATTTAGCTGACAACCTAAAAAAATATCTTCAACAAAATACGAAATATTTTTTTTTTGCAAAAGAAATTATTTGCAAGTTATAGTCTTAGCCTTGTAGTAGTAACTTGAAATCGTAGAACCAAATTAATAAAGTTATAAATGTGTAATAATCGCGTAAACATCATAAATCATTAAAGTTATATAAGTGAAAATCGATAAAAAATAAAATATATATTATTGAGCGTTTGTATTTGATTTTTGATTGCCCGATGTTTCGAACACTTTGCAGCGTTCATGGTCACGGGCGGACTAAGATGTCTCACGTCCAACAAGTTATCGTTATTACAGAAAATATATAATTATCTACCCGATAAAGAAATTAGTTACTAAATGTTGACCCACATTTTAATACAAATTTATTGCCAATGTATGAAGGAAATGATTCTATATGAAATAATTATATCGTTTAAGGTTAGTAATTATTTAACATTAAAATTAATAGTAATTATATTTAAAACCTAACAAATCTAGTATACCACCACCGGATCGGCACACGGCCACACTGAAAAAGATCCGGCAAGAAAATATACCATTAGAATTATTAGAATAGTGTGCATCTTGTTAATTAAATTTTGCATACGCATAAAATAGACGCCCTATGTCAATAATTTTTTATAGTAAATTATACAACACTAGCTGACCCAACATACGTTGTCCTGTATACAGTCTATATAGTCGTTAAGTTTTCTTAAATTTTATAATTTTCTGCGCTACTTTCTTATTTTTCCCTAAAAACCTTTTTCAGAGTATTAGAAAAAAAGATTAGCAAAAAAATAAAAAAGATGAACGATATCGGTAAAATCGTTCTCAAGTTATGTTATTGTCCTGTCCGAACAGCGCCACCTATCGGGTCCAATTGTGAATCTAAATCATTCTCGAATCCCCTTGAACATGTACAGGAGTTCGGTGACGTACACAAGAAATTTATATATAAAGATAACAAACAATTAATATAAATAGTAATTGAATATAAACATTTGAAACAAATATCTGGTTGACCAAGCTTTGCTCGGTTTATTTTTGTTGTATTTTTGCCGAATTTATTTAGATATATACTAAGTCCTACTACTGGGACGCCGATCGCCGTCGCGAGGCTAACCTCTCCGCGGGTGCCCGGACCAAATCCCCGGTCCGGTCACCCGCAGCCTCTGCTAGGGCGGCATCAAGCGCAAGTACTCGTGCCTGCGCCGCTCTAGTGGCCGGCGGAGGACCGTGTCCGCGTGGAGTCTTTCCTCCCGCACACAGTCCACCGCCTCCTTCCGCGAAATGACAGCCTCGCAGAAGGCGGCAACGGCATCAATGTTCCTGACGCTGGCAACCATCTCCCTAGCGATGACCGGCAGCGTCAGGTTGGCGCCGATGATATGCGCGCGGAGCTTACTTAGCGCCGCACAATAGGGGCCACCCCAGGGGTCACGCTCGAGACTGTCCAGCATCTCCTGCCGACTGACATCCTTGGCACGACGGACGGCCAGCCTGAAGGCACACCGCGCCCCGCGGTAGCCCTCGTAAAGCTGGCCCTCCCGCTCCGCGTCGCGATGGCGCCGCCGGCTGCGGGTGTAGGCCCTCCGGGCGCGTATGCACGCGGCCCGGAGATCCGCCAGCTCCCGGGAGCACCAGTGGACAGCCCTCTTCGGGGGCAGACACCGTACACGGGCATAGCCACATCGCAGATCTGCGTTAACGCACTGCGGATGCGGCCAGCCTCAGCGTCCACCCCGTCCAACTGGTGGGCAGAGGACAGCCACGAGGTAACGATGGCTGCCTCCGCCAGCAGGTCCCAGTCTAAACGACCCACAGCCCATCGTGGGAACGCGGGACGTCCGTCCGCCCTGTGACCCCTGCCGGGCGTCGGGAGGGTCCGAAATAAAACCTTGCTAGATCGATTTTTTGGCCCTGAAACCTCTAGTATGCCAAATTTCATCAAAATCGTTAGAGCCGTTTCAGAGATCCTGAATATATATATATACAAGAATTGCTCGTTTAAAGATATAAGATATATAGTGAATTTCCATCTTCTCACATATCATTGTTACCAATTACATAATTATAAAACCGCAAATACAGATATTTTAAGATGTTTTTTAGCAATTGTTGTGAATATAGACTAAATCAACATTAAATGTAAGCAGTGTAACTGTAGGTAACTATCAAAGGTATCGATAAGTTAAAGGAATTGTCATTTTCATCAAATAATTTAAAAAATCCTATTTTATTTGACAATTATTTTAACATGAATATTTAGATTTAGATAAATATTAGTTGTTTCAAAATTTTTAGAAGATTAATTTTTCCGAAATATCTAATACTTTATATTTATTCTTATATGCTCTGAGGAACTCTTTGCCTTGGTACCACCGTGACCACTTTACCAACGTAACTCTCAACACCGTAGCAGAGTTCATCCATTTCACCTGGAAACATTATCATATTCAACTGTATATTTACAGCGACCATTTCTCCCACGTACTTGCAAGCTCTGAACTACCTGCTGCTGCATTTCCCGAGCGCTATGACCTGTTCTTCTTGAAAAGAAGTTTTAGAATACTATTTTCTCCTCAGTAAACAAACAGCCTAACTGTGCCTCTGGTATTGCAAAGATCCACGTACGGCAGGATCACTTACCATCAGGTGCGCTGCTTGCTAGTTTGCCACCGTAGACAATAAAAAATTGCAAAGAAAATTATATATATATATATATATATTAAATACATTTTTTCTGTATTGTAATTTATAATCGAAAACTAAAAATTAAAAAAATATATATAAACCATGGTTGTCAAGATACATGCATATGTATGCATTAGAGTAGGTCAAATTGTAGGGGGCCGAAAAAATGTGTTCTATGGGTCATTTCAAGAAACTTTGTTGAAGAAACCATAGCTCATAAATTAATTTCGAGCCCCCGGATTTTTCAAAATAGGTATTTTTTTCAAATATTCAAGAATAGAGACAAAAAAATGCTATTTCCTCTAGCCGAATGTGTATGTGGGGATTTTTTAGGTCGAGGAATCTATTTTTGACATTTATTTTTATTTTTGAGTGTCGCCAGGGGACGCTTCGGTACATGTTTTTGATTTTATCTGCTTTTTTTGGGAAAATTTTCGAAATTTTTGTGGAAATTGACTAATATTTGACTTTCTCATAAAGCAACCCGAAATTTTAAATAGCCCAAAATGTTCCGCGTTAAAAATTATAGGGGGTGGGGCGAACTGTACTCATTCACGACCTATATGGAATTTAAGGCAAAGAATGAACAAAGCAAATTTTTTGTCCTTATTTTACTTTATTTTTCTTCAAAAATTTAACTTAAGAGATAAAAGCACACAAAATGTAAATTATAAAAAAATCAATTGGATTAAAATTTAAAAAAATAAATGGAACAGAAAGACGAGTATTAGAAAATAAACGCGAAGGAGTTATTTTTTAAAGTCTTTCTTGCTGTCAAGTCTAGAGAATTTTTCACGACTTTCTAATGTCACCGCCATAACTCCTTCTCGATTCTATTCTAAAACTCGCTTGGATACGCTAGCCAGCAGTTGAACATGTCTTTCCGTTCCTTGTATATATAATGGAATTTTCGGATCAGGCAGCGGTGGATCATTGTCTTCTAGATATTGTTCTAGATATTCATACGGAATGTTTCGAGTAAATGATGGTTCGAATAAGATTGAATTCATGTCAATCATATTCGTAAAATCTGTGCAATTAAAGTTTATGATAGGTTTTTTATAAACTCTCAGTTGTATCGGATCTTCCACATGGTAGTGTAAATTTTTTTTAGATCTAAGTCGCATATTTTTTATTCATCGTCAATTAGTATTTTGCCAATAAAATGTTTTTTAAGTGAGCATAATACGAGTTTTCTTTAACATCATTATTTACCATCATCATCTTGCTCTTATCCCAATTACTTGGGGTCGACGCAATATGTCATCTGTTTTGACATATTGCAAAAAGTTTCGGCAATAACTTTTATGACCGGCCGCCTGCCTGACGTCAACCCTCCTTGGGAATGTAATCGTTGACCCAAATGGTACCAGATAGAGTTGGACCGGGTCAATCTAGGGCTCTTAGTCGTCTTTTACGACACCCACGAGCAATGCAAGGATTGGTAGTATTCGAAGGTGCTACCACACAGTACATCATTATTTACCATAGTAACAAAATGAAACAAAGAGAAAAGCAACAATACATGAATAGGAACAAAATGTATGGAATATGATTAAGCAATTTATAATTCGAATATGTATTTTGAATATGTTCAGTACAAAGTCAAATATTCGTAAATTTTCACAACAGTTTTGTAAATTTTCCCCTAAAAATAAAAAATATACAAAAAGCGCCACCTGACGGCATTAAAAAATAATAATAAATGTCAAAAATCCTATGTGGGGTTTTTTTTTGGGTTCCTCAACCCAAAAAAAACCCCACATAGATATTTGGCTAGAGGAAATAGCATTTTTTTACCTATATTCTTGAATATTTGGAAAAATACCTTTTTGGAAAATCAGGGGCTCGAAATTCATTTTAGAAAATTAAAATTGATCCACCCTAGTATGCATGTAAAGTATGCACGTAAAGTTACATATCTACAAATACTAGTGGCCGCCGAGTGGTCGAAATTCGGCCATAGTTCATTTAAATGTTACAATTTAAGGACCTAATATTGCATTTTTAGAGGCCGCAATTTTATTTTTGTGACATGTGTCAATAAAAGCTTAAGACCAAGTCTGTGGGTTTGCCGCCCTTGTCCTCCGGCCGCCATCTTGGAAAAAGAGGTGCAAACACCTTTTTCGCGATATTTCGGCAACTATGCATTCTACAAAGAATTCGTAAAGATATAATTTTTAGCAAATCGCTTTGTCTACAAATATGTTGATATAACTTTTTGCCCTAAATTTAAAATTAAAGAAGTTATAAGCAATAAAGTGAGAAAATTTCTATAAAAATTTTCATTTTTGCTCTATAACTTTTTTTATACATTTTACATATTAACCTCATGAAGATCAGGTAACATTTCAATGGACTACAAGTACAAATGTCT
Organism: Lymantria dispar; assembly: GCA_032191425.1. Classification (NCBI taxonomy): domain Eukaryota; kingdom Metazoa; phylum Arthropoda; class Insecta; order Lepidoptera; family Erebidae; genus Lymantria; species Lymantria dispar. The sequence goes on from CM063440.1 coordinate 17,571,616, forward strand.
ATCAGAGAACGTCATAATCATAATTATTTGACATTCGACTAGAGATTTTAACCGTAAGCAATAGTGTATAAGCGTTGGTGTGTGTGTGTGTGTGTAGCATGGTAGTGTGCGTATTGCATTTTTTAATGAATTTAATGTATTTCTAATCTATTATTATATTATGAAATCACGGTATTTTCATGTGGGTGAACAAAACAAGTATCGTGTTTTAACGTGTTTTTTTCAATTATAACTTACTCAATCGTTGTTTAAGAGCGTTATCGGTAATAAGCGGCCGTAAACCCAAAAATGTGGTTTTTTGAGGACTGGTTACTCGTTCATCATAATAGCTTACTAAAAATTTATATAACCACTATATTAAACACATCTTTATATTGTGCTTGTACAGAATTATAACAAGTACCTGCGCAAGCTCGTTAGGAGGGAGAACACACCACCATCCTGCTACCACTGCGATTGCGACTTGAGCACGGCGCAGCACAGGCTTGGGGTGTGTGCCTCGTGGGCAGAGCAGCGCCGTGAACTCGTTGCAATCACCGGTGCCGACCGGACCCTGCCGACCATCACTAGGGAGATGCTCAGCAGCGTCAGGAACTGGAACGCGGTCACCGCCCTCTGTGAGGCTGTCATCTCACGAAAGGAGACGCCGGCTCGTGTGTGATCAATCTTTGGTCACACGTTCCGCCACCGGCGACTCGGGCGGCGCAGATACGAGTATCCGCGCCTCACGCCGCCCTAGGTGAGTCCGCGGGTGACCGGACCGGGGACTTTAGTGTGTCACCCGCAGAGAGCCTGACCGTGTGACGGCGACCGACGTCCCGGGATAGGGACGTCGATTGGGGTTATTTTTATTTTTTTTAAATTATTACACAATAATGTGATAATTTAGAAAAAATAAGTTGTCGAGTCTCGTACCCGAGACCAGAGTTCCCGCCGGCGAGCACGTTACCACGAGATTACCGCTTGTTGGCGATTCGACTTTGAATTTTTCTAGTACATAAATTACCCATCCAACTTTGACCCTTAAAATCTTTTTAACGAGGGCCCAGTTGACCCTAATATTTGTTGTGATACCCTCGTGCCCCCTCTACCACTCTACCAAAAATCATGGCAATCCCCGATCCACACGTCTGAGGGTCTCCTTGTAAGTTATACTCTGTGCCTATATTTTACTATTTCCTGTACTTTGCATATTAAAAATAAAATTTTAACCGTTTTACTGTTATGAAATTTGGTTTTTAATTAAAAATTTTAAAATTTACATCTGTGGATTTTTGAAAATCTCCTTCTCCGAAGAATATATGAGATTGATTATAAGCGCCAAGGCTCAAGACTGGTCATTCTATGAACTCGCGTGTGTGTAGTGCATTAGTGTGCGTCGATATCGGACCGTAGCAAAATACCTCAAATGCGAGAAGTGCCGATTACCGATAACGCTCTTAAAAGTAATAAAAATGTTAAGACAATGTCCCTTTTTATTACAATACATGTTTGAATCGTGGGTTTTTATAATTCATGTGTAGGTACCTATAATCAACGTTAACATCAACCGAAGCCGGCTGGTGAAGATCCATTTTAAAATGTTTTAGTAACCATTTCGCTATTAATAGGTACCTATATAGTTATAATAATAATCTTTTGATTAATAAATACGTGTGATAATTCTTGCTACCAATATGATTAAACATCTCCCACTTAATAAATAATTAGGTACCTATTAGTTCGATTTCGAAAGCGGAAGTGTCAGTTATGAAAAAATAAATCTGCTAAGGCCATTAAAGCAAGAAGAACAAGAAGAAAAATAAATAATTTGTATATTCATTTGTCATATTCGGTATTGCCAGTATGATATAATTTTATTGTAAATCGATAATCGTTATGGATTGTCTATCTATACTAATGATTAATCAAAAAATTGTGTTATGTAAAATAATCTGGTTTGATTGAAATATTGTTTAGTTATCTTTTTAAATCTTTCTCGCGATCATTCTGACGGTTTGTGCTTTTCAAGGTTTGTCGACGTCAAATTCTTTTTGATTAACCATTATAATTTTATTAACCAAGATATTTTAAGAATCCATGATCGTATTGCTATTGAAGCCACAGAGTAGTGTTTTCAATAGCAATATGTCAGGCATCCAAAAATATTGGTGGCAAAGAACAGTTTATAAAACATGTTTATAACTAATATTAGGTACCAAGGAGTGGAGGACCACACTATCGACAGTTATCTGTCTACAGCCGCGGGCTGGTCCGTCCGGGGCAGTACCACGCTCTCGCAAAAAATCGACGTCTGAGTAGTAGCAATTTGTTACTGCGCTTCGTTCGGTGAGCGAGAGAGCCAGAAGCCCAACTTTCTGAGGGTGTTTGCGTGTGGAGGGTTTTTATGGTGCCTTTAGTATCACCGAGCCTCAATGCACGCATTCACACTCCCTTCACTTTCTTCGCGGTAGGCAGTGGCCTTGTAAAGGTCCATGAGCGGCAGCAACACTTATCATCAGGTGTACTGTTTGCTCGTTTGCCACTGCTTGCAATAAAAAAAAAAGCAAAATCAGAACACAGAAATTATATATTTTTAAATTGATGACTTTTGGTTGTATAACATTTTTATTTTCTATATGTATAGTTTTAGAGTAATAAACGATGAGAATCAATTAATTCTCAGAAGTATTACATGCCTCCTAGCAAGAGACGATAAACATCGTTGAGTGTCGTTTGCTGTTCGACGGTTGCTGGCAAATGGTGATTTGTATTTAACCATATTGCGAATAAGGCAAAACTTGTTTTAATTAGGACCTATATAATACCTATGACTAGGAAAATCATTTGTATCTATGGCTAGGAAAATACATTTGTATCTATGGCTAGGAAAACACATTGGAAGCAATAAATAGAAAACCACTAAAAACCCAACTCACGCTCTAGTCTGGGGCAAAGCTGTACTTGACAGCTATTCACAAAAAAATCACGTTCTTAAATCGATTAAAATCAAGAATTGATTATAATTAGTATAGTTTTCAATACTGACAACTATACTGAACAATAAAATAAAAAATGGCCGGAACATAATTACATGGACGTGAAGCATTTTTTTATTGATTAGCATATTTAATCCGGCGTTGTGATGGCTTGATATTTTAAAGGGGAGCATGATATTTAAAAACTTAATTTTGATAATAATTTGATTGCTACTCTACAGTGCTCCTAGTGGAAATCATGAATGGGCATACCTCTTTCAATTTTATGCACTTATCCTCATTATATACTTCAACTGTGCCAATTTTCATACTTGTCCATCCGCGTGATTTTCGTAAAAAGGGGTACACAGTTTTTGCTTCACGTATTAATATATAGATATTTTAAAACAATCTGTAGATAAAAGTTATACAAATGACATATTAGGGGCATGCTGTCGTTTGGCATCGATTTCGTATAATGTTTCGTATAGATGATAATTGACAAAATTCTGAAATGAATTTTGGTTTGACCAATTTACGCACTAAAGTTTAAATTGGTTTTGTTGGTGAGTGCAAGTCACGGTTATCATTACGCTTTATATCTAAATTATGGGTAGCAGAATTGGTCTTTTTAAGATGGTAATGATTAAAAAGATTTCTTATACTATCAAGTATTTGGATAAGGATTTCACATATTTTATTTCATTTTTTTTATATTTTTTTTTTTCCTCTTTATGGCAACTGGTCTCCCTTAGAAGGTTGGAGACATTGCTGCCAGTGTCAAGTTACGTTATTTACGGGTAAACTTTTGTTATTAATTTTAAGTTTTGCAACGAAGAGACTAATCGAGTAATTGTTGCTGATACCTGAAAGGACAAATTATAATATTTTAAGTACCAGTTGTTAGTAAAACTAGCGAGGGAGATTAGAACAGGTTTAGAATACGAGATGGACGGTAAAGGAAGCAAGGTATAAAAACATTTGTGGTTACGCCATTATAGTAGTTTAATGTTTAAAAATTAAATTTTAATATCATGTACGCTTATAAATTTGATAAGAGCTTTCGTTGAGTATTTATTCTTGAGGGATAGAACAGAAAAGTGATTTGCTGGTAGTGGAGCTTTAAAACGTAAGAGATTATAGAGAGAGGGTACTGAGAATCGAGGGCAAGTGAAGAGAATGTGGGTTATATTACCCTCATCCAATCCACATTCACATAGTGAGGAGTCCCTAATTCGTAATTTATGAAGATGTGCTGGGCTACAATAATGTCCAATTCTGAGCCTACTGATGGTAGAAGACATTTGTTTTGGGAGTCTCATCTTTGAAAACCATGGTCTAAATGTAATATTTGGCTGAATATTGTATAGACGAGAACCTTTGGTACGGCTAGAAGTATTCCATAATCTATTCCATGATTTTTCCAGATCCTGGCGAGCTGTAGCAACTAAATCATAGGCATATACGGAGAAATCACTTGTGTTACCATGAACAATGGCCCGCTTACAAGTTGATCTGCTTTTTCGTTGCCAGTTTGGATACCTGGCCATGTGGGTACCACATATATAAGTATAAGAAGTTTTTAGAGAAGGGATTAGCTGTCAGAGATTGAACACAACTCCTGGAGTTAGAAAAGATTACTGAGTTTTCAATATTATGTGCTTTAATAAATTTGACATACTCTAAGAGAGCCAAACATTCACCTGAAAAAACAGAGCTATAGTGAGGATATTTTACTTGAAGGTGCAAGTCTGTGTTCAAATGCCAAAAGGCAGCCCCTACAGATCCTAAAGTGTCCAACTTAGATGCATCAGTGAAGAAGATATCAGCATCCGGCCAGAATTTAGATATAAGTGATTGTAATTAGTTATTTGCATTAGAGCAGTCTTTGTATATTCCTAAATTTAATATTACATTAGGAACAAATAATTTAGAAGAATAATCATTTAGGAATAGCGGATATACCTACAAGGAATTTTTTAAATGAGCAGGTTATATTATTAAATTTCCTATAGCTTTTGACTAAGTAGGGGATGAGCCCAAAACCGTTTGGTTCTAACATATTCACTTAAGAGCTTTAATTTAGGTAGGAAGGGATGTCCTGAAATTTGTGAAATTTTGAAGAGAAACCTATCTACCAAATATTGTCGTCTTAAATTTAAAGGAGGGTCTGCAGCCTCAACCTGCTGTGAATTTGTAGGGGAAGATTTCATAGCTCCAAGTATAATTCTCAATGACTTTAGCTGTACTCCATCCAATTTTTTTAAAGCAGCTTTATTAGCTAGTCCCAAAAGGTAGGTACCAAAATCCAGGTGACTTCTCACTATAGCATTATAAACTATCCGAAGAGAGGATGGATGAGCACCCCACCAAACACCACTAAGGCACCTGATAATGTTAATATTTTGCTCACATTTAGATAAAAGTTTGTCAATATGCGCAATGCCATTTAATTTTCTATCAAAAACCTTACCCAGAAATGTAGTTTCTCTCAAAACTGGTACATTAACACCATCTAAAGTTATATTTAATACTGGGATGTCCCTTTTCCTAGTAAATACTACTATTGAGCTTTTTGTTACCGATAAGCTTAATGAATGTTGTTGGAGCCAAGATGATATTATTTCTAATCCTATCTTTAACTTATCAGCAGAGTGGTTTATAGATGGATCTCCTATATAAATCATTACATCATCTGCATATTGCAAGACTCTACAGACAGTTGTAATAGATAATTCCATGTCAGCTGTATATACTGCATATACCGACGGCTGCACGTGGGGGTCATCCGGTCGATGGCCCTGTACGGCGCACCGGTGTGGGCGGGGTCCATGACCGTCCGACTTAGGGCCCTTCTGTGGCGACCACAGAGGGTAATGGCGGTCAGGGCCATCCGCGGATACCGCACGGTGGCGACGGAGGTAGCGTGCCTATTGGCCGGGACTCCCCCGTGGGACCAGGAGGCGGAGATGCTCGCCGGACTATATCGGCGGGTGACAGGGGTGCGAGCGGAGGGCGGTGTGGTCTCGTTAAGGGATCTCACCGCCTGGCGCGTCGACGCCCGCCGAGACGTCATCGCCCGTTGGGCAGTCCGGCTGGAGAGGCCTCGGTTCGGAGTGCGAACCGTGAAGGCCTTCCGGCCGGTGCTGATACAGTGGTTGGAAAGGCGGCACGGGGTGCTCTCCTTCCGACTGGTGCAGGTTTTGACGGGGCATGGGTGCTTCGCCAAATACCTGCACAAGGTCGTTAGGAGGGAGAGTACACCGTCCTGCCACCACTGCGATTGCGACGAGGACACGGCGCGCCATAGGCTCGAGGCCTGCGGGGTTTGGGCAGTGCAGCGCTGTGAACTCGTCGCAATCATCGGTACGGACCTGACGCTGCCGGCTATCGCTAGGGCGATGGTCGACAGCGTCGGGAATTGGGACGCGGTCGCAGCCTTCTGCGATACAGTGATCTCGCGGAAGGAGGCGGCGGATCGCCTGCGCGAGGAGCGCAGCCTCGATGAGGAGAACCGCCGCCGGCAACTGGGGCGGCGCAGGCGCAACTATCTGCGCCTCATGCCGCCCTAGCAGAGGCCGCGGGTGACGTAACCGGGGATTAGTCCGTCACCCGCCGAGAGGCCGACCGCGTGAGGAAAGACCGACGTCCTCCCCGAGGGGGGGACGTCGGTCGATGGGAGGGTACCCCTATAGGGGGTATTCCGTCGGGCCGACCACTGACGACAAGTTAACGCTGCTCCAGTGGTCGGCCCAACGACGAAGGCGACGTGGTTTTCGGGTTGGTCGCGGGAGTTGCGTGCTTAAGCCCCTCTGTCGCCCCGGACGGAGTGGTGCGGAGGCGCACCGACCTCGACCCACCCACAAAAAAAAAAAAATATACTGCATATAGTAAAGGACTTAACAGATCGAACGGTTATAACAGAACCCTGTGGCAAGCCTTTCCACACTGTGTGCTGTTGCAAATTAGACGTTCCTGGATATCTCAGGCAGATTTGTGTACCTGAAAACAAGTTAAAGACAAAATGGGCCATCTTATTAGGGATTCTTAGCGATTGCATCTTCTGCCTAAGAAGTAATAGATCGACATTGTCATATGCTACTGAGATATCCAGGAAACCAGCGACAATAGATTCGTTTCTAGAGAAAGCCAATTCTAAATCAGCTTGAAATATAGCATGACTGTCTGCTTAGCATTACTTCTGCCTTAGCGGAAACCATACTGTGTCTTACCCAGCAACTGATTATGTTCTCGAAACCATTCTATTCTGTTTTTAATTAAATGTTCTATAATTTTAGGTATAGTAGAAGAGAGAGCAATAGGTCTGTATGAATTTGGATCTAATAGGTCTTTACCTGGTTTTAATATAGGTATAATAATCTGTTGCTTCCAAGAATTGGGAATATTGCAAGAGTCTATTGCAGTATTTATTATTTCTAGGCAATATTTAATGGTATTTTCATTGGACTTGCATATAAATGAATAAGGAATACCGTCGGGACCCGGAGATGAATGGTGAAGGTTGGGAGACAGAAAGCAAGAAATTTCGTAGGTAAGAAAATACTGTATTATCCCTTCTAGATATATAGGTAGAAATGAAAGAGATGTCTTTAAAACGTATTGCCACAATATTAATAAAGTTATTACAGTAAGTAGTTGGAAAATGATGAAAATTCAAATTGTTTTTAATTAGAAGGGCTGCACCCCCCCAGCCATGACTTCTGTCATCTCGGAGAACAGTATACCCAGGCACGCAGAATGGGGTACCTGGCCTCAACCATGTCTCAGCAATAACAGAAATAAAAGGCGAGTATTTATTAAGTAGGTACATAAAATCAGATCTGTTTGAATAACGCTTCGGCTATTCCACTGAAGAATGCAATCCATCATTAAGTAGTTGGAAAATTGTTACAAAGATTGTAAAGAGTCTTGTAGGACTTTAAATGAGTGGACTGTATTTAAGTAGGTACTAGTATTTATTTTGCCTTTAGGCAACAGAATCGCACAAACAAATAAGATATAATAAAACTAAGATGGATCGGTGCGTTCACGGCGAAGCCCTATCGCAAGTGAAGTTGTCGCTCCGCTCGCTGCTCGCGGCTGCTCCCACGCGTCCCCTCCTCTCCGCGCAGACCGCACGGCCTGCGCTATTGTGGCGAGTGTTGTACCGCAACATGCTCCCCGGGTTGAAGGCTGCAATCTTCAAATACTGGAAGGGGACATATATTAGTATATGCCCTACGAATGATGCCTCCCTTTGTTTTAATGTCCGCTACCCTGGTGATGCCATCACTGCCTGGATAGAGCTCTGTCACTCTACCTAATGACCAGAGAAGAGGAGGAAGAGCTTTATCTTTTATAAGAACGAGAGATCCACGTTTTAACTCGGATTTTGTAAATTTCCATTTGGTCTTCGTCTGTAACAATGATACATATTCCAAGCTAAAACGCTGCCAGAAGTGCTGCTTAATAAACTGTATTCTCTTGTAGCGTTCAAGCACATTGATGTTAGTAGCTGATATTGCTGGCTGTGGAACAAACATTAGTGGTCGTCCAATTAAAAAATGAGCAGGAGTAAGAGCGGAGAAATCCAGAGAATCTGAGGAGAGTGGAGTGAGAGGACGGGAATTCAAAACCGCCTCTATTTGTGAAAGGCACGTAGTTAACTCCTCATACGTAAAGTTAGTGAGTTGTAGCAATCTACGTAAATGGTGTTTGGTTGACCGAACCGCAGCCTCCGCTAATCCATTGAAATGTAGAGAATATGCAGGCACGAACTTAAATTCAATGCCTTGTTGAGCAATACGACCTTCGAGATCAGCTTGGAAGAGAAATCTAGATAACTCATTAAAGGCGCCCACAAAGTTAGTGCCATTATCAGATGTGATACTCGAGGGCTTACCGCGGCGTGACACAAACTGATTCAATGCAGCTATATATGCTTCTGTCGATAGCGCCGTGACGAGCTCGATATGACAGGCCTTTATAGAATTGCAAATAAAGATAGCCAAATAAGATTTAATGAGCTTGCAACCCCTTCCTTTACGGTCTGCTATCATCACTGGCCCCGCATAGTCCACAGAACAGTGTAAGAAAGGAAAATCTAAATCAGTTCGAGAGGCAGGTAATTGTCCCATGATAGGCTGAATAGTTTCGGCTTTATATCTGCAACATGTTACACATCTTTTAATAATGGTTTTAGATAGGTTTTTACCACCTAAAGGCCAGTAAGTTTGTTTGATATTTGCTAAAAGAAGTTGTGGGCCGGCGTGTAAGTACTTCAAATGAAAATGATCGAATAAAATCTTACTAAAGTGATGTTTGCTACATATTAAGATTGGATATTGGATATCATAACTATACGGTGAATTACTCAGTCTTCCACCTACACGAATAATTTTATTTAAATCTAGAAATAGAGACAGAGATGTTAGTCGATTTTTGGCTGGCAATGTTTTTCCAGAAGATAAAATGTCATATTCCTCAGGGAACATCTCTAGTTGAACTTTATGTATAATCAAATTCATGGCATTTTTAAGTTCTAATGTTGACAAATGTCCTTTCAATTTTATTTTATTTCTACAATTATGAATAAATCTTTGTAAATATGTTATTGACCTTTGTAAAAGAGTGAGTTTTGATATTTTATTAATTAAATTAGTTATTAAGTCACATTGTACATTATTAAGTGTAAGTGAACATGAAATTAATTCAGGTAGGTCTTGCTTGCTGGTGACATTTGGCATTTTTGGCCATTTATCTTCATTTTGTAATAAAAATGAAGGGCCTGACCACCACAGAGTATTACTACTGATGGAGTCAGCCTTCACCCCGCGAGAAACGAGATGCGCCGGGTTATCTTTCGAAGCAACATAACCCCACAGGTGACCTGCTGTGCTCTCTTGAATCTCATGAACACGATTTCGAATGAAATTCTTTAAATGAAGTGGTGATAAATTCAACCACCCTAGGACGATTGTCGAATCACACCAAAATTTACACCTATTAATATTTAAAGTTAATGATCCGCGTACCTTACTATATAGCCTTGCACCTAGTAAATAGAAGTGGGCGATACAAACCGTATATAGATACGAAAACTATATATTGGTCCAATATCTAAAAATCGCTTACTAGCTCGTTCGAAAACTATATATTACAAAATCTATATATTACAAAATCTGATATTTGTGACACACACAATACCTGCTCACTTGTCTATGACGATTCGCGACATAAAACGCTTCGACCGGCACGGGAGCGAGACGACCGATATGGCGCGTGAGACGCTTACACTAGTTAGAGTGGGACGGCAACAGATTCGAAAATCTGATGTTGTGATGCGATGTGAATAACGAATATCAGATTTTTCGAATTGATTCAAATTTCAATTAATACGTAGGTATTATAATTTTGAAACTTAAATTTATGCAATACAGCTTATTTTCAATTAGAAGTCAATAATAATAAAAAATTCGAATTTTTTACTTTGAATTTGAGCTCAATTACGTAGGTACGTAGGTTCATTAGTACTAATGCAGTTATTACAGTATGATGCATGACTTTTTTTACGAGTAGTTGTCATTCTTCTTCCGTGTTTTAAGCTTTTGAATAATAATTGTTAGTGTATGTGTGCATTATTTTATATAAATATCGTTAAATAGGTAATTATGTTAATAGTGTAAATAATAGTGTAAATAAAAATAATAGACGTTAATATTTCATTTCTTTATTAGTAGTTATAGTTTTATAATAGTTTGTATATAAACATTGAAAATAAACAAAAATGTCGCGTATAAATGTCAGTGTTCTTTGGGACTATTTTGAGAAAATAAACGACGCTGACAAAAAGGCAAGATGTCGTGTTTGTGGTGACCACTACAGTTATAAGGGATCAACGGGCAATTTAAAAGCGCATTTAAAGAAGAGGCACTTGGATGCATATACCCAAGTCATAACCGCACAGCAGCAGCAAGGAAGGTCGGGACTCCAAAATGCCTCAACTCATGTGCCTGTTCCTCTTGTACCAACATCTACCCTTGTTACATCTACAGGTGCCACGACCCACACTGCCGAGGGCCCATCTACGTCTAGCATTACACCGGTCGTCGCCACTATAGCATCGAAACCCATTGTTAGCCAACAGGTCACATTGGAACGGTACGGATCAAATAAAACAATTTCAAATGAGCTTAAAAGAAAAATTGATGGTGATCTTTTAGATTTGTTTGTGACAAGCTACCAGCCGTTTTCACTTGTTGAGGAAAAAGCTTTTAAGAAGTTTGCGAGTTGGATTCCGGGTTACCAGCTGCTAAGCCGAAAAACTATATCTCATACCATGATACCCAATCTTTATAATACTACCAAAGAAAAGATAAAAAATGAGTTTATGTCTTCAAACATAGAAGCTATTTGCTTAACATCCGATTTATGGACATCTAGAATGAATGATTCTTATATAGCAGTAACGGGACATTATCTAACAGAAGACCTTACCTTAAAGACAGTGTTGTTTGATTGTTGTCATTTTGAAGGTTCGCACACTTCAGAAAACATTCAACGTGCTTTAATAACAGTGACCGAAGAGTGGTCTATAAAAGAAAAAATTAATTTTATGGTGACTGACAACGCAGCAAATATAACTAAAGCTGTTAGTGATATAGGTTGGAAACACTACGGGTGCTATGGCCATACTATAAATTTAATAGTCCAAGAAACCTTAAGGCAACATGAACAATCAATAGAGAAAGTTAAAAAAATTGTTCGATTTTTTAAAACGAGTTCTACTGCTTTAGAAAAATTATTAAAGGCTCAATGTTATGACACTCCCAATTGTATTCCAAAGAGATTAGTGCAAGAAGTGCCTACACGGTGGAATTCCACATACCATATGTTGCAACGTTTTGTGGAATTAGAACTACATATTAAATCAACAGATGCCATCTTAAAAAAAGATCTTCCTGCTATTTCTGAAGTGGAATGGCAATTTTTTGGAGAATTATGCAAAATATTAAAACCCTTCGATGAAGTTACTCAATCCATGAGTGGCGAAAATTTTATGGCAGCTGGATCAGTTATAGCCATTACTCATTGCTTAATAAGCGCATGTGATAAATTGTTAGCTGAACAGTTTTCAGATCCTGCACAGTGTTGTGTATTTAGTTTACGCTCCGGACTAATAACAAGGTTTGAAAATATCGAGAAAAGTGGAACGTTTTCTGTGTGTACAGTTTTAGATCCACGCTACAAGCTTGCAGTATTTAAAGATCCAAATTACGCGAGAATTGCTCGCAAAAAGGTCCAAGATCTTCTGACCGAACTTATCGGTAGTTGTGAAAGCAATAGTCAGCTAATGCAGCCTGAACCCTCCGTAACTGATAAATTCTCACCATTTTTTTTTTTTTTTTTTTTGGTTAGTCGCGGTCGGCGCGCCTCCGCACCACTCCGTCCGGGGCGACAGAGGGGCTTAAGCACGCAACTCCCGCAACCCACCCGAAAACCACCTCGCCTTCGTCATTGGGCCGACCACCGGAGCAGGTTTACTTGTCGTCAGTGGTCGGCCCGACGGAATACCCCCTACGCGGGGTACCCTCCCGTCGACCGACGTCCCCCCCTCGGGGAGGACGTCGGTCTTGCCTCACGCGGTCGGCCTCTCGGCGGGTGACGGACTAATCCCCGGTCACGTCACCCGCGGCCTCGGCTAGGGCGGCATGAGGCGCAAATAGTTGCGCCTGCGCCGCCCCAGTCGCCGGCGGCGGATCTCCTCATCGAGGCTGCGCTCCACGCGCAGACGATCCGCCGCCTCCTTCTGCGAGATCACTGTCTCGCAGAAGGCTGTGACCGCGTCCCAGTTCCCGACCATCGCCGCTGTCGACCATCGCCCTAGCGATGGCCGGCAGCGTCAGGTCGGCACCGATGATTGCGACGAGTTCACGGCGCTGCACTGCCCAAGCCGCGCAGGCCTCGAGCGTGTGGCGCGCCGTGTCCTCGTCGCAATCGCAGTGGTGGCAGGACGGTGTACTCTCCCTCCTTACGACCCTGTGCAGGTATTTGGCGAAGCTCCCGTGCCCCGTCAACACCTGCACTAGTCGGAAGGAGAGCACCCCGTGCCGCCTTTCCAACCACTGCACCAGCACCGGCCGGAAGGCCTCCACGGTTCGCACCCCGAACCGAGGCCTCTCCAGCCGGACTGCCCAACGGGCAATGACGTCTCGGCGGGCGTCGACGCGCCAGGCGGTGAGATCCCTTAACGAGATCACACCGCCCCCCCGGCGCACCCCCGACACCCGCCGATACAACTCGGCGAGCATTTCCGCCTCCAGGTCCCACGGGGGAGTCCCGGCCAATAGGCACACTGCCTCCGTCGCCACCGTGCGGTATCCGCAGATGGCCCTGACCGCCATGACCCTCTTTGGTCGCCACAGAAGGGCCCTAAGTCGGACGGTCAAGGACCCCGCCCACACCGGTGCGCCGTACAGGGCCATCGACCGGATGACCCCCGTGTACAGCCGTCGGCACGTAGCGCTCGGTCCGCCCACGTTCGGCATAAGCGATAACGATAGGGCGGACGCCGCGCCGACGAGCCGCGGAGCGAGCCTGCGGAAATGCTCCCGGAACCACCATTGCCCGTCGAGCACCAGGCCCAAGTACCTCATATGGGCCCGGATGCTGATGTCAACCGATCGGACGGTGATCGAGACGCCGATGGGAGGGCTCATAAGGCACCCATGGAACAAGAGGGCCTCCGTCTTGTCCAGGGCGACCCTCAATCCCAGCGCCTCGATCCGCCTGACGACCTCTTCGGTGCCATAGGTCGCCAGGCTTACCGCCTCTTCTAGCGTCCCACCGCGGGCTGTAACGAGCGTGTCGTCGGCGTAACAAATCACGCCCAGCCCGGGCGGGAGGCTCCCCCGCAACGCCCAGTCGTAGCCGATGTTCCACAGGGTGGGTCCGAGGACCGACCCCTGTGGGACACCGCACGTCATGGGCGTTCGCACAACGTCCCCTGCTCGGTTGGTACAGAGGACGCTGCGCCCCACCAAATAGTCTGCCACTAGCTGCCTCAGGTAAGCTGGCACTCCGTGATACCGGAGCGCCTCCCTGATGCAGCTAAATGGCAGACTATTGAATGCGTTGGCGATGTCTAGGGACACCGCCAACAGCACTCCCCCACCGGTGACGGCCTCAGTCGCCACGGCCCTCAGGCGCAACAGAGCCGCGATCGTCGAACGACCCCTCCTAAACCCAAACTGGGCGTCCGACAGATCGGGCCCCGTGCCGACGAGGTGCCGCTCGATGCGGGCAGCTACCACCCTCTCCAGTAGCTTGCCCGTGTCATCGAGCAGCACGATAGGCCTGTAGGCCGAAGGCGTCCCCGGAGACTGTCCCGGCTTCGGCAGGAGCACCAGCCTTCCCTCCTTCCAGCACCCAGGGAACCGTCCGGACGCTAAACACGCGTCGAACAGCTCCCTGAGGCGGGGACCCAGGTGGTCGAGGACCAGGCCCAACACGCGGTTAGGAACACCGTCGGGCCCGGGGGCGGTGGACTTTGCGCACATGCGCGCCACCGCCACTCCCATCTCGGGTTCCGTGATGGGCGGAACACTGTCGTCGTCGGCCTCCCAGTCAGTGTCTGGCGGAGCCATGACCGGGGGCGTGTGTTCCGCCCGCCGCGGGAACAGGTCCTCGACGACCCGGGTGAGAAGGCTGGGCTGGAGAGTCTCGGTGAGGGGAAGGCCCCGCGCGCGGAGCTTATTCAGCACCGCGCGATAGGGGCGTCCCCAGGGGTCACGGTCGAGACCGTCCAGCATCTATAAATTCTCACCATGGAGTATTCTCCAGGATTTGGTTGGACAACAATATAATGTAGGAACTCCACTGTCCAAAGCTATTAAAGAACTGGACTCATATATCAATGATGACATCTTACCGGCATTTTCTAGCGATGGTAAATTTAATTGCCCTTTGAATTGGTGGCGAACACATATGTTTACATATCCCAATGTGACCAAGTTGTTACGAAGATATGGCAATATTATGGCGTCATCCGTACCATGCGAACGCATTTTTAGTAAGACGGGATTAATAATTAATGATCGTCGAACAAGACTTTCCACAAAGAAAGTCAGACAGCTTACGTTTTTAAACGTAAATTTAGATGCAAAGCGGTAGATTATTGTAAATATTTAATGTAAAGTTGTAAATATGAAGCAAATTATGTACATAAAAATGAATTAACTTTTAAATACGCCTGCACAATTTACACGTAACATATTAAAAAGTATTAATAATTTATTTATAATATAAAATAATGCAGCCAGTCCTAAGCCTGGAGAAAGTATGAAGGAAAGTTAATTAATTTACACTAAGGTACTCTCTAAGGTACACTCTACAGTCAGGTAAGATATTCAAATTGTTAACAGATGTCGTTTTGCTGTTTGCAGTGTAACACAATTCTGGACCTTAAAAGATTATTTTCCTTTAATATCCAATCAAAAAATCAGCCAAGTGCGTATCAAGCTCCGCATAGAATAGAGTTGCGTAGTCACCCACCCAAAGCGCTCATAGCCAAATGGCCTTAGGTGATTGGAAACAATTACCGAGGGTAAGGAACGATGGCGCGGTCAAGACCTAGATGGGTGACCGTTTGTGGCATAATTTTTTATGAGCGTTTCCGTGATCAGAGGTCACGTTAAGCAGTCGGTCCCGGTTGATATCACAAGATAACAGTCGTGAAGCTTAGTTAGAGGCCTTAGGGCGGCTTAAAAAAAACATCCAACGGTAAGATTACGTAGCCACAACGTGTCTTGCCAGTCCCCAACCCGCACTTGGCCAGCGTGAGGACATATGGCCTTAACCTTCTCCTAAGAGGAGACCCGAGCCCAGCAGTGGGACGTAATGGGTTGCTGATGATGAGTCACCCACAATGGCACCAGGATTTAAAACCATGTCCTATAAATAATTATCATGTTTACTAATTATTTCGTTATTTTTGTACAAACTTTGCCAAATAAGCGTATTAAACAAGTCCCGAATAAAAATTCATCACATGTAGATACTACCAAGATGATTTTCTTTTTCAGATTTTTTTAAGTCAGCCGTTTAGTTTTTAAAGCGGGGGACGGACGCCCTGCTTTGTTAAAAAAATTGCCCTTTAAAGCTGAATAACTCGTAAACAAAACCCTAAATCAAAAAATTTTGAATGTCTTTAATAGACCTGACTTCCTGACTCTACGTGTAGGGGAGGTACCCCAAATAAAAATATTTTCAAGATTTTATTGTAGCACCTCGACGTAATAGTAACATATAAATTAATAAATAATAAATACATATTTTGGATATATTATACACAACGTCTTCTAGTTTAAACTAAAAGTTCTAAGAGTGGTAGGACCACACTGTCGACAGTTATCTGTCTACAGCCGCGGGCCGGTCCGTCCGGGGCAGTACCACACTCTCGCAGAAAATCGACGTCTGAGTAGTAGCGATTCGTTACTGCGCTTCGTTCGGTGAGCGAGAGATCCGGAAGCCCAACTTTCTGAGAGTGTTTGAGTGTGGAGAGTTTTGGTGGTGCCCTTGGTATCACCAAGCCTCAAAGCACGCATTCACACTCCCTTCACTTTCTTCGTGGTAGGCAGCGGCTTTGTAAAGGTCCATGAGCGGCAGCAACACTTACCATCAGGTGTACTGTTTGCTCGTTTGCCACCGTTTGCAATAAAAAAAAAAAAAAAAAAAACTAAGCAGAGATTGTACTATGGGTACTAAACAACTGATATAAATACATAATTTTTGTTTTGTAAATACATATACATATTAGATATAGAAAACACCAAGACTCCGAAATAAATGTTTGCGAATCACATAAACATTTTATCCGACTCCGTGTATGGAACCCGAGACCTCAGCACACGTAGTAGTCGCATACGCTGCCACTACGCCACCGAGGCAGTCAATTTAGCAAACAATAATATTATACATATTACGCTGCACAACACAGAAAAGTAATCGTCTGACACTCAAACACTCCCCCGCAGCCCGCCCGTAGTGTAATCACGCACACATTGAAATATCTATCTACAATACCGAATTGTATCGAAACGAACCCTATTTGAATCAGTTGATGTTTCCAATATCAGATTTCAAAACTATATGTTATAATATATAGTTTTGAAAACTATATATTAAAATATATAGTTTTGAAATCTGATATAGAAAACCAAAATCTGATTTAGATACGATTCTCAGAAATACTGATATTACTCATATCTACTAGTAAAGCTCCACAAAGCTCAAGACGAGGCATTGTCATTGGTTTTAACGGCGCTATTTTATTTTTAGAGGTTAAGAGATGTACGGATACTCGCCCTGATTTATGTACAGAACGTATGTACAAACAAGCACCGTATGCTCGCTGTGAGGCATCTGAAAAAATATGGATTTCAAAATTGTCGCAATCATCACCAAGAATCCAACGAGGGATTTTTAATTCATTCAGAGAAGGTAAGACATTTACAAACTCTAACCAAAGGTTTTTAATTTCAATTGAAACTTCATCATCCCATGTGTATTGATCAATCCACAACCTCCGCATTATCATTTTGGCTTCAACAATGCAAGGGCCCACAAGACCTAGTGGGTCGAAAATTTGACTAACCACAGAAAGTATATGGCGTTTAGTAACTATTTTAGGAATTTGAGTATCAATAGAATATGAAAGAATGTCTGAGTCACATACCCAGTTAAGTCCCAAGGTTTTAGAAGCCATGTTATTAGAAGTATCTGAAAAATTTAAAATATTGTTCATTGTATCATGTAATGAAGATAATTCTTTTAAAATTAATTGACTATTGGATCTTAATTTTCTTAAATTTAATTTTTCAGATTTTAAAGTGAATATTACACCTCTACATAATGCAATGGTTTCAGAGAGCGTTGAAGAACCACCCAAATAATCAGCCACATAAAAATCTCTCTGTATGGACCTTTTCACATCAATATTAGATGCACTATTTGCTAAACTGACTAAACACTTTGTGGCTAAGTATGGTGCAGACGCTGTGCCATAAGTTACAGTGTTAAGTGTGTAAGTTTTTAAAGGTTCATTTAAATTATAACGAAAAATTATTTGTTGAAGAGAGGGTTGAGAAGGACTGAGTTCAATTGCTCTATACATTTTTTCTACATCTCCTGTGACAACATATTTATGCTGACGGAAACGCAATAAAATTGAATAGAGATCTTCTTGTACAGTTGGACCGATCATCTGGATATCATTGAGTGATAAACCAGTAGAAGTGACCGCAGAAGCGTCGAAGACTGTACGAAGCTTAGTTGTAAGGCTTGATTCACGGAGAACACCGTGATGAGGTAAAAAGTAACTGCCTGATTGAAGAGTATTAGGTAAAAAATCCTTATTTTCAGTCATATGACCCAAATTCTCATATTCCTTCATAAAGTTAATGTACATATCTTTAAAGACAGGGTCTCTAAGAAACTTACGTTCTAATGATAAAAAACGATATTTTGCCTTATGATAAGACTCACCTAATACTGAAGGATCTTTTTTCAGTGGCATAGACACCATAAAGCGACCATCATTATTATGAGAAGTATTCGCTAAGAAATGCTGTTCACAAGCACGCTCTTCTGGTGATAAAGAATACTGAGCGGCTATGGTATCTAAATCCCAGAAGCGTGACAAGTCTGGGTTGGATTCCTGATTTAAAAAATTACAAATGGGAGAAGAGTTGCACTGGTTAGGACGGGCAACATACCCAGATACTAGCTAACCTAGTTTTGTTTCATATAATTTAGGCAAATTTTTACCTAAATCTATTGAATTTTTGCCTAAGACCGACCAGAATATGTGAGCCCCAACCAATATATCTATGGTCGACGGCTCGTTAAAGGAAGAGTCGGCTAAACATAATCCCGAAGGAATAGGGAAATCATTGATGTTTATGAATGAAGACGGCAATGTTTTAGTTAATTGAGGCAAGATATGACAATTTATCTTTTCCTTGTAGTCATTGTAAAGTGACTTTAAAGTGAGAGTACACATTTGAGGACTTACTGTGGTATTATTATTAATTCCCGTCACCGTGGCACTGTCATTCCGTCGTGACAAGCCGAGCTTATCGCATAAAGATGAGGTGATAAAGTTGGCGGTGCTGCCGTTATCCAACAACACCCAGAAAAGATTCACAATTATATAAAAAATGATTTTTCGTGCATATAGGACAACTTAGTGACTTTTAAAAATAATAATATCTACAATATTATTATTTTTTTTATTACTAGAATTGTTTGTATTTTGATTTATGTCTGTAAGGAAAATAGAATAACGTTTATTTTCGTATTTATGTGAAATTATAACTTTACTTTCTTGAAGTGTTTCTAATAAGTCTGCTCTGTTGCTGAGGAATGTTATAAATATATCAAGTGAAGGAGGATCGCTAAAGGTATTCCTATGTGTTTCCCATTCCCTGCGAGTAGTGCCATCAAGCTTATCAGCCATCATATGTATGATTAAGGTATCCCAATGCTGGGTAGGCTGGTCTAATGTAGACAGAGCACGTAGATTTTTATTTGTGATGTCTATGAGGTGACGAATAGCACTAGAAGACTCCTTTTGTATTTTATCAACATTAAATAATGCCTGAACGTGATTATTCACAAGCAACCTTTTGTTGTCATACCTATTGCATAACAACCTCCACGCGTTCGTATAATTATCGCCTTTCACATCTAAGCTATCAATAATTAGCAAAGCACTGCCTTTTAGTGATGCGCGAAGATAATGCAACTTATTAATATTATCCATATCAGTTCTCGAGTGTATTAGAGAAATAAAAGTGTCCCGGTATTCAAGCCAGTTTTGATAGTGACCTTTGAAAGTGGGTAGTTCAATTTTCGGCAATCTAACGCAATTATATTTAGGACCACCTGCCTGAACATCCTCGAAGCTCGTCAGGGAGCCATCGCGAAGCTCACGCTGCTGGGAGGGTCGCTCACCAAGCAGGTTACGGGTTTCAGCCACCAGCTTATGGTACAGATTTTCAAACAGTTCGCGCTCTTTACATTCATCGTCTAAATTCTCCGATGCCATCTCAATGTCACACTGTAATTGATCAAAATCGGTATATAAGGCATTGAATTTATTAAATCTGCTGTCTAGATCTAATAGTTGTAAAGGGCTAAGTTCTTTAGAACTTTTCAGCAAGTTTATGTAATTACTAAAAATAGTTAGCTTAGACTTAATTCCGCCGCGTTTTTTAATCAGCTTATCTATACTTGTTTCGGCCATAGCGATAGATAAAACGATAGGATAGTTAAGTTAAAGAAAATAAACTACTCACAATAATATAAAAATATAAAATGCAACGATAAGAATACAATGTTGCAAGAACTAGCGAATACCTGCGTCCGGCTCGAAGGACCATTGTAAAGAGTCTTGTAGGACTTTAAATGAGTGGACTGTATTTAAGTAGGTACTAGTATTTATTTCGCCTTTAGGCAACAGAATCGCACAAACAAATAAGATATAATAAAACTAAGATGGGTCGGTGCGTTCACGGCGAAGCCCTATCGCAAGTGAAGTTGTCGCTCCGCTCGCTGCTCGCGGCTGCTCCCACGCGTCCCCTCCTCTCCGCGCAGACCGCACGGCCCGCGCTATTGTGGCGAGTGTTGTACCGCAACAGATAGTATGGATTATGTGATTTGCCACGTTGGACGGTAATTTGGATTTATAAATTACTTGTACTAGAGAAGAGAGCAACTCTTGTATGGATTTAATTTGTGGCAGTGATTCTTCGTTATGTATATCCTTATCACTCTGGTTGTTAAGAGCGCATTCATTTGGGGGCTCAGGAATTTCAAAAGATTTTATAATATTCTTGTGGTCATAACCTGGATTAAAGGTGGGGCGAGATGGAGGTTTCAAAGTAACAGTTTTTTTGTAGGATTGGAAGAAGTTAGGAACAGAAGATAAACGGTCTTGCTGACTCTTACCGACTGGCCTGATGACCGAGGTTGTTTGTTGATGTCTGAGGGACCGTTGAACCTCCTGTGAGGAAACAATTTTAGCATTTTTTTTTTTTTTTTTGTGGGTGGGCCGCGGTCGGCGCGCCTCCGCACCACTCCGTCCAGGGCGACAGAGGGGCTTAAGCACGCAACTCCCGCGACCCACCCGAAAACCATGTCGCCTTCGTCGTTGGGCCGACCACTGGAGCAGCGTTAACTTGTCGTCAGTGGTCGGCCCGACGGAATACCCCCTATTGGGATACCCTCCCATCGACTGACGTCCCCCCCTCGGGGAGGACGTCGGTCTTTCCTCACGCGGTCGGCCTCTCGGCGGGTGATGAACTAATCCCCGGTCACGTCACCCGCGGCCTCGGCTAGGGCGGCATGAGGCGCAAACAATTTTAGCATAGGATTTCTTTGTTTATTAAGTAAAAAGAAGGCAAGTAAAAAGATCGTCGGGAATTGGGACGCGGTCGCAGCCTTCTGCGAGACAGTGATCTCTCAGAAGGAGGCGGCGGATCGTCTGCGCGTGGAGCGCAGCCTAGATGAGGAGATCCGCCGCCGGCGACTGGGGCGGTGCAGACGCAACTACGTGCGCCTCATGCCGCCCTCCCCGAGGGGGGGACGTCGGTCGATGGGAGGGTACCCCACGTAGGGGGTATTCCGTCGGGCCGACCACTGACAAGTAAACCTGCTCCGGTGGTCGGCCCAATGACGAAGGCGAGGTGGTTTTTGGGTGGGTTGCGGGAGTTGCGTGCTTAAGCCCCTCTGTCGCCCCGGACGGAGTGGTGCGGAGGCGCGCCGACCGCAGCCCACCCACAAAAAAAGGAAAAAAAAAAAAAAGCGAGTAAAAAGATTGCTACTCAGCTTAATATTACCTATAGTAACACTGCAACACTGTTTTTCAGTAGCGGCCTATTGTGTGTGACGATTGTCAGCAAACTCAACGCAATCTATTTATTTATAACATGTGTGAACGTAGTACACTTGTACTACAATTGCAAATAATAATAAAAATAGAAATAATAAAAATTTACAATAACACTAAAACCTTAAATTAATTACAATAAAAAAATCATAATAACAACCCACAAGGCTTCTGCGTGCTGGGCCATACCTACACGCAAGCTTACTAAAGAACCAGGTATCTTCCAAATTAAAAGATCCCGTGAATATAATAGGATAACTTTAATACCAGATAATAACAATAAAATAAACTTAAATTAAAGAATAAAAAGAAAAACAATCAAAAATTAATAAAACAAAATCAAAAATCAAAACAAAACAAAATATATACAATTTGGTTGCATGGGTATTATTCCCTTTGCCAACTTGAATGCGCCTGCGCATACGTATTACGTTGTACAGTATATGAATCTGTGCAGGTCCATCTGACGTCCTGGTCACGTCCTCGACGAAGAGGACGACACTATCACACTCGCTCAGCGTCTACGTGCGAGTACGTCGAGGTGCGAAACCGTGCTGCGCAAAAGTCACGAATCAAAACGTGGGCACGCCCAATTTGCTTCCAGCGACGCCCCAAGCCGAGGTCCGTTCCCCACACGGGGAGCCCTTGGGCAGTGTTGCTTAGTATACTTTCACCGGATTGAGAGCCCTCAGCGCTCACCCATAGTCCGCGTCAAGCAGTCAAGGCCATCTGCGACCAACAGCTGTACACACACAAAAAAGAAAAAGAATCTGTGCAGGTGTACAGAGCAGCATTTGTGGATATAAATTATGACTAGTAGTAAAGATGGTACCATCAAAAACAAAACTTGTAAAAAAGACCAAGCCTCGCAACTGAGTTCTTCTACCATAAAAAGTTGTGAGATCCATGTTATACCAAGTCGGTTAACTCATTCAGTCCCTGCTTAAGGGACCTTTCTTCTTAAGTTATTACGTAAATAGCTAACCTAACAACTTCTTATAGTGACTATATCAATATTAAAGATCTTTTATGTTTTAAATAAATTGATTGACTTGGCAATCGCACTATATTTAGTACAATTTAATATAATATATGTTACTTGTGAGGTAGGTACATAGTGTTTTTATGCGATACGGTATGCGGTACCTTCTACTTCTTGAATACCAACAACGGATTTTCTTAGAGCCCACTCTCTGAAAAATGAGACATCTCTCCTTGACGATGGATTTTTCGTCTTTCTTTTTTTAAATTGCCGATGGTGGCAAACGAGCAGGCAGCACACCTGATGGTAAGTAATCCTTCCGTACATGGACCTTTGTAATACCAGGGGCACAGCCAGACCGTTGCCTACCGTGAAGAAAATTCTCTTCTTAAACCTCGTTTAAAGAAGGACATGTCATAGTGCTCGGGAAACACAGCAGGAAGTAGTTCATTCCAGAGCCTGCACATACGTGGGAGAAATAATCGCTGGAAACGTACAGTTGAAGACCATATCGTTTCCAGGTGAAATGGATGAACCCTGCTGCGGTGTCGAGTGGTACGTTGGTAAAACGGTGACGGTAGTACCAAGTCAAACAGTTCCTCAGAGCACTCCCCATGAAAGAGCCGATAGAGTACACAGAGTGACCCAAAGTCTCTCCGCCGCTCCAGTGACTCCAATCCGTCCGTGAGATTGGGATCCCCTACGATTTGAACAGCACGCCTTTGGAGGGAGTCCAGTGGATCTAGCTGATATTTAGGCGCGCCTGCCCAGAGATCTGAGCAGTATTCCACATGAGGACGAACTTGCGCTTTGTATAGTACAAGGCACTGTCTCGGTGTGAAGTACCGCCTGGCTCTGTTCAGGACGCCCAACTTTATGCTAGCCAATTTGGCTTTGTCCTCCAAATGACTCCCAAACTGGACTTTGTTCGATATTTCGACGCCGAGGATACTAATACTGTCTGAAATTGGGCGAGTTACTCCTTGGAACTTAGGCACCATGACAAACGGGTCCTAACGGGTTTCATAATGATTAAGTAGAACGGCTAGTTGCCAGTATAATATTATTAATACTGTCTGTCGAGCAAAAAAAAAGTCGGGCAGAACGCAACACTGCCGTAACATACTTTTCTGGTAGCAATTCAGGCCATTTTCGACCCCCTATAACTTCGTTGTGAATAAGACTAGAATCCTAAATTTTTAGTAACCCAGCAGGCATTGTATACACATTGTGTATTTCAAATTTCATTCAATTTGAACCAATAGTTTAAGAATTATAACTAGTCAAAATTTCGTAATTTTGTTACTCACTGAGTGACCAATCATCAATATTAAAGAGGTACTTCTAGCAGACATAGAAGCTTCACATTTAGATTACAATTAGTGTTTAGTGTATAAATGAAGGAAAAATTATGAAACATTGTAATTTTCGCCCAGTTTCCGAGATACTCTAACTGCATAAATAATTTTGTAAACCCATATAAATATATAGGATTACAAAGTTACATTTGTTGCAGTTAATGAAATGTAACTTTGTAAAAAATAAGAATACATTTGTCGCCATCATTGCTTCCCTATGGGAGTCGTAAGAACCGGCTAAGGACTGCGCAGATGACGTAGTGGTTAAGATACCAACGTACCGTGCTAGTGTCGCGGGTTCGAATCCCGTGCAAGACCTTCAAAATTGTAATTTGTGTCGGTTAATTATATGTTCTTCCCGTGTGGTGACGAAGTAAGAATACAATTCACCATTCTCTATCTTGCCCGTGGATATCGTATAAGACGACTATGGGATATAAATGCACATACCATCTATGCAAGAGAAGGAAAACTCGAAATGAAACCCTATATCAACATGTCTGACCAGCATGGAAGGGACTTAGACCCACTAGGTCTAAGTCCCTTCCATTGTGGAGGAGGCCCGAGCCCAATAGTGGGACGTATGAGGGCTGCGACGATGATGCGATGATGTAAAGTCCCCCCACAATATAAAGATTATTATTCCCTTAGTACAAGGCGTTGTCATTTAAAAAAGATTTAACAGGAGAGTGGGCCGCAGCTATTGCCGGGGACATGTATGATATCTCACTGCGAAACCAACCCGCCTACCAAACGTGTCGATTACGGCATAATTCCTCATGTGGCGAAGAAAAATGAGCCCTAGTCATGGCAACTCTGTTACCCTTGAGCGTCGTTGGATTCAGGTGCCACAGTACCGCACTTTATGGTGAAGCATGAAGGGGTCTATGCTCTGCAGTGGATGGCGATAGGCTGAATGATGATTGGCATAATAGGTGTAGATAGATATTTAGATATAATTATGTTCAAAGATAACTTGTAAAATGGTCATGAAAAAGCAAGAGTAGGACATGTCTTATGAATTTTTTCCAAAGTCTCCCAAAGTATTAAGCAAACTAAATTGCCTGAAATTTACCTGAAAAAAAGATCGCTATCATTAGGCTCGATTGTCATCAAAGCGAAGAGGAGACTAGAGGAGATGTGTTTCAAAAAAACAATCAAATTTTTTTTAATTCCACATCTCTCCGCTTAGTTTAGATAGAAGTGACTCAAGCGGAAAGGAGAGATGTCTAATTTTTCAGAGAGTGGGCTCTAAAAAATCAGTTGTTGGTATTCAAGAAGTAGAAGGTACCGGAAAGGAAAATAAGTAGGTCTGATCTAATTAATTATGAAAACCACGAACTTGTAAACAATTCAAACTTAAATAGCCAAACTATCACTATTTACATTACATATTGATATACATTTTACACCCTTGTAAGGATTGGTAGTAATCGTAGCAGCCACCACACTTTTCACTTTTGATTTGACTTATTGATGAGATGACCATTAAATTAATTGAATTTCTGACGAAACTATAATTGAATCAATGTCTACAATCAATTGTTGAAACCAATTTTGACTGACTTCGAAGTCTGCAGAAACGTGATAACCTACAAAGTTTATTAGCAGAAATCCTATTGATACGTATTATAAATCTAAAAGTTTATGAAGTTGTTGGGATGTTTGTCCCTCAATCCGGCTTAAGCCGTTGAACAGATTTAGATGAAAAAATTATAAAAAAATATTTTTATCCCAGTATTATGTTCCCTTGGCATAGAAGTTTCATTTTACTTTTTTGCACAATCAAGCATATCCGCTAAACGATTTTAGATAAAATTTTGTCGTGACGAAGTTACTCTTCATGCAGGTAAAACTACAGCCAGAAGTTCGATATGTATATGTATCTAATCTATAGAACTATCAATATCGGATTATGTTTATTATAAAAATAATTACTACAACCGAGAGTTACTCAATATTCGTTTTTATATTCATACAATAGAGTTTGTATAGCGAGTCCATTACGTTTATCGCATTGAATAAAAACTCCAAAGTCTGCTATGAAATTGAATTTTATATCAAAACCTAACGTTGGTAATAACGATACAGCATTCAATACGTAACAGCTACTGTGAGCTTTGCCTAAACCTCCGTGAAATATAATCTGTTGATCAAAATGAATACTTTTTACGTTGAAAAAATGTACGCCACGCTACACGCAATAAAACTGACATAAAAGTTAATTAGCTGTCATCGTCATCATCATTTCAGCCAATCGCCGTCCACTCCTGGATGTTAGCCTCCCTCATGTTACGCCATAGACTGCGGTCTTATGCCGCCTGCATCCAACGACGCCCAGCAACTTTCACTAGGTCATCGGTCCACCTAGTGGGAGGCATCCTACACTGCGTCGCCCGATACGTGGTCGCCACTCGAGAATCTTTCTTCACCAGCGGTTTTCAGTTTGTCGAGCGATGTAGCCTGCCCACTTCAGCGTGCTAATTCTTCGTGCTATGATGGTTACACTCGTTCTTCTACGGACACTACTACTTTATGTTTAAATAGCATTTAAAAAAGTGTGTGTATGTGTGTGTACCTACTTATGTTCGCACGTAAAAAATTATACTTCTTTGCCGTTACAAGGTAAGAATATTTATAAACATTTTAGTGTTCGCGTTTTCCTACGTTTGTAGAAAAAACCGACACTAATAATAGAATGAAAATGTATTTAATATACCATCGCACTATATTTAATACAATTTAATATAATATGTATTACTAGTGATGCGACCTTTCATGCAATTGCCAAGTCATTCTGTTTATTTAAAACATAAAAGATCTTTAATATTGATATAGTCACTATAAGAAGTTGTTAGGTTAGCTATTTACGTAATAACTTAAGAAGAAAGGTCCCTTAATCAGGGACTGAATGAGTTAACCGACTTGGTATAACATGCATCTCACAACTTTTTATAGTAGAACAACTCAGTTGCGAGGCTTGACTTTTTTACAAATTTTGTTTTTGATGGTATTTCATTTCTTTTTGTAGATAGACCTACTTATTTTCCTTTTCGGTACCTTCTACTTCTTGAATACCAACAACGAATTTTCTTAGAGCCCACTCACTGAAAAATGAGACATCTCTCCTTTCCGCTTGAGTCATTTCCACCTAAACTAAGCGGAGAGATGTAGCAAAAAAGAAATTTGATTGGTTTTTTGAAACACATTTCCTCTAGTCTCCTCTCCGCTTTGATGGCCATCGAGCCTAATGGTGGCGTTCTTTCTTTCAGGTAAATTTCAGGCAATTTAGTTTGGTTAATACTTTGGGAGATTTTGGTACAATTTCATAAGACATGTCCCATTCTTGTAAATAAAACTACTTTTACGGATTATATCGCGTTTGTATTTGATTTATGATTGCCCGACGTTTCGAACACTTTGCAGCATTCATGGTCACGGGCGGACTCGGCAATCATAAATCAAATACAAACGCGATATAATCCGTAAAAGTAGTTTTATTTACAATGTGTAGTGCTCGCGTAAACATCAGATATCATTATGTCCCATTCTTGCTTTTTCATTTCGTTGATTGACCATTTTATAAGTTATGTTTGAAAATAATTATATATGTCTACACCTATTATGCCAATCATCGTTCAGCCTATCGCCGTCTACTGCAGAACATAGATCCCCCCATGCTTCACCATAAAGTGCGGTACTGTGGCACCTGCATCCAACGACGCTCAAGGGTAACACAGTTGCCACGACAAGGCTCATTTTTTTCGCCACATGAGGAATAATGTCGTAATCGCCATATTAGGTAGGCGGGTTAATTTCGCAGTGAGATATCAAACATTTCCCCCTCAAGATTCCTCATTTGCCCACTCTCCTGTTGAATCTTTTTTTTTTTAATGACAACGCCTTTTGCACTAAGGGAATTATAATGCCTATATTGTAGTGGACTTTACAAACATATAATTCATCATTGCATCATCATAGCATCCCTCATTCGTCCCACTGTTGGGCTCGGGCCTCATCCACAATGAGAGAGAATTTGACCCACTATACCATGCTGGTCAGGCAGGTTGACATAGGGTTTCATTTCGAGTTTTCCTTCTCTTGCACAGATGGTATGTGCGTATTATATCCCATAGTCGTCTTATACGACATCCACGGGCAAGATAGAGAGTGGTGAATTGTATTCATACTTCGTCACCACACGGGAAGAACATATAATTAACCGACACAAATTACAATTTTGAAGGTCTTGCACGGGATTCGAACCCGCTACTCTGGCACGGTGCATTGGTATCTGAACCACTACGTCATCTGCGAAGTCTTTAGCTGGTTTTTACAATTCCCATAGAGAAGCAATGATGGCGACAAAGGTATTTTTATTTTTTACAAAGTTACATTTCATTAACTGCAAATGTAACTTTGTAATCCTATATATTTATATGGGCTTACAAAATTATTTATGCAGTTAGTGTATCTCGGAAACTGGACGAAAATTACAATGTTTCATAATTTTTCCTTCATTTATACACTAAAGACTAATTGTATTCTAAATTTGAAGCTTCTATGTCTGCTAGAAGTGCCTCTTTAATATTGATAATCGGTCAGTCATTCAGTGAGTGACAAAATTACGAAATTTTGACTAGTTATAATTCTTAAACTATTGGTTCAAATTGAATGAAATTTGAAATACATATTGTGTATGTATACAATGCCTGCTGGGTTACTAAAATTCAGGCTTCTAGTTTTATTCACACCGAAGTCATAGAGGGTCGAAAATGGCCTGAATTGCTTCGAGAAAAGTATGTTACGCCAGTGTTGCGTTTTGCCCGACTATTTTTTTTTGCTCGACTTCACTCAAGTCAGATATTGAAAGTTTTAATATAACGCATTAGCTAGTTGACATATGTGACGGTGTGCGCGCGTATAACACAATTTTCTCAATACAAAATTCTCTCTAAGGCGCCACAAGACGTAGGTATAACTTCAAAAAATGACTAATGTTTATAACTATTATTACGATTTCTTTAAACGACTATTTGAATATTTTATATTTAATTATTAAATCAAACTCAAATCGGGATTTTCAGCTACGAGAACTAAGTCATAAAGTATTAATTTGCTCGGCACGACCTTTTGAAACGTATTCATTATTATATTATTAATTTTTGCTGTCATCAATTATGTTTATTATCTCTTCACTCTTGCCTAATAAACTGCTTTTCGTATATATTCAATTTTGCCTGTCTTTATTAACTGATATTTACGCCTATGCCACATAAGGGTAGGCAGAAACCACTTCCCTCACTGCCTATGATGGCCTCCGCTATTCAGGACAGGGTTATACTGCAGCACCACGCTTGACAAGTAGACTGATCGCAGTAAATCGTTATAGGTTTCCCAGGAGACCGCTTCTATCTATTCTCCTAGTGATCCTCACTAAATTTTTAGAACCCCCACGGCCAAGTAAGGGATGGCAACAACTCTATTATTATTACATCGATACAGAATCCCTGGTATTACGAGTTAAAATATGTAATCTATTGACTTCGGAATGACTGAATGATAATAGGCTTAAGTTAAAAAATATTACAAAAGTTATGAACATATAAATTAATCAAAATATATATCTGGCTATGACGACATTGGATAACTATCGAAGATGGAGAACTCAGTAAAAAAACTTTCAAGTGAAGGAAATAATGAACTAAAACGTCTTTAAAAAGATAAACGTTATTGTGGTAAAAATAACTGAGTTATTTAATTGCGATAACGATAACCTAAGAACCCTTGCATAAATCTCTATAACAACTCTCTATTTATATCTCTAACCGACCAGCGTAGTTATATAGCTCTACTTCCCGTACACTGTGAAAAACATCCGTTTTCGTTAGTAGGTCGTGTATAGGATGATGAAAAAGAATGATTATAATCAATATTAACTGATATTTTTATTTCAACTTAAAATTTGAAAGTATATTACAGAATTAACATACTTTGTGGAGTTTCCAAGTAGAACAACGTGCCTCTTAGCTAAAATCGCTTTTAGCCATTAGGGGATTTTGTTATTCTACTCGCAGTCGCCCGCTCGATAATCTGTTATTTTATTTGACATTGGCGACGTGACAAGTCGAAGCGATGCAACATTTTATCTTAAATGTTCACTGATCATGATAATACGGAAAAAATCATATACTATCATCCGCACTTATAACTAAAAAATAACTTAATAATAATACTAATTTTAACCTCTGGGCCAGTCGTTATCTCACTATGGGACTAACGCAAACCTCGGCGGAACATTATATGGCTCTCTAAGTTCTTTTGATATAAAAGAAAAAATGTATCACAAGATTTGTAGGAAAGCCAATAAACCGCAGGGCAGCTTGTGGCGTGCTGAATGTGAGTGGCGACACTGCGGTCCTGAGTGCCCCAGAGAGTCGGTCAGGGCCTCGTATCCAGTTCGCCTTTACTGGCTGGCTGGAGTGGAAACCGAAGAGTGCCCGCAGGACTCTCAACTCTGGCTTGCCTTAAGTGGCTGATCAGAGAGGGGTCGCCAGAGCTTTATGCTCGGGGGTGGAAGTGTCATTTTCAAGGGCATATCTACGGGGAACCACTACGATGGTGAAACCGGCGCCGCACTGCTCGACACCCCAAGCCACTTGCACCAATGTTGCCCCTCTGTTGCCCGTATGACCTGCGTTTCTGTGGCGACCGTTTGGGGGGGCCCATTCAGTGAGTTGGCGAGTCACCGTCTGCCACCGTTCAATACGATGCAAGGAATTGAAGGCAGACGACAGTTTCAAAATCAATAGTTTAAGTAAATAGCCCACCAAACCTCACAACCCCATAATTAGGTTTTAGACATCATCATTACACAATAGTTCTACACCTACTATTGGCAGTCCACGAGTGTTATGTGCAGACGTGGAGTGTCATCGGTAGATGTCCCATCCCATTTTAACATTAAATTTCTCCAAAGGCCTCTGCATATTGGATCCATATCCCCATGTAAGCCTTTCAAAGGACCGGGTATCTTCCCTAGGAAGATGCCGTGAAAAGGAGATACTAATTTAAAAATCTACGGTGGCAATCATGGTCATTGGATCATAATGACTTACGATATAAAATTTTAAATCCTATATCGTTTGCCAGTAGCAGGACCTTGTGCAGCGTCCGTCCGAATGGCAATCAGCATCTTACTCACTAATTCTGCCACCAAGCAGTAGTGCGTGCCTTAGAATAACAACGTATACAAGGTAAGTCCGCGCACAAAAAATGAAGCATTGGAGCCTAATGGAGCTTACGCCGGACCGTTCCGTAGTGTATAAGCTCAGTGTCCAGCACGCACGTACGCAACTCTTAAAAAATAAATAGGTCATTATGACGGTTTGTGCATTCACATTTAAAAACCATAAAAAAATAATAACATTACTTT
This sequence comes from Lymantria dispar, assembly GCA_032191425.1. Classification (NCBI taxonomy): domain Eukaryota; kingdom Metazoa; phylum Arthropoda; class Insecta; order Lepidoptera; family Erebidae; genus Lymantria; species Lymantria dispar. The sequence goes on from CM063440.1 coordinate 17,603,297, forward strand.
TAAAAATATTTCGATGATTTAAATAAATTAAATAAATTTATATTAATAAAAACAAAATTAAATTTCATAATTTGTATGTTGCGTGTATACGTGTGTAATCACCTGCGTGCATGTAGTATTTTTGGCTTCATGTTTTTGATCGCTTAAGTACCGACACTTATACATTATTATTCTAAGAGTGCGTACACTATTATGTTCCGGTTTAGAGGGTAAGACAACCAGTGTAATTTCGGGCACAAGAGGCGTGTTTGTAATCGTAATTCTTTGGGGTTGAAAATATGTATGGGAGCATTACTACACACCTTCAGGTAGTATTGCATCAAAATCAAAATTCAATCTTTACTTTAAGTAAACAAATTTTGCTATCATGAAAGCATAGAATTCACTTTGTTAGCATAACTGCTAGGAGAGAATACTCGAAATAAAATACACTCGGATATCCAAGACGGGTTTTGTTTCGAGCATTCAAGTTAGACTGGGAGCTAGAAGACTGATTTGCCTGTCCTTATCGAAAAGTCTGATGCCAAATAATAAAATGTATGACGCTAAAGTTATTTATTAACCAATTTGCAGTTTATAATTGAAATATTATATATCCAAAGTCGCGTATTAATAAAGTGCGGCCATGTGCACGCAGTCTAACCCAAAGATAACGATATCACAAACTGACAATAGCAGTAGCAGAGGATGTCACAACGAGTATGTATTCATTCGTACCATACAAGATATGTATAGCATATTGAATCAGGATGTTACAAATTTAATAATCATATCCATTTCATGCTATATTAAAGATATGTTTTTCCTTGAAGATTATTTAATTGTGTTTTAACGGTGTTATAATATGGAACGCTTTGAGTCTTCTATACAAATATTAATTGTATTTATATCTATGCCAAGCATTAAGCGAATAATTATGATATCTAATGTTAATCAAACATATTCACACTTTAATAGTGAATTTAATTTATTTAAAAATATTTTCAACATTATCAGTGCCTAACATATCTAAGCTACTCTTATCCCGATATTGCCACATGCACGAGAAATAAGCAAGTAAAATCGCAGAATATAAACCGATTTTAAATATTCCTTCAGGTGCGGAAACCTACATTACCAACAATTAACATACGTAGGCAATTTATTATCCTTATTCCTCCTTTATTCCCACGGGAGCGGGAGCTACGCGATGAAACCACTGGACGAAGTCCGATTTTAAATTTTTTTTCATCAATGGATAGCTACATTAACAGTGAGGAATATAATCAATTCTTCATCCCGGTTTTCCCACGGGAACGGGGACTAAAATCAGAAAGAAATCGCGTGCTGTTGACCTAATTAAAAATTCTTTTACTAATGGAAATCTACATTATCAGAGAGTAATATAGTAATTTCTTAGCCCGATATTCTCACAGGAACGAGAACTATGCGAGTGAAACCGCGGCAGATTTGACCGATTTTAAATCTATTTACCCCAATGGAAAGCTACATTATCAGCGAGTGACATATTTATTCATTTAACATATTTATCCTATTTTAAATTTCGGTATTCCTACGGGAACGGGAACTAAGCGATGGTGAAACTCTATAGCTCCTATGCCTCCCTTTTCCTTCTCCAAACTGCTAAATCATCTGATCAGCGTGGTTTTTTAGATTAGAGAAGCCTGACCTCAACTGTGCAATTTATGTAGGCTGAGATGATGACGAATATTATTATGATATCTATTAAGGAGAAATGTGATTTCATACACTATTTCAATTAGTTTGAATACGACTTTATTTGAAAAGATTTCTTAGTATTTACTAACATTAACTCCCTCGGTGTTTATTTCCCCTTATCACCAACGATATCTCACTTTTAATTAGCAACTAAAAAAAATTGCATAGTACATTATATCAACGAATACTCAAATATTCTAAAATACAAATTATGTAATGTGATGAATATGTAAACGAGATATTTGACTGAAGAAAACAAAATAAACAGTGATTTTTCTAACAAAGGAATAGGAATAAAATTTGTTGAGCTTTTTGTAAAGGTATATGGCGTATATAAATGAGGGACCACGTAACTTACTGCTGTTTCCTAACTAAGGCAAATTTAGCAAAAGGTCCAAAGATGGACCTTTCCCTCAATTAAGCAATTAGGAATGGTTAACTCTTTGAAAATTCAATAAAGGTTATTACTAAAAGCAAAACGCCTTTGTAAAAATATAATATTTTATTCATAAAATATAACTGAAGATCTTTCAATCCATGAATTCTGAAGGCAGTATTTACTTTTCAATAACGTTTTACACTGAAGATCCCAGTCGGGATAGACTAAAATTTGCGATTGTTCGAGTATTGAAACACTTTGATGTGAAGTGATATGGAATAGAGATATTCTGAGTATTATTTGTAAAGACTACTATTTACTTAGTACCTACTCTGGGTACTGTAATATCACAATATTTCTACTATACATCGAGATTTTTTAAAATAACAAAACCGTATATGTAGGTATGTGATAGTAGAAAACTATTCACTTATTCCACTATTACATCCATATGTGTAGAATGCTACTACGGGGATCATCATCATCAACATCATCATTTCAGCCTATCGCCGTCCACTGCTGGACGTAGGCCTCCCTCATGTTGCGCCACAATGAGCGTTCTTGTGCCACCTTCATCCAACGATGCCCAGCCACCTTCACTAGGTCATCGGTCCACCTAGTGGGGGGGCGTCCTACACTGCGTCGTCCGATACGTGGTCGCCACTCGAGAACCTTTCTTCCCCAGCGGTTGTCGGTTCGTCGAGCGATATGGCCTGCCCATTGCCACTTCAGCGTGCTAATTCTTCGTGCTATATCGGTTACATCCGTTCTTCTGCGGATTTCCGTATGCCGGATTCTATCTCGCAGAGAAATCCCGAGCATAGCCCGCTCCATAGCACGCTGAGCGACTTTGAGCCGTGATATGAGGCCTACATTTAGGGACCACGTTTCCGTGCCGTAAGTCATCACTGGTAACACACACTGGTCAAAGACCTGTGTTTTCAGACACTGAGGTATGTTGGACGAGAAGATCCTCTTAAATTTCCCGAACGCTGCCCAACCGAGTTGGATTCGTCGGCTGATCTCTTTCTCGAAATTGGATCTACCTAACTGGACTGTTTGTCCTAGGTAAACATAGTGATCGACAACTTCAAGAATCGCATTGCCAACTAGGACCGGTACAGGAATGACATGGGTATTTGACATGACTTTTGTCTTGTCCATGTTCATTCGTAAACCCACTAGTCTGTATCATTGATTCCCTGCTGAGATCATTGAGCATTGTGCCAAGGTCCTCCATGGATTCCGCCATAACGATACTATATCGTCCGCAAATCGAAGGTGAGTGATGTATTCGCCGTTAATGTTGATGCCGAGTCCAGTCCAGTCTAAGAGCTTGAAGACATCTTCCAGTGCAGTGGTGAACAGTTTCGGAGAGATGACATCTCCCTGTCTCACGCCTTTCTGCAACTGGATCGGTTTCGTACTCTTATCCCGGATACGGACTGACATTGTAGCGTTCCTATACAAACACTTCAGCACTTCGATATATCGATAGTCGATTTGGCACCGCTGAAGGGACTGCAGCACCGCCCAAGTTTCGACTGAATCAAAGGCTTTCTCATAGTCCACAAACGCAAAGCACAGGGGCCGATTATACTCCTCGGTCTTTTGTATAATCTGCCGAAGCGTGAGGATATGGTCTATGGTGCTATAGCCTTTTCGGAAGCCGGCTTGTACGGGCGGCTGGAAGTCATCGCGCTTGCGCGAGAGTCGATTGGTAAAGACCCTCGAGAGCAACTTATAAACATGGCTCAGGAGTGAGATGGGTCTGTAGTTCTTTAGAAGAGCTTTTTCACCCTTTTTGAAGAACAGCACCACCACACTCCTGGTCCACGACTCTGGAACGTCGCCCCCGAGGATAACGGAATTAAATAGCTTTTGAAGGGCTATTAAGACTGGCTTGCCGCCCGCCTTCAGAAGCTCTGCCGTAATTCCGTCATCTCCTGGTGCCTTACCGTTACGTAGTTGCTTGAGAGCCATTCTGATCTCGTACAAGCTGATGTCCGGGATTTCTTCGGTATAGTGCCGAGTTAGCTTGGATCTGGGATCTTGGACCAAGCCGACAACAGGATTTCGGGATGATTTGTATAACTGTCCATAGAACCTTTTGACCTCTCCCAAGATCTCACTTTGGGATGAAATGACAGTGCCATCGTCGGTCTTCAGCTTAGTCATTTGGCTTTGGCCAATGGACAGATCTTGTGCGAACACTTTTGAGCTACGATTCCGCTCTATCGCTTCTTTAATACGGAGCGGGGATCAATTTAATATATTATATAAGTAACATATTATCACTTTTTTAAGTTTCAGGTAACAAACGGATTGTTAATACAATATATATAAATGAAAGAATAAATTGCTTAAGTACTAAATGAAATGGTAAGAGTGCCGGGCGTTTGCCTAATGAAAACCTCAAAGACAATTGGTTATGGAAATAAAACTCCAATTCTGCAGATGTCATATGCAGATATCTTTTAGGGACAAATGATTACGCAGCCTACCTGATAGACTATAGCAATAACAGGGGGAGCGCCAAGTCACTGCTTACTGAACAGGATAAGTTTTATGCCTCCAATTCTCTTGCTTACTTAATGAAGTACAACATCACATTGTAAGGTGGTAAAACATCAATCGTTGTCTGAAAGAAATGAACTAATTTCGAATGCTTAGAACATATTTCCACGAAATTTCATAAAATTGGTCTATCGATTAGAGAGTAGTTCAGCGATATCTTATCTTCTATCTTTAGATGATTAATTCTTGCATATTTCTATGTATATTATATTTTAGAATCTCAGTAAGGGCGCCAATTATTTCCATGAAATTTGGTACGTAAGAGGTTTCAGGGCTGATAAATCGATCTAACTAGGTTTTATTTATAGAAAATGTCGTCTTGTCAAACAGCCTGAGATCGGCTCTCAGTGTTATTATTATTGTTTTATAAATTTTTGATATTTTTCATTATTTCTACATTTTTATTTTTCTTAATATATATCTAAATATGTTTGTGAAAAATACAACTTACCAAATAAAATTATACCGAGCAAAGCTCGGTCAACTCGATATTATATACTTTTTTTTTTTGTAGGTGGGCTGCGGTCGGCGCGCCTCCGCACCACTCCGTCCGGGGCGACAGAGGGGCTTAAGCACGCAACTCCCGCAACCCACCCGAAAACCACCTCTCCTTCGTCGTTGGGCCGACCACCGGATCAGGTTTACTTGTCGTCAGTGGTCGGCCCGACGGAATACCCCCTACGTGGGGTACCCTCCCATCGACCGACGTCCCCCCCTCGGGGAGGGCGTCGGTCTTTCCTCACGCGGTCGGCCTCTCGGCGGGTGACGGACTAATCCCCGGTCACGTCACCCGCGGCCTCGGCTAGGGCGGCATGAGGCGCAGATAGTTGCGCCTACGCCACTCCAGTCGCCGGCGGCGGATCTCCTCATCGAGGCTGCGCTCCACGCGCAGACGATCCGCCGCCTCCTTCTGCGAGATCACTGTCTCGCAGAAGGCTGCGACCGCGTCCCAATTCCCGACGCTGTCGATCATCGCCCTAGCGATGGCCGGCAGCGTCAGGTCGGCACCGATGATTGCGACGAGTTCACGGCGCTGCACTGCCCAAGCCGCGCAGGCCTCGAGCGTGTGGCGCGCCGTGCCCTCGTTGCAGTCGCAGTGGTAGCAGGACGGTGTACTCTCCCTCCTTACGACCCTGTGCAGGTATTTGGCGAAGCTCCCATGCCCCGTCAACACCTGCACTAGTCGGAAGGAGAGCACCCCGTGCCGCCTTTCCAACCACTGCATCAGCACCGGCCGGAAGTCCTCCACAGTTCGCACCCCGAACCGAGGCCTCTCCAGCCGGACTGCCCAACGGGCAATGACGTCTCGGCGGGCGTCGACGCGCCAGGCGGTGAGCTCCCTTAACACGATATCACCGCCCTCCGCTCGCACCCCCGTCACCCTCCGATACAATCCGGCGAGCATCTCCGCCTCCAGGTCCCACGGGGGAGTCCCAGCCAATAGGCACGCTGCCTCCGTCGCCACCGTGCGGTATCCGCGGATGGCCCTGACCGCCATGACCCTCTGTGGTCGCCACAGAAGGGCCCTAAGTCGGACGGTCAAGGACCCCGCCCACACCGGTGCGGTACAGGGCCATCGACCGGATGACCCCCGTGTACAGCCGTCGGCACGTAGCGCTCGGTCCGCCCACGTTCGGCATAAGCCACGATAGGGCGGACGCCGCGCCGACGAGCCGTGGAGCGAGCCTGCGGAAGATATTATATACTTACGGGAGAATTTTATATGTAGTAATTTTTGAGGCGGCACTTCTTTAGGATCCTTGTGATTTTATACTCGATAAATAATAAAAATACTAATGAAAAAATGCGTCACGATAAAGACAGATATAGATAAATGTATATAGGCCATTTATCTGCCGCCAAGGCGACAATGATCAAACTGGCAAGAGAGCCGCGGCAACCGTGACTGCACAAATGGCGTAAAGATTATGATACCGACCTACCATGCCAGGGCCGTGAATTCGATTCCTACGCATGACAATACTTTGTGCGATCCACAAATTGTTTTTCTGAATCAACAGTGTAATTTGTGTCCATAAATTATATGGTTATAAAGCAATACAAGGATTACTTTTCTAGTGCAGTGTGTTAACTTAAAACTTCTTTAGGGACGTTGAGCTCTTTGTGTGTGAACAAAAATCATGCACCTTGCATTATCGTTGGGTGAAAAAAAGCGTAAATCTCGCGTTATCGTCACCGCACGCTTCCTTGTATACTGTGCATATATGTACAATCATGTACATAGATAGATTCGTGCGTATTTTTCGTAGATCACAACTTGACAGACTTCTGGCATCCTTGAAAGCACTTAACTCGAGGGAGGCAGACGATTGATTGATTAATTGATAATTTTAAATTAAGACACAAAAATAGCAACTATATGTTCATGGTTTTACCCGACTACGGTCGGAGGAGGATTATGAATTTGACTGGCGAATTTGACGTGTCACTGAAAAATATGTAGACATCTTATTTTTATTTTGTTTTAAAGTTAATAATCCTTGTACTGCGGGGAACTTCACAAACATAGAATTAACCGACACAAATTACATCCAGACCCACAACAATTTATGGATCGCACAAAGTATTGACCCGTGTGGAATTCGAACCAGCGACAATGGCACGGTAGGTCGGTCTCTTAACCACTACGCCATCTATGCAGTCAAATTCAATAGCACTTACTTTACCTTAATACAACCTGTATAGACACATACCATACCCAATATAAATGTGGTGAAAAATTCGAGGTATAATATACAGAGGTATATAAATTCAATATTTTGAATTTTAAAACTTCTGTAAGACCTCGTGTAAATAGATGTTATAGATGATAATGTGAGTGATATCTAAAATTTAAATCAGCTGAATACCGAACACCTAAGTCTTTGACTTCTGTGACGCATTACAGATGTTTTTCAGTATAGGTGTTTTTTCTTGTTGCAAACGCTGGCAAACGAGCAAGCGGTACACCTGATGTTAAGTGATGCCGGCGCTCATGGACCTTTTAGGCCTACCGTGAAGAAGATGAAGGGAGTATGAATGCGTGCAATGAGATTCTATGATACTAAAGACATCAGAAAAACCCACCACAGGCAAACACCCTCAGCGAGTTGGGCTTCCGGCTCTCTTGCTCATCAAACGAAGCGCAGTAACAAATTACTACTATTCAGACGTCGATTTTCTGCAAATGTGTGGTACTACCCCAGACGGACCGGCCAGCGGCTGTTAACAGATAACTGTCAATAGTGTGATCCTACCAATACCAAATGGTAGGATCACACTGACAATTGTTGACAGTTGTCTGTGGTCCACGTGGTATTGGGGATGTTTGGCGGTGCGTGCCCGCGACTGGTTGATAAAACTGAATTCTTAGCCACATTAAATTACAACTCACCAAACTCCATGCCGCTATATTATTGATATCACTCTGAACTAAGGTATAATCTATTTCTCAGTCAACAATCACATTAACCCTTAAATTGGTAGTGTGATACAGGTAAGACAGTTTGAAAAATTCTAGTGACTTAATTAATAGGGAGTGCTACCATTTCTATACGTGAATAAGTTGTTAAGATTATTTTTGATTGAAATAATATAGCATATAGCAACATTTCACTCATCTGTGCTAGTTATCAAGATGACTCCGAACCGGCCGAATGCGTTTGCGTCACGGGTAAGTTTAATAATTGATTTACTGATATTTCTCTGCGAGATTGGTGGTGGTAGGCTTTATATATGTACATTTGATAACTCATGAACAATACCATTGAGTAGTTTTTGTTTAACTAAATCGCGTAACAGCTATTTTATAAGCTTTGATATTTCTATGTGCTACGGGTATCCCGTTGCCCATTGGTGGATAAAGCAATTCAAATAAACTTCGTCATACCCGTAGGACTTTGCCAATAGCATTATAGGATTCACCCACGCCTTTTTTGTTTATTCTATATATATAAAAGGAAAAGCTGACTGACATATCAACGCAGGGCCTAAACTATAAGGGTTAGAAACTTGAAAATTTGCACAGTGGTTCCTTTTATAACGTAGGGGAGCACTAAGAAAGGATTTTTGAAAATTCACAAAGAGGGTCAAACGGGGGTGCAAATTTAGTATGAAACTTTGCCGTTTTTTGAAGTTATTCAAATGAGATTCAGTACGAAGGTTCTTCATTGAAAATGATGAAAAACGTGTAAAATATTTTTTCAAAAGTCATCGCTTAAGAGAATAAAAGGGCGGTCCAAAGATAGTAAAGCGCAAGCACTCGGGCTAGCCACCACCCGATACAAACAACGGTGGAGCGTTAGTTTGGAAAATTTTCTTGCTGACTCGCTCCGCTGAGTTCTTACGCGAGATAACTGTCAAGCAGCAGATGACGACCTCATACCAGTTCCTGACCTGTCGACTATGATCTAAGTGATGGTCGGCAGTCCTGAATTACCGTCGCCCATCGAGTACTAAACCCAAATATTTTATCTGGTTCTCGACCGAGTGGAACCGAATCAACGGTGATTGCTGTGCCAACGGGTATTTAGCTACAGGGTCTATGAAACAGCAAATCATTCGTTTTATATAGGGCTACTCTAGGCGGCATCGTAACTCATCGAATCACCACCTCGATACCGAGTGTGGCCAAACCTATTGCTTATTTAAATTAAGCCCAGCCCGTAGAGGGTCCAGCCTCAGCTAAAGTACCATACAATCACCAGCAAGTACGAGCTCAGCTAGGAGCAGTACAACATAGGTGTTAGCACAAAATCTTCTGCGCGCTTTACGTAAAGGCCACTACGCCGCTTTAATTAGGCTGGAGTCAGCCGCCTTAGGTATAGAAGCATCCCTGATGACAGCGCCTCCCTGATATACCCGGTTGGCATTAAATCATCTAGAACAACAGTGAGCCTGTAGAACCCTGAACGCACTACACAGTTATCTGTGATTGTCTCTGCCACACATGATTTCTACGCGGACGAAGTCGCGGGCAAAAGCTAGTTTTATTATAAATGTGATGTGTTTTGTTGTTTGTACAGCATGTTTTATTTCTTTTGATGCAGCAAGTTTTATTTGTTTCAGCAGATTTTACAAATCTGGCAAATCCAAAGACTATTGCGTAAATCTGTGTTTCACCACTGGTAACAATAACAGGAACTGTTCCTTAGAATTTCTCACTAAATAAATGATACCAGTATCCATCAACCTATAGACTTCCATTGTTGGACGTAAACCACCCCTAATGGGGGTAATACCACAATCGCCACGCTTGATAAGCGGGTTGGAGCTCACAGTATGATGTTATTATACATTTCATTTTTTATTTATTATATTTTTACATTTTCTGTTGTTTATCGGCTTTTACGACACCGACGGGTAAAGTAGGGGTAGTGATACATTGCATCCTTAGCCATCACCCACAAAAATAAATTATTAATAATTATAATAAACGATTGTAATTAATAAAAAAAAACTGGAACACAGTGGTTTTATTCATATCATGATAATGTCATACGGGTAGTACATGAAAGAGCGTAAGTATTTTCTATAATATTTGGCACCGTCATACCCGTAGAACATAGGTTTTTGAGAAAATTCTAAAGGCAAATATTTCTTTTTAATTTTTTTCACTTCCTAGGATAATAATTAAACTGGATAAAATGAAATAGAAATGCATTTTACAAAAAAAAATATATTGCCAATTGAAGGGTTAAAAACTATGATAGGCGTCGTGTTTCAAAGAGATTTATAATACAACTAGCAACCCGCCTTCGTTTCGGGTGCAGTCACTTTACCCGCGTAGTTCCCGTTCTCGTGGGAATATCGGGATAAAATATAGTCTGTGTTAATCCTTGATATTATAGCTTTCCATTGGTGAAAGAATTTTTGAAATCGTTTCTGTAGTTTAAGGGAAAAAGTGTAACAAACAAACAAACTTACTTTCGCATTTATAATATTAGTAAGGATTGAAACTAGGGTATTTTAGTAACCATAAGCGGCTTATTTCTTCAAAGTGAATACAAGGAAAATGTATAATGTTTTTTTTTTCTTTTGTGTGTGTGTTTGTGTGTTTTATTCCAATTAGAGAGATAAGATAGCTTTTAATCATTTTTAGTATTTAAATACAAGAACGACGATTTTCATATTACGAGTAGTGCAGCAAGATGGCAAACCAAAAGTTGCCAATTTCGAGTACTTACTGAACTGTACAACGTACATTCGATCATTTTCATGTTCTACATATTATTGTTATCTATATGTAATTTTGTGAAAATGCGTTTTATATTATATTTATGAAAAATAAATCAAACGTATACGATAGATGAGATAAGTGGTGACGAATGGTGATAGATGATATAAGTGGTGACGAATGGTGATAGATGGTATAAGTGGTGATGGATGGTGATAGATGGCATAAGCGATAGATGGGATGAGTGCTGACTAATGGTGATCGCTAGGATGTATGATGATAGATGGATTGAATGGTGACAGATGGCGAGGGATGAAATGAGTGATGACGGATGGTGATGGATGGGATGAGTTGTTACAGATGGGAATAGATGGGATGATTGGAACGGGCATAGTTAAATTAATGAAGTACATTGAATTAAAAAATGCATGATTGGTGTTTTGCTTTTTTTTTATAGGCCTTCACCGGCCACAGCATACCATTCCTCCTTCAAACATAAACCACATCTCCACACACAACAATTTTCCGTCGGGCCGACCACTGATGACAAGTAACCCTGCTCCGGTGGTCGGCCCAACGACTAAGGCGACGTGCACGTGGGTGGGTTGCGGGTGTGCGTGCTTACGCCTCACTGTCGCTCCGGACGGAGTGATGCGAGGAGCGGGCCGACCGCAAACCACCCCCAAAAAAAAACAAAACAACAACAATTTAGTCATTTTTTATTCAAGTACCAAAAGATTCACTAGAAATAATTTATATGGCAAAGCAACGTTTTCCGGGTCAACTAGTATATTATATATTAAAGATATGTAATATTATATTGTACATTAAAACATAAAATCGTTTTTGAGCTTCTTAAAAGTATTAAAAATATAATAAATCTTACAATCATATTAATACTCTAATATTCATTTTATTCTCTCATAAGCGTCTTTGCTTATTAGAATTGTCATTGACATGACATTGAAAAGAATCTTTCGAAATTTCAATTCTGCGTATACAAGTTTCATATACAGATATACAATTCTTCTTTAAAGACTATGCTCCGGTTTTACACTAAAAAGAATGTTATAAAGCACAATTATAACCCACTAGATGATCTGCCGACTAGCTCTAATTACTTTATTCACATTAGCGCGCCAGTTTTCATTAAACTCCATATATTTAAAGTCTTTAAGATTACTCAGTTTACGTAATAGGTGCATCATTTTTTCTATTATCATATTATACGGCGCTATCCGCAACAAGTTTGATAGTAACACCTTAGTAAACTGCGTTATACTGTCCCATGAACTGTTATTCGACGCACTTCTCGCAATTATCTATCACACTAATGCTGTTGATTGTGCCCCTACACAAAAATGTGACATTATTTAATTAAGTTTTGATGCAAAATATCTATAGGCGAATGTGAACCTTATTTATATTATTTTTACTTTACTTACTTTACTTAACTAAAATTATTAATACTTTATGTCATTTTAATGCCTGTCGTAATCAGTTATTGCACAAACGACGTCGACGTCGCCCTTTTTTTTCAAATATTTTTATGCTAAATTTACCTTCATTCAAAAAATAAATTATAAAAGTGGGAGTGTACAGTTACACTCACTTCTATTATCGTCTAACTACACTTTCTACTATAAACTGCTAATATTGACTAACAATTCTAAATTATTATATACCATTATCGACAAAGCAAACTAGATTTATCATCATCACAGCTCATGTACGTCCCATTTCCGGGCTCGAGCCTCTCCCTAAATCTGTCTGACCTGCACGGTTACTATACCACGCAGGTCAGACTGGTTGGCATAGAGATTTGTTTCGAGCTTTTCTTATCTTGCATAAATGTTGTAACAAACTATAACTCCTTAGTCGTCTTCTATGACACCCATGGGCAAGAAAGAGGGTGGTGAAATGCATTCTTACTCCGTCACCACACGGAAAGATCATATGATGCTAGGATATAATCAGGTAGTGGAATCTTATACAAGGTGTATAAAGGTCTGACCAGCGTAATATAGTAGATCAATTACTGTCTCCCTGTGGACGAGGCTCGAGCTCAGTACTGAGACGTATATGAGCTGTAATGATGATGATGTTGATCAGAAATAAAAAATGATGATGGCCGGTAAATAATCACATTTACATAATCTTTATCTCATTATATATCTCACTAGCTGACCCAATAGACGTTGTTCTGATCAAATAAGCGCCACCTACCGGGTTCAATTGCGAATCTAAAGTCTAAACCATTTTCGAATCCCCTTCAACATGCACAGAAAATTTCATCAACATCGGTCCAGCCGTAGGAGTTCAGTGACATACCCACGTACACAAGAAATATATATATATATATATATAAAGATTTACATATTTATATATTATCCGTAGGCTGACGGAGAAAGAATGCAATTTACCAATCCCTTTCTTACCCGTGGGTGTGGTAAAGTATGACTCAGAGATATAATGTATAACATCCAAGCAAGAGAAGATAAATCGAAATAAAACTCTATATCATCCATCTAACCAGCGTAGTATAATAGCTCAATTTCTCTTCTATTCTGGAGAAGGCTCAGGCCTAGTAGTGAGACGTATATTATCTGAATTAGTGAAGGTATTCTAAATTCATATGTCTTTTTTATACGTTATATAAGTTATCTCTTTTACAAGGACTATGGCTGGAAGATAATATTTAGATCTTAACAGAGTATGAAATATTATTTATTTCTCTTAACTCTGAACGTAAAAAGTTAAAGACATTATGCATTCTCGTAAAGTCAGTCACTTCGCTAATACCAATTAAATAGTTAACGAGGTAGGTGAATTTCCTACCGCCTTAACTTCCTTCAAAAATCAGAAGTGATGGCAACGGAAAGGGTAGTTAACTCTTAATTCTGTTGATAAGCTGGTTATCTAAAGCAAAGCTCATTCAATTTAACTAAGATGTATAAAGTTTAGTGAAGTGTATTGAGTTTTCGTTTGCAATGAAAGTATTAATTATTAAGTTAAACCATTGATTACTAATTTATTCCTACGCATTCTATGATGTTGTTATTTAAATAATTGTAACTATCAATATTTTCTTTGGAATGCTTCATATAATCAGTACTCTTCATTTCAGCCTATCACCGTCCACTGCTGGACGTAGACTTCCCTCAGGTTACGCCACAAAGTGCGGTCCTGTGCTGTCTGCACTCAACGACGCGCAGCAGCTGTCACCAGGTCGCCGGTCCCTACCTAGTGGAGGGGCGTCCTACTCTACGTCATCCGATACGTGGTCGCCACTCGAGAACCTTTCTTCCCCAGCGGTTGTCGATTCGTCGAGCGAGGTGTCCTGCCCATTGCCACTTTAGTGTGCTAATTCTTCATGCTATGTGGGTTACACACATTCTTTTGCGGATCTCCGTATTTCGGATTCTATTTCGCAGAGAAATCCCGAGCATAGCCCGCTCCATAGCACGCTGAGCGACTTTGAGCTTGGTTATGATGCCAATTAATACTCTTACCTTTCTCAAAATCTAAGTTAGCAATATTACTTCAAGAGGGACAAAACTTAAAAGGAAATCTTAAGCCAAACCGTCTGATCACAGTAGTATAATAAATTAGTTTCCCTTCTTGTAGTCTTAGATAATAACTAAAAGGGAAAAGTATAAAGACTGAAAAAATAAGAAATATTTATAGCAAAACAAGTAAGATTGCATTTTCTTTTTGAGTAAAGTATAAAGTAGTCAATTCATCATTATCATGGGGTATGAGGAAACCCCAACTGTTTGAGGTTGAAGTAATCATATCTACTTTTTTCATTTGTAAGTATTGGAATATTTTTGACGATAGTTTCATCCCTAGTTGCCCACTTGACGTCATCTCTTCGTGGAAATGTAATTTATGATCAGAGGAAGTCAAATTAAATTAGTCCAAGGCCATATAGATAATCGTCCGTGTGGTGACGGAGTAAGAATACAATTCACCACCCCCTATCTTACCCGTGGGTGATCGTACGAGACGACTAAGGGATATAAAACGCATATAACATCTATGCGAGAGAAGGAAATCTCGAAATAAAACCCTACACCAACACGTCTGACCAGCGTGGTATAGTAGGTCAATTACCCTTCCATTGTGGAGGAGGCCCGAGCCCAACAGTGGGACGTATATGGGCTGATATGATGATGATATAGATAATCCCAGATTGAAGTAAAATTCTTAGTAATCTTTTACAATACCCATGAGCAATATAAGGATTGATATTATTCGTAACCGCCGCTATACCGCAAAAGTATATGATTGGTGTTTATAAAGAGCAAGCGACATTCATCCCCAAAGAGATACCTCGTTGCCTCCTCGTGTCTAAACCTTTAAATACATAAAGGTTTCGACACAGATTTTTAATCCTGCGGCGATTAGTTAATTACCGTATATACAGTGCCAGACTCCCAACAAACGTCGTATTATTTTCTCCAATAACACCTAATATACAATATAAATGAAGGATCTCAAAATTAATAACTATATCTTTACGTACCTGAATCAATGGATCTATGAAAACATTATTTAAAGAAACAAAATTTGAGTACCTACTTTATTTTATACAAGCCAAAGTATTTATTTGGCGTAAAACCGTTTCCTTTTTGCGTTGCCGATAAAATGTAATAACGCGACACATCGATTAGCTTTCACTGAGTCAACAGGAGTGCTAACAATATTACAGACATTGTGACCAATAACAACGCCTCGCCTTCGAGGCCCCAACGCAAAAGCAATTCTCTTTTATTGATATAATCTAAGCTATTATACAAAATTGTAGCAAATATCAATCCTTTATGTTTTATAGTGGTCTATTTTGTATGTTCAGACTTACTTACATAATGTCAGATTTTTAAATAATCTTTCATTTAAAATAATTCATGGTGCGATATGTTATTGCTACTTCTTATTTACTATTAATTTATAACACCAACTGTAATCGTCAATCCGCCTGCTAAGGGTGACTAAGGCATTGCCCCATTGGGAAGTCAAACAACAGTCAAACAGTGGATGTTAATAGATAGATAGATGATGCGATATGCAAGATGAATAAAATTAATCCTAGCCTATATTCAAATTTAATGTTCCACAAGGTGTACCGGAGATTTAATGTATCAATATCTGTTTGCAGAAAAATTACCTGAGGTGATTATTCCTCAATCTATTTCCAATTTGGTTTATAAATACCAGCTAGTTAATAAGCCATAATAAATTTACTACTAGATCTAAAGCAAATCTAAGGCCACCTAATGGGTTCTTTTACAAATGTATATGCACAAAGTGAAAACTTCATAATCGTAATTGACTTACAGTATATTTGACTTACAGTCATATTACATAGTCCACCACAACATAGACTGAAATAAAAAAGCGTTAAAACTAAGATGTACTGATCGCCTGTAAAATAAATAAAAAAGGCGGTACGTAATAAAGCTATTTATTTATTGCCGTGAAACATCTATAGGCGAGGGTGAAACTGATCGTTGGCGTGGCGTAAACAGCTCGTGGCGTTACGACGTCAGGCTATATGACGGAATATGTGAGGGTAAACCTGAATGTTATAGCGTGGCGTTAACGCCACGCTGTAACATACATATGTAGTATACATACGTAGTTTATGCGTAGTAGTGTGTGAGGGAGATGGAGCGACGAGATATTGCGCGCAAGCGCCTGCGCGCTATCTCTTTTGCCGCACTGAGCTTTCATTAGTTTACACAATAGATATTGTGTAAACTAATGAAAATAAATTTTTATTGAATAAAAATTATAATTGTGTGAAAAAAAATCGAAATATTTTATTTATACTTTATGCCATATTAGTTCCTATCGTAATCCGTTCTTTTATGTATATGTATATACTTGTATAAAATAATTACGATGTTTCACATCTGCCAGACATCCTCAGTGACGGATACCTTTTTTTATGTTACCTGAAAATAGAACTTTTTAATGTGTGTTGCTTGAATTCTAATCTACTCAGTAAAGTAAATATAAAAGCCAACAAATTCTTTTTCATGAAAATTTTGTATTAAGCCTCAAACTTATAACTTAAGTATAAAATTATCTAAATAAGGAAAGTAGAAGTTAGCTCCTTAGTCAGGTCATTTACATTGTATATAATTAAATTCGACGTTATTCATTCAACTACTTTAGTTTAATGAAGTATTTTAATTAGAAAATATATATAGTAGATCTGTTATAAGATTAAAAAATTTAAAAAAAAAATTACATTTAGCACTCATTCTTCCATCAGCGTTTCAACGTCCACTGTTGCATGTACGGTTCCAAGAAAGGAGGATCGAATCATGACATAATCGCCACAATTGGCTAGCAGGTTGGCGATCGAAGTTGGTGCTATATGTTGCTCAAAAGTGCTGCTCACTGTTTTCTACGATTTCTGCAGTAGTCCTTTCTACAAACCCTTAATCGTAACCCTTTGTGCTTCTCAGATAGCTTTCTTAACTTGTTATTACAAGTGTAGGAACTTATCATTAAACCTTTTTTTGTGGGTGGGTAAGGGTCAGTCCGCACGCCGTCCGGTCCATCCGGAGTGACGAAAAGGAGGAGCGCGATCCCACGACCCACCGTATTTCTTCTCTTTCGTCATTAGGCCGACCACCGGTACCGAGTTCCTTGTCGTCCGTGGCCAGCTCGGTTGGATACCCTTTTGGGTACACTCCCTCTCTAACACACCTCCCGGAGCGCCAGTCGCCGTCGCGCGGTCAGTCTCGGACTTATTCCCCGGTCCAGTCACCTGCGGCCTCGGCTAGGGCGGCCTTGACTAGGACGGCATCCGGGCAGGTACTCGCGCCTGCCCCGCCTAAGTCGCCGGCAGCGGGCTGTGTCGCTGTGGAGGACTTCCTCACACGCACGCGCCACCGCCTTCTTCCGTGCGATGATTGGCTCACACAAGGCGGCGACCGCGTCCCAGTTCCTGACTCTGACGAACTTCTCCCTAGCGATGGTCGGCAGCGATGATTGCGACTAGTTTACGACACTGCTTCCCCACATGGCGCACTTCGAGCGTGTGCTTTGCCGCATCTCAACAACCGTGTACAGCACAGAAATATTAATACTTGAGAAAGGCTCTTGGGCTGATTTTGTACTATAATTAGAGTCGCCGCACTTCTCCCTCCCGCTAATCTACACATATACGCAAGCATCTATGCTTACAACAATTTCACACACTAATATAACACACATAAATCTCAGAGCTCCAGTTCGTACACAAACTAGCACTGACTTCTATAAGCAACGTATACTCACTGATTTAGCAGGACATGCCGCATCGGAACACCAGAAATCTTGAGCGTTAAATAAATCGCAACTCCACCTACCAACTCTCACTTTCGATCTAGCATCGATCGATTGTCGACGTACTGTAGCTTGTAACTAGTTAAATAAATTTATTAAATAAGAGACTTTGCATTTCTTTGCACTCTCTGGCCACAGCCTTCGTAAGTCGCGTGACTACAGCTTTTCAAAGTTGTATATATGTATCTCTGTACACTGATAATTGTGTACTTTAGTATCGTATCGTATGACATTATTATCAAACTGCAACGAAGGCATCTGGCATGGTAGAGTCTATGTGTCGATTATCTTGCTCCTTCATTAACGTTGTTTAATCCTGTCCTGAAAATCTTATTTCATGTTTTAGCCTCGTTTTTTGTAGTAGTTGGGTTTTAGTTTTAATGTACGCTAACGCTTGCCATGGTCGACATACCTACACGAAATTTATTTTGTATCGAAAACAAAATTATTAGTCTTTAAATTAAGCACTTACATATTTGTTTGTATGATGTGTTGATTCGGCTAAAGACTGCACCGTCAGATCCTCGGCGTTGAAATATCGAGCAAAGTCCAATTTGGGAGTCATTTGGAGTAAAAAGCCAAATTGGCTACCAAAAAGTGCACACCGAAACAGCATCTTGTACTATACAAAGCACAAGTTTATCCCCATGTGGAATACCGTTCACATCTCTGGGCAGGCGCGCCCAAATATTAGCTAGATCCACTTGACTCCCTGCAAAAGCATGCTGATCGAATCGCCGGGGATCCCAATGTACTCTATCGGCTCTTTCATGGGGAGCGCTCTGAGGAACTGTTCGACGTGGTACCACCGTTACCGTTTTACCAACATACCTCTCGACACCGCAGCAAGGTTCATCTATTTCACCTGGAAACGTTATAGTCTTCAACTGTACGTTTCCAGCGATACTTTCTCCCACGTAAGTGCAGGCTCTGGAATGAACTACCTGCTGCTGTGTTTACCGAGTGCGATGACATGTCCTTCTTTAAACGAGGTTTAAGAAGGGCATTCTCTTCACGGTAGGCAACAGCCAAGCTGTGTCCCTGGTATTGCAAAGGTCCTTATGCGTCAATATCACTTACCATCAGGCGTGCTGCTTGCTCGTTTGCCACCATAGGCAATAAAAAACAAAAAAAAAAACAAAAATTTTATAAATCTTACGTAACTGATTAATATGCACTTGCTTCATTTCTTGAAACTTCAGGCTATCCATTAGCGGGTCGACCACTAACCTCAAGTCACCCTGCTGCGATAGTCGGTCCAACGACGAAGGCGACGTGTCACGGGTGGGTTGCGGGTGTGCGTGCCTACGCCCCTCTGTCGCCCCGGACGGAGTGGTGCGAGGAGTGCAACGACTGCAAGTCACCCAAAAAAAAAAAGGCTATTCATTAGAGTTTTCGGGTGACGTGACCGGGGATTAGTCCGTCACCCGCCGAGAGGCCGACCGCGTGAGGAAAGACCGACGTCCTCCCCGAGGGGGGGACGTCGGTCGATGGGAGGGTACCCCAAGTAGGGGGTATTCCGTCGGGTCGACCACTGATGACAAGTAACCCTGCTCCGGTGGTCGGCCCAACGACGAAGGCGACGTGGTGTTCGGGTGGGTTGCGTGTGTTGCGTGCTATACGCCCCTCTGTCGCCCCGGACGGAGTGGTGCGTGGAGCACGCCATACCGCAGCCCACCCCAAAAAAAAAAATATCCATTAAAGTTTGCGTTAATATATTTTTAGAGTGGTGAGAATACTTCTTTCCATCAAAACAAAACTTTCAGCATTGTAAAAATTTTCTAAACGATTTTCTTATTATTTAAATCATTTTTACTTTTATTTATATATGTATATATTTTTATTACCATATCAAATTAATTTGAGAGTACCTTTCTTATTGCGTTAAATAATGTCATGATACGTCTTAACGTGAATCTAATCAATCTGCTAAAGAGAGCTAGTATTCTATTCAAAGGGAATTTAAAGTGGTTTAAATAGACGTACAAGTTAGCAAAATGCCTTGTCTTGTTGACATTGGTATTATTGACACGGCAGAATCTACAGCAACCTAGTTTACCACAGACCTATATAGACAAGGGTCTACTTATCTTTTAAAACTTTCGCATACAGTTTATAGTTTTGTTTAACACAAACGTGTGGACGTTATAGAGAAACTAAGGAAGTGCCTTGTTGAAAGATATAGTTCAAAAAAGTGAGCACTTAATTCTGGGTTTTTATCTAACTGTAAATTATAAGCTTTGCACGGATAATATTTAGACTGCGATTAGCGAAAAATAATTTACCTTTATAATTATGCACTTTGCACTATATTAACCAACAAAAAGATTTATTCTTTTAGCTGAGTTGACACGATTATATTTTGTATATGCTGAATTAGAGAACGTTGTGGTATGAAAGTAGATGTAGGGACAAGGTATGTTAAGTTGGTTTGGTCATGTAGAGAGAATGAATGAAACGAGTAGTCCTTTCGAAGAAACTACTGCTTTCATTCATACAAGTAGAAATTATAATACAAATGTGAACAGAAGTGTTGGAAGGGCGAACGATCCACGAATTGACGACTTCTTAAGAAAGGCCAGGTTCCAAGTAGGTACACTAAACCGAAGAACATCTATGAGGAGATTAATAAATGTGGAGTACATAATAATATTTGATATTTACGCGAGCACTACACATTGTAAATAAAACTACTTTTACGGATTATATCGCGTTTGTATTTGATTTATGATTGCCCGACGTTTTATTTACAAAATGTGGAGTAGGCAAAATAGTATGTCAAGATCATGACAAGCGGAGAGAAGTGGTCCTTGCCCATTTCTATGGGATGGAGACGTGAATCTATGTATGCGTGTATGAATCATGGGGATAATGGGATATTCGCCACGCTTGGTAGGGGAATTTACAGCTTCAGTGGGTGAAAATATTTGCTACCAGCATTTCTACAATTAAAAATTTTACTTCACTCATAAATAGCACACGTAAATATAATATATTACATTATATTAAAAAAAAAATGTATTAAAATTTATAAATTAAAGCTTTTTGCATCTTTCGGCATATATATAGTGCATATATATATATATATATATATATATATATATATATATATATATTAATATAGTATATATATTATTATATATATTAATATAGCTCGAAATATATATATTAATATAGCTCGAAATACAATATGAGCATTCTTATGTTACGTCGATTACGACTTACATGGGTTTAATCTCTGTCCAAAATTGCACAAACATCAAAAATATTATTTTTATTTAGAACACATTTATCATGTTAGAATCTACCTTCATTGTCACATTTTTTTTGTATAATTTTAAATCACAATAACAGATGACGTTATCAAAAAATCAGACGGTCGCTTATCTTTAGAACTAAAAAGACTGTTACCTAATACTGTAAAAGCCAGAATTCCCCGAAAGCCCATAAGTAACAAAACGCGAGAAATAAAGATTTGATGATTCGCTAGAAGTATCTTTGCGTATCATCAAACAATATCTGAAACGGGGTACTTATGTTCTATAGACAAGAGAACCCCTAAATAAAAACCCTAAATAAATTACCACCATTGAAAAAGTGTGTCGTGGCTCGTGCAAAACCCTTCTGATACACAGATGAAAAGTACAAAAATCCTTTTCATTAATGAAAAAAATCACAATTAAACAGGGGTACAAGAACCATATTGACAAAACGGTACTCTCAAATCTACAAAGAAGCTTCACGAGTAATCGAAAAAATACAAAGTGGTCATCGCGCGTTAGTCTTAGCTTGGCGGGGGATCCAAGAGTCAGGCAGCTTTATTTTTGTGAAAAAGGCTTGCCTTTATCTAGTCCTGGTCCAATACCCTTGGATTATTAATTACGGTTAGTTTTACAAGTTATGAACTGCTCTCCACGCTAATATCGAGGTTCTAGAGAAATCTCTAGAATAAGCAATGTCTAAATTTCCAGTGGAGACAGTACGTAACCCCGTGGATTGGTCAGAGACAGATACATAAAATACCATAATTTTCTTTTTCTTATTTGTAACTGATATTTATATCGTCCCTGGCACACTTCATACTGCCCGAAAAAGCAGCGGCATTTTGAATATAATATGACAATAGCGCCACTTATCAGATCCAATTGCATTTTTAAGAAACCGATTGAAATATACATATAAAATTTCATTTAAATCGGTGCATTTGCTTAGGGACAGTTAGGTGATAAACAAGCGTACAGATAAATTATATATATTAAGATAAAAAATGCATGTAAGTTTTACAGAGTTTAAATTGCTTCATAAAAAAATTAACGCTTTTTTATTTTTTAACAATGAATCTTAGAACCAAGTGTCAGCTGGGAGGGCTCTTCCTAGTGTATATGTTTTACTTAAATGTGCAGATGTGTAGTGCAGTCTCTATACCAACCCGTCTGACCAGCGTGGTTTAGTAGGTCAATTTACGTCCCACTGTGGAGGAGGCTCGAACCCAGCAGTGAGACGTATATGAACTATGATGAAAGTCCAAATGTGTATACCATAATATGATAAAACAGAAACGTGACTAAACTTACTGACAAGGTATAGACAAATTTTCCACGTCTTCCTCTTTTCTAATTATTAAACTTATATGATACAGAGGTAAATTTTAATATAAAAAAAAAATATTCACAAGCAACAAATGCACTATAAATAACAATAGACGCATGGTTATTTTTTTACGCCTTAAATCAATTAAAATATAATTTTATGCATTTCCTGTCGGCTGTATTTAAAAACCCGTACCCCTTTCGTATAATCCACTTAAAGTCGTTTTAAAGAACATTGTTGAATTTTATTGCAGAATGTATTACATTTTAATAAGTCTGTGGTTGCTACCTTGACATATTAAAACAACATTGAAATGCTACAGAACTCAGCTCGAAGATTTTTAGTTCAGATGGTAACGTAATTACCAACTTTCTTGACTTATTGCTCTGACAAGCCAAGCAGAAGACAATTTTCTTTAAAAAAATTTAGTTTTAACTTCAATCTTTAATATCAATACCTTTAATACAGTCAGTTTTTGTATTACAAATGTCAAATATTTTTACTTTATAATCACAATTGAATATTGAAGGAAAATTATAATAATTTGTATGTAATAGCTCTAAGTGACACTTTGTTTTATTTAGCCACATAGTTAAAGTTAACAAATCGAAATCCTGTAGCTATGGCAATCCTAGATGGTAGACAGATCGATATTAGACCGCCACCTGCAGAGGGGACCACTGCGTAACGGCCCGTTCACGACCTTGCCGCTGTGAGCGGCGGCTAAGCGCGGAGCGGCGCACAGTGGGAAAATCGCGTATGTTTCGTCTCAAAACTCCGTATCTCAGTTGTTTCAAAACTAAATGAGCAGTAATTTTGCACACATATACTTGAATGTTTAAAGTTTAAATGAAATAACTTTGATTGTAAAAAATCTGTTTATAAATTAATTAAAAAAATACAATTAAAATACATGAATTATATAAGAAAATAATACAAAATATGCTTGTTTAATTTACATAAAATGGTAAAACATAGTAATAACATATTATATACGTTTACTACATACTATATATACTAAAATGGCAGACCAAACTAGAAAAAATAATTGTAAATAAAACTACTTTTACGGATTATATCGCGTTTGTATTAATTATTTATATATGTATTATAGGTATATTAATTTATAAATTTTATTCCATTACAACGACTTTCACATGAAACGGTTTTGAGACGGCTTTAAATGGGGCTTTACCAGCGCGCGCCGCTCGGCACACCGCGCCGCTCGCCACTAAGACCAAAGTCGTGGCCAGGCCGTATGGGTGATAGGGCGGTACCTGAAAGCATAACACGCCGGGCCAGTCACAATTATATCAAAAAATCGAATGCAAGTGGTCGGTCAAATGACAAGTTATGGGGCCGCGTGTCGCACTTTCGTTGTTCGCGATGCAACGAATGACGTATGTTCAGACCCTCTCAGACTCAGCCCGGTAAAAAAAAGATGACATTGGATAATACGAATGCCCTTGTATTCCATACGATGCAACAGTGTGGGCAGTACGTTCGTGACAAAACTTTCTTGTGATGACAACAGAAAGTTTTAGAGAGATTATATTGGCGTATCCTACACCTTTCGACTTTTGAATTGATTTTGTATTCTTATACTGGCCACGGACGTTTCTATACATTTCGATATTTCAATAAATCGTTAGTCGATTTGACAGCGCTAAACGATTGCCACTCTTAACCATGTTACGACTAAACTAAAGGTTTTCTCAAGACTCGGTGCTCTCCCCGACGTTGTCCGCCCTGCATGTCAAATCACATCACACCACACAGGCTGCGGCCTAGCTGTGTGCCTAGTATTGGCAAGGTTTAACGTGCTGTTTACTACTTCACTACCAATAGCAATAAGAAAGAAGAATATGAGAACATTTTTGGAACGAAGTTCCTTACGGCAGGCTTGGAGGAGATAGGGATTTTGCTGCGCGACCGAACTGAAAAAAATGTGATAGTAAAACCGTAAGAATAAAACCGTAAGAAAAAGTGCGTGTAATAAAACCGTTAAATGAGACGAAATTGTTTTGACCGCCGTATCTCAAAAACTATAAGTGCTAGACCATTTTGATAGAAATTTTGACCCCCCTTGCACCCTACATTGCCGCTCGGACTACCCCTACCCCCCATTAGAAACTTCCCCCCCACCTTCTTTTGATGTGAAACATCGTTCAACTTACAATTGTTTTGACCGCCGTATCTCAAAAACTATAAGTGCTAGACCATTTTTGATAGAAATTTTGACCCCCCTTGCACTCCACATTGAGGCCCGGACTACCCCTACCCCTCATTAGAAACTTCATTTTTGATAGAAATTTTGACCCTCCTTGCACCCTACATTGCCGCCCGGACTACCCCTACCCCCCATTAGAAACTCCCCCCCTCTCCTTCTTTTGATGTGAAACATCGTTCAACCTACAATTGTTTTGACCGCCGTATCTCGAAAACTATAAGTGCTAGACCATTTTTGATAGTAATTTTGACCCCCCTTGCACCCAACATTGCCGCCCGGACTATCCCTACCCCCCATTAGAAACTTCCCTCCCCCCCCCTTCTTTTGATGTGAAACATCGTTCAACCTACAATTGTTTTGACCGCCGTATCTCAAAAACTATATGTGCTAGACCATTTTTGATAGAAATTTTGGCCCCTCATTGCACCTTACATTGCCGCCCGGACTACCCCTACCCCCCATTAGAAACTTCATTTTTAATAGAAATTTTGACCCCCCTTGCACTCTACATTGCCGCCCGGACTACTCCTACCCCCCATTAGAAACTTCCCCCCCCCATCCTTCTTTTGATGTGAAACATCGTTCAACCTACAATTGTTTTGACCGCCGTATCTCGAAAACTATAAGTGCTAGACCATTTTTGATAGTAATTTTGACCCCCCTTGTACCCTACATTGCCGCCCGGACTACTCCTACCCCCCATTAGAAACGTCCCTCCCCCCCCTTCTTTTGATGTGAAACATCGTTCAACCTACAATTGTTTTGACCGCCGTATCTCAAAAACTATAAGTGCTAGACCATTTTTGATAGAAATTTTGGCCCCCCATTGCACCATACATTGCCGCCCGGACTACCCCTACCCCCCATTAGAAACTTCATTTTTGATAGAAATTTTGACCCCCCTTGCACCCTACATTGCTGCCCGGACTACTCCTACCCCCCATTAGAAACTTCCTCCCCCTCCTTCTTTTGATGTGAAACATCGTTCAACCCACAATTGTTTTGACCGCCGTATCTCAAAAACTATAAGTGCTAGACCATTTTTGATAGTAATTTTGACCCCTCTTGTACCCTACATTGCCGCCCGGACTACCCCTACCCCCCATTAGAAACTTCCCTCCCCCCCCTTCTTTTGATGTGAAACATCGTTCACCCTACAATTGTTTTGACCGCCGTATCTCAAAAACTATAAGTGCTAGACCATTTTTGATAGAAATTTTGACCCCCCTTGAACCCTACATTGCCGCCCGGACTACCCCTACCCCCCATTAGAAACTTCCCTCTCCCCCTTTTTTGATGTGAAACATCGTTCAAACCCCAAACTGCCATAAATCAGTCATCTTTGACCGCAGGAACTCCGGAGTTTTGACAAACCTCATAGAATTTCCAGTAGAACCGATTTAATACTAAAAACCTAAATTTCAAGAGCCTACACCCAATAGTTTAGTCACAATAAATTTTATAATTAGAAACTAACAATGTTCGGAACAAGGACACCAACAAAAAGAGCCCTGAATTTTGATTTTTTTTGCAAATTGTGTCGATTCTACATTAGCCGAAGGAACTTCGTTCCTACCTGGTGTCCCACGACACCACATTTCTTTTCTGTCATAAAACGTTGATTTGATGATTTGAAACAGAGTTTATTTTTTCCTTCTTATGTTTGTCACTTATTACTACATCCACGGGAAAAGAAGATGTAATAAGTTATATCCTTATTCAAGATTTGATTTTATTATAAATCTGTTTTAAAATACTATTTAGCTAAATTAATATTTTCTTCGTAACACACACAAGAAAAGCTCTTGTTCAGTCTCAGAATCATAAATTATGCATAGTGCGTGCACCTTGTAAATGCTACAAGGTACATAAACAATAAGTACTTAATAACCCCAGAGAGGTGTCGAATAGAACATGAACGTCAGGGTTTCCAAAGTACAAACATACGAAGTTCGCTTGAACAATGCATAACGCTACAAACTAAACTTGAACAGGAAGAGTTTAACTAAGATTTCAATAGACTTAACGTCTAAATAATAACTTTGCATCTTTTTTTTTCTTTTTTGGACCTGGCTACGGTCAGCGCACCTGTAGCCCGGCTCCGTCCGGGGCGACAGAGAGGCGGCGCGGGGCCCCGTAACCCACCCGTGGCAGGTCGCCTTCGTCATTGAGCCCACCACCGGTGCAGAGTAACTTGTCTGCAGTGGTCGTTCCGACGGAATACCCCTACGGAGTACACTTTCCTCTCGACGTCCCCCCTTGGAGGCGTCGGTTGCCGTCACGCGGTCGGCCTTTCAGCGGGTGACGGACTAAATCCCCCGTTCAGTCACCCGCGGCCACGGCTAGGGCGGCATCAGGCGAAGGTAATCGCTCGGCCCCTGTCATTGGCGACGGACCGCGTCGTCGTGGAGGCGTTCCTCCCACGCGCGCTCCGCCACCTCCGTCCGCGAGATTAAACGTGAAGTTATTGCCGCCTCGCAGAAGGCGGCAATAACTTCACGTCTAATAAAACATTTAATAGACTATACGTCTGTATACCATATCATCATCATCACAGCTTATATGCGTGCCACTGCTGGGCTAAATCCTCCTCGACAATGGAAGGTAAATTGATCTACTCTACCACACTGCTCACGCGGGTTGATATAGGGTTTTATTATGATTATTTCTTCTCTTGCATAGTTGTTACATGCACAAGATATCCCCTAATCGATTTTTACGATAATTACGGACAAGATAGAGAATGGTGAATTGATTTCTTACTCCGTTACCACACAGAGAATACTGTCTTCATTTTTATCATCTTTGTACCATATTCTTAGCTAATAATAGGCGATAAACATATAATTAATTTTCCTTCTGCTGTCTAAAAGAATTAATAATTAAGATTGAAATAAAAATGACAAATTCGTGTGGTTACAAAGTAAGAATACAATTCACCAACCCCATTTCTTTCCCGCGGGTATCGTAAAAGACCACTAAGAGACTATAATATGCAGATAACATACAGATAATTATGCAGATAATTTATGCAAGAGAAGTAAAACTCGAAATAAAACCCTATACCAACCCTGGTCAGACATGTTAGTATAGGATTTTATATCGCGTTTTCCTTCTCTTGCATAAATGTCATATGCATATACATATATTTATATCTTACTAAAAATAAATGTAACCACTACAGGATATCTTGAAATTTGGAATAGCTGGAACGTTAGAATAACACATGAGCTGTTTCTGTGAAATAGGTGAACATTGATGAGAGCAAATTCGCGCTGGCCTAGTTAAAATAGTTATTAGGTTCAGCAAAAACCACTACAAAAAATGAATTTGTGATGTAACTTGCAATATTTGTAATGTGCACATTTTTTTAACAATTTTCATTACTACCCGAATAGATACGTGAGAGAATACAACGCGTAATGCAGTACTAAAGTGGAATTACTAAGGTGAGTTCAAAACTTTTATAGCAAGCGCCCATCAAATTTTGAACCCCTTTACTGATCTACTGTCATCACAATAACAAAGTATGATGTGGTTGTTATATAATTTTGCTTATATCTTGAAGATAATTATTCAGAAACTACTCGTTTTGAAAAATCGTCAATTTTTAAACTTAACCTCAAATCGCGATCTAGATCGCGCCATTATGAATCCTATAGTCCATAAAATATAGCTTGATCTCTGTGACAGATGTCAACGAAACCAACGAAGTAAGTTTGAACGAGCGAGATGTTTACTATTTCATTTTGTATCAAATATATTTTCATTCTTTTCGTGCCAGTTTTATTGCAACTTAATTGCAATATATTATAAATATAAAAATATTAATATTCATGCCTTAAATGTAACTAGTAAGTACTGAAATACCTAGGAAACATTTTATACATATGTGACGCTTACACACGTACAAGGTCATACTGGACTAAAAATAAAAAAGAGATGGGACAGTCGATATACGTAAATCGATAACCGATCTTTAATAAATTATTCATAAAAGAAATAAACCCAATACAGTACCTATATAAAACTTCAACATATTTTTACAATTAAAACAGACAGTTACATTATAAAATACATAAATTGACTTAATTAAACACTAAAAAACTACTTTTCGTCTCAGGGTAAATGATAATATTATGTACGCATACGCATTATTGTCAATAAACTAGACATATCTATTTATAAAACAGTCGTAATTGATTGATTGATCTAACGACTGTCTCTATTTAGCAAAAAATGATAAATGTTCTAGCAGGAACGACAGTGATGACGACAATAGTGACCTAGACCTTGATTGTACTCCTTTTGAATAATTAAAACAGTCAAAAAACATTTTTTGTTCGAAATAAATTCAAAAAGATTTTCATCGATTGTATTTTAATTATAATAGAAAATCACAATTATAAAAATAAAGAGTGTTATCGATAAAAAACTACGGACTTTATCGTAAGCGTGACAGCACTAGGGACGACTGTCACAGAGATCATCCTATATTTTATCGGTGGTCATCAGTGTCCTAATTCCTATAACTGTCAATCTAAATTGAGTAATTGGCGAAATTCTGTAAACGCCATAATATTAAAAAAAAAAAAAAAAAATTATCGGTGGTCGACCCAACGACGAAGGCGACGTCACAGTATAGTCATCTATCAGTAATGTATCTCGGCCGTAACCTTGAATTAAATGCCTACATCCATGCGGTATGTAAACATGTGATAGGGCTGCCCGCCTCCAGCATTTTAATTACATTTGCCTACTTTGTGTTTCCATTTAGTTTTGTATATACTTTTCTTATATAAACAAATAAAATACTTTGTGAATTGAATAGGAAGTATTCAATAAGAATGCGTGTTGATTTTTGATTGGTAGTTTTAATTAAAAAAAAACATGTTTATGTTTAAATAACAAATCGGTCTATAAATTTAAATTATCTAGTGACAGACAGATGGTCAAATTATTTTTTTCTAGTACTATTCATACACACAGTACAATAAACATCTATTATTATTAATAATAAAGGTTAAACTTTACATTATGGGCCATTGATTTCGAAGTTCTTTTTGTTGTAGATAGTACTCATAAATAGAAGGCATCTTACAAATTTTCAAGTTGCGGAACATCACGGTTTACGAAATATAATTTTTTAAAGTTCTCATACAAATTGGAAAATAATACGCCATTTGCAAATTTTTTGATTGGTTAAAATGTCAATATTGTCATGGTGTCACGTTCCGTTGCTTTCTGTAATAAATAAAAATCGACTTATAGACGCTAGAAGACTGCACGAAATAAGTCGACGGGGCTCCTATTTCTCGTGGTCTAGAGGAACCTAACTAACCTACCTATTGTTTCGCGTGAATGTCGTAAAAGTCTTTGTTAAGGTTAACAGAACGTGAAATGTCAACTTTGACGTCTACCAAGACAATATTGACATTTTAACTAACCTAAAAATTTGTAAATGGCGTGCTGTTTTCCAATTTGTATGGGAAGTTGGGAACTTTAAAAAATTATATCTCGTAAACCGTGATGTTCCGCAACTTCAAAATTTGTAAGGAGCCTTCTATTTACGAGTACTATCTATAAAAAAAAATGAACTTCGAAATCAATGGCCCATAATGGAAAGTTTAGCCATAATAAAATACCACGTCTTTACTTTGAATTATATAAACTAACAAAACAAAACACATTATGAGTTTTAACACAAGCGTATCTACCGTAACATGATTCATGAACCGCCTAAACTATCTATTTCACTCGTGTCAATCACTTTATTCACTTTATTTATTAATCCAGACAACTTTTTTTCGGGAGATAAAGGAAATACTTATACATTAAAACGACACACATTATGTACCTACCTACTAGTAAGTAAAATTATTTTTTAATAGGTAAGATTTCAGAGTTTGCAGGTAATCTAAAAAAAGTTATCTCTGGATTTGTTATTGACGAATTCATGCAACCAAAAACAACACAATATACCCTACTTGTCATATTAAATATGTGTATAATTATGTATTTTAGTGAAATATTCGCGCAGTTATTGTTAAAAAAATAACACACCGTTCGTTCGTCACTGCAGCACAGTCGCGACTGTCTGCATGCCGAGCGCATGCCGAGATCGAGGCGCGTAGGTATAGCTCGCGTTTCGTCCGTTTGTATGAAGTTGGATTACTGATTGATAATATTACCGTGGCGACGTGCATCGTGAGTGGGTTGCGGGAGTGCGTACTTACGCCCCTCTGTCGCCCCGAACGGAGTGGTGCGAGGAAGGCGCCGACCGCAACCCACCCCAAAAAAAAAACCCTATATTTTATAGACTATAGGTTCCGATACGTACCACAGCGTAGTATATTTTACGTATTATAAGTAAGAAAACTAACTAATAATAATGTATAATGCTGAAATATCTCATTATCATCATTCATCATTATTACAACAGTTTTTCGCCGTCCACTGCTGGACATAGGCCTCCTTCGTGCTTCACCACAAAACGCATAGCTGTCCCGCCGGCATTGATCGACTGCCAGCTACTTTCACCAAATCGTCCTTCCACCTTATTGAGATAAGGTAAAGGTAAAATATCATGTAACTATGATTTTTATATAATTTTGTCCCTTAGTGGTCTCTTACGACCCTCCAAAGGGTAAAAGTAGAGACACGTTCTGTTATATCTCTGTAATATCATATTTTTTGTTTATCCTGAAAGTGCCAAGGATTTCCGTGAGATAGATAATGAAAAGTAAATATTTTCCTATTATAACGCTGAAGATATTTAATGTAATACGTATTGTCTTTGCATTTATCGGATAGCTATCACTGTAAGTGACTGGTACCGTTAGTACCTTACGGAGTTAAAATAAGATAGGAGCTCCAAGTGGAACGCCCTTAAGATACCATTATAATTTTCTTCCTGTATTCAAATTACTAATATATTCAATGTCTATACATTCTAGAAGTGAAATTCTTATTAATATTATAAAACCGAATATAAACTTGTTTGTCTCTTTGTTACGCTTGCACACCCAAAAGCACTAAAGCGATTTTTTTTTCACATTTCCAAAACTATATTATGAGAAAATAACTTACACTATATTTTATCCCTACATTCCCGAGCGAACGGCAACTACGCGGATGAAACCGTGGGTATTTGCCAAGTTAACAAACAATAACCTTAATCAATGTAGTAATAGAGTACCTTAAAATGTTATATCCATACTAATATTATAAATGCGAAAGTAAGGATGTTTGTTTGTTTGTTTGTTTGTAACGCTTTCACGCTTAAACCACTGAACCGATTTCAAAAATTCTTTCACCAATGGAAAGCTATAATATCAAGGAGTAACATAGTTTATATTTTATCCCGGTATTCCCACAGGAACGGGTACTACGCCGCGGGTAAACCGACTGAAACCGAAGCGAAGCGAGGCCGGGTTGCTAGTTCATTTATAAAGGTTTTATCCGCGGATGTGGCTCTGAATCTTGAGATTTAAAAAGAAAAGAAACCTCTTATCTATTTAAAAATACTATAAAAGTAATACTTTTAAATATTGTATTAAAATTATTTTATTAAACAGTGATGTTACAGTTACGAAATGTTGGATCTGGAATATGAACTCGGATATA
Organism: Lymantria dispar; assembly: GCA_032191425.1. Lineage (NCBI taxonomy): Eukaryota > Metazoa > Arthropoda > Insecta > Lepidoptera > Erebidae > Lymantria > Lymantria dispar. Next base: position 17,635,937 of record CM063440.1, read on the forward strand.
AAAATAACATTATGTTAATAAAATATCAGATATTGGATTTTTATGAAATTGCAAAAGGAAAATGTTTAACGGGGCTATTATGGATTTATTCCTCTTTTTAAAGCTGCGTCTAATAATAGAGTTCGATAAGTAGATGAATGGAATAAAAGAATGTGGATTATACTACGACTCGTCCGTTTTATGAACTAAAACTCTATTCAAAATTATTCAAAAAGGTTTCGACGTATCATATTTGGTTAAGATGTCAGATAGATTTTCAATTCAGATATCTCATAGTTCTGCTTAAAATAACGCATATCGTGACATGCTCATTAAATAATTAGATATTTAGTTATTGAAATAAAAAAATTGTGTGTTATATTTTATCTTAGCTACTAACTGCTAGAATTGAGCCTCCGCCAGAGTAAGGGAGAAATTAACTTGCTATACCACTTTTTTGAGACGTTGCTCACCTTCACGCGGTCCTCTTTGCGGGTCAAGGATTATTCCCCGCTTCAGTTACCCGCAGCCTCGGCAAGGCGGCAACAGGCGCAGGTAAACCTGCTATACCTGCTGGTCAGACGAGTTAGTATAGAGTTCGAGATTTTTTTACACAAACATTATAAGCATATTATACTTCTAAGGCGTCTTCTACGACACCCGAGCAAGATGTATTCTTACTCCGTCACCACACCTAAATGCTCTACGCATATGTAACGCCTTACAGTTGCTGAAGGGTAATATTGTCGACTTTTGTAAGTAAAACCTGTTTCCTTGGGTTTACTTAATTGATTCTGTACTACTAAAGAACTGTTTACTACGCTTATTGATGGAGGCTATTAAAATGTACACAAAGATACGCCACTTGCAGCCGCCGCCTGTACATAAAATATTTAATGTGAAATACTTATCAAAGATTTAAGTAGGCATCTTGTTAACTTTAAAACTAATTGTATTGATGCAATTTAAAAAGACCACATACTTATTGGAGAAAATCTGTTGTCAAACTAATACTTGGAGCGCAACTTGATAAAATAATTGGGGGGATGGAGTAAGATTACAATTTACCACCCTCTTGACCATGAGTGTCGTCAAAGACGACTGACGGATATGATATTCATATAACATCTGTGCTAAAGAAGGAAAACTCAAAATAAAAACCTATGCCAACTCGTCTGACTAGTATAACATAATAGGTCAGTTTTGCCTCCTATGGTGAAAAATGTAGGAGAATGCCAAATTCAACTGCTGAAAATAAAAAGAATAATGGATAAAACAAATATTGATGATGGTTCAGTTCTGAAAAAAGGAATAAATTAAAACAAAGATGCAGAATAAAAAAATACTGAAAACTTTCAAAACTACAAATTATAGTAAACAAGCTGACAACAACAGAAGTTGTTCTGTTCAAATAAAACGCCACCTACCGGGTCTAATTGTGAACCATTCTCGAATCCCGAAAATTTTTATTGACATCGGTCCAGACTAGGAGTTCAGTGACATACACACGTACGCAAGAAATATATACTAGCTTTTTTTTTTTTTTGTGGGTGGGTCGCGGTCGGCGCGCCTCCGCAACACTCCGTCCGGGGCGACAGAGGGGCTTAAGCACGCAACTCCCGCGACCCACCCAAAAACCACGTCGCCTTCGTCGTTGGGCCGACCACTGGAGCAACGTTAACTTGTCGTCAGTGGTCGGCCCGACGGAATACCCCTACTGGGGTACCCTCTCATCAACCGACGTCCCCCCCTCGGGGAGGACGTCGGTCTTTCCTCACGCGGTCGGCCTCTCGGCGGGTGACGGACTAATCCCCGGTCACGTCACCCGCGGCCTCGGCTAGGGCGGCATGAGGCGTAGATAGTTGCGCCTGCGCCGCCCCAGTCGCCGGCGGCGGATCTGCTCATCGAGGCTGCGCTCCTCGCGCAGGCGATCTGCCGCCTCCTTCCGCAAGATTACCGTCTCGCAGAAGGCTGCGACCGCGTCCCAATTCCCGACGCTGTCGACCATCGCCCTAGCGACAGCCGGCAACGTCAGGTCCGTACCGATGATTACGACGAGTTCACAGCGCTGCACTGCCCATCGTCACAATCGCAGTGGTGACAGGACGGTGTACTCTCCCTCCTAACGAACTTGTGCAGGTATTTGCCGAAGCACCTATGCCCCGTCAACACCTGCACCAGTTGGAAGGAGAGCACCCCGTGCCGCCTTTCCAACCACTGCATCAGCACCGGCTGGAAGGCCTCCACGGTTCGCACCCCGAACCGAAGCCTCTCCAGCCGGACTGCCCAACGGGCAATGACGTCTCGGCGGGCGTCGACGCGCCAGGCGGTGAGCTCCCTTAACGAGATCTCACCGCCCCCCGCTCGCAACCCCATCACCCGCCGATACAATCCGGCGAGCATCTCCGCCTCCAGGTCCCACGGGGGAGTCCCGGCCAATAGGCACGCTGCCTCCGTCGCCACCGTGCGGTATCCGCGGATGGCCCTGACCACCGTGACCCTCTGTGGTCGCCACAGAAGGGCCCTAAGTCGGACGGTCATGGACCCCGCCCACACCGGTGCGCCGTACAGGGCCATCGACCGGATGACCCCCGCGTACAGCCGTCGGCACGCAGCGCTCGGTCCGCCCACGTTCGGCATAAGCCACGATAGGGCGGATGCCGCGCCGACGAGCCGTGGAGCGAGCCTGCGGAAATGCTCCCGGAACCACCATGGCTCGTCGAGCACCAGGCCCAAGTACCTCATATGGGCCCGGATGCTGATGTCGACCGAGTGGACGGTGATTGAGACGCCGATGAGAGGGCTCATAGTGCGCCCATGGAACAAGAGGGCCTCCGTCTTGTCCAGGGCGACCCTCAACCCCAGCGCCTCGATCCGCCTGACGACCTCCTCGGTACCAGAGGTCGCCAGGCTTACCACCACTTCTAGCGTTCCACCGCGGGCTGTGACGAGCGTGTCGTCGGCGTAACAAATCACGCCCAGCCCAGGCGGGAGGTTCCCCCTCAACGCCCAGTCGTAGCCGATGTTCCACAGGGTGGGTCCGCGGACCGACCCCTGTGGGACACCGCACGTCATGGGCGTTCGCACAACGTCCCCTGCTCGGTCGGTGCAGAGGACGCTGCGCCCCTCCAAATAGTCTGCCACTAGCCGCCTCAGGTAAACTGGCACCCCGTGATACCGGAGCGCCTCCCTGATACAGCTGAATGGCAGACTATTGAATGCGTTGGCGATGTCTAGGGACACCACCAACAGCACTCCCCCGCCGGTGACGGCCTCAGTCGCCACGGCCCTCAGGCGCAACAGAGCCGCGATCGTCGAACGACCCCTCCTAAACCCAAACTGGGCGTCCGACAGATCGGGCCCCGTGCCGACGAGGTGCCGCTCGATGCGGGCAGCTACCACCCTCTCCAGTAGCTTGCCCGTGTCATCGAGCAGCACGATAGGCCTGTAGGCCGAAGGCGACTCCGGAGACCGTCCCGGCTTCGGAAGGAGCACCAGCCTTCCCTCCTTCCAGCACCCAGGGAACGGTCCGGGTCCCAGGTGTTCGAGGACCAGGGCCAGCACACGGTTAGGAACACCGTCGGGCCCGGGGGCGGTAGACTTTGCGCGCATGCGCGTCACCGCCACCCCCATCTCGGGTTCCGTGATGGGCGGAACACTGTTGTCGTCGGCCTCCCGGTCAGTGTCTGGCGGAGCCATGACCGGGGGCGTATGTTCCGTCCGCCGCGGGAACAGGTCCTCGATGACCCGGGTGAGAAGGCTGGGCTGGAGAGTCTCGGTGAGGGGAGGGCCTCGCGCGCGTAGCCTATTCAGCACCGCGCGATAGGGGCGTCCCCAGGGGTCACGGTCGAGACCGTCCAGCATCTCCTGCCGACTGACGTCCTTGGCGGAGCGGACGGCCAGCCTGAAGGCCGACCGCGCATTGCGGTAGCCCTCGTAAAGCACGGCCTCCCGCTCCGCGTCGCGATGGCGCCGCCGGCTGCGGGTGTAGGCCCGGGCGCGGATACACGCGGCCCGGAGATCCGCCAGCTCCCGGGACCACCAGTGGACATCCCTCCTCGGGGGCAGACGCCGTACCCGGGGCATGGCCGCATCGCAGATCTGCGTCAACGCACTGCGGATGCGGCCAGCCTCGGCGTCCACCCCGTCCGACTGGTGGGCAGAGGACAGCCACGAGTATACGATGGCTGTCTCCGCCAGCTGGTCCCGGTCTAAGCGACCCACAGCCCATCGCGGGAACGCAGGACGCCTATCCGCCCCGTGACCCCTGCTGGGCGTCGGGATTGCCAGGGAGACCTCCATCCGGATATACCGGTGGTTCGACAAGGTCCCTGGAGCCTGCCTGAGTCGGCCAATTGCTTGACCGACTCCACTGGGCACTGCACCCAGACAGCACCGACGCCGCCAGGACCAGGGCGGATGGTGCCAATCCGGACGGTGTCCGAGGCACACCCGGTACGCGCCATAATGGCCTCCCGGATGTCCTCCACCGCCACGGAGTCGTCCAGACCTGTGAGGCGCATGTCTGCGCACTTGACGGGCCTGGCGATTCGGACTCCATCCTCCGGCCCAAACAGCCCCCTCAGCATCGTGGCCAAACTATCGGCCGTCTTCGCGCCCTCGGCCCCAGGGAACTCGAGTATTCGAGCCCCTGTTCGGGCCTTGCGGGTCCTCGCCTCGATGCCCCCGATGTCGGAGACGTCCAGCTCCCGCCGGGCGCGTCTTAGGACGGCTTCATAGTTTAGGCCCCTCTCAGCCGCCTCAGGCAGTACGGTGATTACCACCGCAGCCGTCTTCGGCGACTTGAGGCCCCTACGCGACCTTTTCCCCTTTCCGCCGGCTCCCGCCTGGGGAGCGGCGGCCACAGCGGCACTCTTGGCCGCCGCTCTCCGCTTTTGGCCGCGTGCCTTCCTGCTACGCTCAACCACCTGCCAGCCCTGTTCGAGCCTGGCAGCAGCGCTGAGCGCAGCAGCCGCAGTCGCGGGTTCGCCGACCGGCGCCTGCGGTGCAGCCGCTGGCGCCAGCCGTGACCCGGCCTTGGCGGGAGCCGGCACCTTGCCGGCCTTCTTGGCCCCCTTGGGCCCAGCCGCGGCCGCAGCATAGCTCACCACGCGGCCACCCTGACAGGGCAGCGGCGTGGGAGCCGACGCTTGCGGCCGCCTCGCCTTGTCCACGGCGAGCGGCGGCCGAAGGGGCGGCTCAGGCGGGAAGCCTGGCCGCTACGGCGGCGATACGCGCATCCATCATCACCTCTACTCGGGCCAGGATGACGCGTACCGCCGACTCCGACACGCCGTGCACCTCGTCGGGCGGCGGCTCCTCCCCCTTCCGAGGTCTCCCGCGGCCACGAGCCGGCGGAGGGACCACAACGAGGGGAGGCAGCGATGAAGCCACGACGGGCGTAGCTGGCGCAGCGGCCGCGACGGCGGGCCCGCCCTCACTGGCGCGGCCCGTTTAGGCGGCGGGGCCGGCGCCGGCAGCGCAGCCGGCACCAGGCGCTCGAATTGAGACCGCAGGTCAGCCATGTCTTTGGCCAACCCGCGGTTCTCCCTCCGCACCGCCTCCAACTCCGTCTCCAACCTGCGGTTGCGTTCCCGCAGGCCGGAGACCTCCTTGCTGAGGCGGGCGTTCGCAGCCTGGAAGGCCGCCACAAATATATACTAGCTGACCCAACAGACGTTATTCTGTTCAAATCTATAAATAAATATAAAATTGATTCTTGAAATCGATCGCAGCGCCACCTATCGGTTTCATATCCATCGGAATGGCCACAAAAAATCATCAAAATTGGTCCAGCCATTTTGTAGGTTTTCAATTACAAACACACGAACAGAAGATTTATATATATAAAGATAGAAAAGTTAATATATTCGAAAAAAGATTAAATTAGAAAAGTATATATAAACGTTAAGTTTTCTTAAATGTTCTAATTTTCTGCGCAACTTTCTTATTTTTTTTTCCTGTAGAGACCTTTTTTAAAATATTAGAAAACTAAAAAAAAGAAGATGGACGAAATCGATAAAGTCGTACTCAAGTTATGTTATTGTCCTGCCCGAACAGCGCCACCTACCGGGCCCAATTGTGAATCTAAAACATCCTCGAATCACCTTGAACACACACAAAAAATTTCGTCAACATAGGTCCAGCCGTTTAGGAGGAGTTCAGTGACATACACACGCACACAAGAAATATATAAAGATTAATAAATTTTGAAATCTCGGGCCACTAATATGTTTAGGTATAATGGATAGAAAATAGATACCTAGAAAAATAAATTGCGAAAAATAAGCTCATAATTAATGTTTTCTTAAAAAATACAGATAAACTGTTTCTTTGCTCAGAATTTGTGTTCAGAGAATTTAATTTGTGAGTGTACTTAGAGATATTTACTTAGAAGTAGTAATTTATTGCCTGGGTAAACTAAGAGCTACATAAAAATATATTAGTGGCCGAGAACTTTGTTTAGAGCTGAACTAGATAATTTCATTACATCTACGTAAACGTAATCGTTTATGATAAAAGCAGTTATTTTTTTAAGTAGCTTGATATCATTTTCTTTTTGAACGCTACTATATATATTTAACAACCAATGTCGATGTTTTGACATAGTTAATAGTGATTTTTTTCATTTTATGGTGACTTGACGATAATGCCAAAATATTATAGTGTATTATTGAATAATTTTGCTTATATTTTATTTTGTAATAAAGTACTGAGAAAGTGTAGTGAGGATCAGTGGCGGCTGTACCTTAAGTGCGCTCGTGCGCAGAACCACCAAATCAAAAGATTTAAAATTACAAAATGTTACTTCATCTTTATTTTTAAATTACCATATCAATATTTATTATTTGAAGATACAAAAACATATAACAAATAAAATTTCAAATTATGACGAAACATTTTAAGCGCTTACGCGAGCGCACGGGGACTGCCCATATAACTTGTATTAGATACTAGCGACCCGCCCTCGCTTCGCTTCGGTTTCAGTCGCTTTACCCACAGCGTAGTTCCCGTTCCTGTGGGAATACCGGGATAAAATATAGCCTATGTTACTGCCTGATATTATAGCTTTCCATTGGTGAAAGAATTTTTGAAATCGGTTCAGTGGTTTAAGCGTGAAAGCGTTACAAACAAACAAACAAACAAACATCCTTACTTTCGCATTTATAATATTAGTATGGATGAGTTGAAACGCCTGGCGCGTGAGACAGAAGATAGTTCATAATAATATACTGAAAAATGAGTCTGTTCTCGTACGCCGCACGGGTGAACCGAATATTGCAGAGAGAACTCGACTTTCGACCAAATTCGCCGATGACGTCTCGTTAAGTAGTACAGTAAGTAGGTATACTTTCGATATATCTGTGACGCGTTAAATATGGTTTATTTACATTAATTGTTTTTTTTTTATTTTAGTCTTAGTTCTATTTTATACTGCGTATACAGTTGTGCTGTGAGTGAAAATGAGCTTATATATAGACTATATTAAAAAGACAATAACAAAACTTTTCAAAATAAAGTTGATATAAATTGGCGAGTCCGCCAAGCCCCTCTTTTATAAATATTTTTTGAAGTGTGAAAAACAAAAAGAAAATGTTTTCTTTGCAAGTACACCTACAAACACATTACATATGTGTTCAAAATAATAAAAAAATAACATTTTTTACGTAAATTGTTATTCCATTGCAATTTCTGAACTTAATACTTAGTGAGCAAGTAAAGTGCACCACCACGTTGATGACCCACCAGCCGCCACTGATGAGGATGATATAATAGTGAATTGTGTGAATTTTAATGTTCTGCCAAAATTCTCAGAGAAATGATTTAAGATTATGTAATCAGCATATGTAATCAATGGTAACGAAAATCGTTAATATGAAGAGTCTAAAGACGTGAAAAAACTAACAGTATGTGAAGAAAATTATAATTAAAAACTGGCAACCAACCAGCCAACAGACAGCTATTTAACGACGCAAAAGAAGAAGCATTAATAAGCGAGTCCATCAAGCATCTCTGCCTCTAAAACTCACGTTGGAGTTCTGCCCAGTAGGCATGATGCATCCGTCACTGCCGGGCAGTATCCGCGTGTGGATTTGATCGCCTTGGCTCTCTGTGGTTGCCACCAGAAGGACCTAAGAGATGGTTAGGGACACGAAAAAAATATCGATACTTTTAGGTAACGAGTACTTTTCTTTCGAAACCGATACTTTTGTACTCGATACTTTGCTTTCGATACTTTCACTCAATGAGTACTTTTTGGCAGGTATTGTATCGAATAAAGAGTATTGAGTGTCCATGTTAAATTTGACCTTACAGCTTATATTAATGGTAACGCCGTCTAGTTCAAACGTAATGAACCTTGTAAAATGTGGCTCGTAATACGTTCACAGACGATCAAAATTCCTAAAAAAAAAAGTACTCAGTACTCGATACTTTGAAGTATCGATATTTTTGATTCTATACTTTATTGAGTACGATACTTTTTCTTCGATACTACTCATGAGTACAGTATCGATACTTTCTGTTCGATATCGTGTCCCTAGATACGGTCAGGGATTTCATCCACATGGGTGTATCGCACAAAGCCATCGACCAAACCACCCTTTGCGTTCAGCCGTCGGCATGTACTATTGAGTCCACTCACATTCGGCTTAAGATAAGAAAGACCTCAAAAATACTACTTTAGTACCGAGACTGACCTCTTCCAGCGTTGCACACTGAGCTGAAACAGGTTTGTCGTCGATGTAACAAATTACTCCCAAAGCTACCTTGGAACGACCAACCAACATTGTTCAAATGTCCAAAGATAAGGCCAACAGCACCCTTCCCTCGGTGATTGCCATAGAAATCACAGCCTTCAAGCAAGAGCGCAGTTGTCGAATGTCCCTTCTAGAAATCGAGCTGTTTATCTGACGAACTGGGGCCAACCTAGTTAAGACCTTGGTGCTGTGAGCGATGCGACCTGTCAAGTCTCTCCAATAGCTTTCCCGTATCGTGATACGAAGTTCACTGGGTCATCTAATTAAGTATTAAAAAATTTTCATTTTACCATTAAATAATAGTTAATCAACATTAATATTATAACTTTTCCGTGTGGTGACGGAGTAAGAATACAGTTCACCATTTACTAATCTGTAGGTGTCATAAAAGTTGACTGAGGACTATAATATGCAAATAACATCTATGCAAAAGAAGGAAGACTCGAAATGAAACCTTATACAAATCCGTGTATCTAGCGTAGTTGAGTATCAATACCTTGGTTGAACTGAACATATTCACAAGTGAAACATCATTTCAACTACAAAACTTCTCACTCAAGTCTCAATTTAACACACACTGACAGGGAATGGATATTCTCAAGATTATACAGAGTTGAGCTAACTTGGCTACTCATATAACTTAAATAACCAGAACTGTAACACGACCTACAAATCTATTAGATGGGACTAAAATATGAATAACTCGTACAATAACTTCAGCTTATATGGAATATGCTTAATGTGGGCATACGTCGCCTTTTGAACGGGACAGTCCATTTTAAGGCTGTCTGCCCTGTTGTCCCTAGCCGTACAAAAATGTCTCGCTTTTACAAACAGAGCATAAAAGATCTTTTGTTATTCTGATAGGAATGTGTTCTGTTTATTTTTTTTTAAGTTTTGAATTCATCCAATCAAAATTTTTCACGTGTCCTTGTTGTTCTTTCAGCTTTTAAATCGTATTTTAACTATTTCTGAAAGTCTCCTGTTCAGACACAACAAGAAACGGGATTGTTATTCAAGTGTCCCGTATTGTTAAAAAAAATCATATTAGCTATACTAGATACAAGAAAGGTTATAAAATATAAATCAACTGTTGACCTAAGTTTAAAATTATAATCGCTATATTGCGGTTGATACCTTTGTCAAAACATAAACAATTTTTATTAAGATTTTCATCAAACTGCGGCTTATAATTTAATATTGCGCTTTGTTATAAGACAGCAATTTAAAAAGAGAGAAAACATGTTATTTTTATGAATACATTTTCTTTAAGGTGTATATACTATAAGAAACCCTTCTTTGGGTGGGCTATAGTCAGCGTACACGCGGTCCCCTCCGTCCGGGGCGACGAAAGGGTGGAGCGCGGCCCCATAACCTACCGTATTCCCTTATCTTCGCAATCGGGCCGACCACCGGTACCAAGTGCCCTGTCGTCAGTGGCCAGCCAGATGGTCCGTGGCCAGTACTGCGGGTACTTTAATACCTCAGGACTGATGATTTGGTGAAAATTGTTGGGAGCCATTGAATACGATTGGCACAAGGTGTCATTTTATGGCGAAGCATGAGGGAGGCCTTCGTCCAGCAGTGGAGGACGAAATTCTAAATAATGACGCACTTTAATAACTATATTACTTTACACTATAAAATAATATGTGTGTACCTATAAAAACAATACCATCAAAAACAAAACTTGTAAAAAAAAAGCCAAGCCTCGCAACTGAGTTCTTCTACCATAAAAAGTTGTGAGATCTATGTTATACCAAGTCGGTTAACTCATTCAGTCCCTCCTTAAGGGACCTTTCTTCTTAAGTTATTACGTAAATAGCTAACCTAGCAACTTTTCATAGTGACTATATCAATATTAAAGATCTTTTATGTATTAAATAAACAGAATGACTTGGCAATCGCATGAAAACACAATGTACCTCACAAGTAATACATATTATATTAAATTGTACTAAACATATAAAATAGCAAAAAAATTGCTGTGTGGTAGCGGCTTCGAATACTACCAACCCTTGCTTTGCTCGTGGGTGTCGTAAAAGACGACTAAGAGCCCTAGATTGACCCGGACCAACTCCATCTCGTACCATTTGAGTCAACGATTACATTCCCAAGGAGGGTTGACGTCAGGCAGGCGGCCGGTCATAAAAGTCATTGCCGAAACTTTTTGCAATATGTCAAAACAGATGACATATTGCGTCGACCCCAAGTAATTGGGATAAGAGCAAGATGATGATGATATAAAATAGCAAAACACCCACCATTAGTTTTTATAATTCAATAAAAGTTTTTATATAGTCCTTTCCAATCCTTCCATCGATCCCCATCCGTCAACACTCAACCCATCCATAGAGATGGACATACACATCTTATTCATTATCATCCGTCAATACTCATGTCATTCATCACCATCCGTAATCACTCATCACATCCATTACCTTCTGGCACCACTAACTCCATCTATCACCACTCATTTCCTCTGTAATCACTCATCCTATCCCTCACCAGTGTTGTCCTATGACTTGGTAGTACTACCACAATGTTCGTTGTCTACAGCCGCGGGCTGGTCCGTCCTAGGTAGTAACCACCACTCCTTCAGAAAATCGATCATCTGAATAATAGCAATTTGTTGGGTGGTGTGTTGCCGTGTAGTGGCTCTTTTCGTGTCGTTGATGCATTTATTGTCACCGAACCTCAAAGCACGCATTCAGACTCCCTTCACTTTCTTGAGATAGGTAGCGGCCTATCAAATGCCGTTCATGAGTTACAGCATCACTTATCATCAGTACAATACTATTTGCTCGCTTGCTACTATATGCAATGAAAAACAACAAACACTCTTCTCATCCATCACCATCCATTACCACTCATGTTATGCATCATTATTTATCCCATCCATCACCGCTCATCCCATCCATCATCCCTCATGCCATGCATCATTACTTAACCCTGTCTGTCACCACTCATCACATCCATCTCAAACCTTTTTTTTTACTATACATCCCATCTATCAATCACCATTCATCACCACTCAACCTATTCATCATTATCTATCATAATTTAGCCCATCCATCACCACACATCCTATCCATCATCATCATTCACCACTCATCCGTCACCATCCATAGTCACTCATCCTAATCATCACGATCCATTACTCATCTCATCCATCACCATCGGGCACCAATCAATCCATCTGTCACCGCTCATCCATTCATTACCACTCACTTCATCCATCACGATCCGTCGCTGTTCATTCCATCCATCACTACTCGACCTATCCATCACCACTCATCCCGTCTGTCCTCATACATCACCACTCATCCTATTCGTCACCATCCGTCACTCATCTCATTCATCACGAACTATTACCACGTATCGCATATATCACCACTCATCCCATTAATCACCAGCCTTCACTCAATATATCCATCACCCCTCATTCCATCCATTACCATTTGTCAACACTTATCCCATTTATCACCACTAGGTTTTCACATTTCCTTAAGTAGTTATTTCTTCTTCCTTTCTTTCCTCTTCTTTTCTTTCGGATCACTTAACGTGAGAACTATTTACAGCAATTATGAATTAAATGGGTATAAATAATTATAGCACTGCAAATGGATGATCTTCCTTGCGGCTGTCATAAAAGATGACTATATGCATATTAATGCATAACTAAAAGGAGGAAAACCCAAAACAAAACCGTACAGGGTTTTCTATACGTTATTATTCTAAGTTGTCATCATAATTATGATTGTTTGACATTCAGTTCGACCAAAGATTTTAACCGTAAACAAAAGTGTATGAGCGTTGCTACGCAACACACTCACACAAACATGTATGTGTGTGTGTGTGTAGCGATTGGGTTGTAGTGTGCGTAATGCCTCTTTTATTTAATTTAATGCATTTCTAATCCATTATTATATAAAATTTCAGTTTTATGCACTTCTCCTCATTATATACATCAACTGTGGCAAATTTCATACTTGTCCATCCACGTAATTTTCGTAAAAAGGGGGTACAAAGTTTTTGCTTCACGTATTAATATAGGTATAGAAGATAAGCGTTACTGCCAGGATATAAACAACAATAATGGCCGAAAACTGTGTAGATAGCGAGAGAAAGCTTATTGTGTGAGAAAGACAGGAGATCGGCTTCGATCTCATCCTTTCGGCGTTCTGTTTGCTGGGTGAGAGTGGTAGAAGTCTGGCGGGATAACTGATCGATTGATAATTGATAATTTATCGTCAACTGAAAGCGGCAAATTATTAGAATACTAATATCGCTACAAAAACAGGGGTTGGTGGTAGGAGGGTGAAAATTTAGGATTGTATGTATTTTTCAATGCTGAATCATAAAGAAATAAAACAAAAATTTGTCTAAAAAATAAAAAAGTGAGCTTTCGCTCAGGACGCCTGTGCGACGTGAAACATCGAAATTATTTTGTACAAATATATATGCATAAAAGAACAGATTACGACAGGAACCAATATGTATAAGTAAAATATTATGATTTATATTTATATTATTATTTAAAACATTACACAACAATGATAATTAATTCACCGCACAGTCGCTTATGCACAACATCGCGTCGCTCCGTCTCACTCACATACGTATAGACTACGTATAATACATATATTCCATCATATAACGTGGCGTTACGTCGCCGGCCTTTTTACGCCACGCCAAAAATCCGGTTTACCCTCACATATTCCGTCAAATAGCGAGGCGTTGCGTCGCCCCGGTCTGTTTACGCCATGCCAACGATCAGGTTTACCCTCGCCTATAGATGTTTCACATCAACAAAATTATTTTGGGGTAGACCACCTGTATGAACAATAGTTATTGACCGATACTCAGACCAACCCGATATGCACACAAAACTTCATAAAAATCGTTTCGGCAAAGTTTGGTAACAAACACCACGACGCGAGAAATTTATATATAAAATATAGATAACAGCCCAATTTTTGTAACTAAAATGAAAAAATTACAATCTTCAAACCAAAATTAAAAATAAGTATAAAATATAATATGATATAGGTATCTACGAACGCGTTGAGAAAAAGAAGAATAAGATATTCTGTAACAAGTAATGTATCTTATATTTTTCAATAAAGTCTTGCGTTGTCGTATCTCCGTGTCACGTCAATTTCCAAGCGTGAGGCTTTCAAATATTAATGAGGTGTGACCCAAAAGTGAGTCGTTTGCATTTGACATCTTTGGTACTCCAGCACCTAATGAGTCTCTTACCTCATAATAGAGCAAGGTAAAAAACCAAATTATGACAAATTTGAGTATGCGACGACACGTTTATGGCAAATGTTAGCAAGTATTATGGCATAATATTAATACTATATGAAGTATTTTCTTAGCTACACACTACAATTAAAATTCAATTTAAATGACAAATTTTATTTCTAACACGCTTTTATTAATTTCACCTGTATGCATGCATGTATGTATGTATGCATGTGTGTATGTATCTATGTATGTAACGGAATCTTTGAACGTCATTCTGCCCCACAGTATGCGAACTACGCATGGGCGAAATTTGAAACTTCTATGATTCGGGCTGGCAGGCCTGTCAGCTTAGCACAATGCAGCAAAGACTATCTCAAGATAATTGCGTTAAAACTTGTAAGATGAAAGGAAACTACTATTAACTACTTGACATGTAACTTGTAGGCATGTTTTTAGTTTTTTTAATTATAATTCATATTTATTCATTACTGTTTTACAAGATTGGGAAAATATATTTACGGAGGCAAAATTGAATGTTAATTTTTGAGTCTTCGGTTGTATATATTTGTTTGCTTTCATCTTATAAAGTGCAAAGTAGTTTTTGATAAGATTTTCGTTACCATTATTGTCTAAAAGATTCGTGACTAAAAATGTGTGAGCTTTAGCGCTTAGCACACCCTTTCTGTTATTGCTTTAATCTAATCAGTTGTTGGCAGTAGGTATCCGAATCGATGGTTCTGCCTGACGGTAAAAGCTCATAATGAACAATACTCTTCCAATCCAAACATACACATCCATCCATCCATCCATCAGCCTACGGACGTCCACTGCTGGACATAGGCCTCCCCACAAGAATGCCACTCGGAACGGTCCTGCGCCACTTGCATCCAACGGTTCCCTGCGACTTTGAGAATGTCGTCAGTCCACCTAGTGGGGGGTCGTCCTACGCTGCGCCGTCCGATGCGTGGTCGCCACTAAGTAGGTGGGTATTAACAGCAAAATAGAAAAATTAGGCTGGAAAAATTCTTATCTCCTTATGGTTAGGCAACTCAACTATCTCTTTTTGTCCATCCTGATACAGTAGGTCAATTTCCTCATTTTGAAAGAGGATAGGGCCCAACAATGCGAGGTATTGAGGTTGTATAGAAAAGATAGGGTAACAGCGTATTAATTTCTACAGCGTTTATTTGTAATTGATTGCAAGCAATCATCATCGTCGTCATATTAGTTCACATACCTACATCTCACCTACGCTTGTTAGACGGGTTGGTATAAGGTTTAATTTCGAATGTTCCTTCCGTTGCAGTGATAATATCTTAACGCGTCCCGTAGTCGTCTTTTACAAACACCTACAGGAAAGAAAGACACTGATGAATATTATTCCTAATCTGTCATCACACGGGGTCGTAAAGAATAGTAGTGTCAATATACATATGTATTTTCAAACAGTATTAACAAAATTTTTCCGTGTGGTGACGGAGTAAGAATACAATTCACCACTCCCTATCTTGCCCGTGGATGTCGTACAAGACGACTATGGGATATAATATGCACATAACATCTGCGCAAGAGAAGGAAAACTCGAAATGAAACCCTATACCAACATGTCTGACCAGCGTGGTATAGTAGGTCAAATTCCCTCCCATTATGGAGGAGGCCCGAGCCCAATAGTGGGACGAGTGTGGGCTGCAATAATAATGATGATGATTAACAAAATTTCAGCATATCTATATTGTTACATATACCACTAAATGTCGCTACCATAATTATGAAAGAAAGGTGGAGCTGAACTATATTATTAAACAGAGTGGTGACAGATTAAGAATGTAAGGAATATCAATATAAATATAGATAGATATCGGTAGACGAAAAAGGATAAACAAAAATGTTCTTTTTATTACACCAACATTACTACTAGATGTCGCTACATTTAACGTTCAATATCGGTATAGACCAAGAGAATGAAGACCGTTGTAAATTAAATAAATGCTTTTGTAACACCTATGCGCAACGTTCAATATTTTGCTGGCATTTTTGTGGCAGACTATGATCGCAACACGCCCTGCCTAATCCGCCTGGAGCGATGTAATGGCGGCGCGCGATCTAATAACTTATCGTAATCGTTCGTCATCGTCATTGGTCTGACCACTGGTACCGACCGCCTGGACCTCGTCGAAAAGCACTAGACGTAGATCTATGCCATATAAAGCCACTTTTGTACAGTCATTATTTGGTAGTGTTATTACCATAATCGCTAAGCTTGACAAGCGCAGAAATTATAGCGTAGCGTAGTTGGCGATCCCAAAAATATTATACATTAATCAAGAGAACTCTGCTGCTTATTCTTCTAGTCATACCTTTGCTATTCATTTGTCGACTAGTTAGGAGTGGCGAAAACTGTTTTACTATTCCGACAACGTAAGAACGAGTTTGCATACAGCGTGTATAACATAAGAGTATGTAAACCGCTACTGTCAATGACATTAATTTTAACAAACCTAAGTGGTTTTAAATGTCATTATATGTATAGCATTGTAACTTTTTTTGTTCTGGTAAAATAAATAAAAAATCTATACATGAGAAGAAAAACTCGAAACAAAACCCTATGCTAACACGTTTGGCCAGCGTGGTTTAGTAGGTATTTCCCTCCCATAGTAGAAGAGGCCTGAGCCCAACTATGGGGCGTATATGGGCTGAGATGATGATGATGCTGTTGAGATAGATATCCGTATAACCAATTAACGAATTTAGTTATATAGTCACTTAGATTTCAAAGGGCCTTAATAAATAAAAATGTCTCTCGAATTCTAACGCTCTAAATTTAGAGATTCTGATTAATCAAGTACGTATTTAGCTGAAATTATCCATTTCATAATCATAATATAAATAGGTTACCTATCAATGCTAACCGCTGACGTACCTGTGTTTTCATTTTCGAGGATTCAAACAATGTAGCTAATGATTTCTGATGTTTACGCGAGTGTTACACATTGTAAATGAAACTACTTTACTGTATTGTATTTGATTTTTGATTGCCCGATGTTTCGAACACTTTACCAGCGTTCGTGGTCACGGGCGGACCAAACCACGCGATCAAATCCAAACTAGTTTTGTTTAAATGTAGCTACTTGTATAGAAAATAGCCTTTTTTTGTTACGGTTGGCCCGCTCCTCGCACCACTCCGTCCGGGACGACAGAGGGGAGTAAGCACGCACACCCGTAACGTAACCCACCCGTGACACGTCGCCTTCATCGTTGGGCAGGCCACCGGAGCAGGGTGACTTGACGTCAGTGGTTATAGAATTCTAGACCTAGCTCTATCTAAGCCTAACATACAAATTTATATGATTTCACTAATTTAATCATTCTTATTGATGTTAATTATTGTACATAGACCTTCTTGTCGGCACATCTTGCCGGCCGGCTTGTGCGACTTACAATGAAAAGTCAGCTATTGGCGTATTTTTCATCCATCGCCACACGGGAATTATAAATTACTTATGATTAATTAAATGTTATAATACTATTCGTTATCTTAGCTCATATTCGTTCCCCTGTTGAGATCGAGCCTTCTCCACAATAGTAACAATAGGTAACTTATACCTATAACATTATGATGACCTGTTGTTTACCTGTAATAACTAATACTTTATACCCATATTTCGCAAAATAAATGATTTGATTTGATGAGCATTGCTACAAGGTTTTATTACAAGTTTTCCTTTTCTTGGATAGACGTTACCTGCATATTATATCCCTTAATCATCTTATACGACACCCATGGGCGAGAAAGAGTGGGTGAAATGTATTCTTACTCTGTCACCACAAGGACTAATTATTCCTTTTATAGGTATCTATTAATGTTCTTTTAGTTTTCTTGTTAATATTAGAATGAATGCAGGATGGATGAAGTGGCACAGGTCTCAAGAACAATCTGTGATGCACGGATGCTCCTTAAACTAACTTAAACTTAAGAGGAAAATATACAAGAGTGTCATCAGACCTGTAGCTATGTACGGATCTGAATGTTGGGCATTGAAAAAAGACGATGAGAGAAGAGTGCATGCTACAGATATGCATATGCCTTTTTTTTTTCGGAGTGGGCTACGGTCGGCGCACTCCTCATCCGCTCCGTCCGGGGCGACAGAGGGATGCAAGCACACACACCCGTAACACACCCGTAAGACCCGTCGCCTTCGTCACTGGGCTGACCACCAGGCAGGGCAGGACTTGACGTCAGTGGTCAGCCCGACGGAATACCCCCTATATGGAGTACCATCCCTTCGACCGACGTCCCCCCCCCCCCCGGGGAGGACGTCGATCTTCCCTCACGCGGTCAGCCTTTCGGTGGGTGACGGACTAATTCCCCGTTCCAGTCACCCACAGCCTTGGCTAGGGCGGCATGATGCGCAGGTAATCACGCCTACGCCGCCCCAGTCGCTGGAGGCGGAGCGTGTCACCGAAGAGGAGATTCTCTCGCGCACGATCCGCCGCCTCCTTCCGTTAGATTACAGCCTCACAGAAGGCAGCGACCGCGTCCCAGTTCCTGATGCTGTCGAGTCCCTGACAATGGTCGGCAGCATCAGGTCGAAATATGCATATGCTAAGATGTATGTGTGGGGTTATAAAGTTAGATAACATAGAAATGAGTATATTAGGGGCAACCTGAAAGCGGCACCAGTTATAGAAAAGATTAGGAGCGCGAGATTGTCCTGATTTGGATAAGTGATGAGGAGGGATGAAAGGTATGATAACCCTTGATAACCTTCCTTGTCTTGCATGCATGCTCCTTGTCTTGTTATCAATATGAAGTGTGGGAGACCCAAGAAGAAATGGATAAATGTTGTGAATGAGGAAGGTGAAGACATGTTACGAAGACTCCACTTGGCGTGCGATGAGGGCAGACAAATGATGAATGAAATGATATTAAAGTTCTTTTAGGAATAAAGATATAATTTGTATAGTCTATACCTATAAATACCTGCCTGTAGAGGTCCGACCTCTATCAATAGATTTTTAACAGCATCTAGGTCAACCGTACTTGTTAGTAGCTATTCAAACCTAGGCTGTGAATCCACACATACTCTTATGTTATACACGCTGTATGCAAACTCGTTCTTACGTTGTCGGAATAGTAAAACAGTTTTCGCCACTCCTAACTAGTCGACAAATGAATAGCAAAGGTATGACTAGAAGAATAAGCAGCAGAGTTCTCTTGATTAATGTATAATATTTTTGGGATCGCCAACTACGCTACGCTATAATTTCTGCGCTTGTCAAGCTTAGCGATTATGGTAATAACACTACCAAATAATGACTGTACAAAAGTGGCTTTATATGGCATAGATCTACGTCTAGTGCTTTTCGACGAGGTCCAGGCGGTCGGTACCAGTGGTCAGACCAATGACGATGACGAACGATTACGATAAGTTATTAGATCGCGCGCCGCCATTACATCGCTCCAGGCGGATTAGGCAGGGCGTGTTGCGATCATAGTCTGCCACAAAAATGCCAGCAAAATATTGAACGTTGCGCATAGGTGTTACAAAAGCATTTATTTAATTTACAACGGTCTTCATTCTCTTGGTCTATACCGATATTGAACGTTAAATGTAGCGACATCTAGTAGTAATGTTGGTGTAATAAAAAGAACATTTTTGTTTATCCTTTTTCGTCTACCGATATCTATCTATATTTATATTGATATTCCTTACATTCTTAATCTGTCACCACTCTGTTTAATAATATAGTTCAGCTCCACCTTTCTTTCATAATTATGGTAGCGACATTTAGTGGTATATGTAACAATATAGATATGCTGAAATTTTGTTAATCATCATCATTATTATTGCAGCCCACACTCGTCCCACTATTGGGCTCGGGCCTCCTCCATAATGGGAGGGAATTTGACCTACTATACCACGCTGGTCAGACATGTTGGTATAGGGTTTCATTTCGAGTTTTCCTTCTCTTGCGCAGATGTTATGTGCATATTATATCCCATAGTCGTCTTGTACGACATCCACGGGCAAGATAGGGAGTGGTGAATTGTATTCTTACTCCGTCACCACACGGAAAAATTTTGTTAATACTGTTTGAAAATACATATGTATATTGACACTACTATTCTTTACGACCCCGTGTGATGACAGATTAGGAATAATATTCATCAGTGTCTTTCTTTCCTGTAGGTGTTTGTAAAAGACGACTACGGGACGCGTTAAGATATTATCACTGCAACGGAAGGAACATTCGAAATTAAACCTTATACCAACCCGTCTAACAAGCGTAGGTGAGATGTAGGTATGTGAACTAATATGACGACGATGATGATTGCTTGCAATCAATTACAAATAAACGCTGTAGAAATTAATACGCTGTTACCCTATCTTTTCTATACAACCTCAATACCTCGCATTGTTGGGCCCTATCCTCTTTCAAAATGAGGAAATTGACCTACTGTATCAGGATGGACAAAAAGAGATAGTTGAGTTGCCTAACCATAAGGAGATAAGAATTTTTCCAGCCTAATTTTTCTATTTTGCTGTTAATACCCACCTACTTAGGTTTTTTTTTATGGAAAGCGCGCACGCGGTCCATTTCGTCCGGGGCGACGAAAGGACCGAACCGACGTCACCTTCGTCGTTGGGCCGACCACCGGAGCAGGATGACTTGTCGTTAGTGGTCGGCTCGACGGAATACCTTTTCGGGTACCCTCACCTCTCGACGTCCCCGTCGCGGGACGTCGGTCGCCGTCGCGCGGTCAGCCTCTCTGTGGGTGGCGGACTAAATTCCCTGGTCCGGTCACCCGCGGCCTCGGCTAGGGCGGCATCAGGCTTCTTATTTTTTTCAGTGAAAGCAGTTGTTTAGATTCATTGGTCGGTCAGTTCAAATATAATTACACCATATAAGTGACTTTTACTGATTGTTAAAGAATAGCTGGCTGCATCAATGGCCTTTGCTTGTTGCGTTGCGTTGTGCTCCATGGATAAATGCTTCTATTTGGAATTAAATAAATAATCGTCATCTCCAATAAATATAATCAATTCGGTTTAAAAAAGGAATCTGCCGCTAATAAATTTTTGACAATAAACAAAAATTACTATGGAGCATTCCAAATACCAAGTTTCTGATAGTTTATACTGTTTTTCTGTTTGATTGTACATAGATACGTAAGAAATTGTATCATTCAGAAACTATTTTAACTGAACGTGAAATCTGTTTTCTCAAAACAATTCAGTTTGCCATGTAGGCAAGGTCTACACTCAGATCTACCTAGAGTTTATTTTAAAATTGACCCATGCAGTAAGACATTAGCAAATAACTACATCAGCTCGTGGCATTTATTTTGATATTTTAATTTCAGTAGGTATATACGGGCGGTTTTATTTTAATCAATTATTAAACTAAAACCGCCCAAAAGTGAAGATTTGGCCTTTCTATTGTCCGCAATCCTGTATTTATTATCAAAATTGTGACCAGCAATAACGCACCTTCAATATTTTATAATTCATATGAATACAAATAGAAAGCATCAGAATAGAAAATTTCGCGACGTCATTCAACTATAAACATATTTAGAATATTTTGCAAATCTAATAATCTAGTAGTAGGTACCTACCTCGTGATGAAATCTGCTCTTTCGGCACGTGGCACCAATGTACTTACTATGCACTTACTTTGAAGATATACGTCGTCGCTTTCAAACGCAAGTTTAATCACAACACCTTGTCTAATCGTGTTTATGTAGGTACTGTACACAGTAAGAGAAATATGCTGAATATACATGTAACAAAAGTACTTATATATTGAATTTTCAGCACTTTTACAGATCATATTTTAAGAAATGAAACCAAACAAATGACCAAAAAGTGCCCATAATGAATAGTAAAACACGCCTCTTTTATAAGTTGTAGACGACCGTTTAAAACGGTTGTTTTGAGTTATTAAACCGAAGCTGTTGGTTTAAAACGTTTTGAATCGCTTGTTGTACATCTATAAGCAGACCTCACATTTTATGTTTGCATGGAGTAAGTATGTGACTTCAGAATCAAGTCAACTGTATATTAGAATATAATTTAAAGATATCTCAACGTTAACGATATTGAAACATCTGTTTAATAATAATAATCGTTAACCATGTGCATGCTTTGTTCTGTTATAGGTAGCGCTGACAAATATTTGAATCCAAACCGTGAGCGTGAAAAAGCAAGCATGACTTACTAGTACAAATCCCGCAGGGAATATCTTTAGTATAATAGAATTTATTGGTGAGTATTATAAAATAAATTTCCACATCTAAAAGTTTTGTACTTATGGTCATAGGTTTCTTTCTACCTGTGATAGTTCATTCGCAACTCTTATTAAAACCATCTAGTGTCAAATTTTATCCACACGTTAGCAATGGAGTCTCTAGTCTGTTAGTATTTCTGGGTATTATATCTCGAATGGTTGCAATTTACGTGGTTCAATAGCATAACAATAGATGCCGTGCAAACAAAAAAGGAATAGTAATATAATACAGAGTGTAAGGGGACTGCTCCCGAAAACAAAGACAGGTGATAGTACTAGTCCTACTTGTGATGATAGGCTACAAAGAAAAATGGATTTGGAGTAAAAATAAATATTTTGTCACAAAGGTTTTTTAGTTTTTTTTCACTCTTCATCGTATTACACTCCTATGTAACGATAATTTCATAACAAAAAATACGTCACTTTACTCAGATGAGAAAAACGCAATCTATACAAAACTTAATATCATATGGTCTAGAGGTCAGTCACAGTGCGCCCTACGTCCTGAATAGGCACCAAACGCCCGCAATTTTGTGACACTGTACCTTATGGGTGTATATTATTATATCGTAGTAGTATTATTCATTAATAACAGAGTTACATGTCCTTGATTAAGTGCTAGGTAATTTTTTAATAAATCGTAAATTTTATTATTATTAGAACCGATTACGTTTACGTACCGTCACGTTCTACCCTATGTGGGGCGGGTCACTCCCTTCCCTCCAATGTGATTGAGGGGAGTGATGGCTGCTCTAGTAGTTAACTCGTGATCGGGTGCTGCTTGTGGAATCTGGTGCAGTCATGTTTGCCTTTCCTTTTTATTTGAACTAAATTAATAAAAAAATAGTTATATATATCCTATCTCGAAGGGCATCACACTAGAGCTAAGACTATATGTTGTATACGTAATTGTATTCGAAAGACGGTAAAAAATGACAGCCCGCTGAGTTTCTTGCCGGCACTCCTCAGCTTGTGGCCACGTTCCGATCCAGTGGTAGATATTGTATTATATTCAAACGATGTATAAATTTGACAATATGTAAGTGCCCTCAAGGGCCCTATGCAGAACAAATGATTTGATTTGTTCCGCCTGAACCGAACTTGCAGGTGAAAACGAAACGAGCGATAGAAAGGCACATTCGACCTAAATGTTCGCCTTGTAACGCATTAGAGATAGATAAATTTAAGTAAAAATTATTTATACAAAACAATGTTCATTCAGTAATAATAATTAAATTCAATTCATAAAAGTATGCATTTTTATCAGTTTTCTTATGACGTCACGTAAAATTATCGTCCGTACACCGACTTGATAGACAATCAATTTATTTTTATAATTGAACACCAATAAAATTAAAATTGTAATAATTTTAGTCTCCAAGTGCTTAAATAAATTGGGACACTATACACCCTAGCACAGTGAAAAGTAATATGCCGGCAAATAATACGTTAAATGTATCTACCTATATGCATAATACTTATATTATACTAGCAACCCGCCCTCGCTTCGCTTCGGTTTCAGTCGCCTTACCCGCGGCACAGTGCCCGTTCCCGTGGGAATATCGGAATAAAATATAGCCTATGTTACTCCCTGATATTATAGCTTTCCATTGGTGAAAGAAATTTTGAAATCGATTCCTTGGTTTAAGCGTGAAAGCGTAACAAACAAACAAACATCCTTACTTTCGCATTTATAACATTAGTAAGGATATGTATTTTGTTTTGTTATTATGGCTCAGTTAATGCGACCTTAGGCGTAATGAATTACATTTGTAATCAAATTAATAATCTGATTAAAAGTAATCATGATTACAATTATTCAATGAAGATTACATTTAATCATGATTACTGTGTAATGGTTTCCGTGTGGAGACGGAGTAAGAATACAATTCACCACCCCCTCTCGTACCCGTAGGTGTCGTAAAATACAACTAAGGGATTAAATATGCATCTAACATTCATGCAACAGAAGGCAAACTCGAAACAATACCCTATACCAACACGCCTGACTAGCGTGGTGTAGTAGGTCAATTACCCTCTCACAGTGGAGGAATAACTAATTATTGCCTTGTGGTTGCTTGCATATAGTTACAAATTGACTATTTAAAACTGTTATTATAATACAATATAAATACATTCATGCATTTGATGTTATAAATTGATTCAAACAATCATCTCTGGATCGAACCAGAAACGTAAGCATAACTTAATATAAATATATATATATATTAGTGATAATTATAGATGAATTTATCATACAGAAGGTTTCAAAAATATTTATATATAATTTAAGTTAAAATAATCTTGTAAGATACCTATATAAAATTTATGTTTTTCAGACAATTAAATATTAAAACTAAATGTACACATTAAACAATAATCAAAAACTTTTGCGCAACATATTTGGCGGCTTACACAGATAATCGCCTACTGCAATTAGATGACACATTTTATTTATTTGATTACCATTGATTAATAAGGAAGATTTTTTTTTTAAAGGAATTATATGCTGAACTCGTACTTGTTTGGTTGAATGAACAAAATATTTAGTGTTATCAATAACATATTCATCGATTATGAAATAAATCAACTTATCTTCTATGCTTAAATATATATATAAATCAGTCCTATATATATATATATATATTTATATATATACACATAAATCAGTCCTAAGCATGTAAAGCATGAAGGATCGTTTTCATTTTAGAAACAAACACTGCAATCACTTCTTAACATTATTCCTAAAGAATGGTTACATCCCCTTTTTTCTCGTATTACAGCACAACAGGCTGTTATTTTGGAACAGTTTTCTGAAACTGTTATTTCGCTAAAACTGAAACAGTTGAAACAGGTTTCACAATTTAGCTGTTGTAGAGCACCCCTACTAAGTTAGGGCCCTGAATATCATGTAGTGTAATAAGCCTTTAAGTTGTTCTCTAAGGACATATAAATTGTATATATATGTATTCTATTTTTTTACAATAATGTAGATAGAGACACGATATCGAACAGAAAGTATCGATACTGTACACATGAGTAGTATCGAAGAAAAAGTATCGTACTCAATAAAGTATCGAAACAAAAGTATCGATACTTCAAAGTATCGAGTACTGAGTACTTTGCCTGGAATTTGTCGTGATGAGCTTTTTTTTTAGGAATTTTTGCCTTCTGTGAACGGATTAAAATATTGGCGAGCCACATTTTAGAAGGTTCATTACGTTTGAACTAGATGGCGTTACCATGAATATAGCCTGTAGGGTCAACTTTAACATGGATACTCACTACTTTTTATTCGATACGATACCTGCCAAAAAGTACTCATTGAGTAAAAGTATCGAAAGGAAAGTACTCGATACCTAAAAGTGTCGATACTTTTTTCGTCTCCCTACTCTCAGGCTTATAAAATAACAAAATCAATAACTGGCTGATTAACGTTTGATGGCATGAGATTTCAGGCCTATTCAGGCCTGACCAGACCTGATCTGGCCCGGTCATTTTTCATGCCTAATCAGGCGCTGATTAGGCCTGATTTTTCCCGGGTAAGTAAAACTACAAAACATATTGTTACACATTTATTTCTCCTAACACATATAATTCAAATATTGATTACATCAAGAATAAATAGGTACACAACACACATAATTATTATTCTGCCTTAATTTTAATACCAATTAGCTATGGGAAATCATTTTATGACAGTAGCTTATTTAAATCTACATAACCAAGAAAAATAGACGATTACAAAGATCGATGATTTGAGGGAATAATAATGGATAGTTTAATGAAAGAGGGTATAATGACGTTTAAATCATTTGTGCTCCCATATGTATACAAAATAAAAGAAATATGAGGCATCTAATTGTCTATACATTTTCCTTCGTTCTCATTCATTTAAAATTCGATAACTATTATATAGCATCGATCATTTGCATGGGTTCTCAGAAAAGGCGTACACAAAGTAACAATTACGTTTGCATATATGGAATACTAGAAATTACGTACATTCGAGCGAATTAGGCAATTGTGAGGAATTAAAGATATTTAAAGAATTAAAGATTATAATTGTACGTAGAAGGTGCATGCATGCATTGCATCCATTCGTCTAATTGCCTTGGTTGAATATTAACTAATAATTATAGATAGTATTACTTCTTAAATATAATATTAAATATTATTTATTACATAAACATCCAGAGAGAAATTACCACAGTTAATATATTAAAATAGGATACTGCGCTTGTGCACTGCAACTTATTTATTAAACCTTAAAACATTAAAATCTATTACGTAATATCTTGACATGGGTAAATCATAAAATATTTTATCCGAATCATTATTCATCAAACGGTTCAAGTTATTTTCAGCAAATCTAAAACAAAGGTCTACAAAGATAATATCTTCAATATCTAGATATAATATATTGATCAAGAATTTTTAATATATGTAATAGAAAAATAAACGCCATGGTTACTAAGGCAATATCACGAAATAATTACTAGTATAAGTAAGTATATATAGAGCACTGTTTATACTTGCTAACGAATACTTTGACGGTAATATTCGCGCTAAGCTCTCTGTTGACGTTACCCCGCCGCCCAAGCGTCGCTTGGAAAAAAAAGAGATTCATGTGTACAATTTTTGGGCAATAGATTCTTTAAATAATAAAAAATCTATAAAGATGTTAGTTTTTTTTAAAAAATAATCCTATATAATAATTATATTTTACTCAATCCTATCAATGAGTACGTGGAACCTTAAAAAAATGAGGTAATCAAAAATACTTAATTTCGCTCGTTTACAATAACGACACGTAAATTTTACGTACCAACGCAATTAAAAGGTAATATGAACAATAATATGTAATACCACCAAAAGGAAAACTCGAAAAGACCCTATACGTCTGACCAGCGTGATATAGTAGATATCAATTTTCCTCCTATAATGGTGGAGTCCTTAGCCCGTCATTGGAACTTGTATGGTCTGAGATAAAATGATAGTCACCCAAATCAATTAACACTATATATAAATATTACGAACGATACATAACATGAATCAATCATTGATATTATCATATAGATGGTCTTAAATCTTAGATGACTCATCTAATATTTAGGTGACGTTAGTGAAAACGAGTATAAGCCTATCATGCTTATAATTATAAAACTTAAAATTAAAAACAAAGTAATATTTTGAAAGTGAACATATTTTGAAAGTGTATATTATTTTAATAAGTTATATTTATTAGTTTAAATGTTGTATATTAATATAGTTTTGAGACATATATCACCGTAGCAGTAAAGTCATTCTGCGTTATATAGCAACTAACGCAAGAATTAAACATTTTAAAAATGGTCCGAATAAGATTCTGTAAAAATCACACTTACGTTCAAAACTTTCTCCAAATGTAAAGCGTTGGTTTACACGTGTTAAGTGACGAAACAGCTTAGTAAAATTTAAGTGCCAAAAGAGGAGGAAAACTCGAAACAAATTTCTATACCGTTTGTGACCAGCATCAATTTCAATCCCATTGGGGTGAAGGCCCGGACCTACCAGTGGGACGTATATGAGCTGAGACGAAGTGCTAATTACATATAACATAATAATGGGAGTATAACAAACGAATAAATAGGTGACATTACCTTTGTAAAACTCATACTAAACTAAAATCATCATGCTCTTAATTTAAATATACTCCTGTCAGCCGTCATAACTGCACTCACTGTTTTTATAACCCTATCCTCGTTCACACAGTCCAAACATCTCTTTTTGTGACAGCCACGATTCTTACAGGTGTTATTAACCCTCTCCTTTATATGCCTTTCATTCCTCCTCATCACGGGTCCATATAAAAAAAAATATCTCGCACCTATTTTTCTCTATCAATATTGCCACTTTCTGACTTCCATTAATATCACACCACAAAACCAAGATATAGGTGACGCTGAATATAAATTATCTCATATACGTCCCACTGCTGGGCTGTAACCTCCACCACAATAGAAGGGAAATTGATCTACTATACCACACTGGTCAAATGTGTTGGTATAAGGTTTTATTTAGTTTTCCTTCTCTTGCATAAATGTTGTCTGTACATTATAATTCCTTAGGCGTCTTTTACGACACCCACAGCCAAAAAATAAGATGGTGAATAGTACTCCGTTACCACACGGCAATATTGGCCAATAAAAACGGCATTTTATAGCCATTTAAGAAATACGCATTTAATTGCCATTAAGGAACTTGGGACCCTAAGACTCGAAAAGCGTTTCTCACGACTTCCTAAGGATCAAACCTCAAGGTGTTTTAAGGTGATTATTGTGAGCCCTGGCTTACAGGAGTTACAGTGGTGGGAATTGCGGATGTTTGGTGAGATTAGTCCCAAAAAAAATATAAATATCTTATAAATTTGTTTTAGCAGATGACTGTGTCACTTTGCACGTGTAAACAAACATATGGTAAATTTACATAATTTTGACACTTTTTAATAACATGGTCATTTTTACGAAGTAAATATATAATAATTGTAATAGACAAACGTGTATTGTATAAAATTTCTAACGAGTTACACCCGTATCAATAAATGTGGAATATATTTACTTATAGCAAAAGTATAATAATAATACTTATTGGTTCACAATAATATAAAGATAATAATATCTTATTATATATAAATTATAAATGCGAAAATTGTGGAGATTCATGTCTAAACACCTAAACGTTATAATAGAGACTTGATAATAACTGAATGTCACGAACACAGAATCGTGCTTTGCGACTACCAATTACATATTTACTATTATCAAAGATGATTTACTCGAAAGATAGTTCGTCAAATAGGAATTATGATTTACATTGTTAATTTGCATTCGATTATAGCTTGCATGACATCGTATTGCTTAAATCTAATTTAAACTAATCTAAAATGTATTATAGTTCAAATGTGCTTACAGCTTAAATATCCGTCGAATAAGTAAAATAAGGAATCGTAAAATATCAAGACGAAATCGAAATGCTCTTTAAAACATAACAAAATATTTAAAAATCTATATTAAAGATTGTAAAATTATGTCTTAACGATTACAAAAATAGAAAGAATTCACGTAGTTTAATATTTGATTTGAATAAAACGCAAATAGAACAATACACTATTCGTATTTGACATAATTTGGAAAAATATCTCACGCCATTTATTATATTATTTGTAAATTCTTCTTACTATTCTTCTTATTATTTGTAAATTCTTCTTACTATTATTCTTCCAACGAGTCAGATCAGTTTATTTATTTTTTTTTTATTAATCATCACCCCGCTTTTATCCCAATATGGGATCGACACAATATGTACTCTACAATTGCAGAAGTTATTGGCAAAAGAATTATGACCGGCCGCCAGCCTGACGCCAACCCTCCTTGGGAATGTAATTTTTGACCTGACGGTATCACATGGAGTTGGTCCAGGGCCATAAGAAACTCTTAGTCATCCTCAAGCAATGTAAAGGTTGGTAGTTTTCGCTACCTCCGCCACACAGCTTAAGCTTATCGTCTTAATTATTTATATATTTAAAAGAGAAAGTTTTATTAGATTCATATATATTTTAAAACAATGTGTTGCGTCATTTGTTTTTGACAGCAGTTTTGTTCAGCTACTAATAGCATTTAAAAAAAAATAAGTAGCTGCGTGAATTCTTCCATACAACATTATTCACGTCATAAAAAAACCGCTTCGTATTGTCAATTATATAAGTAAATAACAATTTTACATAACAATACATTAAATTAAATAAAAAGTAATAGTATTTTACAAGATCTATTTCTACACGGAATGTACTAATACTAGAAATGTGAAGTTTATATTTATAGGCAATTGTTAAAAAAATGAAACAGTGTTTACTTTCATAAGAACAATCATAAGTAAACTATTAATAAATTTGATAAATATTAATAAATTTAATGACAAAATGTATTTTATTTATTTAAAAAAGAAAATATACAATTATCACTGTCCAAATCAAGTTGCCAAAATTTTCTTTCGTTATATTCGCTTCGAAGTTTTATTTGAGATTTTCGAATTAGCAGATAGTGTTAGAATTATACTTTAAAAATCAATCAGATATTAACAATTAGGTTGCCTGACAAAATTATAACTCCATTTCAGTCAGTCTTGAAATACAAGGAATGCAAGTTTGAAATAATATGGGTAATATCAGACTTATAAAATTAAAAATCAAATACAAACAATGCAAAGACAAAAATAATGTTTCAATTACACTTTCACGCTAATCATCATTCATACAAATATGCAGAGTATAATTTTTGTCTATTTATTAAAAGTAAATAAATAACAAATATCAAAAGAAATGTATAGGGAATAGAAATGTATTACATACATATAATTAATATTAGAGATTTTGTTGAGTCAATATTTTATATTTAACTTCTCGACGTTTTGAACACTTGCCAGCGTTCATGGTTGGTTTTGTTTCAGATGCGTATTAGATACTCGCGTAAACTTTAGAAATCATTGAAAAAAAATATACATGTAGTTCAGAAAAATGGTTCATCTTTCTTTTTAGACGTCTGCTGTTGAACTGTATTTTACAATTCTTATAAACATGATCTTTAGTTTTTGTTCCTCGTCCCTACCGACATTCTTAGATCTTTTATGTGGTAATATAATAACAATCGTTTAATATTATAACAGCATTTTTTTTTAATTTTTACTTTATAATCTCATTTTTTACTACAGGTAATACGAATATATACGTTTTTCTAACTTTTTAATTTATAATCTCATATTATTACCAAAGGTAATACGAGTACGTTATATACTAATACAAAAAGCAGACTAGAGAAATAATTAAAATCAGTGGGGCGAAGACTATCTGTCGGGTAAAACCTTACAGTAAGAATTATAACGAATCCTTAATAGTTAGACAGGTGGCAGCCTGGTTGTACGCAACCCTCAAATAGATCTAGTTTAATTTAACTAACAGATTACTATTTCATAGCGTAGGGAGATAAAAATGACACTTCATGACACAAAGTATCGATAATGCAGAATGAAAAACTGTCAGCCATTTGTGTCCTCTAGTTTCAGCGTTCTGTCTATATACTGATGGAATATGGTATTATATTTTAAAAGCACAAGGACTGCTGTTTTGCTACCTTATTTGATTTAGATGCGATTATTATATTATCTATAAACAATATATAATTAAGTATTACTACCCGCCCCGGCTTCGCACGGATATGGTGTAACTATAACAATAATGTGCATGAAATGCTTAAGGTAACTAAAGTAGTTAAATTGTTAACTGCTATTAAGTTATACATACATAGGCTACGCGTGTGTTCACGTAAACCGCATTTTCATAGTTTTCCCTCCATTAGATGGTCTTACCTGATTTAGTAGAAAACTCATGTGCATCCCCCTTTTATGCAGATATTGAGTTTACTGATAAACTAAGTGCATTTATATGAATTTAACAGATTATTTTCAGTAGTCAGTTAAAATTTTTATCTCGTAATGTGAAGCAGTTAGTAAAAATATTCATAAAATCATAAAAAATTGTCATCTAATATTTTTTTTTAATAAATGATGCCGATCTTCGGCCCACTGACCTTACCAATAAATGTATGTATAGTAATAAATATAAAATGAATGAATATATTTGAAATAATGATTTTATATGCAACAAAGAAAGTCTAAACCACCATAAATTCGAATCGTAATTTGCAAGTACAGTATAAAAACCTTTATAGAAGTTTATCCTTTTTATTCTACATAGTAAAAAGAAATAATAGATATAGATATATATTTAAAAGTTAATACAACAGTGAATTAAGTTGAATTATCTTGAATTGAGTAGCAGTTTACATTTAGTAAGACGGTGCTATTACTTCTATACCACTTTCTCGACAATAGATTTAGGTACATTATAGATATTACAAAATTTGAATCTTTATTATATAAATAAAATATCTCGTCCAAAAGTAGTAGTACAACATTCCAGACCAACCTTCCAGGTCCAATAGAAAAATGTACATTAATTAACGATAAAAAATATAATAAACTTTGAATAGTGCAGTATTAAATTAAAAAATTGTGAGGGCACATTTAGTTGACATTTAAAACCTTAAAAACAGTACTTTAATTTTTTTTCTTAACAAATGTTGATCTAGGTTACATCTATGAGTATATTCTTATAATGGGAATGTACGTTTTACGAGTATAGAATTCTGAACATCAAAATAAAATAGGTGACTTCTATATTACCATATTTAAAACAGCTTCAGCAACAAAACACAAGAGCTTGGTTCCAACTGAAGTTTTCCATGTTCAGTACATTTGAGAGAGCGCCTTGGAAAATCGATTCTGTCGCAAAACACCTGAAATGAAAATAATATCAATATAGCTTTAATTTTTATGACTAGAGGCCCTGGTGCAAAAGTTGCTCCTCTAACAAAATGGTTAAGGTTAAATCTAAGTCTAAATATCATCATTCGCTGTCCACTAGACATAGGTCACCCTTTGCTTTGTCACAGATTGCGGTTCTGTGACGTCCGTATCCAACGACGCCCAGCAACTTTCACCCAGTCATCGGTACATGATGGGGGAGCGACCTACACTGCGCATAAAATATACAAGTACTTAAATATTTTAAAGGGCCAAGCTTCTTTATCAGCATCTTATGAACTGTAGACACGTACGGGTTGAGAGCCCTCAGCGCTCACCCACCAGTCCGGGTAAAGATGTCACAGCCATCTGAGGCTAACAACTAAGTCACACACAAAAAAAAACTGTAGACACGTTCAATTGATGACAAAGGCAATTCTTTACTATGTCATAAAGAATAGCGTTTAACAAGTAAAATATTATTCTCCCGTTTATTATCACCATCTCAGCTTTTATAGAAGTATCACTGTTAGGCTTAGCTCTCCTCCAAAATACGAGAGCAATTGACCTTTTATACGCTAGTCAGACGGGATGGGATAAGGTTTTACGTCGAATTTTTCTTCTCCTGCACAGATGTTATATGCATATTATATCCCATAATCATCCTTTACGACATACAACTTGTATCATACAAGTGTAAGACAGGGGATGGTGAACTGTATTCTTACTCCATCATCACACGGAACAAACGTGTATATAAATTGAAAATAATATAAAGTTTTCTCTAAATTATTTTTGTTGTAATAAATTGTTAAATTATTTAACAAATTATTTTTATGGTTAGTTTCCTTGTTGCTTTTAATTGCTAAATATGAGGACAGATACAATTTAGATGGGCTATTTTCTACAAGGTTCAAAAAGAGAGAGATTCTTCTGTATTTTTTCAAATAAGTTGTCATGATAAAAGTTGTGCTGTATCCTTTTTTTACAGTCCGGTAACGAAAGAACTTTTAGATAGTGAATGTGATGTCCACTGGTCAAGATGCGACGGACCGCTGAGATTTGAAGACCTAGTGCATGTCAGTGTTTAGCCCTTTTGTAACTATGCCATACTTCATAATAAATAATGTTTTTGGTACATATACACTCCTCTACTACTCCTATGCAACTCAACATCATTTTAATAATATATGACATATGTACCCTTTTCCGAATAATGAGACTATATAAACAAAATTAGAAGCTCCTAAAATTAGAACATTTAAACAGATTGAAATTTGCAATTTAATTAAAATGAGACCAATGCAGGGTTCTCTAAATGTCAGCCTCATAGAAAGACTCAAAGACGCTCAACGTGCTATGGAGGACTATGCTTAGCATTTCTCTACATGATAATATCCGGAATACGAAAATCCGTAGAAGAACGGTTATAATCAACATAGCCCGAAAAGTTTGCATGTTGAAATGGCAATGGGTAGGCCGTATCGCTCGTCGAAATGACAATGGACAGGTCACATAACCCGTTGAACCGACAACCGTTGGCAAAGAAAGGCTCTCGAGGGGCGACCACACCGAATCGAATCGCGCAGCGTAGGACGGCCCCCTCCTAATTGGACTGTCGATATCTTGAAAATAACAGGAATTCGTTGAAGTTACGGCACTTTCTGAGTGGCATTTTCATGGAGAAGCCTATGTCACACAGTGGACGTATACGGGCTGACGGATGGATGGAGACCAACATATATTTGTTATTCATTAAAACTTGGAACAAGACCTAGTGCCAAACTATGTACGCGAACCATCTGGATGCGAGAAACTCACCTCTTTTCATAAAAAAGTCTTTAGGTGATGTACTGCACTATAATAAGAAAGCAAAGCAAATAATTTTAACATACCTTGAAGGCGGCGTCTCCTATGTCTTCAATACCTTTGTGCAGTAGAGTGTTGTTAGCAAAAACACAATTAGCTGCCTCCAATGTGGGCACAGTCAAAGTGTGATAAGGAAAGCTAGCCTCACGTGCAATCTTTCTAATAAGCCCCTGACCGATTTCATTATCACACACGCTTAGGACGTCGTTGCCAGCTACGGTTATGAATCTCTTCAAGTTAAGTCCAAGATGAGGCATCTATAATGAAAAAGTAATGGCCTTATGAATTTTTAATATGATATGATTGTACAATTGGCTATTATCAAATAAACAACTCGGTGCGATATCTTCATACATTTATATTAAATCATTATGATAAATATGACCTAAATAAATTAAAACTAATTTACTACTACTAGCCATACAGAATGCCGCAGTATGCATCAAATGTTCTCTTCTTTGATGATTTAAAATCTTAAATGTAAGAGAAGCTATATATTTTTGGACTTTCGATTAATTTTTTGTCACCTCTTCATTTCGCCGGCACGATAAGCTTTAAATGAGGGGTAAATCCATAGCATTTGATAAAGGAATAAGTAAGAAGAAAGAAAATCCAACTAGAAAATAATTTCTCTAGAATAGAGAAGTGTATTTATTTTTAAGGTATTGCGGTGAGGCAAAGTGTGTCTGAAAATAACTATTAACCGCAAATAACAAGCATAATTTAAGTTTATCTAACAAAAGGTATCTGATATATCATTTGCGAACTCAAAAATGAATACCACAGATAGGACTTGAATCTATCAAATACCTCCCAGTCACTATAAAAATGCCGCTAGTGCGCCCGTTAAATATGGTAACCAAATTGTCGACCGCTTTCCAGTCTTTACATGAATGTTTTACAGCGCAATCCATAAGAAGTGTGATTTTCAAATAAACAGTTACTTCTAGTTTAGGATACGTACCCAAATTGGCTTGTTTTTTTTTTTTTATTGCAAACGGTGGCAAACGAGCAAACAGTACACCTGATGGTAAGTGTTGCTGCCGCTCATGGACCTTTACAAGGCCGTTGCCTACCGCGAAAAAAGTGAAGGGAGTGTGAATGCGTGCATTGAGGCTCGGTGATACCAAGGGCACCACCAAAACCCTCCACACGCAAACACCCTCAGAAAGTTGGGCTTCCGGCTCTCTCGCTCACCGAACGAAGCGCAGTAACAAATCGCTACTACTCAGACATCGATTTTCTGCGAGAGTGTGGTACTGCCCCGGACGGACCGGCCCGCGGCTGTAGACAGATAACTGTCGACAGTGTGGTCCTACCACTCTGAACACACTTCCTACTTCCACACGTCCTACCGCTTGTACAGTATAGTTGATCACCAAGAAGGAAGAATGGGTAAAAGATTTGTAAAAAATGGGTCACGTAATGTGGATAGGTATAGTCCCTTAACGTTCATTACATTAGGCTAACATCGTTATTAAAGTAATGGAGAAATTTTATATTTCACGAATCACTGGTGTGTTATTTCCAGGGGGGTAGTGATTCAGGTCCATTCATCCCTGATTCTATTAAGATTCACTACTGGCCATAGATCTACCCAAGAATGGAATAATACTGTAATCGTCATACGTGGCAATCACAGCTCATGTCACAAGTTCAGAAGATCAGTACTCGCCTACCAATTGATAGAGACATTCTCAACTCGTTATAACATCAGTAATATAGTATTTCCCAACTTTAACTCACCACAAAAGTGGTAGATGGTTATAGAACAATATGCACCGATTGATAATAACATTAATTAAAACAATAAAATTAATAGAATGTAATTCATGCTTTTCTGCGTCAATTTAGCTCGTGACAATAAATAATTTTTCATAATTTCATTTCATAATTTCATAATTAAAAATAATGCAAATATCTCAAAATGCAATAAACACAGTAATCAATTTTACTAATCGGTTAATCTCTAAGTTATAAGACTATTTATTAAAAATAGAAAATCACCTTTATC